>QJPP01000883.1:0-740070 GCA_003996215.1 Jaltomata sinuosa | reverse complement strand
CATGTATGCTCAGTACATTCTATGTACTGACACATATTTTTGTGCTACATCTTATCATTTTCACGCCTCGAGGTTACCCCCTATACGTAACACAAGACTCGGTACCATGAGGATCCCAAGCTAACCCTTGGTCATAGCATTCTCAAGCAACGTAAAGGAAAGCGTAGCGGAAACATCATAAGGAAATCCAAAACAGGAAGACATATCATAGATAGAGTACTAAATAGGGGATACAACTCGAATATCATCCGATAACATCTATGTCTGAAATCCTCTACAACTAGCATATTGAGTTGATGGGACAATAACCCAACTAACTCGACAATCTCGAAAGAATGGGAACATAAAGCTAAAGTAAAGTCTAGTCCTCGAACTATGAGGACTCACCCAAGCTGACTGAAAGTGGCCGGGATCACTAGCCATGTATCTGTGAAGGGACACCTAAATCTGTATCATCAAAGCATGCAGCGTAATATGCGTTAGCTATAAAATGTACTAAGTATGTGAGCAATACAAAAGTATGATAAAACATGCTTTAAAACGTACCTAAAGATGATCCATGCATAATAAAGTATCAAGAGAAGAAATCGTAATGAAAAGCTAAGTCATAAGGTCAAAGCCAACTACAGAAGTCATAGTTCATAAAAGAGTCCATAAGGCTTAGAAAACATGAAAAAGAACATACATACGGGAGTTTCTTATAACTGACATGAGACCATGTGAGCTACATGGAATCTAACTATATAACCCTAGTTAGCAAAGCTGACTTTGAACCTTGCCAAGGAACAAGTCACCATACCCAACTATTAACCCTAGTTGGCAAAGTTGTCCTATGCCCCGCTAAGGCAAGGACACCATACATAAAGACGTGGATCCACACTCATAAGCCTTGAAGGCACATATCATATCATAGTCATACCTACTCTGGCAATGTAGTTTCTGGGACTAAGGGTACTCTCACCCCGTCCAACTCAGTGCTAAATACTACTCCCAAAACATGCACATATAGCTCATAATTTCGTAAGGGCATACTCTCATGCCAAATCTTGTTCATAAAGCATGAAAACACATCGGGTATCATGCAACTTTTATAGCATAGTTCATAAAGGTTAGCATAGCCACAATTCAAAACATGATTTTCTTTCTATATTCATACTTGAAGAATTAGGCATGCAATTTCGTAAATACATAGAGGCCATGATATCTAATAATGCCAACTTTCTCTTGAAAACATGCAAATTCATAGTTTCATGCTAGAAATCAACTTTCATGCTTGGGCCTTTAAAAGCAATAAGAAAATCATAATTAAATCATGAGTAATTAATAGAAAACTATGAATTTAAACATAGAAGCTGATTTCATAAACTTTTCCCAAATTTTAGATCAAAACCCTAATTTCATAAGTTCATAATTCAACATAAGAATTGGGGATGTTAGGCACAAGGGTTAAAGGAACCCATTGTTAAAGACCCACATACCTTGGTGGAAGATTACCCACTTGATTTGGAAAAGATTAGGAGACTTGACTTGGAGCTTGTAGACTTGAAGCTTGAGAGAAGCTTTTCCTTTTTGGGAGGTGAATGAGGAGCTTAGAAGAGATTTAGGATAATATGGGTAAAAACCCTTCTAAAAGTAGTCAAAACAACTTCACTTAGTAGTTAAAAAGGGTGGGAAATGACCAAAAGCCCCTGGGATTTAATTAGAAGAAAGCTGGAAAAACAGTCAACCTTAATGACCACGAGTGGAGTCTATGAATCATAGACCTTTTTATGACTCGTGGACTCCTATCGTGGAAACTGCTCAAGTTTTCAACCTGCAGAAGGTTTTCTACGGCTCAACAGGACGACTCGTGGAAGCTTCCACGAGTCGTAGGACCTAGTCTTGGAAGTCAGGGAAATTGACTGACCTCTGATCAACTTCCATGAGTCAACGGTACGACCCGTAGAAACTTCTACGAGTCGGAAAAGTCACTCGTGGTTGTCATTACTGAGGTCGGTCTGCAGGACTGGGATCACGAGTCACTTCCATGACTTGTGGAACCTTTCACG
The DNA here is from genome assembly GCA_003996215.1 of Jaltomata sinuosa. Taxonomy (NCBI): domain Eukaryota; kingdom Viridiplantae; phylum Streptophyta; class Magnoliopsida; order Solanales; family Solanaceae; genus Jaltomata; species Jaltomata sinuosa. The sequence goes on along the minus strand of QJPP01000883.1, from coordinate 738,022 downwards.
ACTTGTGGACTTGACCCGTGGTCCCTGGAAGTCCAAAATTTTCTATAAGTTTGAATTTTAAAGCTGGATACTTTTTTGGGGTGTTACAATATCTCCCCCTTGGGATCATTCATCCTCGAATGAAGGCTAATCAAGGGAAACTAAGGGGAAAACATCCCAACCAAATATCAAAACATAGAAATCAAGGGAACATCATGAAAACTGAACTTCTCAACTTGTAAACATGATAAACTAACTTCATAAAACATGGATGCATGCTAGGATCATAAGAGAAATTGGTGGAATAGAATCGGAGGGACATACTAAGGAGGAAACTATTACCTCAAGCTGGATCTGAGTCAGAAAGAAAGAGATGAGGATATTTGGCCTTCATGGGCTCCTTCGCTTCCCAAGTGGCACCTTCTTCAAGTTGATTCCTGCAAAGGACTTTCACTGAAGCGACTTCTTTGTTTCTCAACCTCCGAACCTGAGAATCAAGGATCTCCACGGAACCTCCTCATAAGTGAGACTATCCTTCACACCCACATCTTCCAAATGAACAATCAAGGTCGGATCATCAACACACTTTTTCAACAAGGAAACATGGGAAACTGGATGAACCGCTTCCAACTCCGTTGGCAACTCCAACTCATAAGCAACACTACCAACTCTCCTCAAAATTCGATAAAGACCTACAAAACGGGGACTAAGCTCTCCTTTCTTTCCAAATCTTATTACATCCTTCATGGGTGAAACCTTAAGGAAAACCCAATCATCAACTTCAAAATCTAAATCCCTTCTCCTCACATCCGCATAAGATTTTTGTCGACTCTGAGCGGTCTTAAACCTCTCCCGAATAAGCTGAACTTTCTCCATGGTCTCATGCACAAAATTTAGACCAATCAAGGCTGCCTCACCAACCTCGAACCAACCAATAGGAGATTTACACCTTTGGCCATAAAGTGCCTCATATGGAGCCATCTGGATGCTAGAGTGAAAGCTGTTATTGTAGGCAAACTCGATAAGAGGTAAGTGATCATCCCAATTACCTTTGAAATCAATTAAACACGCTCTCAATGTATCCTCCAAAGTCTGAATAGTACGCTCTGCCTGGCCGTCTATCTGAGGATTAAAAGCTGTGCTAAGCTTCACCTTAGTACCAAGACCTTTCTGAAAGGACTTCAAAAACTGAGATGTAAACTGAGGACCTCTATGAAAAATGATAGAAAAAGGAACACCATGCAATCGGACAATCTCCCGAATGTAGAGTCTGGCATAATCATCCGTTCTATCCGTAGTCTTAAATTCCAAGAAATAGGATGACTTGGTCATCCGGTCAACGATTACCCAAATATAATCATGTTGCCTTCGAGTACGAGGCAAACCCATAATAAAGTCCATATTGATTTCTTTCCATTGCCAAGTAGGAAGGTCAATATCTTGAAGCATGCCACTTGGCGTTTGATGTTCCACCTTTACCTGTTGACAGTTGGGATAGTTAGCCACAAACCCATCTATGTCCCTCTTCATACCATTCCCCCAAAAGACTTCCCGTAGATCACAATATATATTAGTGGCACCCGGATGAATGGAATATCTAGAACTATGAGCCTCAACCAAAATCTTCTATCTCAACCCATCAACATCTGGCACACACAAGCAACCCTGATAACGAAGCATACCATCTCCCCCTTGGGAGAAAACCTCAACCCTTTGCTGATGAAATGCACCGTTAAGCTGAAGTAGAACGGGATCTTGGTCTTGCTTGGCTTTCACCTCAGCCACCAAGAATGATTTAGCAGCATTGGTAACAATTACACCACCTTCGGTCGAGTCCATAAGGCAAACTCCCAACCGAGCAAGCCTATGAACTTCTTTAACCAATTCCTTCTTTTCATTTTCGATAGAAGTTACACTCTCATGGACAACCTACTCAAAGCATCCACCACAATATTGGCCTTACTTGGATGGTAAAGCACACTCATATCATAATCCTTAAGGAGCTCAAGCCACCTCCTTTGTCGCAGATTAAATTCTTTTTGAGTTAACACATATTGAAGACTCTTATGATCGGTGAAAATATCCACATGCACACCATATAAGTAATGTCTCCAAATTTTCAAAGCAAAGACCATGGCTTCTAACTCAAGGTCATGAGTAAGATAGTTCTTCTCATGAGTCTTAAGTTTTCTAGAAGCATAAGCAATCACCTTACCACGTTGCATCAAAACACAATCCAAACAAATCCTAGAAGCATCACAATACACAACAAAATCATCTAAGCCCTCGGGTAGAGGTAACACTGTAGCGGTGGTCAATCTAGTCTTCAATTCCTTAAAGTTCTTCTCACACATGTCGGACCACTAGAATTTCACCTTTTTCTGAGTCAATCGGGTCAAAGGGGCAGCAATGGAAGAAAAACCTTCCACAAACCTCCTGTAGTAACCAGCTAAACCCAAAAAGATCCTCATATCAGACGGAGAAGTAGGTCTAGGCCAGTTCTTTACTGCCTCTATCTTTTGAGAATCAACCTGAATACCATCACCTGTCACAATGTGACCCAAAAAAGCCACAGACTGCATCCAGAACTCACACTTGCTAAAATTAGCAAACAACTTCCTATCCTTAAGAATTTGCAACACAACCCTCAAGTGATCCGCATGCTCTTCCTCACTCCGAGAGTATGTGAGGATCTCATCAATGAAAACAATCACAAATATATCCAAATACTATTTGAACATACAGTTCACCAAATCCATAAAGGTTGTAGGAGCATTCGTTAGAACAAAAGACATCACAATAAATTCATAATGACCATACCGAGTCCTGAAGGCTGTCTTAGGGATATCACATTCTCGAACTCGAAGCTGATGATAACCGGATCTAAGGTCGATTTTGGAGAAGAAACTAGCACCCTGAAGCTGATCAAACAAGTCATCAATCCTAGGAATGAGATGCTTGATCTTGATTGTGACCTTGTTTAATTGGAGGTAATCAATACACATTCTAAGAGAATCATCCTTCTTCCAAACAAACAAACTGGGGCACTCCAAGGAGAGATATTGGGCCTGATGAAACCCTTATCAAGAAAGTCCTTCAACTAATCTTTCAACTCCTTGAGTTTTACGGGGGCCATTCTATAGGGAGCAATAGAGATAGGATTCGTATCCAGAAGAAGATCTATCCCAAAGTTGATTTCCCGTTTGTGAGGGACTCTGGGCAAATCATCGAGAAACACTTCTGGGAATTCGTTCAAAACAGGAACAAACTGAATAGTTGGGGTCTCGGACTCCGTGTCCACAACCCAAACCATATGATAGAGATAACCTTTAGAAATCATCTTCCTAACCTTAAGATAAGATATGCAATGACCCTTCGAGGAAGAGGGACTACCTTGCCATTCTAGGACAGGTTCATTAGGAAACTTGAAACTAACCACACGGGTGCGGCAATCAACTGAGGTATAACATGCATACAACCAAACCATACTAAGAATAATATCAAAATCAGTCATCTCCAACTCTACTAAATCCGCTGAAGTGATTCTATGAAGGACTGAGATAGGGAAATTTTAATACACACTTTCGACTAGGACTGCCTCAACAACAGGAGTAGAAATATGAAAGGGTTCTGAAAGCAATTCAAGATGAACCTCGAACTTACAAGCCACATAAGGGGTTACAAAAGATAAGGAGACACCGGATCCAACAAGGCATACACATCAAGAGAGAAGACTTTTAACATACCAGTAACCACATCTGGAGAACTCTCATGATCCTTATGGGAGGACATAGCATAAAGATGGTTCTGGTACTGACCACCAGAATTAGAAGTTGCACCCTGCTGGGATGGTCTACCTCCTAAAGTTGCTGGGGTAGACTGAGTCCTACCACCTCTTTGTCCCTTCCTCGCTGAAGGGCAATCCCTGATGTGATGTCCAACATGACTCTTCCCACACATAACATAAGCTGGGTAGGAAGGTCCTCTGGTAACACTACCCTGAGACTGGAAATAGGAAGCAGATCTTCTACCACCCTGATCATGATGAGGCTTCTGAGCCTGAGTAGGAGAACTAGTAGACGAGTGAACATGACCTGATGACTTCTTCTGGAAAGAAGAGCGATGTACACCTCCTGACCTATGATGACCAAAACCTGATCCCTCGAATCTACCCCTCTTGTTCTCCCTATCCATATCCTTAAGTCTATCACCCTCAATCTGATGGGCATGGGTCATGAGTCGAGAGATGTTCATATCACTCAACAAAAAAGTGGACCTACACTCCTTCTTCACCATATCATAAACACCATAGATGAACTTTGTCATTTGAGTATTATGATATTGCATTCATAGAGAAATTGGTATTTTTGAGCTATCCAGCATTTCAATTTGTATTAATTACTTGTATATTCAGTTGGGAGTAGGCTTAGCACTGAGTGGACGAAAGGATGAAGGCTCACCTATCAGTTTAGGCTGAGACCTTTAGTAGCAGTCCCTGAGTTCCAGAACTACGACACCACCGTAGGCTCTATAGGAGTCACCCGTCAGTTTAGGCTTGACACCCTAGTCTCGTGTTGGACATCAGATTAGTGGATCCACGCTATATTATGTTTGTACCCTTGGAAAGGTATGAACACCCTCTTAGCTAGGGTTACAGGTTAGCCCCATATTTAGCTCATCTTGGGGTATGTCGGTTATCAGTAGCACCCACAGTTCAGACTCAGTATATGCTTTGACTTTGTATTTCAGTATTTAGTTTATTCAGTTCAGTTTAGCATCTTACAACTCATGTTAAATACTTGGTCATTGCATAAGTTTATCTCTCAGTACATGCTTCAGTATATCTATCATGTTCAGTATACCTTTGTTTTTAACAATGTTTTTTTATACAACTTTGCATATATCCTGCATGCTCAGTACATTCCAAGTACTGACGCATACTTTTGTGCTATATCTTATCATGATATAGGTTTAGGCGTTCAGTATCCAGACCGCATTTCATGCAATTTTTCAGTTCTTACTAAACAGTTCAGTGGTGAGTGCTCATAGTTAGAGGATGATAGTTATACTTACTTATTCAATATTTACTTTCAAGTTCCAAACTTTTGGAGTTAGCTGGGGGCTTGTCCCAGCAACTCACTTAAGATAGATGCTTTCAGACATATTATTGGTTTTAGCCTTTGCAGTCAGTGTTGATTTAGACCACTATCAGTTTTCTTATATATTCAAATGATTATTGGATTATTCTTCCAAACATATTTATTTAAACCAATTTGCTTCCGCACAGTTAATATTTTATTCTTAAATGCTTAGTTATGCCAAGCCATGGGTTAGCTTGGAGTCACTTGTGATACTAAGCACCATGATGCATCTACGGGGTATTCTCGGGGCGTGACACAAGATCCCATTAATCTATATACGTCATGTATTTAAACTAAGGTCTAATATACTCAATCAAACCTAGGCTACCTGGACGTCAACTAGCTACTTTCGATCTCTAAACATGAACTTTGGCTCCGTGGAGGAGAATCCTGATGAGTATTTTGCATAGAATCTATGGTTCTTACCCTATCTGAGGGGAAATACCTCCTCTCCATTGATTCTTTTCCATGAGGCACACTAGGAGGGTTTTTTGAGTAAGCCTCGTCCTTTTTGCAACTGAAGAGGAGAAGAAGCAATATAAAAACCATATTTTGGGTTACTATCTGTCAGCCTACTATAGAACCATACTGTCCACTACCATGGTAGTGCCATACAGAGAAAATTCTCTCTACATTGGGATGACGTCCGCATGAGAAAAACTTCAAATACTAATTTTTTTTATCATGCCACCCCTAATTAAATCGAGAGCGTATTCCACAAGTTCCCATAGCCTACATGAGGTGCCTTTTTTAATAACGACTGAACATGTCTTTACAAAAGATACCAATTTATCCATCGTTCATCCCCGAATGATTTCTAAGGCAGAAAGAAAAGAATGAGCTAACTCTTTGAACCTTAATGCTCAACCATGATAGTGAAATTTTAGCCTTACGCGAACTACCAAAACTTTCATTTCCCTCAGTGTATCCAACTCAACCAAAAATTAGTTCGATCCCACTCAATTAAGCAATCCCCTTCTTTAAGTGCCTAAGTAATTTGAGGCCTCATCAATTTACTAGAGTGAATTAATTTCAAATAACACATAAAATAACCATTCTGCTTCAAAGTGATCTGGATTTCACAATAGTGAGAATTATTCTGCCATGGCGGCACTGCTATAGCAGGAGGTTTGCCGTTATAGTGGGTGCCAACAGTTTAACAGGGTGAGAAATGGGTTTCTCACCCATTCTCATCTTTTTCATCCATAAAATACAACTCCCCCCCCGCCAATCACTTTGCTCCGACATCAAAAAATAAGGTAAAATTGTTAAACCTTACTTTTCTTACTTTATTGCACGAATATTGATAGTTCAATGCTTGAATTTGATGAATAAAAAAGGTAGTGGGTTGGTTTTTGAAATTTGAATTTTTGGTTTTGATTTGGTCGAATCCTCGAAGCATGGATGCTTCCCTTACATTTAAAAAGCTCCCACAATGTTATGGGTGTATGAATTATGGGGTTCATATCCAAAATGGTCTCAACATCATAGAGAATATGAAGGGTTATTTCTTGTTTGAAAAATAGTGATCTAGACAATTTTTAGGAGTTATGATTCCCAAAATTTTGCATGAAATAGCAGTGGAGTACTTTGGGAACACTGATCTGAACTTGGAATATTAAAAATGGAATTTTTGGGTTAAGAGGCGCCATTGTTGCACCTCTTGAATTTTTGGGCTGATGAAGGCTGCTATAGCGGCCTTGCTTCACTATAGCGACACTTCTATAGTGGGTAAATTCCTACTATAGTGCTATCGCTGTAGCAGAAGGCAGTCTACTATAGCGAGAGGCTGCAGTCAGTAGCCACCAAGAAAGGTCAAGATTTGGACTTTTCTTCAAAATTTGTTACCTTTTCACCTTAAAATCCCTAACTCATCCCTTTTTTCTAACTTACAGGTTTAACACCCAATGGATGCAAATAAGGAACACATTTCGGCTAACAAGAGGTTCCCGGATGATACTTGTCGAGGAAGATTTCTTTACTACTAAAGGACTAGGTTTTTCTATGAGAGGTGTTTCAACATGATAGGGTGGAAGGGAAAGCAAGGGATTTCTACAATCGGTTTTGAGAGTTTGGCTGGGGTCCATTGGTGGAGGCCCCCCCTTCCAGGGTCTTGGGCTGGGTGAGGGAGTTCTATGCCATACTCCCTACAGTGCTTTATGATAACCCCAGCCCTACAATTTACGTCCGATGAATAAATGTCATCGTGGATGTGTAGACCATCAATGAGGTACTAGGAGTGCCTAATGTCTCAAATGTTGCATACGATGACAAGCTTTGGGAGTGGGATATGAAATGGCTGCGGGACACTTTGGTAGAGGAGAAGTTTAAGGACCAGGTCTACTAGTGAACCACTAAGGTCATCACAAGTACTTACTTCACAGACAATGCTTGGAGATGGCTGAACCTGGTGTCTCAGAGGATTCATCCATCGGGAAACCTTACCAACATGACGCACCCTCGGGCTTTAGTGGTGGCTTGTGCCATACAGGGAATTCAGCTGAATGTGGGGGAACATATTGTATCTGAGTGGAGGGACTTCTATCGGGGCAATAAGAAGGGCATTTCCTCCTTGGTCTTGTATCTATAATGTGAAGGTAAGTTAGGATGCCCGAGGAGGAGACTGATAGAGAGAGAGATATGGACCCCGAATTCCACCCCCTCTAGGTAAAGGTCATCACTTCCAAGGGAAAGAAGAAGAGAAAGATGGGTGAAGTAGAGAGCAGCCAGGCTGCAGAGGTCCCTGATGATGATTCTGATGATGATGCACCTCCTTACCAGCCCTAACCCTAGCCCCCAATCACTAGCACCCTCCTGGAGGTGGACTTGGCCGTGCTCAGGAGATTCATGAAAAATGCCCCTGCCGGAGCTATAGCCTTACCCCCCCTACATAGGACTATGCAGTTCTCCGCAGAGATATTGATAACGAGAAGTGGAAGAGGCGCTCCCTGGATCGCATGCTTTCACAGCTATGGAAGACCACAAAGGTCATGTTCAGCTGCACCGTCCTTGACAAGGAGCTTCCCCAACTAGAGCCTGGCGACATATGGGAGTTTCCTTTCCTGAGCAACACAGAGGCAGAGAACCCTGCCCTAGTAGCCCTTGATAGTGACAAGGCATCCGGCTAGGGCACTTAGTGCCATTCATTCATGCTCCCCCTCCCTCTTATATACATACTATTTAATACTTTGGTTTTGCCCCCGTTTGGGGCATGTACCAGACATTATATCCCCTTCCCTTTTATTATCGCACATGGATGATAATTTTAACAATATTAATATCGAATGCATGCTATATTAGTTTCTAAGTGATTTCATGCTCTCCCTAGTAGCTCACAGCTTAACTATTGATTTAAACATTCCGAGAATGAAAATCAAAACAGGGGAAAAACAAGGCAAGGATTCTTTCCTGCTGATCCCACTATAGTGGCTTGCACGCTGCTATTGCAACGCTTCTATAATAGAAAAATTCTCGCTATAGTGGGATCACCATAGCAGGTCAGTCCCTCTATGATGGCCCCAATGGCAGCAACCGAGAATTTTTTCAATTTCTGCAAAGTTTCCTTGCTCCCCATTCCTTATTATCAATATTAACCCTTGAAATCGCATTATGGTCTTAAATATAACCTGAAGACCGATCCCAGCAATGCATAACAAAAATTTAGCACAACATTATCATAAAATCAGTTATGAATCACACTTGAAAACTATTCATAACATCATATTTCCGTTATCATTCTAGAATAGCCCTTTCCCCTATGGTTCCCAACCGATCCCAACTGTCCTGAAACCAGAGTTTCCCTACAGTCACAAATGATTATCCTTACCATTTTTACCAACGGTAAGTCCATACCCAAAATTTAGCTCCAAACTTCCAGTTAAACCACATAGCAATTAATCACTTAACCAATCACACATAACCAAGTTATACCCTTTCCTGACCACAACTTTGCTGTAATTTAAGCACTTACACACCATATATCCACAGTCGTTCAAACAATGCAATGCAAAAAATCACAAACCTCAAGTCTTACTAACAAATCATGTTTATTACCTTTTATTCACCTCAAGGATGACCGTTAGTCAATAATCCATGCATTCACATAGCCTTTATAACAAGATACCAATTGGAACATTCTCGGTTCTAACTTCCTTGTTTGTGTCATTTCATCTAGAAACAATAACATTTATTTACCTCGTTAAGATACCAATTGGTATCAAGAGATACCAATTGGACTCAACTCATACAAGCAAGAAACAGACCACATGAAGGAATGAAAGAAGTGGAAAAATTTCCTAAAATGCTTCATAGCTTCCCGAAGATTAGATGTGGACGTCAACACACTAATTCGTAGGACTCTATTCAACATTTTCTCCTACACTAGGAGACCGGTAACCTAGGCTCTGATGCCAAATTATCATGATCCAACTACCGAGGCTTGCGGGCACCTACTCTATATCACCTAGATTGGAGAACCCTTACCACCAAATTAAAATAGGCATGTGAAAGTAAATAAGAAACATGAAAAGTTTCCTTATTAAAAGAAAAATCGATTGCAAAACTTTGAATACAGTGAAATCCTTTAAAAAATAAAATTTACCCCTTCCTAGGAACTAGTTTAAACAGGTACAAGAGTTACTAAGAGAAATAGACAAAAATATGACACAGCTCCCACCATAGCAAAGGATGAGCAAAAGCTACTAGAGATCACTATCATCTTCACCTAATAAACATTAACTAATCCTTCAACCAGACTATACACATATGGAATAGCAAGAGTAATAACAATGCAACCAATATGTACTAGTAGGCAACATTGCTCGACCCGAATCCACCACATAACATCATGTAAATATTAAAAAAGAAAGCATACAACTTGAAAGTTATACATTCAGGGTCCCTTATCAATAAGTCTTACTGCCCAAGTACACTGCCCGTGAATTTAATTCACTCTCCCCAAGCTTCCTCGCCCTATTCCACTGCCAACTCAATTATTAAAGAACACCCCACTCTATTAACCTGGCCATACAATGACTCCTTATAAAATCTTAGACTCTCCAAGCCTTCCAATTTTCCTAACATTTGAGATACCTTTCCTCCACCCAGCCTGTTACCAATTAGACGGCTATCCTTGTAGCAGGCCTTTCACTCTCATTCAAGATCCTAAATTGGTGCCCCTGACCCCCAGCCCTTGGTCAAGTTGAATAAACTACCCGTAAGACTTCCCACTCTACAACCTGACTCAATAACTAATGAATATGTTCCAAACCATACATAATAGATCACTTATATTTATGACACCTTCTTCAGGTAACCCAGACCACCCAAGGATCCCTAGGACATCTTTTATGGCGTTCAACATGCAATCTTGGTTTACTCAAGAAACCACCTTAGAACTTAAACATATCAACTCAGCCACTCATGGGCCAATATGTAATAATAACATCACAACAAATAAGCCTGGTTAACTCATTAAACAAACACACATAACAACAATCAAACTTATACCAAGCATGGTACCCAAGCTAACCATAAATAAATTTATACCAAGTGTGGTACCCAAGCCAACCAATAAAATAACCTATACCAGGTGTGGTATTCGAGCCAAACATAAATCTGTACAAGGCATAGTACCCGAGCCAAGCGAAGAATCACATATATCACAGTAATCACAACCATAATGAATAACATACTACACTTGTACAACTAACAAGAGTTTAAAACAAGTTCATTGCATAAGATTGACCCCTAAGATATCACAAACACTTACCCCCTTTTTCCCTGAACACACATGGTGTAAGTAATACTAATAATATAGTTATTATGCACATATTACAAATTTGGAATTACAAAAACCATCACCCACCACAACAACTATGGTTCATCTTCTTAGCTTTCGGTGGCCTGTCCAAAGACAGATCCCTGACTTATTCAATTAATTACATTAATTTGTACAACTCAAATCCTAGACTCATTTAGGAATACACCTGCATCCACAGAAAGTCCACCCCTTAATACCATGAACTCAGTACCTCCTTGTTCATTCTATTTTCCTTCATTATAACAACCCGAGGAATCCTCTATGCCCTAGTAACCCCCTTACAATTAATCATTACTAGCTCTGATCACCCACCTATAATCCGGTTATCTAGGATTAAAAACTATAACATAAACATAAACAATCAGGTAAAGGGTCCACAATACTCATAACAGTAACTTCCCACCAAATCAGCAAGGTTAGAAATATATTTCATCCATCCAAAAATCATGCCTGAGGTCATAAGCATGAAATCTACCATCAATCTACATATGTCAGGTATTTCAACCTGGGTCTAATCTACTCAATCAAACCTAGACTATCTGGATGTGAAGCAGCTGCTTTCAAAGTCCGAACTTGAACTTTGGCTCTATGGGGGAAAATTCTTAGGAGTATTAAGTATAAAATTCATGGGTTTTACCTCATCCGAGTGGAAATCCCTCATCTGCATAGATTTTTGGCCATGAGGCACCCTAGGAGGGTTTTTAGAGTAAGCCTCATCCCTTTTCAACTAAGAAGGAGATGTCATAAATATAAAATTCATATTCTATGTTACTGGTTCCATCAGCCTGCTATAGCAGCCTGCAGACCGATATAGAGGGATGACATCAGCCCAAGCAAAACTTCAAATTCAAATTTTTTTTATTGTGTCACCCAAAATTAAATTGAGGGCGTATTCCAAAAGTTCCCATAGCCCACACAAGGTACCCTTTTTAATAATGACTGAACATGTCATTATATGTATCCATATCATTATCAAAGCTACACTTGCCTTTACTCGTATTCTATAGAACTCACATAATATATTTGTTATATGTTTCTAGATGTGAGTCAATTGTCATAGAAAAGTCATCATCTATACAGTAAATACATGTCTATATTTTTCATTCATGACAAAGTAGAGTTTACTAGTTGATTCAATTAATCAGAGATTACCATTGGTTACCTAGAGTTCAAAATTAATAATTCAGATCTTACTATTTGTAAAGTTTTTCATAGTATAATTAATTATTTATAGGCCTTTATGGAATAAGTTGTTAAAAGAAAAATTAAGCGATGACAGGGGAAGGTCAGATGTATTATTTTTACTTGACTCACAATGCGATGATGCCTTATGTACATGGTTGAGACAACATACCCTCATAATTGAGCTTACATGCATACTAATCTTTTATGGCTATATACCCTCAGAGTTGAGTCATTTATGGTGTACCTACTTGCGGGCTAACCCTTAGACATGAGCCTTTATGGAGTACCTCCAAAGACCATAGCATACGAAACTTGTCATTCACATATAAGGTTTAGAGATCCCAGAGTTTATATGATGCTATTCATATGATTTAAAGCCCTTGAGGCTTATTTAATCAAAGGTTACTATTTGTCAATTTGAAAGTATATAAGTTTTATTATTCCACATATAATTGTACCATTTGATCCTATAGTAATAAAGAACCCATAGGACACTTCTCTAATAATTTCAAAGTGATTTCATATGATATACAATTTCATATGTTACTTCATGGCACATGTATATCTTAGTTGAGCTCAATATTGATTCTTTCATTGTGATATATTATCATACTCATTATTATGTCTGTTTTACATACCAATACATGTTGTATATGTACTGACGCCCCTATTTCATGGGGTTCTACATATTATATATATAGGATCAGGTACACAGAGTAATAAACCTTCTCATTAGGCATTGTCATGAATTAGCAGAGCAGTTGGTGAGCTCTATTTCCCCCTTGAGCTAGTTCAAGATAGTACTCTAACTTGTTGTACATATTTGCATAGATGGACATGGTAGGGCCCTATCTCGAACACTTGACATCACATAGTTTCTTACTCTATTAGAGGCTTTGTGGACATTCTAGTACGATTATTTTTTATCAGTTGTACATAAGTCATGGTGTATATATATGTATCATCCTTATCAGCTGTCATTAGTACATAGATCTTTGATATAGTATCTATCATATATTATCTGAATAACATATATATTCATATGATACTTGTCCACCCATTTTGATTAAGGGTGTAACAGTCTTGGTATCAAAGCGTAGGTTCAAATGTCTCAGAGAATTATCAATGAAGCCGTGTCTAGTAGAGCCTTACATATGAATGTGTTACACACCATATTTATAAGTAGGCTTTTGTTTGGATATTTAGGAAATGTGACCTTTTTTTATGTTTTAGATTACGTGATAGAGCAAAGTTATAGGAAATTGATTTTGACTTATGGTTTACTCCTTATTTACAGAGATTATAAAGAGAAAGACTCGGACTAGTCCATGATTCACTATAGCTCTAGAGGCAGGGCCTAGTGCTCAGCCATATGCTATTAAGTATTAGACAGAGGCCCAAAGTTTCATAGTTAGACAAGCTATCCCAAATCCAGAACCACAACAAGCAGAATAGTCTACAAAAGCCTTGATGCCTCCGGTCCCTCTGTCTGACCATGCAGACCAGGATGAAAGTGGAGCAATTTATTTTGTCACCCAGATAGTAGCTGATTGGTCCCAGTGACAAGAAGTAGTTGTAATACCCTGCATGTTTTGTAATACCCCGTAACACAAAGTATGTGTGCGGCTTGTAAACATCTATAGATTAGTATGAGATTGAAAGAATAAGGTTGTAAATGGGTAATTATATATGAAATACTTATACTACATCTCTAGAAGTGTTAGACCAAAGTTAGAGCCAAAGGGAAACTTCAAAAAAAAATTAATATAGGTGACATCCTGTTTAAGCTAATCAAATACATGTATTCAATGGAAATCATACATGTAATGACCTGGGTTAATGTATGGTAAGGCATCTCGACCTTGTCAGCCAGTTAGGGGTATCTCTGGTAACACTGGTGTGGCACCTACACTTAACAATCAAGACTACTATCACATTTTTAACTTATAAAAAATGGTTTCACCATTTCCACCTTAACATGTACATAACCCTGATGGTATGGAGCACATCAATAAAAGAGTGCTTATGGTCTTCCTTAAGATTTAAATCTATAAGCACTGGAGGAATTGGAAGAAGAGCTTTCAGCCTAAAAAGCCAATTGTATTCTCCTGCCAAGTTGTATTAGGAGATATCATTTCCAGTCTCTGTAAGGGGTCAAACCTTAACTATATAATCATATGTGATCTACCCCTATTTATTTCTTAAATATACTAGGGGTTACACAAATGAATCCATAATTATAGAGGGAACATGAATCTCTACTAGCCTTTCTTCTGTAAATAATTGTAAATCTGAAAGATCAAACTCACCAAGCTATTTTGAGCCCGATTCTAAATATTTATGTGGCTGGGAATTATTAGCTAGAATACTGGAATTTTGTCCTGATCTGAGATTACTTTTAACAGGCAGAATCAGTATGACAATTAATTAGAGTGTGAATAAAATGTAACTTTATATGACTTAAGGTCTATCACACGATCAAGATCATGAAAGAAGGTCATAATTCCTAAATGTTGAAGTAGCTCACCCATTATAAATGTGTTGCACAACACATCCATAAGTGAGGCTCTACCAGACATGTCTTCATAGACTCTTTAGAACATTTGAACCTAATGCTCTGATACCAAGTTTGTCCTACCCCAATACTGGATAGAGTAAAAAAATACCATATATATGCATGATATGCATATGATCTATGACATATTGTTTACAAATGAATCACTTTACATATAAAAACTAACTAGAATAATATATACATAAAATCAATCTCTAAACAAACTAATACAAATAAAATCACCATAGTGTCTATGAAGCATCTACTAGAATAGGGAACTATACAACTGTCAACTGATCAAGGAAGGGACTCACCAGACCCATACTATGCAGATGTCCACAAGAAAATAAAATACTAGATCTAGATTGGATCCAGTTGAAATGGAGCTCACCAACACTCTGCTGATGTAGCACGGATGCCTACAAAGGGTATCTGAAACTCTCTGAACATTATCATGGATTTACAAAAATATAGTGCCCCTGGCCATAGGGGCATCGGTATGTATACAATGTGTACTGGTATGTCAAGCAGATAGAATAAAAAGTAACAAATAGGATAGCACAATGAAAGAATCAAAATGTGCACAACTGAGATATATTTGTGTGAAGAAGCAATCAATGAAACTAAACACTCAACAAATGTACTATATGAGTTCTATGAAATACAACGAAGGCACGTGTATAACTCTGATGAATATATGAATACTTTGACTTGTAACGATTAGCTCGACTACTCTAGACATGTGGACATTGAACAACTGATATGCAGGGGTGATTAGTATGAAGTATAGGACACATAACAACTGAATACCACTCTCTATAAATCATATAAACTATATAGTCCCTTGTAGAGAAATATTTGATGTAGGGTCGTGCCTTGTGGCAATGGAGTTTTTAGCCTTATATACCTCAATTTCGAGTCCTGTAAAATTAATATGGACTGTCATCCCTCCATATTAGGTATTCTGCAAAAAAATCAAGTGGTATAATCATTATAAACAACCTATTAACGCATTGTATCCATATTGGCAACATGTCAGCTATTAGGTGAGTGACTTGCTCATCAGACTCTTTTTATATATATGCTTCTTTCTATCGTTCTTATGTTATTACTATCACGACCCAAACTTCCATGAGTTGTACCCACCAAAAAACCCCAGATGAGCGAACCAATAACATAATCAACACTTAGTGAAACTAAAAGCTCAAAAGCAGTATTGATTTAAACTAGCATTCATAGCAAAAAATACTAATAATAAAGATCCTGTAGAAAACATCCCTAGAATCTTAAAGTCATGTACCAAAACATCTCCTAATATCTAGAGTACGGGGATGCAACCCCAAAAACAAGAAGTCTAAGTCTGAAACAATGGACCAGACGTATACTAGAAGAAACCATGGTAGCCCAGAAGAATAAGCTCACCCTTGTATTCTAGAAATGTCGGGACTACAACTGAGGTTGCGTAGCAGATGCTGGAATATGTCTTGTACTCACAAAAGGAAAGCAAGTGCAGTTTTAGTACACAAAAACATAGTGTACTGGTAGGATCATCGGCCAACTCTAATATACAACATATGAACATTTAACTACAACTCAGTAAGGCTGAACAAACATGTATAAGCCAACCAAAAATATAACCAGACTCAAAGTTCTCCACCTAACTTACCAAATACATGAAAAAGGTCCAACAACCACCCAAACAACAACAATACAACAAGATAACCCTTTTGTAAGTAACTCGGACCAACCAAGGATCTGTAGGACAACACCTAAGTGTTCAATATGTGAACCCAGTCTACACTAGGACCAACCCTACATTCAAGTACAATCACCCGGTCTTTCATGGGCCATTATGCAACCATCACGATTCAAGAATACAACATTACCTCAGTGTTCAACATGCCAACCCGGTCTACACTAGGACAAACCCCACATTCAAGTACAACCACACAATCTCTTATGGGCCATTATGCAACAATCACGATTCAAGAATACAACCCGGTCCACTTATGGAGCCGTTAACAAAACATAATTAAGTAATTGTAATCAATCCCGTACCAGGCATGGTACCCGAGCCAACCATCATAGAACCCATATTAGGCATGGTACCTAAGACAACCGAATGTCAAACACAATCCAAATATCAACAATAATGAACAAAACACACTTGTAAACCAACAAGCAACAAAGATAGTTCATTTTACATGATTGGTAACTGGATATGTAGACATTCCTAATTGCATTCATTAAAACATATAATGAACAGGCAATACTAAGCAACAGTTACCACATACACATATTTTAAATGGGAAAACAACAACCATCACCTACCTCAAATAGCCTAAAATATCTACTGGACCTGAGCCTTTCCTTTCCCTGAAGCTTCCGCTTGCCCTTGGTCTAAAATAATTACACATAACTACAATCAATCCAAATGGCCTAATAATACTCAGATTATACTCAAATTCTAATCCCCAGGGTAAACCATGATCATTCCACCCATCCTAGGGCTTTCCCACTATTAATTCACCTAAAACTATCATTTTTACGAATACATTAAGCAAATTATGGTGTTTTAATCATGAATGAACAATTATAATCACAACCCAAGAATTCTACACCCCAGAATCCTCTTTTCTACTGGATTCTACCTTCTTAGGTCAATCCAAACCTTCCCCCAAACCAATAGCTAATGATTCTACTAACTGAGAATCGAATTACTATAGTAGGTGAATAAATTCCTTAGCTTTAGGAAGAAATTTGGCAGAAATTCGAGTTGAAATCGCCCAAATCGCCTATGCCCTTCCCCAAACTATTCTTGAGAATTTTTGAACATTTTTGGGGAAGTTTCTGCATTAATTGTTAATTATTCAACTATTACAGTGCCCATACTGCTATAGCGGCACTGCTTTAGCGTAACCTACCCACTATGGCAGTGCTGATTGCCTTGACTTTTGCTTTAGCAGGAATTTCTCTGCTATAGTGATCATCGCCGTAGAGTGGTGTCCACTGCTATAGAAGTTGGCACGGAATGGAACCTTGGACAATCTCTCAAAGTTGCCCATTTTACAATACACTTCAAATCCTGACATTCTGAAATAACCCCTTCACGTCATCTTTTATATCGGGAGTTCTACTCACCCGAATTCACTTTCAAAATGTCCCCTGGACTTCTTAACGCCTTAGCTAACAGTAAAACTAGTTCAACCTAAGACATTTTTCCCAATCCTTCCCCAGATTTCCCTAGACCATACCTTGCTCAAAATCCATCCAAGACTAGCCTAGCCCAAAATTCCAAACTCCCAAACCCAGATGTTTTCCAACCTGAAATATTACACAAATGGTTTACCTATAACAATGGGATAGGTTATCACAACAGATACCAATTTACTCATTGTTTGTCCCCTAATGATCAAACCCAAAAACGATTAGCTAAAAGAAAGAAAAGGGTAGTACATGAATTCTCAAACAAGTGAAGGTACTTGTCCTGCATGTCCTTCTTGATTTTCAAAGTAGCTTCCTCAAGCGGACTATGATTTCATTGAACCTTGACTGATCTGATCTTGTTTTATACTCAACTTTCATATATCTCGATCAAGAATAGCAACCGGCTCCTCCTCGTACTAAAGATCCTTGTTTATCAAGAACAAATCCCACTTAATAATGTACTCCCCATCCCCATGGTATCACTTAAGCATGGATACATGGAAGACTTGATGGACCCCGAACAAACTAGGCATCAATGCTAACCTGTAAGCCACTGGCCTTATAATATTGAGAACCTTGAACGGACTGATATACAAAGAGCTAAGCTTTCCCTTCTTGCCAAATCACATTGCCCCTTTCATTGGTCACACCTTCAACAACACTTGTTCACCAACCTGAAATGCCATGTCTCTTACCTTGCGATCTGCACACTCCTTCTTCCTGCTCTGGGCTGCTGGTAACTTGGTTTGAATACCCCTCACTTTTTCCTATGATTCCTTCACCAAGTTAACGCCTAAAGGTTTCACATCGCCTTCCTCAAACCACCCTATGGGTGATCTACATCCGCTCCCATAAAAGTGCCTTCAATGGTGCCATGTCGATACTGGAGTTGTAGCTATTTTTGTATGAGAACTCATACAATGGTAGGAATTGGTCTGAATGGCCCCTAAAATCTACAACACATGCTCTCAGCATGTCCTCCAACACTTGAATCGTCCTCCCCGACTGACCATCTGTCTGAGGATGAAAGTTTGTGCTGAAAGTGAGTTGGGTGCCCAACTCGTCATGCAACTTACCCTAGAACTTAGAAGTAAACTAAGTACCTCTGTCTGAAATGATGGAGAGGGGCACCCCATGAAGTCTCACAATCTCCTTAACATAAATCTTGGCCAACTACTGCGAATTATAATCCATCCTGTCCAAAATAAAATGAGCTAACTTGGTCAGCCTGTCTACGATGACCCAAATGGAATCATAGTTTTCCAAGGTCATAGGAAGACCCACCACAAAATTCATGGCTATCTTTTCCCATTTCTACTCGGGAATTGGCATATTCTGAAGCAATCCTACAGGCTTTTGGTGCTCATACATAACCTGCTGACAATTCTGACACTTAGACACATAGTCAACTACGTTCCTCTTCATCCCAGGCCACCAATAAAGTTGCCTCAAGTCCCGGTATATTTTGGTTATGCCTGGATGAATTAAGTACCACATGCCATGAGCTTCAAACAACATATTTTATATCAAGTCATTAACACAAGGAATACAAATCTGCCCTCTAAAGCACAATAACCCACCAGTGTCTAATGTGGCATTCTTGGCCTCCCCAGTCACCAGCTTGCTCCGAAGCTTGTTCAACTGTGCATCTTGAAACTGTTTGGTTTTGATTTCCTCTAGAAATATGGGTTTAAACTCAATACTGGCTAATACCCCACCCTGTTCTAAAATGCCCAACTGCATAAACTTCGATTCTATATCCCAAATCTCCTTAGTTGAGGGTCATTTGGATACCCCCAAACAAGACAAACTGCCCATGCTAACTGCTTTTTGGATCAATGCGTCTGCCACCATATTAGCCTTGCCCAGATGATACTAGATGGTCACATCATTATCCTTCAACAATTCCATCCACCTACTCTGTCTTAGATTCAAATCTTTCTGTGTAAACATATATTGCAGGCTGCGATGGTCTGTGAACACTTGACACTTGACACTTGACACCATAAAGGTAGTGTCTCCAAATCTTGAGCGCGAAGACCACCACTACCAACTCCAAATCATGGGTTGGGTAATTCTTCTCATGAGGTTTCAATTGCCTTGACGCATAAGCTATAACATTTATGTCCTGCATTAACACAATGCCCAAACCCGAATGTGAAGCATCAGAAAATAGAATGAAATTTTTACCTTCAACCGGCAATGATAGGATGGGAGTTGTAGTCAGAAGTGTCTTGAGCTTTTGAAGCTCTCCTCACACTTGTCATACCAAACAAAAGGTACCTCCTTCTGAGTAAACCTTTTCAAGTGAGTAGCAATGGAAGCAAAGTTCTTGAAAAACCTATGATAAAAGCCTGCAAGCACTAAAAAATTCCTAACCTCAGTCACTGACCTAGGCCGAACCCAACACTTAACTGCCTTGATCTTTTGTGGATCCACCATCACCCCTTTCTCTTAAACTACGTGCCCTAAAAAGGAAAACAAAGACACCCAAAATTCACACTTTAAAACTTGGTATACAATTTGTGGTGCCTCAATATCCCCAGAACAAGGTGAAGATGCTCTGCATGCTCCTCTTTACTCTTGGAGTAAATAGGAGTGTCTTCTTTAAATATAATGACGAACGAATCCAGAAATGATCTGAAGACATCATTCATCAAACTCATGAAAGTTGTCGGTGCATTTGTCAACCCAAACAACATTCCCAGAAACTCATAGTGCACATACCGAGTCTAGAATGTCGTATTAGGTATATCCTTCAGCCCAATCTTTAGCTGATGATACCCTGACCTTAAGTCAACTTTTGAAAACACGAAAGCACCCTACAACTTATCAAAAAAGTCATCTATGTGGGGTAGGGGATACTTATTTTGGATGGTGATCTTATTCAGTTGCTTGTAGTCTATACACATCCTCATACAACCATTCTTCTTCTTCACAAACAATACCAGAGCACCCGAAGGTGAAGCACTGGGATGAATAAATCCCTTATCTAAAAGTTCTTGAAGCTGAGTATTAAGTTCCCTCAACTCTGTTGGATCGATACGATAAGAAGGAATACAAATTGGGCGAGTGCCCGACTCCAAATCTATACAAAAGTCAATGTCTCTATCCGGAGGCATGCTAGGAAAATCCACTGAAAAACACCTCCTGGAATTCATAAACCACCAGAACTGACTTAATCGAAGGGGACTCCACACTAACATCTCAATAATGCGCCAAGAAAGACAAACAACCTTTTCCCACTAACTTCCTACCCCAAACAAACGATATAATCTTCGTTGGCTTAGTCCTGTACACACCGTCCCACTCTAGCCTATCCATACCCAGAATCTCTAGAGTCACTATCTTATTATTACAGCTCAACACAAAATGATATGGAGACAGCCAAGTCATACCCAAAATGACATTAAAATCCAGCATGTCAAGAATAACCAAATATACCCATGTCTGAAAACCCACAAAAACCTCCGGAAAATTACAATATACATGGGGTACTACCACAGACTCCCCAATCACGGTAGAAACATGAATAGGGAAATCAAGGACATCACAGACCAAATCCATACCCAAAGCAAATTTTATAGACTCATACGAATAAGTGAAACCTGGGTCAAACAATACAGAAGTCATCCGATCACGTACTATAATTGTACCTATTATCATAGCATTCAATGCTTTCACCTCAGATTACCCATGGAATGCATAACAATGGGCCCTATCATCAATTCGAGAAAACACTCTGGCTATCTGCGCTACTCCTCTACCCTCGCCACTATTTCCCATGTTCCTACAGCCTCCCTGAAAATTACCTCGCCCACCATGTGGACGACACCTACCATTACCACCTCCACCTGCTAGAAACATAGCCATAGTTTGCTAGTGAGTCAGATTTCCTACCTGCCTCTAAGGGCACTCCCTCTTGAAGTGACCGGATCACCACAATGAAAACATTCATCGTCAAGAGTAGGCTTTCTGGTAGAAGTATAAGAAGCCCTATAGCCTTTAGGAGCTGAAAACTGCTGACTGGCTCCTGGACGACCACTTGCAGAAGATGGCAGGGCTGACTAAATAGGACAAGGCAAACACACCTGCTGACTGTGACCCCTGGAGTTTGAACCACTGAAATTACCTTCGTTCTGAGACTTATTGGCTAACACCTTAGCCTGCCCCACCTGTCTGACCCCCTCTAGTTTTTTCACATAGTCAGTCACCTCATTAAAACTCTTCCCTACCGAGGTCATATGGACAGACAAAACCTGCAACTCAGTATTCATACCCTTAACATGCAGGCAAATTCTCTTCTCCTCTGTACCTATAAGTTGAGTAGCATAACGTGACAAGGCATAAAATTTAGCCTTATAGGTTGAAATAGGCATGTTACCCTGCTCAAGGGCCAAAAACTTATCCTTCTTGCAATCCCTTAAAGTGCAAGGCACATATTTCTCCAAGAATAGAGCATGAAATTATGCTCAAGTCATCAGAGGCAAAGCTGTTAGTCGACACTCTACATGAGCTCTCTACTACTGCTTGACATCACCTTAAAGTTGAAAAGTAACAAATTCTACCCTATTATGCTGCACAATGCCCAACTTATGCACCCTCTCATAGCAGTCCAGAATAAACTCAAAGGCATCCTCCTTATCTGTACTCTGAAATGTCGGAGGTTTGAGTTTCAAGAATTTGCTCAGCATCTCATGCTCTGTCCCGGTCATAATAGGGCCTAGCATCGGATGGAAGAAAGCATTAGTATCCAATGCCGGATCCATCCTAGAGCCGCTGCAATAGATGATTGAGTGCCCAAAACTTGATCTGTTGTACCAGTATGAGTGGCTCTAGTACCTGTCAGCCCACTCAGAAAAGCCCACACCTACTAAAATACCTTGGGTGATATAGGGGAAGGCCTGCAGCTCCAGCCAGTGCAACCTCGTCCTCTTTTGTGCCCTCTTCAAGTACAACCTTAACCTTCTCCTCAACAAGATCCTGGGGTGAGAGAGGGGTTGCCTCCTTTGGCCTTGCCGCTGCCTGAGCTCCACCCCTAGTGGGTGTTGCTCTTCCTCTGCCCCTTCCCCTGCCCTTTCCTCGCCCTCTGGCTTCTATTTCCACTACTAGAACCATCGCTCTCGCTCCGTTACATTTGGAGTTAACCATCTGCGGACAAAAGAGAAAAAGAAGTTAGATATAATTTGTATCACCAGATATCGATTGGAATCAAGTTATAGAATGAAGGAAAAAAAAAGATAGTTTCCTAACGTCCCTTAGCCTCTCGATGAAAAGTACAGATGTCTCCATACTTTTCCGCAAGACTCTAGTAGACCTATTTTATTATGACGAGATTAACGAACCTAGGGCTCTGATACTATCTTTGTCACAAACTAAAACTATCGCGAATGGCACCCACCCAAAATGCCCGGATGAGCGAACAATAACTCAATCAACACTTAGTGAAACTAAAAGCTCAATACTAGTTGCATTGATTTAAACTAGCATTCATAGCAAGAAATACTAATAATAAAGATCCTGTAGAAAACATCCCTAGAATCTTAAAGTCATGTACCAAAACATCTCCTAATATCTAGAGTACGGGGATGCAACCCCAAAAACAAGAAGTCTAAATCTGAAACAATGGACCATACGTATACTAGAAGAAACCATGGTAGCCCAGAAGAATAAGCTCACCCTTGGATTCTAGAAATGGCAGGACTATAACTAAGGACGTGTAGCAGATGCTGGAATATGTCTTGTACTCACAAAAGGAAAGCAAGTGTAGTTTTAGTACACAAAAACATAGTGTACTGGTAGGATCATCGGCCAACTCCAATATACAACATAGGAACATTTAACTACAGCTGAGTAAGGCAGAACAAACATGTATAAATCAATCAGCAATATAACTATACTCTAAGTCCTCCACCTAACTTACCAACTACATGAAACAGGTCTAAAAACCACCATATTGACAACAATATACCAAGACAACCTTTTTTATGTAACCCGGACCTACCAAGGATCCCTAGGACAATACCTAAGTGTTCAATATGCAAACCCGATCTACACTAGGACAAACTCCACATTTAAGTACAACCACCTGGCCTTTCATGGGCCATTATGCAACAATCACGATTCAAGAATACGACAACACCTAAGTGTTCAACATGCAAACCCGGTCTACACTAGGACCAACCCTACATTCAAGTACAACCACACGGCCTCTCATGGGCCATTATGCAATAATCACGATTCAAGACTATAACCCGATCCACTCATGGAGCCATCAACAAAACAGAATCAAGTAATTGTAATCATGAATGAACAATTATAATCACAACCCAAGAATTCTACACCCCAGAATCCTCTTTTCTACTGGATTCTACCTTCTTAGGTCAATCCAAACCTTCCCCCAAACCAATAGCTAATGATTCTACTAACTGAGAATCGAATTACTATAGTAGGTGAATAAATTCCTTAGCTTTAGGAAGAAATTTGGCAGAAATTCGAGTTGAAATCGCCCAAATCGCCTATGCCCTTCCCCAAACTATTCTTGAGAATTTTTGAACATTTTTGGGGAAGTTTCTGCATTAATTGTTAATTATTCCACTATTACAGTGCCCATACTGCTATAGCGGCACTGCTTTAGCGTAACCTACCCACTATGGCAGTGCTGATTGCCTTGACTTTTGCTTTAGCAGGAATTTCTCTGCTATAGTGATCATCGCCGTAGAGTGGTGTCCACTGCTATAGAAGTTGGCACGGAATGGAACCTTGGACAATCTCTCAAAGTTGCCCATTTTACAATACACTTCAAATCCTGACATTCTGAAATAACCCCTTCACGTCATCTTTTATATCGGGAGTTCTACTCACCCGAATTCACTTTCAAAATGTCCCCTGGACTTCTTAACGCCTTAGCTAACAGTAAAACTAGTTCAACCTAAGACATTTTTCCCAATCCTTCCCCAGATTTCCCTAGACCATACCTTGCTCAAAATCCATCCAAGACTAGCCTAGCCCAAAATTCCAAACTCCCAAACCCAGATGTTTTCCAACCTGAAATATTACACAAATGGTTTACCTATAACAATGGGATAGGTTATCACAACAGATACCAATTTACTCATTGTTTGTCCCCTAATGATCAAACCCAAAAATGATTAGCTAAAAGAAAGAAAAGGGTAGTACATGAATTCTCAAACAAGTGAAGGTACTTGTCCTGCATGTCCTTCTTGATTTTCAAAGTAGCTTCCTCAAGCGGACTATGATTTCATTGAACCTTGACTGATCTGATCTTGTTTTATACTCAACTTTCATATATCTCGATCAAGAATAGCAACCGGCTCCTCCTCGTACTAAAGATCCTTGTCTATCAAGAACAAATCCCACTTAATAATGTACTCCCCATCCCCATGGTATCACTTAAGCATGGATACATGGAAGACTTGATGGACCCCGAACAAACTAGGCATCAATGCTAACCTGTAAGCCACTGGCCTTATAATATTGAGAACCTTGAACGGACTGATATACAAAGAGCTAAGCTTTCCCTTCTTGCCAAATCACATTGCCCCTTTCATTGGTCACACCTTCAACAACACTTGTTCACCAACCTGAAATGCCATGTCTCTTACCTTGCGATCTGCACACTCCTTCTTCCTGCTCTGGGCTGCTGGTAACTTGGTTTGAATACCCCTCACTTTTTCCTATGATTCCTTCACCAAGTTAACGCCTAAAGGTTTCACATCGCCTTCCTCAAACCACCCTATGGGTGATCTACATCCGCTCCCATAAAAGTGCCTTCAATGGTGCCATGTCGATACTGGAGTTGTAGCTATTTTTGTATGAGAACTCATACAATGGTAGGAATTGGTCTGAATGGCCCCTAAAATCTACAACACATGCTCTCAGCATGTCCTCCAACACTTGAATCGTCCTCCCCGACTGACCATCTGTCTGAGGATGAAAGTTTGTGCTGAAAGTGAGTTGGGTGCCCAACTCGTCATGCAACTTACCCTAGAACTTAGAAGTAAACTAAGTACCTCTGTCTGAAATGATGGAGAGGGGCACCCCATGAAGTCTCACAATCTCCTTAACATAAATCTTGGCCAACTACTGCGAATTATAATCCATCCTGTCCAAAATAAAATGAGCTAACTTGGTCAGCCTGTCTACGATGACCCAAATGGAATCATAGTTTTCCAAGGTCATAGGAAGACCCACCACAAAATTCATGGCTATCTTTTCCCATTTCTACTCGGGAATTGGCATATTCTGAAGCAATCCTACAGGCTTTTGGTGCTCATACATAACCTGCTGACAATTCTGACACTTAGACACATAGTCAACTACGTTCCTCTTCATCCCAGGCCACCAATAAAGTTGCCTCAAGTCCCGGTATATTTTGGTTATGCCTGGATGAATTAAGTACCACATGCCATGAGCTTCAAACAACATATTTTATATCAAGTCATTAACACAAGGAATACAAATCTGCCCTCTAAAGCACAATACCCCACCAGTGTCTAATGTGGCATTCTTGGCCTCCCCAGTCACCAGCTTGCTCCGAAGCTTGTTCAACTGTGCATCTTGAAACTGTTTGGTTTTGATTTCCTCTAGAAATATGGGTTTAAACTCAATACTGGCTAATACCCCACCCTGTTCTAAAATGCCCAACTGCATAAACTTCGATTCTATATCCCAAATCTCCTTAGTTGAGGGTCATTTGGATACCCCCAAACAAGACAAACTGCCCATGCTAACTGCTTTTTGGATCAATGCGTCTGCCACCATATTAGCCTTGCCCAGATGATACTAGATGGTCACATCATTATCCTTCAACAATTCCATCCACCTACTCTGTCTTAGATTCAAATCTTTCTGTGTAAACATATATTGCAGGCTGCGATGGTCTGTGAACACTTGACACTTGACACTTGACACCATAAAGGTAGTGTCTCCAAATCTTGAGCGCGAAGACCACCACTACCAACTCCAAATCATGGGTTGGGTAATTCTTCTCATGAGGTTTCAATTGCCTTGACGCATAAGCTATAACATTTATGTCCTGCATTAACACAATGCCCAAACCCGAATGTGAAGCATCAGAAAATAGAATGAAATTTTTACCTTCAACCGGCAATGATAGGATGGGAGTTGTAGTCAGAAGTGTCTTGAGCTTTTGAAGCTCTCCTCACACTTGTCATACCAAACAAAAGGTACCTCCTTCTGAGTAAACCTTTTCAAGTGAGTAGCAATGGAAGCAAAGTTCTTGAAAAACCTATGATAAAAGCCTGCAAGCACTAAAAAATTCCTAACCTCAGTCACTGACCTAGGCCGAACCCAACACTTAACTGCCTTGATCTTTTGTGGATCCACCATCACCCCTTTCTCTTAAACTACGTGCCCTAAAAAGGAAAACAAAGACACCCAAAATTCACACTTTAAAACTTGGTATACAATTTGTGGTGCCTCAATATCCCCAGAACAAGGTGAAGATGCTCTGCATGCTCCTCTTTACTCTTGGAGTAAATAGGAGTGTCTTCTTTAAATATAATGACGAACGAATCCAGAAATGATCTGAAGACATCATTCATCAAACTCATGAAAGTTGTCGGTGCATTTGTCAACCCAAACAACATTCCCAGAAACTCATAGTGCACATACCGAGTCTAGAATGTCGTATTAGGTATATCCTTCAGCCCAATCTTTAGCTGATGATACCCTGACCTTAAGTCAACTTTTGAAAACACGAAAGCACCCTACAACTTATCAAAAAAGTCATCTATGTGGGGTAGGGGATACTTATTTTGGATGGTGATCTTATTCAGTTGCTTGTAGTCTATACACATCCTCATACAACCATTCTTCTTCTTCACAAACAATACCAGAGCACCCGAAGGTGAAGCACTGGGATGAATAAATCCCTTATCTAAAAGTTCTTGAAGCTGAGTATTAAGTTCCCTCAACTCTGTTGGATCGATACGATAAGAAGGAATACAAATTGGGCGAGTGCCCGACTCCAAATCTATACAAAAGTCAATGTCTCTATCCGGAGGCATGCTAGGAAAATCCACTGAAAAACACCTCCTGGAATTCATAAACCACCAGAACTGACTTAATCGAAGGGGACTCCACACTAACATCTCAATAATGCGCCAAGAAAGACAAACAACCTTTTCCCACTAACTTCCTACCCCAAACAAACGATATAATCTTCGTTGGCTTAGTCCTGTACACACCGTCCCACTCTAGCCTATCCATACCCAGAATCTCTAGAGTCACTATCTTATTATTACAGCTCAACACAAAATGATATGGAGACAGCCAAGTCATACCCAAAATGACATTAAAATCCAGCATGTCAAGAATAACCAAATATACCCATGTCTGAAAACCCACAAAAACCTCCGGAAAATTACAATATACATGGGGTACTACCACAGACTCCCCAATCACGGTAGAAACATGAATAGGGAAATCAAGGACATCACAGACCAAATCCATACCCAAAGCAAATTTTATAGACTCATACGAATAAGTGAAACCTGGGTCAAACAATACAGAAGTCATCCGATCACGTACTATAATTGTACCTATTATCATAGCATTCGATGCTTTCACCTCAGATTACCCATGGAATGCATAACAATGGGCCCTATCATCAATTCGAGAAAACACTCTGGCTATCTGCGCTACTCCTCTACCCTCGCCACTATTTCCCATGTTCCTACAGCCTCCCTGAAAATTACCTCGCCCACCATGTGGACGACACCTACCATTACCACCTCCACCTGCTAGAAACATAGCCATAGTTTGCTAGTGAGTCAGATTTCCTACCTGCCTCTAAGGGCACTCCCTCTTGAAGTGACCGGATCACCACAATGAAAACATTCATCGTCAAGAGTAGGCTTTCTGGTAGAAGTATAAGAAGCCCTATAGCCTTTAGGAGCTGAAAACTGCTGACTGGCTCCTGGACGACCACTTGCAGAAGATGGCAGGGCTGACTAAATAGGACAAGGCAAACACACCTGCTGACTGTGACCCCTGGAGTTTGAACCACTGAAATTACCTTCGTTCTGAGACTTATTGGCTAACACCTTAGCCTGCCCCACCTGTCTGACCCCCTCTAGTTTTTTCACATAGTCAGTCACCTCATTAAAACTCTTCCCTACCGAGGTCATATGGACAGACAAAACCTGCAACTCAGTATTCATACCCTTAACATGCAGGCAAATTCTCTTCTCCTCTGTACCTATAAGTTGAGTAGCATAACGTGACAAGGCATAAAATTTAGCCTTATAGGTTGAAATAGGCATGTTACCCTGCTCAAGGGCCAAAAACTTATCCTTCTTGCAATCCCTTAAAGTGCAAGGCACATATTTCTCCAAGAATAGAGCATGAAATTATGCTCAAGTCATCAGAGGCAAAGCTGTTAGTCGACACTCTACATGAGCTCTCTACTACTGCTTGACATCACCTTAAAGTTGAAAAGTAACAAATTCTACCCTATTATGCTGCACAATGCCCAACTTATGCACCCTCTCATAGCAGTCCAGAATAAACTCAAAGGCATCCTCCTTATATGTACTCTGAAATGTCGGAGGTTTGAGTTTCAAGAATTTGCTCAGCATCTCATGCTCTGTCCCGGTCATAATAGGGCCTAGCATCGGATGGAAGAAAGCATTAGTATCCAATGCCGGATCCATCCTAGAGCCGCTGCAATAGATGATTGAGTGCCCAAAACTTGATCTGTTGTACCAGTATGAGTGGCTCTAGTACCTGTCAGCCCACTCAGAAAAGCCCACACCTACTAAAATACCTTGGGTGATATAGGGGAAGGCCTGCAGCTCCAGCCAGTGCAACCTCGTCCTCTTTTGTGCCCTCTTCAAGTACAACCTTAACCTTCTCCTCAACAAGATCCTGGGGTGAGAGAGGGGTTGCCTCCTTTGGCCTTGCCGCTGCCTGAGCTCCACCCCTAGTGGGTGTTGCTCTTCCTCTGCCCCTTCCCCTGCCCTTTCCTCGCCCTCTTGCTTCTATTTCCACTACTAGAACCGTCGCTCTCGCTCCGTTACATTTGGAGTTAACCATCTGCGGACAAAAGAGAAAAAGAAGTTAGATATAATTTGTATCACCAGATATCGATTGGAATCAAGTTATAGAATGAAGGAAAAAAAAGATAGTTTCCTAACGTCCCTTAGCCTCTCGATGAAAAGTACAGATGTCTCCATACTTTTCCGCAAGACTCTAGTAGACCTATTTTATTATGACGAGATTAACGAACCTAGGGCTCTGATACTATCTTTGTCACAAACTAAAACTATCGCGAATGGCACCCACCCAAAATGCCCGGATGAGCGAACAATAACTCAATCAACACTTAGTGAAACTAAAAGCTCAATACTAGTTGCATTGATTTAAACTAGCATTCATAGCAAGAAATACTAATAATAAAGATCCTGTAGAAAACATCCCTAGAATCTTAAAGTCATGTACCAAAACATCTCCTAATATCTAGAGTACGGGGATGCAACCCCAAAAACAAGAAGTCTAAGTCTGAAACAATGGACCATACGTATACTAGAAGAAACCATGGTAGCCCAGAAGAATAAGCTCACCCTTGGATTCTAGAAATGGCAGGACTATAACTAAGGACGTGTAGCAGATGCTGGAATATGTCTTGTACTCACAAAAGGAAAGCAAGTGTAGTTTTAGTACACAAAAACATAGTGTACTGGTAGGATCATCGGCCAACTCCAATATACAACATAGGAACATTTAACTACAGCTGAGTAAGGCAGAACAAACATGTATAAATCAATCAGCAATATAACTATACTCTAAGTCCTCCACCTAACTTACCAACTACATGAAACAGGTCTAAAAACCACCATATTGACAACAATATACCAAGACAACCTTTTTTATGTAACCCGGACCTACCAAGGATCCCTAGGACAATACCTAAGTGTTCAATATGCAAACCCGATCTACACTAGGACAAACTCCACATTTAAGTACAACCACCTGGCCTTTCATGGGCCATTATGCAACAATCACGATTCAAGAATACGACAACACCTAAGTGTTCAACATGCAAACCCGGTCTACACTAGGACCAACCCTACATTCAAGTACAACCACACGGCCTCTCATGGGCCATTATGCAATAATCACGATTCAAGACTATAACCCGATCCACTCATGGAGCCATCAACAAAACAGAATCAAGTAATTGTAATCAATCTCATCTAGGCGTGGTACCCGAGCAAACCATTATAGATCATATACCAGGTGTGGTACGCGAGCCAATTAATATATGTAACTTGTACCAGGCGTGGTACCCGAGCAAACCGATATATATTCCATACCAGGCATTGTACCCGAGCCAGCTAAGTGTCAAAAAAATCAAAAAATCCACAATAATATAGAAATCACACTTATAAACCAACAAGCAATAAAGACAGTTCATTTTACATGATTGGTAACCGTATATGTAGACATTCCTAATTCCATTCCTTAAAACATACAATGAACATGCAATACTAAACGAAATTTACCATGTACACATATTGTAAATGGGAAAACAACAACCATCAGCTACCTAGACTAGCCTGAAATCTCTACTGGAACTGAGCCTTTTTTTTTCCTAAAGCTTCTGCTTGCCCTTGGTCTAAAACAATTACACATAACTACAGTCAATCCAAATGGCCTAATAATACCCGAATTATACTTAAATCCTAATTCTCAGGCTAAATCATGATCATTCCATCCATCCCAGGGATTTCCCACCATTAATTCACCTAAAACTATCATATTTACGGATACATTAAGCAAATTATGGTGTTTTAATCATGAATGAACAATTATAATCACAACCCAAGAATTCTACACCATAGAATCCTCTTTTCTACAAGGTTCTACCTTCTTAGGTCAATCCAAACCATCCCCCAAACCCATAGCTAACGATTCTACTAACTGGGAATCGAAGTACTATAGAAGGGAAGAAATTTTATTGAAATCCGAATTGAAATCGCCTAAATTTCCTCTGCCCATTTCCAAAATATTCTTGAGAATTTTTGAACATTTTTGGGGAAGTCTTTGCATTAACTATGACTTATTCCGCTATGGTAGTGCTGACCGCCTTGACTTTTGCTATAGCGGGAATTTATCTGCTATAGCGGTCATCTTCGTAGCACAGTGTCAACCGCTATAGTGGTTGGCATGGAACAGCACCTCGAGAAATCTCCCAATGTTTGCCATTTTACACCACACTTCAAATCCTGACATTCCAAACCAATCGCTTCACGTCAACATTGATATCAAGAGTTCTACTCACCCAAATTCACTTATGAAAAAGTCCCCTAGACTCTTTAACGCCTTAGCTAATGGAAAAACTACTTCAACTTAAGATATTCTGCCCAATTCTTTCCCGGATTGCCTTAGACAATACCTTGCTTAGAATCCATCCAAGACTAGCCTAGCCTAAATTTTCCAACACCCAAACTCGGAAGTTTTCCAATCCAAAACTTTGCAAGAATGGTTTACCCATAATGATAGGACAGGTCATGACAATTACAGTCACAAGTTAAACACATAATAGACATATTTATATCAGCTAATAATAATATGGGGCTTATAAAATAGTTTGTCAAAACCAAATGGGTAGCATACCCATATAACTACCAAAAACACGGTGTATAGCCACACGCTTCAATTTAAATCCAAAAACTGCCACAACAAACCTTAACAATGAAGCTTCCAACCTTTACAGCCAACAATACATATAATACAAACCCAAAACACTTCAACACAATTAGAGTAAATCAAACTCACGGCTTCCGATCACCATCTCGTGAATTCATACAATAAATACACATATAATATGTCTCTTTCATTTCATAGACAAGAATGGCTAAGCGGGCAGAACCCTACCTTAAACTTTATGGAATTTATCATATCTCATGTTGGCTCCTCCAGTAACAAACAATTTTCTCAAATACAAAACCTTGAAATAAAAAGAAACGAATTGAAAATAACAACACAACAAGGGAGCTGCCTTGGGAGGTCTTTATCTAGGGGATGCACGAACCTTTCCATCATGAATGAACATATCCTCCACCCTTATTATTGCCAAATACATGTAAAATATATACTGGATACTTACCTGAAAGCATTGGAACACTTGAATAAAGCTTAAGAACACTTGAGAAAGAAAGGGGTGGCTAAGAGAGCTTGAAGAGAGAGAGAATTATTTTTTATCTTGTGTATTAATATAAGGAAGTGAGTGTATTTATTTTTGGATGTGAAGATATAGGTCTTGGATATGAACCATGACTCACCCGATGTCAATTGGGATACTAAAATTTGGGCTTCAATCTCCATGTCGGTGATCAACCTACTAACCTAATTTAGATCATTTTTTACCTTGTTTTCTTAAGTAGGTGTGCGATAGCGTTCAAATCCACCTCTCACTTAAGAGAAAGTGTAAATGATCATATGCAACATAATTACCCAACTTAGAGTTGGAGTCAATCCCACAGGAAATAATGTAAGGGTGATCGAGAAATCAAGGAATTACACCCATTACTCTAATCCAAATGCAAAATGATAAATATTTTGTGGGTTTTTGATTTAGAAACGAAAAAGATACAATTAACTTACCAGAAATATGATTTTCAATGATGACCATTTGTGCCGACACCTATTGTTTCCACTAAAATAAGGCTTCTGTGGCGACTTTAAAGAGTTCCCACAAAAGGTTATAATTTAAAGGTGACTCATATAGTTGCCATTGAAAATATCATATTCAGTGGAGACTATGCATCGATTGCCACAAATATGTACTATTTTTCCTAATAAAAATTGGAAGAAAAATATATTAGGGGCAACTTCCAACTAGTCGCCACTAAACCTATTCTTGTAGCGACTCTATCGCCACTAAACATAGGCCTTTTGCGATAACTTTTTGTGTCACCATTAATTCTCTTATTCTAAGGTTTCCTATTATTTTGTATGTAAATTTTAATTTTTCAGAAGAAGTTCATATATTTTTCCATATTTTGTTATTAGTTCTAAATATGGTGAAAATTATTTATTCACCAACTTTATTTTAAAAATCAAACTCCTCCCAATTTTAAACAATAATCGTTCTTTCTTATCTTTATTTTATGGAATATCTGTTTTACTCTTGATATTTTTAATACCATAAATATAATTATATCTTTATGGAGGTTACAAATATTTGTGGTTGTTTGGCCATAAAAATCAAATACTTTTCACGTTACTTGATATTTTGAAGTAAGCATTGGAGTGTGCTTGACCATATTTTTGTAAAGAATATTTAGAATTTAAAAGTACTCTTTTTAAATATAATTTATACCCTAATATCTTAAAACTAGTAAAATAACCCAACTTGACTAATTTACGTGACATTAGAATCATTTGAAATTTTATAACCAAATGATAATTTTCAAAAAAAGTGAAAACAAATTCAAAAAAAGTGAAAACATTTCATGGCTAAATAAGTCCTTAGTTATATTGCGGGAATTTAGTATTTCTAATTCTTTTTTTTTTTGCAATCTGTAGAAAAATGAGCATCTATTACATACATAATTTCCCCTCCTACTTTTTTCTTTCCCTCATTTTTTACCCATTTTTTTTTTGTAATTTTAGTTGTTCTTTCTCGCTCTCACACTTCCCTTTCCCCCTCTTAGTCTCCCCACATCAGATCTAAGGTACTTCTATTTTTCTCATTGTTTAATTTTAATTTTATTTTGCATCAACAATTTATGTGTCTCTTTCCTTTTCAATTTCTGATTGTTGATCAGTGCATATGTAGATCCAATTTTATCTTTGTCCTCATTATCTTGTGTCCTTTCTATATCGATTTTTTTTATTTGGTATCATTATCTTGTATAATTTTACAGGAGTTTTTTTGCCAAAATTTTTGGTTTCATTTCTTCGATGTCGTCCATCCAGATAAAGGTTTTTCTTCTTTAATTTCAAGAATGTTCTTTGATGGGTGGGTTTGATTTACTTAGTTTATTTGTTTTTCCGTTTCCTAGATAGAACTGTTTATCTATTCGTATCTCAGTTTGCTCCTTCAGTGCTAGGTTTTCTGTTAAAATTAGAGATATTTTAGGCTGTAGATTTGAGTTTTCTGTTGAAATTAGGGATATTTTAGGTGGTAGAATTGAGTTTACTGTGGGAATTATCGTAGGTTGTGAATATCTCAAAATTTTTCATGTGTGGGGTGTATGTGTCTGCTAAGAAAGGAGGAATTGTGCTGAAATTTCTAATGACAACTAAATTAAAAATCTCACTTTGATATAATATATTGAGGAGATTTCAAAGAAATAAAATACTTATTATATACAGAAAAAGTATGTAAGAATATCAGGTAACAAATAAGCCCGGTTAACTCAAGGAACCAAAATGTAAGAATTTCAGGTAACAGATAAGCCCGGTTCATTCAAGGAACAAACATGTAAGAATATTAGGTAACAGATAAGCCCGGTTCACTCAAGGAACAAACATGTAAGAATATCAGGTAACAGATAGGCCCGGTTCACTCAAGGAGCCAACATGTAAGAATATTAGGTACAGATACGCCTGGTTCACTCAAAAAACCAAGACACAATCAATAACAAGTAAACCTATATCAGGCATAGTACCCGAGCAAACCATGAATGAATCTATACCAGACATGGTACCTGAGCCAACCAACAAATAAACCTATACGAGATGTGGTAACTGAGCAAACTAATAAATAATAGAACTGTACTAGGCATGGTACCCGAGCTAACTAATGAATAATAGAACCTGTACTAGGCATAGTACTCGAGCCAACCAATGAATTATAGAACATGTATCAGGCGTGGCACCCAAGGCGACTAATGAATAACATCAACCAATCCCGTGAAGATGTCCAAATATCAGTACATCCCATAATAATAACAAATATCACAACAATCATAACACATATGAGAATAAGCAGTCATACTTGTACAATCAACAAGCCTTTAATATAACCTCATTATATGTGATTAACACTTAGGATATCACTTCACCATTACCTTTCTT
Source organism: Jaltomata sinuosa (assembly GCA_003996215.1). NCBI lineage: Eukaryota > Viridiplantae > Streptophyta > Magnoliopsida > Solanales > Solanaceae > Jaltomata > Jaltomata sinuosa. Next base: position 702,060 of record QJPP01000883.1, on the reverse strand, counting down.
AAGCATCTGTTTACATTAATAGATAACCACCAAGCACTTGGTCAATTAGAGATATTTATTTAATATAAACGACAATCATTCCTTAACACACCAAATCACAAGCATATATGATTCATTGAGTTCATCAATTACAGCATGTTCGAAGACAAAACCCTGACTTAATCAAGTAAGTATATTAAGCCATATTCCTTAGATTTGAATACTCATTTTAGGGGCATAATTGCATTCATTGTTGCCATCCCCTTACTATTTAATCCAAGACCAGGGATTCATCTATTATCTAGAAAGCCCCACATTCAAGTCATTCCAAGGTTTAAGACCCTGTCCCATTAGCCAATTATCCAGGGGTGAACAATTATAGGGTAATACATAATTAGGAAGATTTCATCATTACAACAAACAACCATTCCCCACCCAATTCACCGGGTTTTCACATGTGTTTCCTATCAAAACACCATGGTCGAAGGCCTAAACATGCAATATCCCATCAATCTATGTTAAATTTATATTTTTCAAACCAGGTCTAAACCACTTAGCAAAACCTAGCCTACTTGGACGTCAAGAAGATGCTACAGAGGTCTGAATGAAAACTTTGGCTCCATTTGTCACAACCCAATTTCTCGGTCATGATGGCACCTACAACCCCCGGTAAGTGAACCAATCCCCGTAGCCCAGAACAGTTAGTAATGGGCTACTATCTAACAAATAAGAGAACAAGACAAAGAGAACAGATAAAAGGACTATAAATATATACATATGCGGAAACTAAACCAAACCCCAAGACCTGGTATCATAGTATAGAGGCAAAACTACATACATGGAGTGCAAATAAACCAAAACTATATATACAGATGTTTCTGAATGGTAATAGAGTACATGAAGCAAAAGATAAACTAAAGCTAAGCTCCGATCGCCAAGAGCTCACCCTCAGTCTGAAGTAGTCCCTAATAGATCTCCAAGCACGAATCACAACGATCTAACAGCGATGGCCCACGCTAGGATCTGCACCCAAAGATGCAGGGGGTAGGGGTGAGCACCAAATGTGAAGCATAAGGTACCCAGTAGGTATCATAGGCCGACTGGGCACATATAAGATAAAAGCATAGTAACAGACAGAATAAAAGCAAGCAGTCACAGAAATCAACGAAAGGTACACAGGAACTAGCCCAGAGGGAAATCAACAGAACCATATATGAGGCTAGTAAGCAGAATATACACACCATAGGCACAGGTGAAAGTAAGAAATAACGCACCTGGGGTCCTTGCAACAACAGTGTATACAAAATAAGTTTACGAAATGGACGGTATACTGGTAACCTCAAGTGTAAGAAGGAGAGAGAAAGAGTAATGATAGGCATGCTTAGAGACATGAATCAAGCCCAACTAATCATATCAATCTCAAATCCCACAACTAACAGTATAGCAGTAACCAATTTCATACTTATCCATAATAGAGAACAATTCTGTAAGTGAATAGCAAAAGTCTACCTACAGTCTCCCGGCCGCCCATACAACCGAGGAACACAAACAAGTGAAAACAAACCCTCCGGCATCCCATACTACCGGAGCGTACAATCAACAAACAACAAACAAGGGTGGAGCCTCAAACAATGAATGATATGATGCATGAAGATCTCAAGTGCCATGGTATCTCTGTATGTACCTCCTCCGGCGCCGATCCGGCCCAGCAGGTAGGTTCCATGGAAGGACACTGCCCGTATACCTCTACTCCATCGTATACCCTTCCTCCGGCACACGCAGCCCGTAGCCCCTAGCCCGGATGGCAAGGTCCATGGAGGTCCCAGACCCCATACTAAAACTCAGTATCAAAACATGTCGTCTGAAAGCAAGTCCGGGTTCAAGATAGAGACCCAGTCTCGAATATGCATGCCCAGACCCTGTCCAGGACTAAAGTAGTAGGAAAATGTCTCAAAAACCCCTCCAAGGGTGCCCGAGCATAACCGGGTCTAAACAGTAGAAAGTCATCTCAGGTGCTCGGTCCGACCGAGGCTAAAATCATCTCAAGTAGCAAGAAAAGTCAACTAGCACCCCGGCCCTGCCGAGTCTAGCGTTAATCGTAAAACTGGTGATTTAAAACATAATTTTACTTCCTTTTATCCAGGAATATTCACAAATTAAATCAAACCATTTCAAATTATTTCCATCAAAAATGCCCCCCCCCCGGGCCATGCAAGGTTTAGAAAATAGTGCCAGTAGGCCCGAAGCCAAAACCATAGTAAAACATGGAAAAACCTCTTTATATGCATGGAAATGGTATGATCAAGCACAATAGCTGCCCAGCAGCTTACAATCAACCTATCGACCCTGCACAGGCCCACAGCTACTCAACAAGCATAACCAACCTAGAAGGATAATTTTATGCCCGGGACTCGCGAACATTCCCAAAATCCCACCTTCTATGTTCCAGAGTCAACAGGGCCTCACAGGACCACAAGGGTAAATAAAATATATCGGCAAATACTACAAGCAACGGAGGAACAAAAGTAGGCGGACATGAATAAAGCGGTCGAGGTCTGTGGTACCAACCTAATAAACCAACCCAAGGATTCCCATTAATACAATTTAACCTATATATGCGGAGTCTAGGGAAAATAAACCGTAATCTACCTGTCGTCCGATGACAAGCTGCTAGAACAACGATGTCCAAGCTCGAACCACTCCGAGAAAATCCAAAACTAAATCGGAATCGGATTTGGGCTTGAATAATTTGACGTAGATATTTAATTTTCTTTCGAGGATCGACTCTATACTCAAAGTGATTCTCCTACCAAATTTTCTCTCACGTAAAAGAGTATAAACATATACACATGATATATTCACCAACTTCTTCAATGAACAAAATAAAATAAGCCTCCTTTTAAACCCCTATATATACGTGACTATATAACCAGTAGAAAAAGAAAACATCTAGCTGAAAATTTATTTGTAACAAAGTTCCATGCAAAGTGCTAAATCAATGGATAAGCACAAGCCATTCTTGACACATGCTTACATTAACTTGCCAACTGTGGCAATTAATCCACGTTGTGCACTCCCTCCACTTCCACGTGGAAGTGGAGGTGTGACACCTCAATTATCTATCTCGTTATATATATACTCGGGTATTACATAAGTTCGTGGTAAAATAAATATAGCTTTTTGAATATACCATAATTAATAGAAAATCATTTCAAATAAAACCTACTATATTATAATAATAATTTTCAACATAACTAAATTTATTATCTCCGTCAAAATATTACAATGTATAAAAACCTTATAAAATAAATACATATACAATTATATCGTAAAAAAATATTTTTCATAAACCTTTAAAATATTTTGAAAAGGCAATACTAATATAATTTTTACCAAATTCAACTTTTAAATAAAATATTTTCAAATACACGCGATGTTAATAAAATTCTTAAATTTAAGTTTGCAACTCACCATCGCACGATTTAGATACTAAAGAACTCTCTTGGAACCCTCCCTTATGTTTTCTCACTGTTTCAGAACTGAAATGGCGTTTTAAAACTTGATGTTGAGGCTTAAATCGAGTTTAACCCGACCCGGTTCGCAACCCGGTTTCTGCCAGACAGTCCGCGGTAAAACAGTCATAACTTTTTACTCCGCGATCAGTTGGACGTGAGGTTTTGTGCGTTGGAAACTAAACTCATAGACCTTCGATTTGGTATTTCGGGAGACTTCTAACTCTTTATATATTGGGAGAAAATCCCTGAGACATTTTACCCAAAGTTCAGAAAATTTATTAAAGAAACTTACAATTACTTTTGCCGACTTGCTTGGCTTCAAAACTTATCATACGGCCAAACAAATGGACCCGGCACCAAAATACCGGTCCCGACAAACCTTAAATGACTTGGGTCCGCTATAACAAGCTCTAACGGCACAAGGAAAACGTGTATGTGGAAATGACCGGCAGGGTCATTACATCATCCACTACTAAAAAGGACTTTCGTCCTTGAAAGTCAAGGTCAAGGGGGTACCTGAAGGCTCAAACAGCTGCGAATACTGGGCCCGCATATCTCTCTCGGTCTCCCAGGTAGCCTCCTCGACTGGATGGTGCCTCCACTGAACCTTAACAACCGGGATCTCTCAAAACCTGAATCTCCTGACATCTCTGGCCAAAATAGCTGTCGGCTCCTCAACAAAGGCTAAATCCTCACCCAACTGAACTGAATCCCACTGCAACACATGAGACTCATCTGGGACATACCGACGCAACATCTAAACATGAAATACAGGATGTATAGCTGAAAACATCGGAGGCAAGGCTAGTTGATAGGCAACGCTACCAACCCTCTGAAGAATCTCAAACGGCCCAATGTACCTTGGGCTATGCTTGCCCCGCCTACCAAATCTCATCACGCCCTTCATGGGCGATACACGGAGAAACACCAAGTCACCGACACTAAACTCCAAGGCACAAAGCCTACGATCAGCATAACTCTTCTACCTGCTCTGAGCTGCCCGAAGTCTGTCCTGAATCACTCGGACTCGTTCTAAGGAATCTCAAAGAAAATCTGTTCTCTGTGGCCCAGAACTAAAACCATCAAACCAACCTACCGGTGATCTGCAAAGCCTGCCATACAAAGCCTCAAAAGGTGCAATGCCGATACTCGAATGGAAGCTATTATTATAAGCAAACTCTGCCAAGGGAACAAACTGATCCCAAGAACCTCCAAAGTCAAGAACACAGGCCCGAAGCATGTCCTCCAGAATCTGAATGGTCCTCTCGGACTGGCCATCTGTTTGAGGGTGGAAAGCGGTACTAAGATGAACCTCTGTACCCAAATCTCGCTGAATAGACCTCCAGAGCTGAGATGTGAACTGAGTGCCGCGGTCTGAAATAATAGAAGCTGGGACCCCGTGCAACCGAACAATCTCACGAAGGTAGATCTGAGCTAACCTCTCTGCGCCAAAAGAAGTCTGAACCGGCAAGAAATGTGCTGACTTAGTCAGCCTATCAACAATCACCCATATGGAATCAAACCCATGAGAAGTACGATGCAAACCAACAATGAAGCCCATAGTAATCCCTTCCCACTTCCACTCAGGAATGGGAAGTCGCTGCATCAAACCACCAGGTCTCATGTGCTCGAACTTAACCTGCTGACATTTCAAGCACCGAGATACAAACTCCACTATATCCCGCTTCATACCACTCCACCAGTAAAGCTGTCTCAAGTCCCTATACATCTTTGCTGTGCCAGGGTGAATAGAGTATCTAGTACAATGTGCCTCATAAAGTATCAACTGAATCAAATCACTAATCCTCGGAACACAAAGGTGACTATCAAACCTCAGAACCCCATCTGAATCTAGAGTAGCCTGGCTGGTCTCACCCTGAACAACCCGATCACGAAGGTCACACAACTGCTGATCCTCAAACTGACGGCTCTGAATCTGATCAATTAAAGTAGAACGAACCTCAATACTGGCGAGAACTCTGCTAGGATCCGACAAGTCAAGCCTAACTAGACGGTTAGCCAAGGACTGGATGTCCAAGGCCAATGGTCGCTCTGAAACTGAAAGAGAAACTAGGCTACCCATACTCACTGCCTTCCGGCTCAAGGCATCCGCTACCACGTTTGCCTTGCCCGGATGATACAGAATAGTGAAGTTATAGTCCTTCAGTAACTCGACCCTTCTCCTCTGTCTCGAGTTCAACTCTCGCTGACTCGTGATATACTGAAGACTATGGTGATCGGTGAAGATCTCACAGTGAACTCCATATAGGTAATGCCTCCAGATCTTGAGCGCGAAAACTACCGCCGCCAACTCTAAGTCATGAGTGGGGTAGTTGCGCTCGTGAACCTTTAGCTGCCTCGACGTATATGCTATTACTCGACCCTGCTGCATCAACACACAACCAAGACCAACCCCAGAAGCATCATAATACACGGAGAAGCTCTGACCCTCAACCGGCAAAGTCAAAATTGGAGCTGAAGTCAGTAAGGCCTTAAGCCTCTGGAAGCTATCTCACACTGATCTGACCATTGAAATGTGACATCCTTCCTAGTCAGCATAGTCAAGGGTGCTGCTATGGAAGAAAATCCCTCAACGAACCGTCTGTAGTAACCAGCTAACCCAATAAAGCTGCGAACCTCAGTAACAGTAGTAGGTCTAGGCCACTCTAAAACCGCTGAAATCTTTCCCTGATCAACCCTAATCCCATCCTTACACACCACGTGCCCTAGGAATGCAACTGACTCAAGCCAAAACTCACATTTTGAGAACTTGGCATAAAGCCGATGATCTCTCAAAGCCTGGAGTATAACCCTCAAGTGCTGCTCATGCTCATCTCTACTACTCGAGTATACTAAGATGTCGTCTATAAAAACTATCACAAATGAGTCCAAATACGGGCCAAGAACCCTGTGCATCAAGTTCATAAAGGCTGCGGGGGCATTAGTCAACCCAAAAGACATCACCAGGAACTCATAATGGCCATAACGTGTCCTGAATGCTGTCTTAGGGATGTCCTCCGCCCTAATCCTTATCTGATGGTAGCCAGACCTCAAATCAATCTTCGAAAACACGACTGAACCCTGAAACTGGTCAAACAAGTCATCAATCCTAAGCATCGGATACCTATTCTTCACTGTCACCCTATTCAGCTGCCGATAATCAATACACATGCGCATCGACCCATCCTTCTTCTTCACGAAGAGAACAAGAGCATCCCACGGTGACACACTAGGTCTAATAAACCCCTTAGCTAACAGATCCTGGAGCTGCTCCTTAAGCTCCCTCAACTCAGCAGGAGCCATACGGTAAGGAGAAATAGAAATGGGCCTAGTGCCCAATTCTAGCTCAATAGCAAAATCAATATCTCTCTCAGGTGGAAGGCCTGGCAGGTCGGTAGGAAACACATCGAGGAAGTCTCTAACCACAGGAACAGACTCAGGAGAAGTGGGGTCAGCACTAACATCTCGGACATATGCTAGATAAGCTAAACACCCACAGGAAATCAACTTCCTAGCTCGAAGACAAGAGATGATCCCAGATGGTGCATGGCTAACAGAACCCTGCCACACAACCGGGGATACACCGGGCACAGCTATGGTAATGGTCTTGGCATAACAATCCAAAACCACACGGTGAGGGGATAACCAGTCCATGCCTAGTATCACATCAAAATCTAGCATATCAAGAATCATCAAGTCACCCCAAGTCTCTGAATCACCAATAGATAACATACAGGATCTCACAATCCGATCCACTACTAAAGAATCTCCTACTGGGGTCGAAACAGAAATAGGAACAGATAACGGCTCACTAGCCAACCCCAAACAAGGCACAAAGTAGGCCATTCCTACCACCTGCTCTACCGCATGGAGCACCACCTCTAATCTGACGACCACCCCCTCTAGCCGGAGGCTGAACTGCTCGTAAAGGCTCGGCCAACTGAACTGTACCCTGCTGAGGGCAATCTCTAGCAAAATGACCAATCGCACCACAAGTAAAACAAGCCCCTGACGGCCTACTCAGTCGAGATGAACCAGCAGATCCCGTATGACCACCACGACCTGATGCCCCAGAAGGCTCCACTGGCCAGGACCTCTACCACCATATCTGGAACCACTATAGACACCCTGATGCCGATGCCTCTTATCTCTGGACCCCTGATCATGTCGCTGTAAGTCCTCCACAGTGCGGGCATAGTCTACAATAGCCTGGAATGACCGACCACTGGCAATCAATATCTCAGCTGGCTGCCTGATCTCTAGCCTCAAACCCCATACAAATCTGCGAATCTTATCTGCCTCGGTAGGAATGAACATAGCTCCAAATGGTGCTAGCTGATGGAAACGGGTCTCATACTCCGAGATAGTCGTAGACCCCTGCGTAAGGTGAGTAAACTTCTCCCTGCGATGCTCACGATCACTCTGAGGTAGGAACTTGGCCATAAAGGCCTCATAAAACTCAGACCAGGCCAAAGGAGGTGACGATGGTGGTCTACAAGCAACCTGGTCCCTCCACTATAACTTCGCTAGGCCCTCCAACTGATAGGTAGTATAACTAACCCGTGAGTCTCCAACAAACCCAAATGATGCAACATCTCCTCACAGGTAGTAATAAAGTCATGTGGATCCTGTCCAGAAGTACCAGCAAACCTCGGAGGTGCTAACCTCAAAAACCTACCCAACGCCTTCTGCTCTAACTCTGTCATAACAGGGCGAGGAGCAAGAGGCTGTGCAACAGATGGAATCGGAATGACCTCCGCACGGGGAGCCATAGTAGCAGGCTGCGCTCCTGAGCTCTGTACACCCAGGGCTGCCCCCTGAGCGGGTATCTGTGCCACCTCAGAAGGCCGCTCTCCAATCATACCCAAAAGATGTAATAGTAACCCCCGAATATCTGGAGACTGAGCTGCGGCTGAAGCTGGCACAGAAGTGGGCACTGGAGCTGGAACTGGAGCTAGCGCTCGAGCTGGCGCTGGCGCTGGAGCTGGTGCTGGAGCTGGTGCTGGAGCTGGTGCTGGAGCGAGAGGCTTATCTCTGCGTGATGCCGATAATCTCGTATGAACCATCTGCGGAAGAATGAAGTAGAATAAATGAGATCTCCTGAAACTTCAAGGGTTCTACGCATGACACAGAAGCAATTAAAGAGTCAAATTCCTAAAATGTCACTGTAGCCTCCCAAAGATTGAGTACGGACGTCTCCGCCCCGATCCGTAGGACTCTACTAGACATTGGCTCCTATACCGATGACACCGGTGAACCTAAAGCTTTGATACCAAGTTGTCACGACCCAATTTCTCGGTCATGATGGCACCTACAACCCCCGGTAGGTGAACCAATCCCCGTAGCCTAGAACAGTTAGTAATGGGCTACTATCTAACAAATAAGAGAACAAGATGAAGAGAACAGATAAAAGGGATATAAATATATACATATGCGGAAACTAAACCAAACCCCAAGACCTGGTATCATAGTATAGAGCCCAAACTACATACATGGAGTGCAAATAATCCAAAACAATATATACAGATGTCTCTGAATGGTAATAGAGTACATGAAGCAAAAGATAAACTAAAGCTAAGCTCCGATCACCAAGAGCTCACCCTCAGTCTGAAGTAGTCCCCAACAGATCTCCAAGCACGAATCACAGCGATCTAACGGCGATGGCCCACGCTAGGATCTGCACCCAAAGATGCAAGGGGGTAGGGGTGAGCACCAAATGCGAAGCATAAGGTACCCAGTAGGTATCATAGGCCGACTGGGCACATATAAGATAAAAGCGTAGTAATAGACAGAATAGAAGCAAGCAGTCACAGAAATCAACGAAAGGTACACAGGAACTAGCCCTGAGGGAAATCAACAGAACCACATGTGAGGCCAGTAAGCAGAATATACACACCATAAGCACATGTGAAAGTAAGAAATAACGCACCTGGGGTCCTTGCAATAACAGTGTATACAAAATAAGTTTACGAAATGGACGGTATACCGGTAACCTCAAGTGTAAGAAGGAGAGAGAAAGAGTAATGATAGGCATGCTTAGAGACATGAATCAAGCCCAACTAATCATATCAATCTCAAATCCCGCAACTAACAGTCTAGAAGTAACCAATTTCATACTTATCCATAATAGAGAACAATTCTGTAAGTGAATAGCAAAAGTCTACCTACAGTCCCTCGGTCGCCCATACAACTGAGGAACACAAATAAGTGAAAACAAACCCTCCGGCATCCCATACTACCGGAGCGTACAATCAGCAAACAACAAACAAGGGTGGAGCCTCCAACAATGAATGATATGATGCATGAAGATCTCAAGTGAAATGGTATCTCTGTATGTACCTCCTCCTGTGCCGATCCGGCCCAGCAGGTAGGTTCCATGGAAGGACACTGCCCGTATCCCCCTACTCCACCGTATACCCTTCCTCTGGCACACGCAGCCCGCAGCCCCTGGCCCGGATGGCAAGGTCCATGGAGGTCCCAGACCCCATACTAAAACTCAGTATCAGAACATATCGTCCGGAAGCAAGTCCTGTATCAAGATAGAGACCCAGTCTCGAATATGCATGCCCAGACCCTGTCCAGGACTAAAGTAGTAGGAAAATATCTCAAAAAAGAACCCCTCCAAGGGTGCCTTGGCATAACCGGGTATAAACAGTAGAAAGTCATCTCAGGTGCTCGATCCGACCGAGGCTAAAAATCATCTCAAGTAGCAAGAAAACTCAACTAGCACCCCGGCCCTGCCGAGTCTAGTGTAGTAGTAAAACTGGTGTTTTAAAACATAATTTTACTTCCTTTTACCCAGGAATATTCACAAGTTAAATCAAACCATTTCCAAATTATTTCCATCAAACACGGGGCCCCCGGGCCATGCAAGGTTTAGAAAATGGTGCCAGTAGGCCCGAAGCCCAAACCGTAGCAAAACCTGTATAAAACCTCTTTTTATGCATGAAAATGGTATGATCAAACACAATAGCTGCCCAGCAGCGCACAATCAACCTATCGACCCTGCACAGGCCCACAACTACTCAGCAAGCATAACCAGCCTAGAAGGATAATTATATGCCCGGGACTCGCGGACATTCCGAAAATCCCACCTTCTATGTTCCAGAGTCAACAAGGCCTCACAGGACCACAAGGGTAAATAAAATATTTTAAAAAAGGTAATAATAATATAATTTTCTACCACCTTCGACTTTTAAATTAAATATTTTCAAGTATGCACGATTTCGGTACTCAAGAACTCTCTTGGAACCCTCCCTTAAGTTTTCTCACTGTTTCAGAGCTGAAACGGCATTTTAAAACGTGAAGTTGAGGCTTAAAATCGATTTTGACCCGACCCGGTTCGCGACCTGGTTCGGAACCCGTTTTCTGCCAGACAGTCCGCGGTAAAACAGTCATAACTTTTTACTCCACGATCAGTTGGACATGAAGCTTTGTGCGTTGGAAACAAGACTCGTAGACCTTTGATTTGGTATTTTGGGGGACTTCTAACTCTTCATATATTGAGAGAAAAGCTCCGAGACATTTTACCCAAAGTTCAGAAAATTTATTAAAGAACTTACGATAACTTTTGTCGATTTGCTTGACTTCAAAATTTATAATGCGACCAAACAAATGGGCCCGACACCAAAATACCGGTCCTGACGAGCCTTAAGTGACTTGGGTCCGCTACAACAAGCTCTAACGGTTCAAGGAAAACATATACGTGGAAATAACCGGAATGGTCATTACATCATCCACTACTCAAAAGGACTTTCGTCCTCGAAAGTCAAGGTCAAGGGGGGGTACCTGAAGGCTAAAATAGTTGCGGATACTGATCCCGCATATCTCTCTCGGTCTCCCAGGTAGCCTCCTCAACTGGATGGTGCCTCCACTGAACCTTAACAACCGGGATCTCTCGAGACCTCAATCTCCTGACATCTCTGGCCAAAATAGCTGCCGGCTCCTCAACAAAGGCTAAACCCTCATCCAACTGAACTGAATCCCACTGCAACACATGAGACTCGTCTGAGACATACCGACGCAACATCGAAACATGGAATACATGATGTATAGCTAAAAACATCGGAGGCAAGGCTAGCTGATAGGCAACGCTACCAACCCTCTGAAGAATCTCAAATGTCCCAATGTACCTGGGGCTAAGCTTGCCCCGCCTACCAAATCTCATCACGCCCTTCATGGGCAATACACGGAGAAACACCAAGTCATCGACACTAAACTCCAAGGCATGAAGCCGACGATCAGCATAACTCTTCTGCCTGCTCTGAGCTGCCCGAAGTCTATCCTGAATCACTCAGACTCGGTCTAAGAAATCTCGAAGCAAATCTGTGCTCTGTGGCCCAGAACTAAAACCATTAAACCAACCTACCAGTGATCTGCAATGCCTGCCATACAAAGACTCAAAAGGTGCCGTGCCGATACTCGAATGGAAGCTGTTATTATAAGCAAACTCTGCCAAGGGAACAAACTGATTCCATGAACCTCCAAAGTCAAGAACACAAGCCCGAAGCATGTCCTCCAGAATCTGAATGGTCCTCTCGGACTGGCCATCTGTCTGAGGGTGGAAAGCGGTACTAAGATGAACCTCTGTACCCAAATCTCGCTGAATAGCCCTCCAGAACTGAGATGTGAACTGAGTGCCGCAGTCTGAAATAATAGAAGCTGGGACCCCATGCAACCGAACAATCTCACGAAGGTAGATCTGAGCTAACCTCTCTGAACCATAAGAAGTCTGAACCGGCAAGAAATGTGCTGACTTAGTCAGCCTATCAACAATCACCCATATGGAATCAAACCCATGAGAAGTACGAGGAAACCCAACAACAAAGTCCATAGTAATCCCTTCCCACTTCCACTTAGGAATGGGAATCGCTGCATCAAACCACCAGGTCTCATGTGCTCGAACTTAACCTTCTGACAGTTCAAGCACCGAGATACAAACTCCGCTATATCCCGCTTTATACCACTCCACCAGTAAAGCTGTCTCAAGTCCCTATACATCTTTGTTGTGCTAGGGTGAATGGAGTATCTAGTTCAATGTGCCTCATGAAGTATCAACTGAATCAAATCACTAATCCTCGGAACAAAAAGGCGACTATCAAACCTCAGAACCCCATCTAAATCTAGAGTAGCCCGACTGGTCTCACCCTGAACAACCTGATCACGAAGGTCACACAACTGCTGATCCTCAAACTGACAGCTCTGAATCTGATCAATCAAAGTAGAACGAACCTCAACACTGGCGAGAACTCTGCTAGGATCCGAAAAGTCAAGCCTAACCAAACAGTTAGCCAAGGACTGGATGTCCAAGGCCAACGGGCGCTCTGAAACTAAAAGAGAAGCTAGGCTACCCATACTCACTTCCTTTCGACTCAAGGCATCCGCTACCACGTTTGCCTTGCCCGGATGATACATAATAGTGAAGTCATAGTCCTTCAGTAACTCGACCCATATCCTCTGTCTCGAGTTCAACTCTCGCTGACTCGTGATATACTGAAGACTACGGTGATCGGTGAAGATCTCACAGTGAACTCCATATAGGTAATGCCTCCAAATCTTGAGCGCGAAAACTACCGCCGCCAACTCTAAGTCATGAGTGGGGTAGTTGCGCTCGTGAACCTTTTAGCTGCCTCGACGTATATGCTATTACTCGACCCTGATGCATCAACACACAACCAAGACCAAACCCCAGAAGCATCACAATACACGGAGAAGCTCTGACCCTCAACCGGCAAAGTCAAAACTGGAGCTGAAGTCAATAAGGCCTTAAGCCTCTGGAAGCTATCCTTACACTGATCCGACCACTGAAATGGGACATCCTTCCTAGTCAGCATAGTCAAGGGTGCTTCTATGGAAGAAAATCCCTCAATGAACCGTCTGTAGTAACCTGCTAACCCAATAAAGCTGCGAACCTCAGTAACAGTAGTAGGTCTAGGCCACTCACAAACCGCTGAAATCTTTTCTGGATCAACCCTAATCCCATCCTTAGACACCACGTGCCCTAGGAATGCAACTGACTCAAGCCAAAACTCACACTTTGAGAACTTGGCATAAAGCCGATGAATCTCTCAAAGTCTGGAGTATAACCCGCAAGTGCTGCTCATGCTCATCTCTACTACGCGAGTATACCAAGATGTCGTCTATAAAAACTATCACAAATGAGTCCAAATACGGGCCAAGAACTCTGTGCATCAAGTTCATAAAGGCTGCGGGGGCATTAGTCAACCCAAAAGACATCACCAGGAACTCATAATGGCCATAACGTGTCCTGAATGCTGTCTTAGGGATGTTCTCCGCCCTAATCCTCAACTGATGGTAGCCAGACCTCAAATCAATCTTCGAAAACACGACTGAACCCTGAAGTTGGTCAAACAGATCATCAATCCTCGGTTTTGGATACCTATTCTTCACTGTCACCCTATTCAGCTGTCGATAATCAATACACATGCGCATCGACCCATCATTCTTCTTCACGAAGAGAACAGGAGCACCCCACGGTGACACACTAGGTCTAATAAACCCCTTAGCTAACAGATCCTGGAGCTGCTCCTTAAGCTCCCTCAACTCAGCAGGAGCCATACGGTAAGGAGAAATAGAAATGGGCCTGGTGCCCGGCTCTAGCTCAATAGCGAAATCAATATCTCTCTCAGGTGGAAGGCCTGGAAGGTCGGTAGGAAACACATCGAGGAAGTCTCTAACCACAGGAACAGACTCAGGAGAAGTAGGGTCAGCACTAACATCTCGGACATATGCTAGATAAGCTAAACACCCACGGGAAATCAACTTCCTAGCTCGAAGACAAGAGATGATCCCAGATGGTGCATGGCTAACAGAACCCTGCCACACAACCGGGGATACACCGGGCACAGCTATGGTAATGGTCTTGGCATAACAATCCAAAACCACACGGTGAGGGGATAACCAGTCCATGCCCAGTATCACATCAAAATCTAGCATATCAAGAATCATCAAATCACCCCAAGTCTCTGAATCACCAATAGATAGCATACAAGATCTCACAATCCGATCCACTACTAAAGAATCTCCTACTGGGGTCGAAACAGAAACAGGAACAGATAATGGCTCACTAGCCAACCCCAAACAAGGCACAAAGTAGGCAATTACATATGAACAAGTGATCTAGGATCAAATAAGGCCATGGCAAACTGATGGCACACAGAAATCGTACCTGTAATCACAGCATCTGAGGCCTCTGCATCTGGTCTCCTAGGGACCGTGTAAAACTGACGACGACCTCCACCTGCCCGACCGCCATCCCTACCACCTGCTCTGCCGCGTGGAGCACCACCTCTACTCTGACGACCACCCCTTTGAGCTGGGGGATGAACTACTCGTAAAGGCTCGGCCAACTGAATTGTACCCTGCTGAGGGCAATCTCTAGCAAAATGACCGATCACACAACAAGTAAAACAAGCCCCTGGCGGCCTACTCGGTCGAGATGAACCAGCAGATCCCGCATAACCACCACGGCCTGATGCCCCAGAAACTGTACCCCTCGAAGACTGGCCGCCATAGCCCGGATGGCTGCTCTGACCCTGCTCAAACTGGGTACTACCGAAAGTCTGAAGGGAAGCCTGAACCGGTCGGCTGGACTGACCCTGGTACTGCTGTGGCTGATAACTCCGGCTCCACTGGCCAGGACCTCTACCACCATATCTGGAACCACTATAGACACCCTGATATCGAGGCATCTTATCTCTGGGCCCCTAATCATGTCGCTGTAAGTCTTCCACAGTGCGGGCATAGTCTACAATAGCCTGGAATGACCGACCACTGGCAATCAATATCTCAGCTGGCTGCCTGATCTCTGGCCTCAAACCCCATAAAATTTTGTGAATCCTATCTGCCTCGGTAGGAATGATCATAGCTCCGAACAGTGCTAGCTGATGAAAACAGGTCTCATACTCCGAGATAGTCGTAGACCCCTGCACAAGGTGAGTAAACTGCTCCCTGCGACGCTCCCGATCACTCTGGGGTAGGAACTTGGCCATAAAGGCCTCATAAAACTCAGACCAGGTCAAAGGAGGTGACGACGGTGGTCTACAAGCAACCTGGGCCCTCCATCATAACTTCGCTGGGCCCTCCAACTGATAGGTAGTATAACCAACCCCGTGAGTCTCCAACAAACCCAAATGATGCAACATCTCCTCACAGGTAGTAATAAATTCATGTGGATCCTGTCCAGAAGTACCAGCAAACCTCGGAGGTGCTAACCTCAAAAACCTACCCAACGCCTTCTGCTCTGACTCTGTCATAACTGGGCGAGGAGCAAGGGGCTGTGCAACATATGGAACCGGAATGACCTCCGCACGGAGAGCCATAGTATCTAGCTGCGCTCCTGAGCTCTGTGCACCCAGGGCTGCCCCCTGAGCAGATGTCTGCGCTACCTCAGAAGGCCGCTCTCCAATCACACCCAAAAGCTGTAATAGTAATCCCCGAATATCTGGAGACTGAGCTGCGGCTGGAGCTGGCACATAAGTGGGCACTGGAGCTGGTACTGGAGCTGGCGCTGGAGCTGGTGCTGGAGCGGGAGGCTCATCTCCGCGTGATGCCGATGATCTCGTATGAACCATCTACGAAAGAATGAAGTAGAATAAATGAGATCTCCAGAAACTTCAAGGGTTCTACGCACGACACAGAAGCAATGAAAGAGTCAAATTCCTAAAATGTCACTGTAGCCTCCCAAAGATTGAGTACGGAAATCTCCGCCTCGATCCGCAGGACTCTACTAGACATTGGCTCCTATACCAATGATACCGGTGAACCTAAAGCTCTGATACCAAGTTGTCACGACCCAATTTCTCGGTCATGATGGCACCTACAACCCCCGGTAGGTGAACCAATCCCCGTAGCCCAGAACAGTTAGTAATGGGCTACTATCTAACAAATAAGAGAACAAGACAAAGAGAACAGATAAAAGGACTATAAATATATACATATGCGGAAACTAAACCAAACCCCAAGACCTGGTATCATAGTATAGAGCCAAACTAAATACATGGAGTGCAAATAAACCAAAAATATATATACAGATGTCTCTGAATGGTAATAGAGTACATGAAGCAAAAGATAAACTAAAGCTAAGCTCCAATCGCCAAGAGCTCACCCTCAGTCTGAAGTAGTCCCCAACAGATCTCCAAGCACGAATCACAACGATCTAACGGCGATGGCCCACGCTAGGATCTGCACCCAAAGATGCAAGGGGTAGGGGTGAGCACCAAATGCGAAGCATAAGGTACCCAGTAGGTATCATAGGCCGACTGGGCACATATAAGATAAAAGCGTAGTAATAGAAGAATAGAAGCAAGTAGTCACAGAAATCAACGAAAGGTACACAGGAACTAGCCCAGAGGGAAATCAACAGAACCACATGTGAGGCTAGTAAGCAGAATATACACACCATAGGCACAGGTGAAAGTAAGAAATAACGCACCTGGGGTCCTTGCAACAACAGTGTATACAAAATAAGTTTACGAAATGGACGGTATACCGGTAACCTCAAGTGTAAGAAGGAGAGAGAAAGAGTAATGATAGGCATGCTTAGAGACATGAATCAAGCCCAACTAATCATATCAATCTCAAATCCCGCAACTAACAGTCTAGAAGTAACCAATTTCATACTTATCCATAATAGAGAAGAATTCTATAAGTGAATAGCAAAAGTCTACCTACAGTCCCTCGGCCGCCCATACAACCGAGGAACACAAACAACTGAAAACAAACCCTACAGCATCCCATACTACCGGAGCGTACAATCAAAAAACAACAAACAAGGGTGGAGCCTCGAACAATGAATGATATGATGCATGAAGAACTCAAGTGAAATGGTATCTCTGTATGTACCTCCTCCGGTGCCGATCCGGCCCAGCAGGTAGGTTCCATGGAAGGATACTGCCCGTATACCTATACTCCACCGTATACCCTTCCTTCGGCACACGCAGCCCACAGCCCCTGGCCCTGATGGCAAGGTCCATGGAGGTCCCAGACCCCATACTAAAACTCAGTATCAGAACATGTCGTCCGGAAGCAAGTCCGGTATCAAGATAGAGACCCAGTCTCGAATATGCATGCCCAGACCCTGTCCAGGACTAAAGTAGTAGGAAAATATCTCAAAAAAGAACCCCTCCAAGGGTGCCCGGGCATAACCAGGTCTAAACAGTAGAAAGTCATGTCAGGTGCTCGGTTCGACCGAGGCTAAAAATCATCTCAAGTAGCAAGAAAACTCAACTAGCACCCCGGCCCTGCCGAGTCTAGCGTAGTACTAAAACTGGTGTTTTAAAACATAATTTTACTTCCTTTTACCCATGAATATTCACAAGTTAAATCAAACCATTTCCAAATTATTTCCATCAAACACGGGCCCCCCGGGCCATGCAAGGTTTAGAAAATGGTGCCAGTAGGCTCGAAGCCCAAACCGTAGCAAAACCTGTATAAAACCTCTTTTTATCCATGAAAATGGTATGATCAAACACAATAGCTGCCCAGCAGCTCACAATCAACCTATCGACCCTGCACAGGCCCACAACTACTCAGCAAGCATAACCAGCCTAGAAGGATAATTCTATGCCCGGGACTCGCGGACATTCCCAAAATCCCACCTTCTATGTTCCAGAGTCAACAAGGCCTCACAGGACCACAAGGGTAAATAAAATATTTTTAAAAAGGAAATAATAATATAATTTTCTACCACCTTCGACTTTTAAATTAAATATTTTCAAGTACGCACGATTTCGGTACTCAAGAACTCTCTTAGAACCCTCCCTTAAGTTTTCTCACTGTTTCAGAGCTGAAACGGCATTTTAAAACGTGAAGTTGAGGATTAAAATCGATTTTGACCCGACCCGGTTCGCGATCCGGTTCGCAACCCATTTTCTGCCAGACGGTCCGTGGTAAAATAGTCATAACTTTTTACTCCGCGATCAGTTGGACGTGAGGTTTTTTGCGTTGGAAACTAGACTCGTAGACCTTCGATTTGGTATTTTGGGGGACTTCTAAATCTTTATATATTGAGAGAAAACCTCCGAGACATTTTACCCAAAGTTCAGAAAATTTATTAAAGAACTTACGATAACTTTTGTCGATTTGCTTGACTTCAAAACTTATAATGCGACCAAAAAAATGGGACCGACACCGAAATACCAGTCCTAACGAGCCTTAGTGACTTGGGTCCGCTACAACAAGCTCTAACGGTTCAAGGAAAATATATACGTGGAAATAACTGGAAGGGTCATTACAAGGGCTCTGGTACCAATCTGTTGTTGTTTAACAAATGAAAACATACAACAAAAGAAGAAAAGGATAAATATCTTATTAAAGTTGAAAAATGAGTTGTTTAAATACAAAAAAAGTCTTAAAATATCTGCAGTAAATAATGCAGTAACTCAAAATAGAAACTTCCTAATAACTAGGAACTAACTCTACCAATAGCCACTTGCCTAAAAAGTAGGAAATTCACAATTGAAACTTAACACAAAATATCTAACATCTTCTGCAAACAAAAGACACATCAACAACTACGTCATCATGTCAACTAATCATGATTAACAACTCATGAGGCAGATTTCAACAATTCTAGTGTTTGATAGCGATGAGAAGGCAGCTGCAAGAGCATCCAAACAACCTTGCTCACCCTCTTTTCATGCAATTTGATATGTTAGGCAGACGGTACTGCCATCGACATAGCAAAAAGATCTTGTCCTCGAGGAAATGGAGATATTTGTGCTTTCCAAAAAAGGTATTTTGTAGAGGTTAATTTTATCGAGACAAAGTGATGGGCGTCGTTGAGAGGGGAGGAAGATGAGTTTGCAGCTTGAGCCATGGTCTTCTGAGAGGTGGACGATGAGTCCAGTTTAGGTTGTGATACCATAATAGATCATGAATATTGATAGATAAAATTTCAATATTAAACTGAAATTTGTAATATAGGCATGTTGTGAGAGAGGATATCATGGGATTGATCAACTGATCATAGGAGCTTATACAATAGGAAAAACCATTTATGACCAGAAACATTAGGCATCTCTGAATTATAAAAGCCATGAGATCGATTGATTCATCTCTTGGATCTTGATAGTAGTTAGTACTTAGTATGCTATCGATCATGGCTCAGCTACAAAAGAAACAAACAATGACTTACTCGCTAATCCTAATCATTTAAGTCCTGCAAATAACAATAAAAAGGGAAATAAATACTTCATATTGTAAGCCCTCTGAGAAACACTAATTAATACCTAAAGTATACACTTCAAATCAATAATAAGATATAAGAAAGAAAAAAACAGACCCATTAATCTAAATAGACAATAATACTTGAATCGCCAACAAGATGAAAATTTTGTGTTATATATTAACATATTGTAAATGTGTTGTACAGTTTTTTCTAAGAATTACTACTAAATATTTGACAGAAGTACATAACTAGACAACAGAAGCTTAGTTCGCCCAGACTTTCATTGCACAGAGACAACAAAAGTTCACCAATCTGAATCCTCCTATTGTTGAATGATTGATAGGTCATCCGACTTAATAAATGTTCAATAATCTAATATCATATCTATGTCATCCGAGTCTAGTAATATCTCCTATGGATCCAAGATAAGCACATCTTCAGGCATAAAAATGAGCATGATCGCGGCTTCAACAGAATGTTGCCCATAAGTATACGAGCCCTTTGCTGCTCATAGTGGCTCAAGGATATTCACATCCCTGTGCATATCATGTAACATCCCACGTAGTTCTTCCAAGTCCTTTTTGTCCCATTGATGCAACTCAAGAATATCTAATTAGGGCATGGCATTGCTATTTATCCTGAATTTCCCTGCATATGCACTGAATGGCTCCACTAGTATTAATATTGGATCATCAATAGTACCATATGATTCTGTAGCCTCATGTAATTCTTCAAAATCAATAATCGGTATATGGCAAAAATATAGAAAAAGACATGACCCATTATATATTAATCTAAACATACAATAATATTTGAAACTCCAACAATTTTTATGTTATATATAAACAATTTTTGAATGTGTGATACAATTAGTGACAACATTTACATAAGTAGACAAAAGAAGCTCAGTTTCATTTCACAGACAACAAAAGTTCACTAACCCTCCAATCGTTTGGATTAAATACAGGGGCAGAATCGTCCTCCTCTTGTTGGATGATTGATGCTTCTTAGGTCCAATTAAATATAGGTACATTCTCCTCTTCTTGTGTGGTAGTTTCAGGAAAAATAGCACAAGAATCTTCGTCTTTAGCTTGTTGTTGGTTGTTCCTCTCTATCAATGCATCGGTGCTCCAAATAGCACAAGAATCTTCTTCAGCTTGTTGTTGGTTGTTCATCTCTATCAATGCATCGGTGCTCTAAATAGAAATCTGCTGCTCAATTTCTTCAGGTCTCATCCCATTCTCATCAGTATTGGACATCAAAAATTCCTCCAGTTGATACATACTCTGCTCCTTTGATCTTCTTTTCAATATTCTCTCATCAATCACCTTCTCCACTGATTCCAAACAACTGGTATGAATAAGACATATGCTTATTGCCACTGATTGTCCTTGATTTCTAGTTGGTTATGTGTGGTTGATAACATAAAGAGGAGACTTGGGGTTTGGTTATAGTATTGGCTGTTATTATTTGTCGAAGGTGGCCCTAGGGGTCATTGGGGTGTGTTGGTATTAGTAGGTGGGGTATGATAAGGTGTAGTCTATGTCGCTAATTAGTAGGGTCTACTTTGGGTTGTTGAGTCATAATAGTTGACTGGAGTAATGAATGGTAGTCCGAGTATAGACATAGTTGTCAGATAGGTGATAAGTGTGACTTGGGAAGTCTAGGTAATAAGTGTGACTTGAGAAGTCGTAGGTGTTGGGTGTAGAGTTAGAGAATGGGAGTTGGCAGTGGAAGGGATAGGAGGGATTGAGGTATGAAGTATAAGTAGATGGTTGTGTTTTGAGATTAGGTTTGGTAAAAGTTGGATGTTGGAGTATGGGACAATCGTAGTTAATTACATGCTTTCTGTAATGACTGGGTCCATTGTTATAGGTAAGCTTTTGGTGCCAAGTTTCAAGTTAGAAATACTCTGGGTTTGGGAGTTGAAAATTTTGGGCTAGGCTAGTCTCGGTCAGTTTTAGAGCGAGGTTTGGTCTAGGGAAATTCGGGTGAGGATTGGGTAAGTATCTTGAGTCAAGCTAGGTTTTTGTTTAGCTAAGACATAAAAGAGTCCGGGGGACTTTTTGGAAGTGAATTTGGGTAAGTTGAACTCTCGGTATGAAAGCTGGCGTGAAGCGATTGTTCCGAAACATCAGGAAATTAAGTGTGTTGTAAAATGGGAATCTTTAGGGGACTTTAAAAATTTTTGTCCCGTGTCAACCGCCTTAGCGGTTGACGCACTGCCATAGCAACCTCCGCTATAGTGGAGAAAATACCGCTATAGTGGGAGTCAATGTCGATAAATAACACTATAGCAGGTGGCTCTGCTCTGGAAGTAGCGCTATTGTGGAGCATGGACTACTATAGCAGAGCGTGATGGAATTTAATGCAGAAACTTACCCAAAATAATCAGCTTTCATCAAAGACGTTTTGGGAGAAGGGAACGGTGATTCTAGGCGATTTTCCTCTATTTTCCATTATTTTTTATCCCAAAGGGAAGGATTCTACTCCCTTAACTTTATGTTACCTTTCCTACAGAGTAGAATTGCTAGTTAGGGACTTTGGGGAAGGTTTTGAATGACCTAGGAATGGTAGAATCCGAGGAAAAAAGGGATTCTAGGGTGCTAGAGTTCTTGGGTCTTGTTTTTGTTGATGGATTATGATCATGTGGCCTTAATTCTCTAAATGTATCCATGAAAATTGTAGTCTTAGGTGAATTAATGGTGGGAAAGACCAGAAATGGATGGGATGATCATAGTTTGGCCTGGGGATTGGGATTTTTTCATAATCCAAGTATTTAGGCTAGTGAATTGACTATAGTTCTTGTATAATTATTTCTAGGCCAAAAACAAGCAAGGGATCTTGAGAAGGTGAAAGCTCTGATTCAAGAGAGCTTTGAGTAATTCGAGGTAGGTGATGGCTATTGATTTCCATTGTGCATTGTATGTTCGTGTGCTTTTGCTTAAGTATTATAAGAGTTGCATGCTTAGGGAATAGTTATGAATGTCTAAATGTCTGAATAGCAGTCTTGCAAAATGAACTGGGTGTTATTGCTTGTTGGTTTACAAATGTGTTTTTGTTCATTGTTTGTGACTGTTGGATTTCTGTGTGACATTCGGTTGGTTTCGAGTATTACGCCTGGTATAGATTACTATTTGGTTGGTTCGGATACCACGCCTGGTATAGGTTACTACTTGGTTTGCTCGGGTACCACGCCTGGTAAGAGATTTATAAATGGTTGGCTCGGGTACCATGCCTGGTACGGGTTTGTTTATTGAATTGTTGTATTCTTTCAATGGTTCTATGAGTGGAACGGGTTGTATTTCTTGAATTGTGACTTTGTATATGGTCCATGAGAGGTCAGTTTATTATATTGATCTGTGTTTGGTCTTGGTGTAGATCAAGTTGCATGTGTAACACTTAGGTGTTGTTAGGTGGATCCGCGGATGGGTTTGGACTATGTAAGAAGAGATATATATAAGTTATTGTCATTGAATATTGTAAATGGTTGTGAAGTGGATTACATGTGGGGGGAGAAGCTAGGGAGAGACTTGTAGTCTAGGTATATTTGTTGGCTTGTTCACATGTTTCCGGTGCATCACTTGGCATTAGTTACTGTTCATATTCTCCTTATTTGTAACTGGTTGATGATCCTACCAGTACATGGTGTTGTGTACTGATTTTGCACTTACGTTTCTTTTTGTGAGTATAGGCAATCTTTCGGCGGCTAACGTGCGACCTCACTTGTTGTCCCAGCATTTCCAGACATCAAGGGTGAGCTACATCGGTCGAGCTACCTTGGTTTCTTTATTTTAGTTATAGCCCACTTGTCTCGGTCTTAGACTCTTGTTTATTTAGGGTGGCATCCCTGCATTCTAGATATTGGTAGATTATTTTTGTACGATGACTTTTAGATTCTAGGGAGGAATTTCTGTAGGATTTTATTTTATATAGTATTTGAGACTTGAATGCTAGTTTACTTTATGCACTGGTTTTATGATGGTACGGGGGTTGGGTAGGTGCCACTCATGGTGGGGTTGGGTCATGACACTTTCCCTTTACTTTCTTATATGATGGTACGAGTGGATTTAGGTCGACCGATGATGCCTACCAGTATGTGTAGTTGTACTGATTCTACTCTTGCTATACCTTTTTGGGTATAATCTAGTTGCAGGGTTGTTGATATTTCATAGGTACAGGATCACGGTGATCTTTAGCAGCTTCTACTCCCGTTTCCATGGTAGGAGTTGTGTCCTTTTACATTTCTATTTTACTCTTGTAGTAGCTCTTGTACCGGCTTAGACTAGATTCTAGGGAGGTTTGTTTTCAATTTGTAAACTGTTTTCCCAGTTTTTAAAACGGATTTACTGTATTTCTTTGTAAAAGATATTTTTTGAAACAAGGCTGTAAATGGTTTCACATATTAACATAAGGTTATTTATTGTCATACTTTGTTTTCCGCAAGTACCCGTTGGATCAGGTATCAAGGGTTCATCTATCTAGGTGGTTAGAATAGGCACCCTCACGGCCTTGTAGTTGGGTCGTGAAAGATGGTATTAGAGCCTAGGTTACTGATCTCCCAGTACAAGAGAAAAATGTCACATAGAGTCTTGCGAATCTGTATGTTAACGTCCACATCTAATCTTTGGGGAGCTATGAAGCATTCTAGGAAACATCTCTCTTGTTTTATTCCTTTTCGTGTGGTTCGTTTACTTGCTTGTATGAGTTGAGTCCATTTTGTATCTCTCGATTCCAATTGGTATCTCGACAAGGAAAAAGGATGTCATTTGACTCCGGCTGTTCTGAAGCAAGCAAAATAAGTTAGAACCGGGAAGGTTCCAATTGGTATCTAGCCTGAGAGGCTGTGGTAAGACATGGATGATTGATTAAGAGTCATCCGTGGGACTAATAGAGAATAGTATATATTGTATGACTTTGTTGTGGTGTGAAACTTGAAAACTTGTGTGTTACAATGTTTGTGTAACTAAATCATTGGCATAGAACTAAATTCCTGACTGTGTATATGTGAGTCTAAATTTAGTCCTAATTTGAATGTGGTATGCCTTGGTCGGTGACAAATTGCTATATGTGTTTATTTGAAATTTCTTATTACTTTCAAAAGGGACTTATAATTGGTTAAGATAGTAAGGGGACAAGACTTATGACTGTAGGGAAGCTCTGATTTCAGGACGATCAGGGACTTGGTTGGGAACCATGGGCACAAGGGGGTTATTCTTTCATGATAGAGGGAATGATTGTTATTGTGAATAGTGTTTTTATGTAATTCGATTTTTTTTGGTGATTTTGGATGTTAAGTTTTGATTGGTGCATCACCAAAATGGTATAGGGATGTTTTCTAAGACCATGGTGGGATTTAGAGGGTTAAAGCATGATAACTGGGAAGGCGGATGATTGTTTTGTTGAAAAGTGGAAATTTTCTGGGCTGGTAACGTCGGGACCGCCATAGAGGAACTGTAATGCTACGGCGATCCCGCTATAGCAGGATTTTGTCTGCTACGGTAGTACCGCTATAGCGGAGTGACAAGTGCTATAGGGGAAGGGCACGGGGCAGAATGCCTGCCCTATTTTCCCCTATTTTTCATTCCATTCTCGGTGATTAAAAATTCAATGGTTAAGCTATAAATTGTTATGTAAAATAAGGAAATCGGCTATAGAACTAACATAGTATGCATATAAGGGAAATAATTTCTGGAACTAGCATTCATGTGTGAAAACCAAAGGGGAAAAGGAAGGGGAAATATTGTCTAGAACAAGCCCTAAACAGGGGCAAAACTCAAAAGCTGTAATGTTTGTAATAAAAGGGGAAAGGGAGGTCCTAAGCCTCATCATCACTCAGGAATGAGAACTCATGCATGTCCACAGGCTCCAGTGTGGGAAGCTCTTGAACCTGGACAATGCAAGTGAATATGACCTTGACAGTCTTCCACATCCGGGCAAACATGCGATCCCGAGAGCGCCTCTTCTTTTTCTCTTCCTCTAACTCTCTGTGGAGTGCTGCAAATTCCTGAGAAGAAGGGGGTGGGGCTGTACCTCCAGCGTTAGTGTCCTCCATGAACCTCTTGATAGAGGCCAGATTCTCCTCGAGCTGGCGGCTAATGATTGGGGGCTGAGGCTGGGAAAGGATGGAAGTGTCATCATCATCATCATCAGCAGCAGCAATATCCTCAACCGGCTGGCTGTTTCTTGCTTCATCCACCTTTCTCTTCTTCTCAGAAGAGACCACTTTCACCCGAAGAGGGTCGAAGGGGTCATCCATCTCTACCACCCTATTGGTGTCATCTTCTAGCACATGGAATCGCCTGCACAACTCGGACACCAAACCCAGAAGATAAGAGCCTTTCCTATGACCCCGGTAGAATTCCTTCCACTCCGAGATAATTTATCCCCCCACATTCATGATGATTCCTTTCATAGCACAAGCAATCACCAGGTCTCGGGCATAAGTCACATCGGTCTTATTACCCGATGGGTAGATTCTCTAGGATACCAAATTGAGCCACCTCCTAGCGTCTATGAAGAAGTAAGTGCTAGTGATGCATTTGGGACTGGGATAGTAGAACTGACTCCTACACTTCTTGTCCACTAAGGTATCCCTCAACCAAGTCATCTCCCAAAGTCGAGACTTGGCGTCATATGTAGTATTGGAGATGTGAGGCACTCCTAGCACCTCATTGATCGTCTGAGAATCCACCAAAACATCTACCCCTCATATTCGAATAGTAGGGTTGGGTTCATCCTAACGAATGGTAGGAAGTATGGCATACAACTCCCGCACCCAACCTATATGTGTGGGAGGGGAAGCCACTATCAAGGATTCCCAATTGAACTCTCGGAGCCTGCGATGGAAATCGATTGCTTTTCCATCCACACCTGACATTTTGCAGCCCCTTTCATAGCAAAAAACTATGCTTCCGAAACCTTTCCTGAGTAGCATCATCAGGGAACCTCACATAGGGGTACTCTTGCACTTGTCCTTCAGCCATTGGGTATGATAACCTGCAATGTAGCAAGGGGTGGGATTAGAACTCGATAAGGCATAAGGAATTAAGAAAAGGGGGGGGGGAATTCTAAGTGTTATCCTGAGGAGGCTATTGTTTTGCGGTCTTTCGTTATAGCGGACGATCGTCCGCTATGTTAGAACCACTATAGCATATATTTCTCCACTATAGTGGGACCACTATAGCGATCAGATTCTGCTATTGCGGTATTCATCATCCCAACACTCTAAGGGGTGCAACAATGGCGGCCCTTGACCCAAAACTTTGTTTTTAACAACCCAAGTTCATATCAGTGTTCCTAAAATGTTCTATTTCCATTTTCTATAAAAATTTGGGCATTATAACCTCTAGCTTCCATCCAAATAACTAGTTTTATACAAGAACAACCCTTCACCTTTCCGCTGTTTTTGCCTCGTTTTGGCTAAAAGTTAAATAATCCTTATACCCAAAATGTTGTGGAGGCATTGTGAATGTAAGAAAAGTGTCCATGCTTCGAGAATTCAACAAAAATCTAACCTAGTTCAAAACTCAAGGACCCAACTATAATGTATACCCCAAATCCTTATTTTCTACAATAATCATGTCTAAATCCGTGCAAGGAAGTAAAAGAGTGTAGAAGCGATTGTTACCTGAAATTTCTGACATCGGGAGTGGGGTGATTGGTAGAATAAGGGGATGAAAACCTATTTCTCCCCTATTTCAATCTGTTTCCAACCTCTATAACCGTCCGTACTTTGCTATAGTGGTACCGCTATAGCGCTATAATGTCCGCTATAGGGAACGACAGTCAGCTTTAGGAAAGAAAAGGTGATCTTGGGTCTTTTCAAATTCTTTCACTTTGACATTATACGAGGCCCCGAGTTTCTTGGATGCTCGGGGAAGGTCGCATATGATTTCTTTGGGTGGCTCGATAATTCTTCATCATAGCTGGATCATAATATTTTTATAATCGGTCGAGTGTGATCAATTAAGGAGAAGGTTTAATATTTTGCATAGGCTCATAAATACGCGGTCACTTGGGACAGTGAGGGTCCCAGGCTAGTCCTCTCCTTCCTTTTATTTTTGGGATCATTCGGGGATGAACGATGGGTAAATTGATAACTGTTGTAACAACCAGACTCGTTATTATTTTATAAATCACAATACCGCAAAAAAAATATCGGGAATGATTTAAAAAATATTTTGTATTAAGTGGGGCGACGTGATGGAAAATTTTAGATTTTTGAAAATTGTTTGGACTGACATCACTCTGCTATTGTGGTATTTATTCCGCTATAGCGCTACCATTGTAGTGGAAGGCCTCCCGCTATAACGGGATGACGAGAGGCAGTAGCCTCAAAATACGAGTTTAATAAAAGACTTCTCTTCTTCAGTTTAAAAATATACGAGGGTTACTCCAAAAACCCTCCTAGGCTTCTCCAGGGCTTGAGAGCCATAAGGAGGAGGGATTCTGGCTATAGGGATGTGAAACAACGGGTTTCGAGATTGTCATTCGACAGGGAATGCCTTCATGGAGCCAGAAAATGCATCAGGCAGTTGCTTGGCATCCAGGTAGGCTAGGTTTTCTTCATTGAGTAGATTGACCTACTTTCATTTCATATTTATTATTTAACCAGAAAAGGAGAATCCATGCATAGGCTTTCTAGCACGGAGTCTGGCGGATTATTGTGGTTGGATTGGTTGAACTAGGAATATGATGGCGTTGGGATATAGGGTTGACATGTTCTAGATTGTGTATGTAGTTGTGTATATTATTATGATATACGATAGGGATTAGAATTTCGTAAAGGTTCGGGGAACCGAAAAGGGCTTGAGTAATTAAATGACTATAAAAAGGAAAGGGAGTTTGGGAAATGAATTGGTATAAAAGGTAGACTAACTAAGATGGATGATTTAACCACGGTTAGGGGAGGTCTTCCCCATACATTCCTTCGGTACTAGGAGAAGGTTCAGGTATGGGTGTATCTACTAGTATGTATTAAGGGGTGAACCGGGGTTAGTCTTTGGACGGATATAAAGAGGAGCTTATGTACCCGGGGCGGGGTAGGTAATGGTTACTGATTCTCAATATGCATTATGTGTTCATGTACCATTATTTAATATTGTATGAGTTGCATGCTTAGGGAATGAAATGTGAATGTCTAATTTTTCGGTTATCAGTCTTGTAAAATGAATTTGTTTGTGGCTTGTTGGTTTACAAGTATATTTTGTTCATTGTTTGTGATTGATTGGATTTTGTGTGACATTTGATTAGGTCGGGTTTCACTCCTGGTACAAGAATACTAATGGTTGTCTTGGGTACCATGCCTGGTATGGGAGTACAAACGATTGGCTCGGGTACCACGCCTGGTACTGGTTGTTTTAATTGCACTGTTGTATTCTTTCGATGGTTCCACGAGTGGACCGGGTTGTACTTTTTGACTGTGATTACTGCATATGGTATATGAGAGGCCAGGTAAATATATCTAAATGTGAGTTTGGTCTTGGTGTAGGTCGGGGTTGTATGTTGAACACTTAAGTGTTGTTAGGGTGGTACTTGATGGGTCGGGGTTATGTGAATAAGTCATATGTTTATTACCATTGATTTTCCTTGATTGCTAGTTGGTTACGTGTGGTTGACAACTTAAAGAGGAGACTTAGGGTCTGGTTATAGTATTGGCTGTTATTACGTGTCGAAGGTGGCCCTGGGGTCATTGGGGCGTGTTGGTATTAGTAGGTGGGGTATGATGAGGTGTAGTCTACGTCGCCAAGTAGTGGGGTCTACTTCGGTTGTTGAGTCATAATGGTTGTTTGGGGTAATAAATAGTGGTCGGGTATGGACATAGTTGTCGGATAAGTGATAAGTGTGAATTGCGAAGTCTAGGTGATAAGTGTGACTTGAGAAGTCTAAGTGATAAGTGAGACTTGAGAAGTCGTAGGTGTTGGGTGTAGAGTTAGAGAGAGAGAGTTGGAAGCGGAAGGGACAGGAGGGGTTGAGGTATGAAGTATAAGTAGATGGTCGGGTTTTGAGATTGGGTTTGGTAAAAGGTAGATGTTGGAGGACGGGACTATCGTAGTTAATTACATGCTTTCCCTTGACTTTCTTATATGATGGTACGAGTGAATTTGGGTCGACCGATGATGCCTACCAGTATGTGTGGTTGTACTGATTCTACTCTTACTATACCTTTTTTGGTATAGTCTGGTTGCAGAGTTGGTGATGTTTCATTGGTACAGGATGACGGTGATCTTCAGCAGCTTCTACTCCTGTTTTCATGGTGGTAGTTGTGTCCTTTTACATTTTTGTTTTATTCATGTAGTAGTTATTGTACCGGCTTAGACTAGATTCTAGGAAGGGTTTGTTTTCAAGTTGTAAACTGTTTTCCAGTTTTTAAAAAGAATTTACTGTATTTCTTTGTAAAAGATATTTTCTGAAACAAGGCTGTAAATGGTGTCATGTATTAACATGAGGTTATTTATTGTCATACTTTGTTTTCTGCAAGTACCTGTTGGATCGGGTGGTAAGGGTTCGTCTATCTAGGTGGTTAGAGTAGGTGTCTGCATGACCCGATAGTTGGGTCGTGACACCGTACTACTTATTCTTTTTAATATTTTTAGTTTAATTCTTTCCTTTAGTGATTTGGTTAATCTATTACATTATAATTTAAGTGTAAGATTTCTATAAGGTAAAATTTTAATTAATTTTAAAACTTTATAGTTCAAATAAGGAAAGATTTAAAAAATAAAATTCTTGTCAATTTTAATTATTAATTCTCCTAATATCTCTTACCATATATTTCAGGACATCTTAATTTTAAATATTATAAAGATAATGATATAATAATTAGAGGAAAATAATAAAAAGAAGATTTTGTCTAAATCAGATTCTTTTAATGAAGGGCAAAAAGTTCAAATCACATTATAAGGTCCTTCACACTTTTAATATAACTAGTTTAGTGTACGCGCTTTGCGCGTGAGCAAAACGTGTATCATATTTAACAACAAACACTAAAAATAAAATAGAACTTTTATATTTTTTTCTTACCATATAAAAGAAAAAAATCGGTCAAGTTAATTGATATAACATTAACCCAATTCAAATAATCTTGTATAATTTTCACACGTCAAATATGTAGAGTACCATCAGAAAGTTCTACGGGTTGTAAACACCTTAACAACATAAATAGTATCAATATGAATGATAAATAAAAGTCAAAAAAAATATACCTTCAAATCTACTCGTAATCAACACGAAGTCTCAATAACATGCTCCACATGAATCTTCCTTTATCAAGATTATGACATATTTAACAATGTAAAATTCAACAAAATTATAAAATGGAGTATGAAATAATTATTAGAAATAACAAAAGAAAAAGAACATATTAATCTTACTTTACGTGATGGAGTTATTAAACTTACTGCTACAAAAAATTTGTACAACACCAACCAAGGAGAAGGTTTTTTAATTACTCTTCGGACAAACAAAACCCTTCAAAACCCCCCCCCCCCCTTGTTAACCCTAATTTTTTATTATAAAAGTGTTAGTACTTAATATTTATAAGTATTTATAGGAGCCAACCTTTCCCAAAATTCAGCCGACTTACACCTAATAAAACTCCTTCTCTATTTATGACTTTACACGTTTTAAAACTTTTTCCCATTTGTTTTTTATATTTATTATAGTTAATATTTAATATTATAAAAATAATAATATAATAATTATAGGGAAAAAGGTAAAAAGACGATTTTGTTTAGAGGAAATTTTTTTAATGAAGGGCAAAAAGTTCAAATCACATTATAAGGTGCTTCACACTTTTAATATAGTATAGATATAAACATAGATAGATAAATATATAAATAAAATAGAATTTATTTGTTGAATGATGTTTAGACTTTATGTTATTCCCTTTCTTTTGAATTATATTTACTAAGTTATAATATTGGGACTTATTTTATATTAGAATTTTATATAAGAGTATATGTTAAACTTTTTTTTGGATTTTAAATTTAAATCATACGTTCGAATTTAATTTATTTGTTTTAGTACCATTGACTTATTATTTTACATTGCATATTGCTCATTTTTCACTTACAGTTGATAAATTGTTATTTTTATTTGAATAATATAATGTTTATAAATATTAGTAATTCTTTTGTCAAACATCCAGTGTATCATGTTCTTACAAAATGTGTTGTTTTAATTTTTATAATTAATTACATTAAAATATAATCAACTTGACATATGTATACCAGAATTAGAGTTAAACTAAAATTGTAGTATGATTTGTATAATTGAAAGATTATTAGTGTTTCGTGTCAAATAATAAGAATTGTGTTAATTCAAACTTCAAATTTAAGAGACTATTTTGACCCTTATACTTTCATTTTAAGCCACGACTTCTAGCAATTATAACCTTATAGGAAAATGTATAAATTTGAATGACTTTGTTAGAATAAAAAGAAGATAAATGACTTTATTCGGTAATTTTTTAGTTGAGTGACCATTTGATGCAATAACAATAGCGGAAACAAATCTTAATTCTAAGAACAAGAAATAAAAGATAGAAGATAGACACAAGAAACTAATTGACAACTATAGCTATAAAAAGCTAAATCTTTCAATTAAGAATGCAAAACAAGCACCAAATTTATAACATAACCCTCGTGAGAATAGCAAATATGACAAAAAAAATTAAGATATATTGATCAAAGAGAAGTATCACGTCCATATATATAAATATATATATATATTGTACATGGATCTTTCCATATATAATATAGTATGAGAACAGTAGGAAACTCCTTTTTAAGAAAACTAATAATCCTACTAACACAAATTAGTCTGTGTTTTTTGTTCTTTTGATTTCGTTCGATCAAAACAATTATATTAAATTTGAAAATTTTGCACTTGCGACATTGTCATGATCCAAAATCACTTGGATTGTGATGGCACCTACCTCAAACCAATCATGGTAGGTAAGCCAAACCCAATAAATACAATAATTGAAATAAAAGCAATACTAAAGGATCCAACGCGTAAAATAAAGATGATGTCTGAAAAACATCCCAAAATGATATTGGAAAAGATAATCTAGAAATCCCCAAGACTCAGAAGTCATAAGTACAAGGGAACTTTAATACAATATCAAAACTGATCAATCCAACACTTCTCAAAAGTAAAATAGACAGAAAATAAATGATAGAAGAAATTGGGTCGATCTCTAAAGACAAGAGCTCATCAAAGCTTGGAATAGAAACCGCAAGCATGAACTCAGACACGGGGTCTATGCGTACGAGGATTTGCATCAGAAGGATGCAAAAAGTAAAAGTGAATACAGTCCATATATACTCAATATGCATCATAGGCTGACAGAGCTTAAGCAGATACTATAACGAGTAAAGAATACTAAAATAACCCTACACGCAGAAAAGTTTCAATAGTTCGATACCAATAATCATAAAATATCACTACATAAAACCATGATAATCAAAGAAGGATTCAATGCAATAATATACAATGGCCAATGTGTAATGACCCTTCCGTTAATTTCTGCGCTTACGCTTTCTTTGTACTGTTAGAGCTTGCCTGTAGTGGCCCCAAGTCATTTATGACTTGTTGAGACCGATGGTTTGGTTCTCTGGCCGTTCATTTGATCGTTATGGCCATTTATTTGTTTTAGAGCCTAAACTTAGGATATCGTTGACTTTGGTCAACATTCTTGGTAAACGCGCTCGGAATCAAATTTTGATAGTTTCGTTAGCTTTAGAGTATGGATTTTGGTCTAGATGGACCCTTGATCAGTGTCTGGGAGCTTTCAGTTAGTTTTGTGTTGGTTTTTGTGTTTTCTGGCCAGTTGAACTTAAAAGTTTGACTTTGGTTTACATTCAGAGAAGAAGGCCTCAGATGAAAATTCCATCAGTGATGTTAGCTCTGGAATATCGACTTTGGGTTAGAGGGACCTTTGGTTCGGTCTCGAGGCTTCCAGACTCGTTTTAGGACATGGTGTTCCATTTTGAAAAAGTTGGCCAAAAGTTGATTTTTGGGTGTGGGGCCTACTTTTTAATATATCAACCTCCGTTGGGATTTTTGTTGATTACATTGAGTCTGAAATGCCCTTTTTAGTTGAATAGCTTAGCTCATTTGTGTGTGTGGGACCCTGGATGCGTTCCTGAGGGTTAGTCGGAGAAATTTCTCATGTTGGCATAGTTGTTGGCAGCTGGTTGCTGTCATGGCACCAGCAGGCCATCACCCACACATGGGCATGGCCCCGTGCACACAGCAGATCCAGCCACCCCTTTTTTCTTGGCCTCCGCCTACGCGTCGCCTGGGCAGCGTCCGCATGGGCCGCGCGCACAGTGGCCACATGTGTGCGTGATGGCCTAGCGCCTGGCTTGGCTGCCGCATGGCCTAGGCGTGCGCATTCGCCTGACGGCGTGCACCTGGCCCACGTGGGCAGCGCCTGGAAGCGCTGATAGACTATATCTTGGCCATCTATTTTATTTTCATTTCTTTTAAAACCCAACTTCGTTCAACCATTAAAACCATCTCCCAACACACTAATTATTCAACTCCGGTCATCAAAGTTCTTGGAGGAGGATTATCATTGATTCGTGATTGTTTTTCCGACCTTAATCCGGTAAGTTCCCTTGTTAATTTTCGGTAAATTCCTTTGATTCCCTCTTTGATTTCTCTTATTTGGCGGGCTGTTTTAGCCCCATTTTTTGGTCCAATTCCTTTAATTCTTGGGGCATGCACTCATGGGGGTGTCGTGATCATCATGTTCTTTTTCATTTCCAGCTTTGGGTTGCGAGGCCCACGGGCCCACTTGTGACCCAAATTTTGACCCGACTATACTTTTAGCAATATGGGTATCAGTAGTCTTTTTTTAATGCGTAGATTATATTTATGATAGTGTGGTTGCTTTTCGAGACTTCTCAGAGCGGTTTGAGCTTGGACATAATTATTCTAGCAGCTTATCGTCAGACGACAAGTAGGTTACAATTTTCTCCATACTAGTTAGCATGGAGATTAGCTTTGCGTATATAGGCTATAATTGTACTAATTAGCATCCTTGGGTTGGGGTTATTAGCTTGGTACCCTAAGACCTTGTCCTCTTCTTCATATCCGACTTATTTTTGCTCCTATGGTTGTAGTATTCTTTGTAGTGGTTAGTATTACCCTTGTGGTCCTGTGTAGCCTTGTATTTGACTCTGGACCATAGAAAGTGGATTACTTGGGAATGACTGTGAGTCTCGGACATCGATATTTGATTATAGAGCTAGTTATATATGTTGTAACGTGATTGGAGCCTGTGTAGGGCCGATAGATTGATTGTGAGCCGTTGGGCTATTGTTGCGTTTTATCATCCATAGAATGAGATTTTCTACATATTTTATTACTGTTTTTGTTGCGAGCCCACTATGAACGGTGTTCTGAAACTTACATGGCCCCGAGGGCCCATTTTTGGTAAAAATGGTTATGAAAGGATTTGGAACTGATTTTGTTGATCTTCTTGGGGTAAGAGAGAGTAAATGATGATTTTATTACTGATTTTCATACTGACACTAGACTCGGCTGAGCCGTAGTTCTAGACATGGTTTTCTACTAATTTTAAATGATACAAAACTCGGTCGAGCCGAGCGTCAGACTGGTTTTACTATTGTTTTGGACCCGATTATGCCCAAGCACCCTTGTTGGGGTTTCTGAGACTTGTTCTACTGATTATACCTTGATAGACTCCGGGAACGCATTCCTCTCTCCAAGTTGTTCCCAGGGACTTTCCCTTCTACTGAACCTATTCCTCATCAGTCCTTAGTGCAATGTGTTCCTGATCTTGGGAGTATTTATACACCCAA
Organism: Jaltomata sinuosa; assembly: GCA_003996215.1. Classification (NCBI taxonomy): domain Eukaryota; kingdom Viridiplantae; phylum Streptophyta; class Magnoliopsida; order Solanales; family Solanaceae; genus Jaltomata; species Jaltomata sinuosa. Next base: position 666,538 of record QJPP01000883.1, on the reverse strand, counting down.
TTGCCTCATATACCCATGTTTTAGCCTTGTTTTGAGGGCAAAGTCATGTATATCCTTATGATTATTTGCATTTTCATAGTGGTGAGCTAATATATGTGATTAGATGCTTTGCAGGGAAAGTATGGAGAAAAACAACCCATGAGAGCTAAAATGGAAGCATAAAAGCATTGGAAAGGAGTTAGAACCGTTCCAGGAGAAAAAGAGAGCAAAGGAAGAAAATTTGGGTTGTGGCGCATCGGTGGCGCGTCGCCCCAGCCCCCAAACTACTGAGGGGTGAGGCTGGCGCATCGGTGGTGCATCGCCCCAGTCTCCAAACTTCAGAAGACTGAAGTTGGCGCTATGGGTGGCGCGGCGTGTCAGAGCCTAACCCGGAAGTTTCCAGCTTTTTTTCTACTCCAAATCCAAGTAGGAAAAGGGGTTATTTTCCTCCTACTCTATAAATACATCTCAAATCATGATTTTTACAGAACTTTTGACCTACGAAGAGCTAGGAGCCGCCGTGGAGGCCGGAGAATATTGGTTTCATCTTTTCTTCTCCTTTATTATTTATTTTACATTTTTCTTTGGATGAATTGTTGTAATTACTCCATATCTATGTGGAGTTAAACTTCTCGTTCTAGGATTATGGTAGCTAGCTACATGATTGTTTAGTAGACAATTGATTCGATTATTTATTTATTATATTAGTTGTTCTTATATTCTTGTGCTTACTATTTTAATGCTTCACGACAGTTAAAATAAATCTATAATCTCTTTGTGAACTCGAGAGAAGAATCATTGAGATAGAACGAAGAATTTAGGGAGCAAGACCTCTCTTTTGTAACATAAAGGGTAGGTTAGCGACTAGGATAGAGATATATCTAGAACGCCTTGTTTGGTTCATACGGGAAGAAATATAAATACTTTTAAAATAAGATGTCACATCCCCGCTCAACGATTTAGTTGTGATGCTATTTTGAATAGGCAACTAGAAGCTCGAGATACCATAGTTGTAATATCAACCCTGGAATCAAAAACTAGATAAACAAACAAGTCGATGAAATTGCTTATTAAACATGATTGTTAGCAGATCCATAGTGCTAGATCGACTTCATCTCATTGATTACGTAAAACTTTGCTCTTTGTTTGGTTAATTGTTCATTAGTTAACTTCATCTTTTTATTTCTAGATTAGTTAATAATAAATTCACCTTTGGTATTTTACGCTTGAATAAATAATTAGAACTAGTTTAATTTAGTAAAATAGTTAATTGACAAGTCCCTGTGGGTACGATATCTGAACTTATAATCCTATATTACTTGTACGACCACGTACACTTGCGTGTGCGTAAGGACGCAACAAGTTTTTGGCGCCGTTGCCAGGGACTTGGAAATTAATTATTTATCTATATTAGAGTTTTTCAAGTTATTTATTTGAGTTGTACATATATTATATTTTTTTAGTTATCTTTTTAGTTTCTTTTACTTTTTTATCACTCTTCTCGATATGTCAGCATGGGATAGATGGTTGTTGAATGATGATGATTCTTGTTGTTTTTGTGGAGGACCCCACCTGAAGAGTATTTGTCAAAAAAATTTGGAGAGCGAGTGGTGTGCACATACCCAATCTTTTGAATTTAATGTATGTCATATATGTGGTGGTCAGGATGGCCATTCGAATGGTTGTCCTAACTCTTATTCCCCTTCCCCAAGCCTCTATTATGATTCTTCTGTTGTTTATGATATTGATAGGGGTAATGAAGTGGAGGATGTGAATGATTCTCACCTTATTGATATGCTGAAGCAAATACTAGATAACTTCACAAAGATAACGACACAGCTGATAGAAGGTAGAGTGGATCTCAGACAAGAGATAGACCAATTTGGCTCAGATATCCATTACTTGAAGGATCACTTGAAGAAAAAGGTTGAGGCGTCTGATGCCCAATCATCAATTGTTGTGGAGACTTGCAAACTAGTGGAGCAAAAAAAGAATTACATCCATTCAACTATGCTTTATTCATTGGTGCTGATATTAAGGAGATGTATGAAAGTGAGGATGTCATAAACAATGCAAGTTTGGGATTAGGTACTGTTAGACCTCATTCTAATCACTTTTCTACATTATGTTTGGATGATGACATGAAAATTGTGTCATCTGAGCTAGTGGAGAAGTCTGTAGATGAGGAACAAGGTCCTTACATTCTAAAATTTGCCACACCGAAAATACAAAATGACATTCCTCACTTTAGGGCCAAGAAGTGCAAGATGCGACATTCTTTGCTTAGTCCCTTCATCTTTATACCACCGCCCCTTGAGTGGAGCAGAAAGTTTGATGCAAAGTTAGGGGCATAATTCATAAGTTCTAAGTGGAAAGAAAAGTGGTGTAGTGATGGCGTCGTGCTGCGACGTTAAATCAGGCGCTTGTTGGGAGGCAACCCAACTAGTAGTGTAACTTCTTATTTTTTTTATAGTGTCACGTTTTTGTTTTTGTTTTGATTTTGCAGGTTTGGGGAAGTCTGAGTACTCGAATTTGAATGCTAAGGAGCATGGTTTAAGCTTAAGTGTGGGGTCGTTCGCCCCTTTTCATCAAAATTGAAGAAACATGTTGTTAGTTGGGCCCTAGAGGGCCTCAGGGAGTATTTCTCACCCTTCTTCTTCATCTTTTTCTCTAAATTACTTTGGGGACAAAGTATGATTATAAGTGTAGGGTGGGGATTCTTCCGATAACTATGAGTTTTAGGGTGAGTATGCCATAGGAGTTTATTTTATATAAAAAAAAAATACAAAAAGATTTTTTTAGTTTTTTTAGAGGCATATCTCATTCACCCCTTGGTTTTTCTTTTCGGTTCTTTTCCAAGGGGGTGCCCTTTGAACCGGGTAGTCTTTATTTTTTAGTAGTAGTTTTTTAAATTTTTTTTAGTCATAGATAGAGAAATTTTCTCGGCGATGGATGGATGACGACCGTCTTGAGAGAAAATTAGTCATAGGAAGGAGAAAGATTAGAAACCATAGCTTTTTGAATGCTAGGTACTTCACCTAAGTATACACTAGACGTCATGGGTAATTCACTCAAAATAAGCATAAAAAGTAGAAAACTTCAATTAGAGACGCATAGGCTCTTTAACTTGACTCATAAAATCTAAAGATGGGCTTAATAATTTTAACTCATTCAATTTGATTGTGTTGTGAATATGATGTCTTAAGAAGCCATTTTTGAACCATTGTGCCATGTGTGGTGAGTGTTTTTTGTGTTTCTTAGATATCTTGATATCTAGAACTTGCCCCGTGTGTGTATGAAGTGAAACATAGTGTTGACTTGTGGGATATGATCAAGGCGTTTCTTTGTGAGCCAATTCTTATAACTATTATTTGTTCCACCCTTTACATTATCCTTAGTTAAGCCCCTTTGAGCCTTAAGCCTATTTCTTTGACTAGCCGCATGTTTAGGCTATCCCCTTTATTTGATTAACCTGTAGTGATTTGATCCAAAGAGTCCCGAATGCACTTTGGAGTTGAAAGACTTAAAGGAAGAAGGGAACAAAAGATAAAAGGTAAAAAGATAGAGCGAGGTTGTGGTGGTAATAATAAGAATTAGATGTGGTGCCCTTGTGAAAAATAATTTGTATGTTGGTAGTAAAGAGAGGAAAAACAAAAAAAAAGGTTTAGAAAAATCTCCTTGATACCAATAAGTGAATGAAAGTTAAGGGTTATAAACCAAAAGAAAAGGGGGAATTTAAAGGAAAACATGAACATAAGTTGAAGTTGAGGTGATATAAGGAAAAGAGTGAAAAAGTTTAAAGTGAGTGGCTTAAAGTGCATAGGGAAAGTAGTCACTATTGGCCTAAGTGTTCCTACCCATCCCTTAGGCGACATTACAACCTGTAAAAGTGCTTTTGATCCTACAATTCTGATGCTTTGTTAATAGAGTATTACATTAAGGGCAAGCCTATGGTATATCTTGTATGCATGAAACTTTCTTTGAGAGAGTGAGCGAATTTCTTATCTATATGTCCCAATTTAAATATGTATGTATGATGTGAGCAAGGGGCATCTCTATTAAATGTGAGGGCACAAAATAGTGAAAACTTGGTGTACTAATGATGGCTATATTCACACATGATCAAGTTAGCCTCATTTACCCATGTTTTAGCCTTGTTTTGAGGGCAAAAGTCATGTATATCCTTATGATTATTTTCATTTTCATGGGTGGTGAGCTAATATATGTGATTAGATGCTTTTCAGGGAAAATATGGAGAAAAACAACACATGAGAGCTAAAATGGAAGCATAAAAGCATTGGAAAGGAGTTAGCAACGTTCTGGGAGAAAAAGAGAGCAAAGGAAGAAAATCTGGGCTGTGGCGCATTGGTGGCACGTCGCCCCAGCCCCCAAACTACATGAGGGGTGAGGCTGGCGCATTGGTGGTGCGTCACCCACGTCCCTAAACTTCAGAAGACTGAAGTTGGCGCTATGGGTGGCACGGCGCGCCAGAGCCTAACCCGGAAATTTCCAGCTTTTATTCTACTCCAAATCCAAGTAGGAAAAAGAGTTATTTTCCTCCTACTCTATAAATACATCTCAAATCACGATTTTTACAGAACTTTTGACCTACGAAGAGCTAGGAGTCGCCGTGGAGGCCGGAGAATATTGGTTTCATCTTTTCTTCTCCCTTATTATTTATTTTACGTTTTTCTTTGGATGAACTGTTGTAATTACTCCATATCTATGTGGAGTTAAACTTCTCGTTCTAGGATTATGGTAGCTAACTACATGATTGTTTAGTAGACAATTGATTCGATTATTTGTTTATCATATTAGTTGTTCTTATTTTCTTGTGCTTACTATTTTAATGCTTCGCGACAATTAAAATAAATCTATAATCTCTTTGTGAACTCGAGAGATGAATCATTGAGATAGAACGAAGAATTTAGGGAGCAAGACCTCTCTTTTGTAACGTAAAGGGTAGGTTAGAGACTAGGATAGAGATATACCTAGAACACCTTGCTTGGTTCATACGGGAAGAAATATAAATGCTTTTAGGATAAGATGGCACATCCCCGCTCAACGATGTAGTTGTGATGCTATTTTGAATAGGCAACTAGAGGCTCGAGAGACCATAGTTGTAATATCAACCCTGGAATCAACAAAAAGATAAATAAACAAGTCGATGAAATTGCTTATTAAACATGATTGTTAGCAGATCCATAGTGCTAGATCGACTTCATCACATTGATTATGTGAAAATCTTCTCTTTGTTTGGTTAATTGTTCATTAGTTAACTTCTTCTTTTTATTTTTAGATTAGTTAATAATAAATTCACCTTTGGGATTTTACGCTTGAATAAATAATTAGAACTAGTTTAATTTAGTAAAATAGTTAATCGACAAGTCCCTGTGGGTACGATATCTGGACTTACAATCCTATATTACTTATACGACCGCGTACACTTGCGTGTGCGTAAGGACGCAACAGTTCCCTCCAGTTCCACTCCTATTCCTCCATCTCCCATTCACACTCACTCTCCTCTCAATTCATCTCCTAGTACTTCATCTCCCATTCACACTCACTCTCCTCTCAATTCATCTCCTAGTTCTCCATCTCCCATTCACACCTATCCCACCTTACAACCTACTCCTTCCTTATCCTCTTCTCCTCTTAATTCTCCTACTCCTATAGATGTCTTACCTACAGTGGATAGCCTGCACAGATCAACTAGAAAATCTGTTGCACCTTCTTATTTATCAAATTTTGTATGTGACTCTGCTTTTCCAGTGATTTTCCCTGATCTGTATACTTTGCCTCTTCATTCTTTTTCTTATTCTTTTCTAAGTATTCATGACAAAGTTATCTTAGATGAAATAGACAAAATTAGAGAACCAGTTTCTTACTAGCAAGCAGCAGCTCATCCCGGATGGAGACTTTCTATGGACAAGGATATCCAAGCTTTGATTTCCAATTCTACTTGGGATGTCACCCCTTTACCGTGTGGAAAGAAAGCTCTTCCTTGCAAATGGGTATACAAGGTTAAACTGAAATCAGATGGAAGTTTAGAGAGGCTAATGGCACGATTAGTAGTAAAGGGGGATATATAGCGTGAAGGAATCGATTACACCAAAACTTACTCACCTGTTGTGAAAATGACTACCATTCATAGTATTGTTGTTGTTGCTGTCAAAAAGGGTTGGTCTTTGTTGCAATTGGACGTCAACAATGTGTTTTTGCATGGAGATCTGGATGAAGAGGTCTTCATGAAATTCCCTCCAGGTCTTCTACCACCATCGGATTCACATGTTTGCCGACTACGTAAGTCTCTTTACGGCCTTAAGCAGGCCTCGCGCCAATGGTACTCTTGTTTATATGCAACTTTGGGTACTCATGGATTCACCTCATCCCTCAATGATTACTCTTTGTTCTTCAAGAAATATCGCAATCAAATCACTATTCTGGCAGTATACGTTGATGATATCCTATTGACGTGTAATAACCTGCAAGAAATCAATGAGTTGAAGACCTTTCTCAATAATGGATTCAAGATTAAGGATTTGGGCTTAGCTCACTATTTTTGGGTATGGAGCTTTTACACTTACCAGATGGTTTGCTTATGACTCAGCGGAAGTTTGCTCAGGATCTTTTGGCAGAACACTCAGACATTGGTTCACATTCAGCTTCTACACCCATGGATCCCACACTTAAACTCACCATTGATTCTGGGGAGATTTTACTATCCCACTTTGTATAGGCAATTATTGGGTCAACTCAATTTCTTGACCAATACTCGCCTAGATCTCTTCTTCAAAATTTGATCCCTCATTAAATATATGCAAACACCACGAACAGGGCATCTTCAGGCTGCCTACCATGTTCTTCGGTACTTGCATAAATATTCAAGTTTGGGTCTTTTCATGAACTCTTCACCATCTTTTCAGATCCTTGGTTATTGTGACACCAATTGAGCTTCTTGCTCCGATACTCGACGCTCTGTCAGTGGTTGTTATCTGAGTCTTGGTGGCTATCCAATCTCTTGGATAATGATTTGTACATTTAGATAGTTACATAATGTTAGTTATTTAGCATATAGTCCTTAGTATTTACAATCAGTCCCTAGTATTAACTGTGTAAAGTACATACTTTTGTACATGATGAATCAGAGAAATATACACAGAAAATTCTCCATATCTTAGCTTCAATGTTTCCTTGTTTTCTCTCAAATTCACTCCTATAAATAGGTGTCTCTAGGTTCATTTGTAACACACCTCTCACTTGCCTTTTATTTTCTAAGTCATTTGATTCTTCTTTCTCTCTTGTAATATTTCACTTGTATTCTTTTGAAGTAAAATAAAATTGGTTGGTTGTGTCCGAGGAGTAGGCAGAAAACAAACTTTTGCCGAACCTCATAAAATTCTGGTGTTCTTTTTATTGTTGTCTCATTTACTGTTTATAAGCCTCCTTTGTTTATAGTAGTTGTGAGTTAATCACTCTCTATACATTCGAATTCTGCAACAGGGGTGGCCTAGGCGAAGATGCCAACACACAGACGATGTCCTGGCTTAAAATAAAGCTGAAGGTGACTTGGAGGACTGTTTCGGATAGGAAATAGGATGGCTAGAGATTGAGTGTGTAGAGCCCCTCATCACTCATACCTGAAAGAAGAGGCATCCTGGATGCTCAATCCTTAACAAGAAAATGGTAGGATGAAATTCAAACCAGTATGATGAATGGGAAGCCCTTGTCCTTTCCAACATGAACTTGATCCATACCTTTGTGACCCTCCACATGATGCCACTGCCGGATATCAATTCTGATGAGTGATAGGGGTGACAAATAAGCCGGGGCAGCTGGGTTGATTGTGTGATTGTATCGCTGGAAACAATTCGGTGCGAGATGATTCACATCATTACATATTTGACATCATGAACGAGAGTCAGGTGAGGGCTATGGATTTCCAGTAGATGAGCCTCCTTGGTATCCTTGTCTTCCACCATGATTTCCCCCTCAACCCGTGTTGTTGTTACGGCCTCGTCCTCTATAAGTATTATGGTTATATTGATGATCATTTTGAGAGGAGTGTTGGCTGTAATTCCCAGAGGGATTTCCAGTAGACTCTGGCATAGACTCTGACATTGCCGTTTATCCTAAATTGCCCTGCATCAGATGCACTGAATGGCTCCACTAGTAGCAATATTGGATCATCAGTAGTACCATACGATTCTGTAGCCTCATGTAATTCTTCAAAATCAAAAATCGGTATATGGCAAAAATATAGAAAAAGACACGACCCATTATATATTAATCTAAACAGACAATAACATTTGAAACTCCAACAATTTTTATGTTATATATAAACAATTTTTAAATGTGTGATACAGTTAGTGACAACATTTACATAAGTAGACAAGAGAAGCTCAGTTTCATTGCACAGAGAACAAAAGTTCACTAACCCTCCAATCGTTTGGATTAAATACAAGGACAGAATCATCCTCCTCTTGTTGGATGATTGATGCTTCTTAGGTCCAATTAAATATAGGGACATGCTCCTCTTCTTGTGTGGTAGTTTCAGGCAAAATAGCACAAGAATCTTCTTCTTCAGCTTGTTGTTGGTTGTTCCTCTCCGTCAATGCATCAGTGCTCCAAATAGCACAATAATCTTCTTCAGCTTATTGTTGGTTGTTCATCTCTGTCAATGCATCAGTGCTCCAAATAGCAATCTGCTGCTAAATTACTTCAGGTCTCATCCCACTCTCGTCAGTATTGGACATCAAGAATTCTTCCAGTTGATACATACTCTGCTCCTCTGATCTTCTTTTCAACATTCTCTCATCAATCACCTTCTCTACAGATTCCAAACAAGTAGGTTCTTCTTGACGGCACAAAGAACCCAATGCCCATAGATTTCAAGAATACTATTCTTGTTCTCGTAAGTTATGTTCCTCTTGTAGCCAATCACCGGTCCTCCACCATTCTTTCGAACTGGTTTGCGATCTTGTTGTTTCCAACTCCCTTTGTTTCCCACAGTGCGATTATACTTTGACTTGTTTTTCTTCTTGAGTTTGGTGATGAAGAAACGATATTGAGTGCAGTCGTCATCATGGTTGCAGGGTACTCCATGATTGTAAGTATCCCATGGTTCTTGTTTGCTGTAGAAATCAACATTAGTGCTTATGAATCCAAAATCATTCATCTCTTGTCCAACAATGAATCTCAACAAGAAAGTAATTGCTTATGCATCTGTGGGTCGAAACCGGAAACCCTCTTTCAAATACTCCATGCCTCAATTTCTTTTCTAAAAACAACAAAACAAGAACGAGTGTGTCTTATGAATGTATAGAAAGGTTTTCTGAGTTAGTCTTATGAATTTCTATGACATAGTTATACTCAAATATTGTATAATAATATTTTGTAAGAAAAATATTATGTATAAAATAAAATACTAAAATATTTATGATAATCATCACTAATGTCACGCACATAGTAAATTGGGAAAAGCATCAAATTTACCCCTCTACTTTAATTTAATGGCTAACTTTGCCCTCCGTCATACGTTGGGGCTATTTTTACCCCCTTTGTTAGCAAACTTTGTTTTTTACCCCTGGTCTAACAGAAACCTCCAAATTCTTTAAAATAACCCATTTTCTACAAAAAGACCCAAGACCCCTTATATTAACCAGACCCAACCCAACTTCTTCGAGAGTTCTTCGACAAATTTCCATCCAAACAAACGAAGTGAAGACAGTTACGTTCTTTAGAAATTTTTCTTGCTCATAGTCCAATTTTTCTTTTCTTTTGCTATTTCAAGCCGAGTTGAGGTGGAAATTTTCTTACATTTTGTTCTTTCATTAGCTGATGATAACTCTATGCTATTATTGCAAAATCTGTGCTTCTATAGTACTGAGTTCATTTTCATTTCATGAACTTTGGACAAATTCCAAAAGTTACCCATTTCAGGATATATATATATATATATATATATATATATATTGTCACGCCCCAAACCATGGGAGGCATGACCGACACCCGGAGCCCCAAAAGGCCGAGGGTGTCAAAATAGAGTGTATCTCTATTGAACTTGCTGGGGGTCTGAGACCGACAAGGTCTCTAAGAATAGCAATTTGAAACACTAAAAGCTCAATAATAGTTAAGCAACTCAAGGCCGACAAGGCTATTATCATAGTAGATAGCTAATAACAAGGCCGACAAGGCCATACCCAACACTGATATACATATACACGTCTACAAGCCTCTAGGAGTAAGTAAAATATCTCATATCCAGGACAGGGCCCTGGACTACCCATAAGTTGTACATATACATAACTTGGCCAAAATATAAGCTAGACCTCTGACTCGTCAGCTCCAGGAAGAATGGAGCTTACCAAAATGGCTGAACTTTGCAACTCCTACTGAAGAGATCTGTCTGGATATCTGTCTGGACCTGCAGGCATGTATGCAGCGCCCCCAGGCAATGGGGACGTCAGTACGACAATAATGTACTGGCATGTAAGGTAGAAACATAAAAGCAAGTCGCAAGTAGTAAATCCGAACAAGATATAATATGAAACTTGTAAACTGTAATTGGTAAGACTCGTTAAGCTCTTTCTCTTTTATTCTTTTTAGAACACAACACATGCATTAACTCACGCTGCAACTCACTCTTTATAACCCACACTGAACCACAATAGCGCCTCGGCGCACCCTATATTTAATAGCCTCAATATGGCAGTAGCGCCTCGGCGCACACTATGTATATAATGGCCTCAATATGGCAGTAGCACCTCGGTGCACACTATGTGTATAATGGCCTCAATATGGCAGTAGCACCTCGGTGCACACTATGTATATAATAGCCTCAATATGGCAGTAGCACCTCGGTGCACACTAACACGCAAACCATGCATAATAAGTGTATTACTAGATTGACCTTCCAAGCTATTCTTGTTATTTATGAAGGTTCATTTAGATAACTTCTTTAGCCTTGGCTTACTAGGTGTTGGACTCAATATACCAAACACATATAAATGGGGATTTGACTTTCTAACTTTCCTTGTATACTTTCTAAAGCTTGATTAGAGATCACAATACAAAGAAGAAACTTGACAAAAGGATAACTTACATTTCGTGCAAAAAGAATCAGATTTTTATAAGAAGGCGACTTGAATCACCATAATGTATAAATTAGTTCCTTAAGACTTGTTGAGTTACCAAATCAGCTCTCTTACAACAAAATACTCAAATTCCTTCTTTCGGAGATTTAGAGTTCTATTTCTAGATTCATGCCGATAAGGAATAAAGAAGCCTTAACATACCTCGTTCCTTCCAAAGATTGCGCTTACCACAACTTGGAATTTCCCTTATTAAGTTAATCTACAACACAAGGGTATAATGAAGCTAATATTAGCTCTTAAACCTGCTGCAATATTCCCAAAACAGTAGCTAAACATTTCCCGGGCAGATTTACGTATTTTGCATTAATTAAAGGTGTATCGTCACACCTTTCTCCCCTATCCAATACACATCTCACACACACCAACCTACTGCCTCCGATAATACAAAACACATCAAACATCCCCTACACAACTCACCATGCCGAAATACAATAGCAACACATTGAACCCACGGCTTCCGATCGCCGTCCCGTGAGTTCTTAACAACAATTCAACAACAATTGTCCATCCGAACTTCAATCAAAAAATATTATTATGGGCAGAGTACTTACCACACTTGAAGGTGTGTTTTTATCCTCTTTTTATTGATGCTTTAAAAGCTTAAGTACCCCCTACACATACACCAACAAGAGAAGAAGAAATTTCTTAATTGTTACACAATTTCTATGTGTTAAATCATAAGAAAGGGGCTGCCATAGTTCATGTCTTTCTTACCATAGGATATCCTAGCTATATGTAGTATATTAATACCAAGATAACAAGTTGATTAACTCACCTTAAGCTTGAATTAATCTTGGTCTTCTTAGAACCCTAAAGGGAGAGAAGGGCTGCCAAAAGGAAATGAGATAAGAGAGAATTTTCCAGCTTTTTGTGATCAACATTGATCAGCAAATGGCCTGTATAAAGGGACCTTTTTGGCCGACTTTTTTTGAGTATATTTGGGCCAAAATGGGTCAATAAACTTGGGCCAAAATTACCCTTTGCTTGGGCCTCAAAAGGGTTAAGTTTTGGGGCTGATTTTGGGCTTCTCTTGGGTCAAAATGTGGTCAATATTGGTGGCTCCCTTTTGTAGTTGTTTGGGCCAGATTTGGTTGTGCTTTATTGGGCCAACTTTAAGCTTCATTTGGGCTACCATTAGGTCTAATAATCCATGGTGTTGCTGCCCGTAATCGGCCCTCGGAACTTAGTTCGTTAGCGTAGGTAGGTGATGCACCTACTTGTCACCTAAGAGCTTAGATAAGTCGAGCAAGTACCTCACTTGTTTTATCTCATTTTCAAAACCCTCCTCCTTATAACTTAACTTAACACTTATATACATTTGACCATATCAAATTCTAGGCCAAAGTACCCCTTCACAATCTCGAGCTCAAATACCTTCGTCGATATTTACTTAGTCACATAGGTTTTGAAAGGTACGGGGTGTTATATATATATTCAAATGTAAAAGCCTTTCTGCTAAAAATCAATTTGAATGGTGGGTTGCTGATTTTCATTTACTTCAGGATATAGCTGCAAAATATTCAACTCAAGATCACTGTTGTATTTGAAAAATTATATGAATGAATGCAAAAATATTCAACTCATGCGGCCAGCCTTCACTAATTACACAGTTATATGCCCCTGCAACATACACAACTAACGGCATACTCTTTCACCTGCAACATACACAACTAACCCTTGTAAGAACAAATTTTCACCTCAACTCGGCTTGAAACAGCAAAAGAAAAGAAAATTTCTAAAGAACTGTCTTCACTTCGTTTGTTTGGGTGAAAATTTGTCGAAGAACTCTCTCTCTCTCAACGAACTATCTCGAAGAACTCAAGAAGAAGAAGAACTTGTATTCGTTTGTCGGGCTATGAGCAAGACCTTATTTGAGAGGGTGGGTCAAACTTGGGTTGGGTCTGGTAAATATAAGTGGTTTTGGGTCTTTTGTAGAATACGGGTTATTTTAAAGAATTTGGGAATTTTCGTTAAATCAGGGGTAAAAATGCAAAGTTTGTTAAAAGCAGGGGTAAAAATAGCCTCAAAGTATGACGAAGGACAAATTTAGCCATTAAAATATAGTAGAGGGGTAAATTTGACCCTTTTCCCTAGTAAATTCTATGTACAAATATCTAAAAGAAAACCAAATGTATTTTAATGATACCATAAGTTATTGTCATTACTTCATGAGGAAATATTAACGGCATTTGCCTTTTTCACATTCATACTCTTCTATTTATTTATTTTTTGGTTAAATTGATATGGGACCCCTCTCTCTCTCTCTCTCTCTTTTTGGGAAAATGTTGACTTCAATAAGAAGTTATTAAGCATAAACATCTATTTTTTGTGTGTTAATTCTAAAAATTGTAGTTAGTTATTTGTGGTACTTGGTAATTGGAGTTAGTTATTTGTGGTACTTGGTAATTGGAGTTAGTTATTTCTTGACTTCCATTTCTTAATGTGATTCGTGTGTCATGTCAATATAAAAAAATAAAGTATATAATGTTGCAATTGAATTTTACAATATATGCAACATTATATTGAGACGTGTAGGATGTACACGAATCTTACCGTTGTTTTTGTGAGGTAGAGAGGTAATTTTTGATAAACTCTCGACTTAAAAGAAAAGTGTGTGACATATGATTGTAAGAAAAGAGGCAACAAAATAGCAAAATACAAACAAATATAGCAACAAATAGTAATACACATCAAAGAATTTAACATTAGCGTGAAAGATCTCACTTTTTGATCGACTCGCCATTGACTTTTGTAGAGAAATGAGGGATTTCTTAATTTAGTCATCTACTTCATCAGTACTCTAAAATCTAAGTGAACAATTTCACAAAAAGTATTGAATGCGTGTATATTAGGAGTTCTTACATCTTATAAATGAGTAAAAAAATTAATAGCTATAATGAAGACCTAAACCTAATGAAATTCCAGATGCATGAACTTTTTTTGTTATTTAAATAGATCTAATTATCAGGTTTAATTTTCAAATATTATTAAAAATTCAATGAATAGAAAAAAGGTCTTTTTACATAGATAATGTATCAACCTGTGTCATCTACTGCTATAGTGGATAAAATCAATCATTTTATAACATTACAATTATAATGAATAAAATGAAGTGAATAGAGTTGAAATGATAACTAGTTATTTTATAACATTACTATTATAATGAATAAAATGCAGTGAATAGAGTTGAAATGAACTAGTCAAATAATGTTTACAATATGACATGAATATCGCTTACGACTTTATTATTATAGAGGTTTAACTAATACACTGCAAAAAAAGATGAATTAACTATGAAAGTTATGGCTAAATAGCCTTTAGCTAACATGATTTTATGATAATATGTTGTTAAGTAGGATTACTTATGGCTTTTTAATGTATAGTGGCAGAAGCTATCTGTAGGTGATACTTTTTTCATGACAGTAATATGATGTTTACAATATAATTTAATTCTAATGCTAGCTTTTTAAAATAATTACCCAATTACATGTGATGAACACAATGAACACTTAGTAATGAAAGTTTTAAACATTGGAGCCTATCTTTACCTCAAAAAAACACTTGGCGGGGATATTCTGAATTATTTATGGCAATTTGTATTGACAGCAAGAATCAAAAAGGAAAAAGTTAAAGATGGATTAGAAGAAAATGGAGATCAAATGAACGTTGGTGATATTGGTAACAATATTATTGTTGGAGATAATGAAGAATAAACTGGAGGGAAGAATAATGTGCCTAATACCAAAAACCAGAGCAACAATATTCATGAGGCTAAAAACGATGTTGTATCGAATGAAAAATACAAGCGGAGGAAAAAGAGAACTAGAGAAAGCATACAAGAGACTAATGAAGGAGAAAGCCAGAGTCGTGCTATTAATAAGACCCTTAGGCGAAAGGACTTCATAACATGGACCCTTAGCCAGAGTCCTTTCGCCTAAGGGTCTTATTAATAGAACGACTTTGGCTTTCTCCTTCATTAGTCTCTTGTATGCTTTCTTTAGATCACTTTTTCCTCCGCTTGTATTTTTCATTCGATATAATATCATTTTCAGCCTCATGAATATTGTTGCTCCGGTCTTTGGTATTAGGCACATTATTATTCTCTCCAATTTGTTCTTCATTATCTCCAGCAATAATATTGTTACCAATATCATCAACGTTCATTTAATCTCCATTTTATTCTAATTCTTCTCTAACATTTTCCTTTTTTATTCTTGACGTCAATAAAAATTCCCATAAATAATTCAGAATATCCCCGCCAAGTGGTTTTTTGAGGTAAACATAGTCTCCAATATTTAAAGCTTTCATTACTAAGCGTTCATTGTGTTCATCACATGTAACTGGATAATTATTTTCAAAAGCTAACATTATAATTAAATTATATGGCAAACATTATATGAAGAGTTAATTTCACGTATAGTTACTGAATTTCATCTACTATAATAGTAATATTACAAAACAACTGTTTAATCATATCACTGCCAAGAAAAAAGTATTAGCGACGGATAGCTTCTGCCGCTATACATTAAAAAGCCATAAGCAATCCTACTTAACAACATATTATCATAAAATCATGTTAGCAAGAGAGCCATAATTTTCATAGTTAGTTCCTCTTTTTTTGTGGTGTATTGGTTAAACCTCTATAATAATAAAGTCGTAAACGATATCCATGTCATATTGTAAACATTATTTGACTAGTTCATTCCAACTCTACTCACTGCATTTTCTTCATTATAATAGTAATGTTATAAAATAACTAGTTATCATTTCAACTCTATTCACTGCATTTTAATCATTATAATAGTAATGTTATAAAATAATTGACATAGGTTGAATAGAAGAAGAGGAAGAAGATAAGAAGAAGGAAGGTGGAGAAGAAAAAGAAAAGTGAAGAAAAAGACAAAGAATATACTTTTATCTAAGTAATCATCTATTAAATATAATAATAGGCTGTAGACCGTAATAAATTTAAAGCACCCTTAAAAAGCGTAATAAAGCTTCTATAAGATATTATCTATGTAAAAGTTCCTAGAAAAAATACCATTTGAGTAGAAAAGCAGTACAAATCTTTTTAAAATTTACAAAACATTTTCTACTCTAAAGAAGTGAAATTTTTCGATCAGAAACGTTCTTTTCTCCAATTTTTCGATCAGAAATTTCAAACTTGGAGAGAAACATGAGATATATTCAAAAGCAGAGAATCCATCGGGAATTGTTGATTATGTATAGTTCATATAAAGGAAAGAGATAAATACTTTAATTTTTTCGACTACTTCATTGGGCGGCAACATGCTTGTATTGTCCAACTTTTTGATCATGAATTTCCAACTGAAAGAGAAACACCAGAAATTATCAAAAGCAGAAAATCAATTTTGAATTATTGATTATGTATAATTCATATATAGTCTTTAAATTTAATAACTAAAAGAAATAAAGAAATAAAGAAAATATGATGATAATGAATGCAAAAAAATGGCTTGTAGTAGAACTATAGAAGTTGTATGTCCGTATTTTTGTAGAAAAAGTTTGATCAAAATATTACTTAAATAGAATTGTAGATTTTTTTTTTATATAAGGTAGAATTCTAAGTGTTAAGTTTTTTTTGGTATGATTTTAATTACTTTATTTAAGTACTACAATGTTAGGATTCTCTACCTAGTTCAATAAGAAATAATTTAATAATTAAAAATTTAGTTAATTTAAATATTTTAAATATTAGAAATCTTTTTGAAATTTATTTTGATGACCTTTCTTTTAGGGATATTTGTTTTAGGAATCTTTTTGGGATATTTTTTTGGGGGGAAAGTGGCATAACTTTCTTTTTTTGGAAAAAATTAATTTTTTATATAATGGTATAAATAATTGGGGAAAAATAAGTGAAAAAATAACTTTATCTATTGCGTAATCTTTTAATGAAGGCAAAAAGTTCAAATCACATTATAAATCCTTTACATTTTTAATATAGTACTAGTTTAGTGTATGTGCATTGCACGTGTGTGTTTTGTGAATTAATAATAATCATAATAATAATCATAATATATATATACATATACACACACACACACACACATATATATATATGTATATATAAAGATAAAATTATTGTCTGCACATTATATGAAGTACAAAATCTTTAAAAAACCTAAATTTTCTATGATAAAAAGTGTATTTAAAGAGAAATATGATAACTCACCTCAAATATTTTATCTATTGATTATCCTCTGGAAAATAAGGTTTAGTCTCTTAACATTCATAACCTAAAAAGGAAAGAGAATTAGAAATAAACTTTTGACTTTTTTGGGTACTTCATTCGGCGATAACATACTTGTTTTTCAATTTTTCGATAAAATATTTTTAACTGAAAGAGAAAAAATGAGAAATTATCAAAAAGGGAGAATCAATCATCAGTTACTGATTATATATAATTCAAATATAATCTCTAAAGCTATTAACGAAAAACAAGTAAAGAAAGGTAAAAAGAATGATGATAATGAATGCAAGAAGACGATGTGAATCAAAACCTAAATAAGAAGAAAAGTAGAAGTATGTAGAAGAAGCGTGTTGAATAATGCTTCCACAATGCATATGTTTTCCAACAGATCCACACGTTAACCTTCAACTAAAATACAATTCTCAGACCTGTTTATAAAAAGAAAAATTAGAGAAGCAAAATCCAAAAATATTTATACAAAACATAACAATAAATTTATATAGATAAATAGATTATACTCAATCTACAACGAATAACGTACTTGATCCATCTTCAAACTTAATAGTAAGCCCCAAATTGAAAGAGAAATAAGAAGAAAAAGTAGAAGTAGAAGAAAAGTATGTTTCTTGCAAAATTTGATTAAAAATATTACTTAAATAGAATTGTAGAAATTCTTTCCTATATAAGGTAAAATTCTAATTGATTTAGAAGTGTTAAATATTATACCTAAATTAAATAACCAAAACCTTAGAAAGTTAGAAGGCAAATTAATTATGAAAATTTTCTTACCAAAAGACACGTTAGTTTAAAATATTTTAATATATAAAGAGTTTAACTTCATTTATTTTTTTCCATAAAAGCCCCGTACTACTTATTTTTTTAAATATTTTTAATTTAATTCTTTCCTTTAGTGATTTGGTTAATCTTTTACATATAATTTAACTGTAGTATTTCTATAAGGTAAAATCTTAATTATTTTTAAAACTTTATAGTTCAAATAAGAAAAGATTTAAAAAATAAAATTTTAGTCAATTTTAATTATTAATTCTCCTAATATCTCTTACCATATATTTCAGGACATCTTAATTTTAAATATTATTAAGATAATGATGTAATAGTTAGAGAAAAATAATAAAAAGAAGATTTTGTCTAAAACAGATTCTTTTAATGAAGGGCAAAAAGTTAAAATCACATTATAAGGTCCTTCATACTTTTAATATAATATAAACATAAATAGATAAGTATATAAATAAAATATAATTTCTTTGTTGAATGATGTTTAGACTTATATTATTCCCTTTCTTTTGAATTGTATTTACTTAAGTTAATTATATTGGGACTTATTTTATATTAGAATTTGATATAAGAGTATATGTTAAACTTTTTTTTGGATTTTAAATTTAAGTCATACGTTCGAATTTAATTTATTTGTTTTAGTACCATTGACTTGTTATTTTACATTGCATATTGCTCATTTTTCACTTACAATTGATAAATTATTATTTTTATTTGAATAATATAATGTTTATAAATATTATTAATTCTTTTGTAAAACATCCAGTGTATCATGTTCTTACAAAATATGTTGTTTTAATTTTTATAATTAATTACATTAAAATATAATCAACATGACATATATATACCACAATTAGAGTTGAACTAAAATTGTAGTATGATTTGTATAATTGAAAGATTATTAGTGTTTCGTGTCAAATAATAAGAATTGTGTTAATTCAAACTTCAAACTTAAGAGACTATTTTGACCCTTATTCTTTCATTTAAAGCCACGACTTCTAGAAATTATTACTTTATAGGCAAATGTATAAATTTGAATGACTTTGTTAGAATAAAAAGAAGATAAATGACTTTATTCGGTAATTTTTTAGTTGAGTGACCATTTGATGCAATAACGATAGCGGAAACAAATCCTAATTCTAAGAACAAGAAATAAAAGATAGAAGATAGACACAAGAAACTAATTGACAACTATAGCTATAAAGAGCTAAATCTTTCAATTAAGAATGCAAAACAAGCACCAAATTTATAACATAAACCTCATGAGAAAAGCAAAATTGACAAAAAAAAAAATTAAGCTATATTGATCAAAGAGAAGTATCACGTCCATATATAAATATATATATATATATATATATATATATTGTACACGAAGATTTTCATATATAATATAGTATGAGAACAGTAGGAAACTCCTTTTTAAGAAAACTAATAATCCTACTAACACAAATTAGTCTGTGTTTTTTGTTTTTTGATTTCGTTCGATCAAAACAATTATTTTAAATTTGAAAACTTTGCACTTGCGATATTGTCACGATCCAAAATCACTTGGATTGTGATGGCACCTACCTAAACCCAATCATGGTAGGTAAGCCAAACCCAATAAATACAATAATTGAAATAAAAGAAATACTAAAGGATCCAACGCGTAAAATAAAGATGATGTCTGAAAAACATCCCAAAATGATATTGGACAAGATAATCTAGAAATCCCCAAGACTCGGAAGTCATAAGTACAAGAGAAACTTTAATACAATATCAAAACTGATCAATCCAACACTTCTCGAAAGTAAAATAGACAGGAAATAAATGATAGAAGAAATTGGGTCGATCTCTAAAGACAAGAGCTCATCAAAGCTTCGAATAGAAATAGCAAACACGAACTCAGCCACGGGGTCTGTGCGTACGAGGATTTGCATCAGAAGGATGCAAAGAGTAGAAGTGAGTACAATCCATTTATACTTTATATGCATCATAGACTGACAGAGCTTAAGCAGATACTATAACGAGTAAAGAATACTAAAATAACCCTACACACAGAAAAGTTCCAACAGTTCAATACCAATAATCATAAAATATCACTACAAAACACCATTATAATCATAGAAGGATGCAATGCAATGATATACAATGGCAGATGTTTAATGACCCTTACGGTCATTCCTGCCTTTACACTTTCTTTGTTCTGTTAGAGCTTGCCTATAGTGTTCCGAAGTCTTTTATGACTTGTTGGGACCGTTGGTTCGGTGCCCTGGCTGTTCGTTTGGTCGTTATGGCCATTTCTTTGTTTTAGAGCCTAACTTAGGATATCATTGACTTCGGTCAACATTCTTGGTAAACGTACTCAGAATCGAATTTCGACAGTTTCGTTAGCTTTAAAGCATGGATTTTAGTCTAGATAGACCTTTTGTCAGGGTCTGGGAGATTTAGGTTTGGTTTTGTGTTGGTTTTTGTGTTTTCTGGCCAGTTGAACTTGGAAGTTTGACTTTGGTCAACATTCGTAGAAGAAATCCCCGAATGGAAATTCCATCGGCACTGTTAGCTCTAGAATATCGAATTTGGGTTAGAGGGACCGTTGGTTTGATCCAGAGGCTTCCGAACTCGTTTTAGGCCATGGTGTTCCATTTTGGAAAAGTTGGCCTAAAGTTGATTTTTGGGTGTGGGGCCCACTTTTTATTAATTCGACTTCCGTTAGGATTTTTATCAATTTCATTGAGTCTGGAGTGCCATTTTTAGTTGAATAGCTCAGCTCATTTGTGTGCGTGGGACCCCGGATGTGTTCCCGAGGGTCCATTGGAGAAATTTCTCATGTTGGCATAGTTATTGGCAACTGATTGCTGTCATGGCACCAGCAGGACATTACCCACGCATGGGCATGGACGTGTGCGCACAGCAGTGCTAGCCGCCCCCTTCCTCTTGGCCTCCGCCTACGCGTCTCCTGGGCAGCGTCAGCATGGGCCGCACGCACAGTGGCCGCGTGCATGCGCACTGGACTAGCGCATGGCCTGGCTGCCGCATGGCCTAGGCGTGCGCATGCAATAGAAGGCGTGCACCTAGCCCACGTGCCAGGCGCTGACAGCCCATATCTTGGCCATCTATTTCATTTTTAATTCTTTTAAAACCCAACTTCATTCCACCATTAAAACCAGCTCCCAAAACACTAATTCTTCACCTCCGGTCATCCAAGTTCTTGGAGGAGGATTATCATTGATTCATGATTGTTTTTTCGAACTTAATCCGGTAAGTTACCTTGTTAATTTTTGGTAAATCCCTTTGATTCCCTCTTTGATTTCTCTTATTTGGTGGGCTGTTTTAGCCCAATTTTTTGGGCCAATTCCTTTAATTCTTGGGGCATGAACTCATGGGGTTGTTGTGATCATCATGCACTTTTTCATTTCCGGCTTAAGGTTGCGAGGCCACGAGCCCGCTTATGACCCGAATTTTGACTCGGCTATACTTTTAGCAATATGGGTATCATTAGTTTTGTTTTAATGCGTAGATTATGTTTATGATAGTATAACTACTTTTCAGGACTTCTTAGAATGGTTCAGGTTTGGACATCATCATTCTAGCAGCTTATCGTCGGACGACAGGTAGGTTACGGTTTTATCCATACTAGACTTTGCGTATATAGGCTATAACTGTACTAATAAGTATCCTTGGGTTGGGTTTATTAGCTTGGCACCCTCAAACCTTGTCCGCTTCTTCATATCCGACTTATTTTCACTCCTATGGTTGTAGTATTCATTATTGTTATCGGTATTACTCTTGTGGTCCTGTGTGGCCTTGTATTTGACTCTGGACCATAGAAAGTGGGTTACTTGGGAATGCCAGTGAGTCCCGAACATCGATATTTGATTGTAGAGCTGGTTATATATCTTGTAGCGTGATTGGAGCATGTGTAGGGCTGATAGATTGATTGTGAGACATTGGATTGTTGTTGCATTTGGCATATCATTATCATCCATATAATGAGATTTTCTACATGTTTTACTATTGTTATTGCTGCGAGCCCACTATGAATGATTTTCTAAAACATGCATGGCCCCAAGGGCCCCTTTTTGGTAAAAATGGTTATGAAAGGGTTTGGAACTGATTTTATTGATTTTCTTGGGGTAAGAGAGAGTAAATGATGATTTTATTACTAATTTTCATACTGACACTAGACTTGGCTGAGCCATAGTGCTAGACATGGTTTTCTACTGATTTTAAATGATACAAAACTAAGTCGAGCCGAGCGTCAGACTAGTTTTACTATTGGTTTAGACCTGGTTATGCCCATGCACTCTTGTTGGGGTCTCTGAGACTTGTTCTACTGATTTAGACCTGGATAGACTCCGGGCACATATTCCTCTCTCCAAGATGTTCCCAAGGACTTTCCCTTCTACTGAACCTATTCCTCATCAGTCGTTAGTGCAATGTGTTCCCTCCAATTCCACTCCTATTCCTCTATCTCCCATTTACACTCACTCTCCTCTCAATTCACCTCCTAGTTCTCAATCTCCCATTCACACCTCACCCACCTTACAACCTACTCCTTCCTTATCCTCTTCTCCTCTTATTTCTCCTACTCTTATGGATGTCTTACCTAAAGTGGATAGCCTGTGCAGATTAACTAGATAATCTGTGGCACCTTCTTATTTATCAGATTTTGTATGTGACTCTTCTTTTTTAGTGATTTCCCCTGATCTGCATACTTTTCCTCTAAATTTTTTTTCTGGTTCTTTTCTAAGTATTCATGAAAAAGCTATCTTAAATGCAATAGACAAAATCAGAGAACCAGTTTCTTACTAGCGAGCAACAACTCATCTTGGATGGAGACTTTCTATGGATAAAGAGATCCAAGCTTTGATTTCCAATTCTACTAGGGAATTCACCCCTTTACCATCTGGAAAGAAAGCTCTTCTTTGCAAATGGGTATACAAGGTTAAACTGAAATCAGATGGCAATTTAGAGAGGCTAAAGGAACGATTAGTAGTAAAGGGGGATATACAACGTGAAGGAATCAATTACACCAAAACTTACTCACCTGTTGTGAAAATGACTACCATTCATAGTATTGTTGTTGTTGTTGTTGTCAAAAAGGGTTGGTCTTTGTTGCTATTGGACGTCAACAATGCGTTTTTGCATGGAGATATGGATGAAGAGATCTTCATGAAATTTCCTCCAGGTCTTCTACCACCATCAGATTCACATGTTTGCCGGCTACGTATCTCTTTACTACCTTAAGCAGGCCTCGCGCCAATGGTACTCTCGTTTCTGCAACTTTAGGTGCTCGTGGATTCACCTCATCCCTCAATGATTACTCTTTGTTCTTCACAAAATATGGCAATAAAATTTCTATTCTCCGAGTATACATTGATGATATCTTGTTGACGGGTAACAATCTGCAAGAAATCAATGAGGTGAAGACCTTTCTCAATAATAAATTCAAGATTAAGTATTTGGGCCTAGCTCACTATTTTTTTGGTATGGAGCTTTTACACTTACCAGATGGTTTGCTTATGACACAGCGTAATTTTTCTCAGGATCTTTTGGTAGTGCACTCAAACATTAGTTCACATTCAGCTTCTACACCCATTGATCCACACTTAAAGTTACCATTTATTCTGGGGAGCTTTTGCTATCCCACTTTGTATAGGCAATTATTGGGTCAACTAAATTTCTTGACCAATACACGCCCAGATCTCTCCTTCATAGTTCAGTTCCTCAGTCAATATATGCAAACACCATGAACATGGCATCTTCAGGCTGTCTACCATGTTCTTCGGTACTTGCGTAAATATTCAAGTGTGGGTCTTTTCATGAACTCCTCACCATTTTTTCAGATCCTTGGTTATTGTGATGCCAATTGGGCTTCTTGCTTGGATACTCGATGCTCTATCAGTGGTTGTTATCTAAGTCTTGGTGGCTGGCTCTCCAATCTCTTGAAAATCCAAGAAACAACCGGTTCTTTCACTGTCTTCGGCGGAAGCAGAGTATAGATCCATGCGTCGCCTTGTCTCTGAAATATCTTGGGTGTTCATCTTCTCATTGATCTTGCCATTTCACCTTCTCTCCCTGTTTCACTCCATTATGACAACCAAACCACCATTCACATAGCAAAGAACCCAGTCTTTCATGAACGTACCAAGCACATTGAGCTTGATTGCCATTTTGTTCGTGAAAAATTGTTTGATGGTCTCATCTCTCTTTCTTTTGTCCCTTCTTCTTCATAGTTTGTATATATCTTTACCAAAGCCCTTGCAGGACCTTTACATCATCATTTTTTTGGCAAGTTGGGTATCCGATCACCGTACACCAACTTGAGGGGGGGTGGGGGGTGATGGAACCTTGATATCTATAGTGAATTAGAGAAATAAAGAAGACACATTGAAGTCTTTGTCTTCCGACAATTTTAGGAAACAACAAGGAAGTGATCACTCCTCTCTTGTGCTTGGGTCATCCTATACTAACTTGGGCTTCCTATCTTCAGCAAATACAGCTCAACATATGCACATACATGGACTAACTGAGCTCATCCCCAACATAACTAATATACATGGTATACAACGTATAAGTGACCCCTCTAGAGAATAATGATATGTACATTTAGATAGTTACATAGTCTTAGTTATTTAGCATATAGTCCTTGGTATTTACAATCAGCCCCTAGTCTTAACTGTATAAATTACATACTTTTGTACATGATGAATCAGAGAAATATACACAGAAAAGTTTCCATATCTTAGCTTCAATGTTTCCTTGTTTTCTCTCAAATTCACTCCTATAAATAGGTGTCTCTTGGTTCATTTGTAACACACCTCTCACTTGCCTTTCATCTTCCAAGGCATTTGATTCTTCTTTCTCTCTTGTAATATTTTACTTGTATTCTTTTGAAGTGAAATAAAATTGGTTGGTTGTGTCCGAGGAGTAGGCAGAAAATAAAGTTTTGCCGAACCTCGTAAAATTCTGGTGTTCTTTTTATTGTTGCATGTTGGCATCTTCTGGTGTTCTTTTTATTGTTGTCTCATTTACTATTTATTAGCTTCCTTTATTTATAGTAGTTGTGATTTAATCACTCTTTATATATTCAGCTTTCGCAACAGGGATGGCGTAGGTGAAGATGCCAACATGCAGACGATGTCCTGGCTGATAACAAAGCTGAAGGTGACTTGGAGGACTGTTACGGATAGGAAATAGGATGGCTAGAGATTGAGTGTGTAGAGCCCCTCATCACTCATACTTGAAAGAAGAGGCGTCCTGGATGCTTAATCCTTAACAAGAAAATTGTAGGATGAAATTCAAACCAGTATGATGAATAGGAAGCCCTTGTCCTTTCCAACATGAACTTGATCCATACCTTCGTAACCCTCCATATGATGCCACTGCCGGATATCAATTCTAATGAGTGATAGGGGGCGACAAATAAGCCAAGGCAGCTGGGTTGATTTTGTTATTGTATCTTTGGAAACAATTTGGTGCAAGATAATTCACACCACTACATGTTTGACATCACGAGCTAGATTCAGGTGAAGGCTATGGATTTCTAGTAGATGAGCCTCCTTGGTATCCTTGTCTTCCACCATGATTTCCCCCTCAACCCCTGTTGTTGTTACGGCCTCGTCCTCTATAAGTATTATGGTTATATTGATGATTGTTTTGAGAGGAGCGCTGGCTGTAATTCCCAGAAGGATTTCCAGCAGAATCTGGCATAGGCGAGGCTGAAATTGAGAGCGATGATAAGGCCTGATCATGAATAAATTCATGGCTCAATAGAAGACTGTGCAATTTGCCAAAGTTGATGGGTTCTTGACGAACCGAAAGGTGGTTATGGTGTCTTTGAATTCACTCCGGTAAATATTCTGATCGGGGAGGAAAATTGGACGGCAAGCATCAGCTAATTCATTGATAAGGAGTTCGGCTTTGTGAAGATATTGAGTGACATTTTCAGATCATCTTGTTTTATGTTTTGAAGTTGCATATGAAGGTTGAGGATTCTATTGTTTGATGGTGATGAGCAGGCAGCTGCATGTCATGACCTCGACCATCATGAGTTGCACCCACTTAACCCCCGGATGAGAGAACCATTAGAGTCCAACTCTTAGCCTAGCCTAACAGCTTAAAACCAGTGTAGAAAGTAAACTAGCATTCAATCTTGAATAAAACTAACTCTATGAATAAATAAAATAAACTACGGAAATCCCTCCCAAGAATATGAAAGTCATCGTACCGAAAAAATCTATCAAACTAGAGTGCGGGGATTCAACCCTAAAACAAAGAAAATAATCTAAGCCCAAAAAAAGTGGGCTACAACCAATACGAAAGAAACCAAGGCAGCTCGATCGAACACCTCACCCTTGATATCTTGAAGTGTCTGGCCTACAACTGAGGTCGTCCGTCAATTGTCGGAAGATTTCCTGTACTCACAAAAGGATAAGCAAGTGCAGTATTAGTACACAACCACCGTATACTGGTAGGATCATCAACCAGTTCCAAGTAAAACAGTGTATGGAAAAGTACAGAAATCAAGTAAGAGTACATAAAACACATAGGCAAGTCAACAGGTATTCCCTAGACTACAAATCTCTACCTAACTTGTCCCACATGTAAATCACTTCACAGTTATGATCCATAATCCACAACACAAACAGTCATATTCTGCCACATATCCCTGACCCACCCTGGATCCCCTCTAGACAATAGCTAAGTGTCAGACAAACTGCCCGGTCTACACCAAGACCAATTCGTAAAGCAATGTGATAACTCGGCCTCTCAAGGACCAAGATAGGCAACCATAATTCAAGTTCACAACCCGTTCCACTCAAGGAACCATTAAATAAAGATGCAACAACACAATAAAGTAAACCCGTACCTATTGTGGTACCCAAGCCAACCGTTAGTATTATCCCATACCAGGCGTGGTACCCGAGCCAACCATTAGTAAATTTCATACCAGGCATAGTACCCGAGCCAACCGTTAGTATTACCCCCTACTAGGTTTGGTACCTGAGTCTACCAAAGTCAAACAATCCACAGTCACAAAAATGAACAATCAACTTGTAAAACCAACAAGCACAATGCAACATTCAATTTACCAGAATGCTAACAGGACTATTAGACACTTCTAATCATTCCCTAAGCAATGCATTTCATACAAATACTTAGATAACATTACTTAAACACACACAATATACAGGAAGCAAAACATCACCTACCTCGAAATGATCCAAAGCTCTACACAACCGGAGCTTTCTCGTTTCCCAAAGTTCTTGTCGGTTCTTGGTCTAAAACAACACACAATAACCAATAATAAGTCTTTATGGCCTAAATTTCACCCGGATTACGTATAATCCTAATCCCCAGGCCACCCATGAATATTCCACCCTTTTTCTCGGGCTTTCCGCCATTAATTCACCTAGTTCTACCTTTTTTATGGATAAAATTAGGAAATTAAGGTCACATGATCATAAAATAGTAAATTAAGCAACACCCAAGAACTTCTACACATAGAATCCTCTTTTTCCATGAATTCTACCCTCCCTAAATCATTCCAAACCTTTCTCCAAGTCCATTCCTAGCAATCCTACTCCATAGGAAAAGTATTACAGAGTTCGGGGAGTAGAAACCTTACCTTAGGGAAGAAAAACGATGAAGAATGGGGGAAAAATGCCTGAAATTTCCCTAGCCGTTATCCCAAACGAACTTGTGAAAACTAAAATTTTTTGGGAAGTTTCTGTATTAAATCCCATCATGCTCCGCTATAGCGGTAGCGCCGTAGCAGAGTCGTCCACTATGGCGGAGGCTGATCGACGTTGACTTTCCCTGTAGCGATAATTTCCCTGCTACAGCAGAGATTGCTATGGTAGCAGTTGACATGGGATAAAAAGTTGTAAAATCTCCAAAACTAGTCTATTTTACAACACACTTATTTTTCTGACGTTCTGAAATAACCTCTTCACGTCAACCTCAATTCTGGGAGTTCTACTTACCCGAATTTGATTCTGAAAAGTCCCCAAGACTCCTTTATGTCTTGGATACATGGAAAACTAGCTCAAATCAATACATCTAACCCAATCATCACCCAGATTTTCCTAGACTATACCTTTCTCCAAAACCGGCCGAGGCTAGCCTAGCCCATAATTTCAAACTTCCAAACCCAGAGTTTTCTAACTCTAATGCATGGCATACAAAGTTTACCCATAACGACGGACCCGGTCGTTATAACATATACCAATTTTTCCATCGTTCATCCCCAAACGATCAAACCCCAAAATACAGAAAGATAAAGAAGGAAGGAGTATTACCTGTATCATCAAACAAGTGAGGGTACTTGTCCCGCATGTCTCTCTCGGTTTCCCAAGTGGCTTCCTCAATCAGATGATGCTTCCATTGAACCTTTACTATACTGATCACCTTTGTCCTTAATTTCTGTACATCCCAATCAAGAATCAGAACCGGCTCCTCTTCATAGCGAAGATCCTTATCAAGTAAAACCTCATCCCACTTGATGATGTAGTCCCCATCACCATGGTATAGCTTAAGCATGGATATATGAAATATCGGATGGATACCCAAAAAACTAGGCGACAGTGCTAACTTGTAAGCCACTGGCCCCACAATTTTGTGAACCTCAAACGGACCGATGAACCGGGGGCAGAGCTTGCCCCTCTTACCGAAATGCATAACTCCCTTCATTGGTGACACTTTCAGCAACACTTGTTCACCAACCTGAAATTCCATGTCCCAGACCTTACGATCCGCATATTCCTTCTGCCTGCTTAGGGCAGCTAGTAACTTGGCCTGAATACCTCTTACCTTTTCTTGAGCTTCCCTTACCAAGTCTACGCCCAAAGGTTTCACATACCCTTCCTCAAACCACCCAATCAGTGACCTACAACTCCTCCCATACAGAGCCTCGAATGGTGCCATATCAATACTGGGGTGGTAGCTATTATTGTATGAGAACTCACACAATGGTAGAAACTGGTCACGATGACCCCCGAAGACAATTACACATGCTCTCAGCATGTCCTCTAATACATGAATCGTCCTATCTGACTGACTATCAGTCTGAGGATGGAAGGCTGTACTAAAGGTGAGTTGTGTGCCCAACTCTTCGTGCAACTTACCCCAAAACTTGGAAGTAAACTGCGTACCCCTATATGAAATGATGGACAGTGGCACTCAATGCAATCCCATAATCTTTTTCACTTAGACCTTAGCTAATTGCTGTGAATTGTAATCCATCTTGACCAGAATGAAGTGATCTAACTTGGTCAGTCTGTCAACAATGACCCAAATAGAATCATACTTTCCCAAGGTCTTGGGGAGATCCACCAAGAAATCCATGACTATTCTCTCCCACTTCCACTATGGAATGGGCATCCTCTGAAGTAGTCCTGCAGGTCTCTGGTGCTCATACTTTACCTGCTGGCAATTATGACACTTGGACACAAAATTAGCTATGTCCCTTTTCATACCAGGCCATAAATAAAGTTGCCTCAAATTCCTTTACATCTTGGTTACACTTGGATGAATTGAGTACCGCAAACCTTGAGCCTCTGCCAACACTTTCTGAATCATATCATCGACTCGAGGAACACATATCCTTACTCTAAAGCTTAACACACCACCAGAGTCCAACGTGGTGTCCCTAGACTCTACGGATATTGCCTTGCCTCGAAGCCTGCTCAACTGCGAATCCTAAAACTGTTTGGCCTTTATCTCCTCTATGAATGTAGATTTGACCTCAACACTAGCCAAGATCCCACCTTGCTCTGAAATACCCAAGTGCATGAGCTGGGACTTCAATGCCTGAATTTCCCTTGCTAGTGGTCGTTTGAACACCCCCAAAAAAGCTAAACTGCCCATACTAGCTGTTTTCTAGCTCAATGCATCTGCCACCACATTAGCCTTACCCGGATGGTACTTAATAGTCAAATCATAATCCTTCAACAATTCTATCTACCTCCTCTACCTCAGATTCAAATCATTTTGAGTGAAGACATGCTGCAGACTGCGATGATCAGTGAACACTTCACACTTGACACCATAGAGATACTGTCTCCAAATCTTAAGTGCAAAGACCATCGCTGCCAGCTCTAAATCATGAGTAGGATAGTTTCTCTCATGCACCTTCAACTTTCTAGAAGCATAGGCTATCACATTCCTATCCTGCATCAACACAACACCCAAACCAGAATGTGAAGCATCAAAGTAAACAGTGAAGTCTTTACTTTCAACCTGCAAGGACAAAATAGGAGCCATGGACATAATCTTGAGCTTTTGGAAGCTCTCCTCGCACTTGTCGGACAACACAAACCGTACATCTTTCTGTATCAGCCTTGTCAAGTGAGTAGCAATAGAGGAAAAATCCTTAACAAACCTCCGGTAATAACCTACAAGCCCAACAAAACTCCTGACCTCAGTCACAGAGCTAGGACGGGCCTAACTCTTGACTACCTCTATCTTCTGGGGATCTATCATCACCCCATTTTGTGATACTACATGCCCCAAGAATGATACTCAAGTCAACTATAACTCACACTTGGTCAACTTCGCATAAAGCTTTTGACGCCTCAAATTGTCCAACACTATATGAAGATGTTCAGTATGCTCCTCCTTACTCTTGGAGTAGATCAAAATATCATCAATGAAAATGATGACAAACGAATCCAAGTAAGATTTAAATAGCCCATTCATTAAACTCATGAATGTTGCCGGTGCATTGGTCAAACCAAACGACATTACTAAGAACTCATAATGCCCATAGCGAGTCCAAAAAGCAGTCTTAGGAATGTCCACAGGCCTAATTTTTAACTGGTGATACCCTGACCTCAATTAAATTTTTGAAAACACCGATGCACCCTGTAACTGGTTAAACAGATCATCAATACGGGGTAGAGGGTACTTATTCCGTATGGTAACCTTGTTCAACTGCCTGTAACCTAAGCACATCCGCATACTACCATTCTTCTTCTTTATAAATAATACTGGAGCACCCCAAGGTGAGGCATTGGCACAGATAAATCCCTTATCTAGGAGTTCTTGAAGCTAAGTCTTAAGTTCTCTTAACTCTATTGAAGCCATACGATACGGAGGAATAAAAATGGGATGAGTGCCCGGCTCCAAGTCAATACAAAAGTCAATATCCCTGTCCGGAGGCATACCAGGCAAATCTGCTAGAAACACCTCTCGAAACTCTGAAACAACTGGAACTGACTCAATAGAGGAGGACTCCACACTATCATCCTGGAGATGATCCAAAAAGGCTAGACACCCTCTCAACACTAGCTTCCTAACCCGAACGAATGATATAATCCTGACCGGCTTAGACCTAGACACACCTTCCCACTCTACCATTTCCTTACCCAGAATCTCTAGAGCCACAGTCTTGGTATTACAATTTAACATGGCATGATAAGAGGATAACCAGGTCATGCCTAAAATCACCTCGAAGTCAACCATATCAAGAATTACCAAGTCTACCCAAGTATGCAATCCCACAAAAATAACAAAACAGTTACGAAAAACATGAGTCACCACAATCGACTCTCCAACCGGGGTAGAAACATGGATAGGGGAATCAAGGATATCACATACCAAGTCCAGACCCAACACAAAATTCATAGACACATAAGAATATGTAGAACATGGGTCAAATAACACCGAAGCCATTTTATCATAGAAGAGAATGGTACCTGTGATTACTGCATCTAGTGCATCAACCTTGGTCCTCCCTGGAAATGCATAGAAGTGAGCCTGATAATCAATCTGGGCAACCTCCCTGGCCGGCTATGCCGCACCCCTACCCACGCCGCCGTTGCCTCTGTCTCCCCGGCCTCCCTGAAAGTTACCTCGCCCACCCTGTGTATGACCTCTAGCATGAACACCTCTACCTGCCGAGACCACACCCTTCAGCTACTGCTAAACTTGATTATCGGTCTGCCTGTGAGGGCACTCCCTTTTAAAGTGGCCCAGATCACCAAAATGGAAGCAACCACGATCAAGTGTAGGCCTGCTAGCAGATGAATAAGAAGCTCCCTGGCCTCTAGGAGTTGAAAACTGTTGATTAGCTCCCGAAGGACCACTTGTAGCAGCTGGCAGAGCTGACTAAATAGGACAGGCTGAATATAACTGCTGATTCTGACCCCTGGAGTACGAACCACCATAATTTCCCTCATTCTGGGGCTTCTTGGCTAACACCTTAGCCTGCCCCGCCTGCTTAACTCCCTCAAGTTTCTTCACATAATCCACCACATCATTAAAGCCTTTCCCTGAAGAAGTCATGTGCACCAACAATACCTAAAGCTCAGTATTAAAGCCCTTGATAAACAACTGAACCCGCTCCTCATCTGAACCCAGCAACTGCGTATTAAAACGAGACAAGGCATGAAACTTTTCCTCATAAGAAGAGACTGACATGCTACCCTGCTTCAAATTCAAGAACTCATCCTTTTTTTGGTCCCTCAAAGTACGGGGTACGCACTTCTCTAAGAAAAGAGAATGGAACTGCTCCTAAGTTAGTGGAGGTAAAATGGATGACCAACACTCCACATGAGATCTCCACCACTTCTTGGCATCACCCTGCAGCTAAAACGTGAAGAACTCTACCCCATACTATCACACAATTCCTATCTTGTGCAGTCTCTCATAACAATCCAATATGAACTCATAAGCATCTTCCATGTCAGTACCCCAAAACATAGGAGGTTTCAGCTTGAGAAACTTGGTCAGTATCTCATGTTCATTCCCTGTCATCATTGGGCCTAGCATTGGCCTGAAGAAGTCACCTGTGCCTGAAACTGCATCCATCCTAGGAGCCGTAGGATCTACTGGCTGAGTGCCCAGAGCCTGATTTGCAAGTGTCGCGGGTATGGCTCCATCACCAACCAAACCACTCAAGATATTCAAAGCCTGCTGAAATGCTTCTGGTGTAATATAGGGAACTCATGCACCTCCAGCCGGTGCCGCCTCTGCCTCAGCCTGCGCCCCATTATCCTCACAACAACTTTCACATCTTCGACAATCGGTTCCTGAGATGGAGGAGGGGTTGCCTCTCGCTCTCCTGCAATAGCTTGAGCTCCACCCCTCGCAGGCGTGGCTCTACTGCTTCCTCTGCCCCTTCCCCTGCCTCTACCACAGACAGCCGAGCCCGCAGCTGGGACTTTTGGTCTAGCTCCATTGTTTCTCGTGTTAACCATCTGCGGACAGAAGAGTGAAAGAGTCAGATACCAACTTGTATCACCAGATACCAATTGGAGTCAAGTTATAGCACGATGGAAGAAAGAAGAGATAGTTTCCCAAAGTCTTATAGCCTCTCGAAGAAAAGTACAAACGTCTCTGCACCGTTTCACAAGACTCTACTACACCTGTTTTGGTACGACGAGATCAACGAACCTAAGGCTCTGATACCATCTTTGTCATGACCCCGACCATCGTGAGTGGCATCCACCCAACCCACGGATGAGCAAACCATTAGAGTCAAACTCTTAGCCTATCCTAATAGCTTAAAACCAGTGCAGAAAGTAAACTAACATTCAATCTTGAATAAAACCAACTCTATAAATAAAAAAAATAAACTGCGGAAATCCCTCCCTAGAATCTGAAAGTCATCATACCGAAAACACCTATCAAACTAGAGTACAAGGATGCAACCCCAAAAAAAAAATAGTCTAAGCCCAAAACAAGTGGGCTACAACCAATACGAAAGAAACCAAGGAAACTCGATCGAACATCTCACCCTTAATATCTTTAAGTGTCTGGCCTACAAGTAATGTCATGCATCAACCGCCGCAAGATTTCCTGTACTCACAAAAAGATAAGCAAGTGCAGTATCGGTACACAACCACTTTGTACTGGTAGAATCATCAGCTAGTTCTAAGTAAAACAGTGTATGGAAAAGTATAGAAATCAAGTAAGAGTACAGAAAACACATAGGCAAGTCAACAAGTATTCCTAGACTACAAGTCTCTACCTAACTTGTCCTACATGTAAATCACTTCACAGTTATGATCCATAATCCACAACACAAATAGTCATATTCTGCTACATATCCCGGACCCACCCTGGATCCCCTCTAGACAACACCTAAGTGTCAGACAAACTGTCCGGTCTACACCAAGACCAACTTGTAAAGTAATGTGACAACCCGGCCTCTCAAGGATCAAAATATGCAACCACAATTCAAGTTCACAACCCAGTCCACTAAAGGAACCATTAAATAAAGATACAACAACATAATAAAGTAAACTTGTACCAGGCGTGGTACCCGAGCCAACCGTTAGTATTATCCCGTACCAGGTGTGGTACCCGAGCCAACCATTAGTATATTTTATACCAGGTGTGGTACACGAGCAAACTTTTAGTATTACCCTATACCAGGAGTGGTACCTGAGACAACCAAAGTCAAACAATCCACAGTCACAAAAATGAACAATCAACTTGTAAAACCAACAAGCACAACACAACGTTCAATTTACCACACTACTAACAGGACTATTAGACACTTCTAATCATTCCCTAAGCAATGTGTTTCATACAAATACTTAGATAAGAGTTCTTAAACACACACAAAATACAGGAAGCAAACTATCACCTACCTTGAAATGATCCAAAGCTCTACACAACCAGAGCTTTCCCATTTCCCGAAGTTCTTGTCGGTTCTTGGTCTAAAACAACAAACAATAACCAATAATTAATCTGTATGGCCTAAATTTCACCCGAATTACGTATAATCCTAAACCCCAGGCCACCCATGATCATTCCACCATTTTTTCTAGGGTTTTCGCCATTAATTCACCTAGTTCTACTATTTTTACGGATAAAATTAGGAAATTAAGGTCATATGATCATAAAACAGTAAATTTAGCAACACCCAAGAACTTCTACACATAGAATCCCCCTTTTTCCCCGGATTCTACCCTCCCTAAGGCATTCCAAACCTTTCCCAAAGTCTACTCCTAGCAATGCTACCGCATAGAAAAAGTATTACGGAGTTCGGGAGTAGAAACCTTACCTTAGGGAAGAAAAACAATGAAGAACGGAGGAAAAACGCCTGAAATTGCCCTAGTCCTTCTCCCAAACGAACTTGTGAAAACGAGATATTTTTGGGGAAGTTTCTGCATTAAATCCCATCATGCTCCACTTAGCAGTCCGCTCCGCTATAGCGGTACTGCCGTAGCAGAGTCATCCACTATGGCGGAGGTTGACAGACATTTACTTTCGCTGTAGTGGTAATTTTTTCGCTACAGCGGAGATTTCTATGGCAGAGTGTCAACTGCTATAGCAGTTGACATGGGATGGAAAGTTGTAAAATCTCCAAAACTAGTCCATTTTACAAAACACTTATTTTTTGACATTCCAAAACAACCTTTTCACGTCAACCTCGATTCTGGGAGTTCTACTTACCCAAATTCAATTCCAAAAAGTCCCCCGGACTCCTTTATGTCTTGTCTACATGGAAAAATAGCTCAAATCAAGATATCTAACCCAATCCTGACCTGTATTTTCCTAGACTATACCTTGCTCCAAAACTGACTGAGGCTACCCTAGCCCAGAATTTAAAACTCCCAAACCTGGAGTTTTCTACCTCTAAAACTTGGCACAAAAAGTTTACCCGTAATGATAGACCCGATCATTACACTGCAAGAGCATCCAAATAGCCTTGCTCGCCCTCTTTTCCTACAATTTGATATGTTGGGAAGACGGTACTGCCATTGACATAACCAAAAGATCTTTTCCTCGAAGAAATGGAGAAATTTGTGCTTTCCAGAAAAGGTAGTTTGTAGAGGTTAGTTTTATCGAGACAAAGTGATGGGCGTCGTTGAGAGGGTAGGGAGACGAGTTTCCCGCTTGATCCATGGTATTCTGAGAGGTGGACGAGGAGTCCATTTTAGGTTGTGATACCATAATAGATCATGAATATTGATAGCTAAAATTTCAATGTTTAACTAATTTTTTTATATAGGCATGTTGTGAGAGAGGATATCATGGGATTGATCAACCGATCATAGGAGCTTATACAATAGAAAAAACCATTTATGACTAAAAAAATTAGGCACCTCTGAATTACAAAAGCCATGAGATCGATTGATTCATTTCTTGGATCTTGACAGTAGTTAGTACTTAGTATGCTATCGATCATGGCTCTACTACAAAAGAAACAAACAATGACTTACTCGCTAATCCTAATCATTCAAGTTCTGCAGATAACAATAAAGAGCGAAACCTATACTTCATATTGTAAGTCCTCTGAGAAACACTAATTAATACCTAAAAGATACACTTCAAATCAATAATAGGATATAAGAAAGAAAAAAAAACAGACAAGGACACGACCCATTAATCTAAACAGACAATAATACTTGAATCGCCAACAAGCTGAAAATTTCGTGTTATATATTAACATATTGTAAACGTGTTGTACAGTTTTTTCTAAGAATTACTACTAATTATTTGATAGAATTACATAACTAGACAATAGAAGCTCAGTTCGTCCAGGCCTTCATTGCACAGAGACAACAAAAGTTCACCAATCCGGATCCTCCTCTTGTTGAATCATTGATAGGTCATCCGACTTAATCAATGTTCAATCATCTAATATCTAATCTATGTCATCCGAGTCCAGTAGTATCTCCCATGGATCCAAGCTAAGCACATCTTCAGGCATAAAATTGAGCATGATCGCGGCTTCAACAACATATTGCCTATAAGTATATGAGGCCTTTGCTGCTAATAGTGGCTCAAGGATATTCACGTCCCCATGCATATCATGTAACATCCCACATAGTTCTTCCAAGTCCCTTTTGTCCCATTGATGCAACTCAAGAACATTTAATTAGGGCATGGCATTGTCGTTTATCCTAAATTGCCCTGCATCAGATGCACTGAATGGCTCCACTAGTAGCAATATTGAATCATCAGTAGTACCATACGCTTCTGCAGCCTTATGTAATTCTTCAAAATCAATAATCGGTATATGGCAAAAATATAGAAAAAGACATGACCCATTATATATTAATCTAAACAGACAATAATATTTGAAACTCCAATAATTTTTATGTTATATATAAACAATTTTTGAATGTGTGATACATTTAGTGACAACATTTACATAAGTAGACAAGAGAAGCTCAATTTCATTGCACAGACAACAAAAGTTTACCAACCTTCCAATTGTTTGGATTAAATACAAGGGCAGAATCGTCCTCCTTTTGTTGGATGATTGATGCTTCATAGGTCCAATTAAATATAGGGACATGCTACTCTTCTTGTGTTGTAGTTTCAGGCAAAATAGCACAAGAATATTCTTCTTAGGCTTGTTGTTGGTTGTTCCTCTCTGTCAATGCATCGGTGCTCCAAATAGCCCAAGAATCTTCTTTAGCTTGTTGTTGGTTGTTCATCTCTTTCAATGCATCGATGATCCAAATAGCAATTTGTTGCTTAATTTCTTCAGGTCTAATCCCACTCTCATTGGTATTGGACATCAAGAATTCTTCCAGTTGATACATACTCTGCTCCTCTGATCATCTTTTCAACATTCTCTCATTATTCACCTTCTGTACAGATTCGAAATGTCTACATTCCTCATCGATAAACTTATTACAGATAGCATCAATTGTAACATCAGTGAGTTGATATTCCTTCATCAACCAATTCCCATTGATTTCAAGATTACAATTCTTGTTCTCGTAAGTTATTTTCCTCTTGTAGCCAATCACCGGTCCTCCACTATTCTTTAGAACTGGTTTGCAGTCTTGTTGTTTCCAACTCCCTTATTTTCCCACAGTGTGATTATACTTGGACTTGTTTTTCTTCTTGAGTTTGGTGATAAAAAAATGATATTGAGTGCAGTCTTTGTCATGGCCGCAAGGTACTCCATGATTGTAAGTCTCCCATGGTTCTTGTTTGCTGTACACATCAAAATTAGTGCTTATAAATCAAGAATCATTCATCTCTTGTCCAACAATGAATCTTAACAAGAAGGTAATTACTTGTACACTTGTGGGTACAAAATAAAAACCCTCTTTCAAATACTACATGCCTCAATTTCTTTTCTAAAAACAATGTAAACAAGAATGAGTGTGTCTTAGGAATGTTTAGAAAGGTTTTCTGAGTAGTGTTATGAATTTATACGCCAAGCGTAAACCTATTTTGGAAATGTTTGATATGGAAACTTCTTCTTTTTTCTGAAAAGGGTCAAAAATACCCTCAAACTATTTCAAATATAGCAAATATACCCTCCGTTTCATTTTGGGCTCAAAAATACCCTTGATGTTAACATTTTGAACCACAAATACCCTCCAACTTAACACCCTATTTTCTGTGATAATTTTGCAGCCACATGTCCGTCCAACTAGGACAAGACCACTCCACATGGCTTCCACCTAGGATCCCATTAAATTTATGAAAAAGGGCCTAAAATACTCTCAAACTAATTGAAATAGAGCAAATATACCCTCTATTTAATTTTGA
This sequence comes from Jaltomata sinuosa, assembly GCA_003996215.1. Lineage (NCBI taxonomy): Eukaryota > Viridiplantae > Streptophyta > Magnoliopsida > Solanales > Solanaceae > Jaltomata > Jaltomata sinuosa. The sequence goes on along the minus strand of QJPP01000883.1, from coordinate 627,940 downwards.
GCTCAATAATACCCTTGTTGTTAACATTTTGGACCACAAAAACTATCCAACTTAACACCCTATTTTCTATGATAATTTGGCAGCCACGTGACCATCCAAATAGGATAAGGCCACTCCACATGGCTACCACCTAGGATCCTATTAAATTTAATAGCCTGACCTATTCTTTCGATAGTTCAACCCACAAATTACCCCGACCCACTCCCAATTAAAAGTTATACTAAACGTAACCCACTTCAATTGATAAAAAACTTCAAACAAATCTGATATGGGCAACGAGCTCCCATATCAGTCATTATAAAAAAATTATATATTATCATTGTATAAAATTTAAATCCAAAAGGTGCATAAAACTTAAACTTAAGCAATAAATAATTTAGCAAGTAAATTATCACCCTCCAACAGCAGGCTCACCAAATTATCCATTTGATCTGTCTTTGTTTCTCGCTTCTTCATACCATCAGTACCTCTTTTCTCAATAGTGAATAGAATTTTGTGGGTTACCTTCTTAATTTCTTTGTAGCATTTAGTAAGGTACTTATCACCGACAATGAAGATGTATCTTCGATGTATGATCTACATTAGTTTATAAATAATAGCTATCCTTAAAAAAAAAAGCCTTCAATGTAGATGCCGATATAGTCGCTAAATTGCATTTTTTCTATTTTAACAGCATGCTAAATACTAATAACTTGTAAAAATTCCTTTTTATGCCTATATCAGATTTGTTTGAAGTCTTTTATCAAATGAAGTGGGTTAGGTTTGGTATAGCTTTTAATTGAGAGTGGGTCAGAGCAATTAGTGGGTCGGATCATTGAAAGAATGGGTCAGACTATTAAATTTAATGGGATCCTAGGTGGCAGCTATGTAGCATGGCCTTGTCCTAGTTGGACGGTCTTGTGGCTACCAAATCATCACATAAAATAAGGTATTAAGTTGGAGGATATTTGTGGTCCAAAATTTTAACGGCAAGGGTATTTTTTCGCCCAAAATAAAACAGATGGTATATTTGCTCTGTTTCAAATAATAGTTCGAGGGTATTTCTGGCCCTTTTTCATAAATTTAATGGGATCCTAGGTGGCAGCCATGTGGAGTGATCTTGTCCTAGTTGGACGGCCACGTGGCTGCCAAATCATCACAGAAAAGGGGATGTTAAGTTAAAGGGTATTGATGGTCTAAAATATTAAGGGTATTTAGCCCAAAATGAAATGAAGGGTATATTTGCTCTATTTCAAATAGTTCGAGGGTATTTTTGGCCCTTTTCCTTTTTTTTTTTGGAAACTTTTGACTTAAACAAGAACATATCAACATAAAAATCTATTTTCTTGTGTGTTAATTCGTTAAATTAATTTAACCCAGCTTAGCAATAATGAAGTTAGTTAATTATTTCTTGGTAATTGGAATTAGTTATGTATCGACCGGTTCCGTCATTATGGGTAGTCCGATCGTGCCATGTTTTAGAGTTAGAAAACTCCAGATTTAGGGGTTTGAAATTCTGGGCTAGGCTAGTCTCGGCCGGTTTAGGGGTGAGGTATGGTCTAGGGAAATATGGGTAAGGATTGGGTTGGATGTATTGTGATGAGATAGTTTTCCTCGTAGATAATGCATAGAGGAGTCCGGGGGACTTTTTGGAATCGAATTCGGGTAAGTAGAACTCCCAGAATTGTGATTTACGTGAAGGGGTTGTTTTTGATCATCGGGGGAAGCAAGTGTATTGTAAAATGGGAAAATTTTGGAGATTTCTGAACTTTCTGTCCATGATGAGCGCAACAGCTCTGCCATAGCGACCTTCGTTGTAGCAGAGAAATTACTGCTACAGCGGAAGTCAACGTCGGTCTGCCTCCACCATAGCAGACGACTCTGCTACGGTGGTACCGGTATAGCAGAGCGGACCTCTATAGCGGATCATGATGGGATTTAATGCAGAAACATTCCCTAAAATGTTTAGTTTTCACAATTCCATTTTGGGAGAAGGGCAAGGCAATTCTAAGTGATTTTCCTCCATTTTTCATTGTTTTTCTTCCCTAAGGTAAGGTTTCTACTCCCCAATCTTCGTACTACTTTTCCTACGCGGTATAATTGCTAGGAAGGAACTTGGGGAAAGGTTAGAATAACCTAGGGATGGTAGAATCTGGGGAAGAAGGGGGATTCTAGGCATGAAAGTTCTTGGGTATGGTTAAAAGTAAGGTTTTATGATTGTATATTGTTAAATTCCCTATTTTTATTCATGAAAATGATAGAACTAGGGAAATTAATGGTTGGAAACCCGGGAAAAAGGGTAGAATGATCATGGTTGGTCTGGGGTTTTGGATTTGGTGTAATCCGGGTAATACACAGGCCTTGTTTGTTAATTCAAGTACTTGTATGTTGTTTTAGACCAAGAACAAGAAAGGAATCCGGAACACGGGAAAGCTCAGGTTAAGTAGAGCTTGGATCATTTCGAGGTAGGTGATGGCTTACGATATCCGTGAATCTTGTATATTTTGTACTCTTATCTATGTGTTTGTATGAATTGCATGACTTAGAAGAATTGTGTAGAATGTCTAAGGGTCCTATTTTACAGTCTGTGAATTGAACAGTGTGTTGCTTGTTGATTTACAAGTTATTTGTTCATTATTTTGACTGTGGATTGTTGATATTCGATTGGATTGGGTACCACGCATGGTACGGGTATACTAACGGTTGGCTCGGGTACGATGCCTAGTACAAGTATAACAAATGGTTGGCTGGGGTACCACATCTGGTATTAATTAATAATGGTTGGCTCGGGTACCACGCCTAGTGCAAGTTTATTTACTGCATCATTGCATTGGTATTGTTGCATTGCATTGATATTGTTGTATTGCATTGACTATTATTAGTTCCGTGAGTGGACCGAGCTGTTTTTATTGAATTGTGATATTCATTGGTGGTCCGTGAGTGACCAGGAATCTTGTTATATTTGTGTAGTTGGTCTTGGATTAGGTCGGGTTGTCTGTTTAACACATAGGTGTTTTTTAGAAGGGATCCCATGGTGGGTCCGGGCTAGGCCATAAGGATTTATTGAATTCTGTGATTGTGTCTTAGAGTTATAAGAAGTGGGTTTCATGTGAAACTTTAGCTACGTCGAGACTTGTAGTCTAGGGAGCCTATTGACTTGTTGCATGTTTTTCCGTACTTATACTTGATTTGCTATACTGAATTATACACTATTTATTTGGAACTGGCTGATGATCCTACTAGTACATAGTGGTGGTGTACTAATACTTCACTTTCTTTTCTTTCTTGTGAGTACAAGCAATCTTCCAGCGGCTGAGACGCGATCTCATCTGTAGTACCAGTATTTCCAGTCTTCAAGGGTGAGTCACTTCGATCGAGCTGCCTTGAAACTATCATTAGAGTTGTAGCCCATTTGTTTCAGGCTTAGACTATTTTTATTATTTGGGGGTTGCATCCCCATGCTCTAGATATTGGTATATGTTTGGTACTACAACTTTCAGATTCTAAGGAGTAATTTCTGCAGGTTTATATTAATGAAGTTGTTTTATTATTATTGAATTGCTAGTTTACTTTTATGCACTGGTTTTGAGCTGCTAGAATGAATAAGTTTGGAGAAGTGATGGTTCGCTCACCCGAGGGTTGGGTGAGTTCCACTCACGGCGGTCTGGGTCATGACAAATATTGTATCAGATCCCTTGGTTCATTGATCTCGTTGTACCAAAATAGGTCTAGTAGAGTCTTGCGGAATGGTGCAGAGACGTCCGTACTTTACTTTGAGAGGCTATGGGACTTTAGGAAACAATATCTTCTTTCTTCCATCGTGGTATAACTTAATTCCAATTTGTATCTGGTGATACAAATTGGTATCTGAATCTTTCACTATTTTGTCCGCAGATAGTTAACACAAGGAACAATGAAGCTAGACCAGCAGTCCCAGCAGCGGGACCGGCTGTCCGTAGTAGAGGCAGGGGAATAGGCAGAGGAAGAGGAAGAGCCACACCTGCCTGGGGTGGGGATCAAGCTGTTGTAGGAGCGCGAGAGGTAACCCCTCCTCCACCTTAGGAACAGGTTATTGAAGATGTGAAAGTTGTTGTGAAGGATGATGGGGAGCAGGCTGAGGCAGAGGCAGCACGACTGGAGGTGCAGGCCTTCCCTCTATGATGCCAAGAGCATTTCAGCAGGCTTGGAACTTCTTGAGTGGTTTGGTTAGTTCTGGAACCATACCCGCGGGCGTTGCAAATCAGGCTCTGGGCACTCAGCCAATAGATCCTATGGATTCTATAATGGATTCAGCTTCAGGCATAGGTGACTCCTTCAGGCCAATGCTAGGCCCAGTGATGGCAGGGAATGGACATGAGATGCTGACCAAGTTTCTCAAGCTGAAACCTCCAACGTTTCAGGGTACTGACAGGAAATATGCTTATGAGTTCATACTGGATTGTTATGAGAGGTTGCACAAGCTGGGCATTATGAAATAGTATGGGGTGGAGTTTGTCACATTTCAGCTGCAGGTTGATGCCAAGTAGTGTTGGAGATCTCAAGTGGAGTGTCAGTCGTCCATTTTAACTCCACTGACTTAGGTGTAGTTCCACTCTCTTTTCTTAGAGAAGTACGTACCCCGTACTTTGAGGGACCGAAAAAAGGATGAGCTCTTAAATCTAGAGCAGGGTTGCATGTCAGTCTCTTCTTATGAGGTAAATTTTCATGCCTTGTCTCATTTGGCTATGCAGTTGCTGGGTTCCGAGGAGGAGCGGGTTTGGTTGTTTATCAAGGGTTTGAATACTGAGCTTTAGGTATTGTCTGTGCACATGACTTCTTCAGGAAAGTTCTTTAATTATGTGGTAGATTATGTATAGAAACTTAAGGGAGTCAGGAAGGCGGGGCAGGCTAAGGTGTTATCCATGAAGTCCCAGAATGAGGGAAATTATAGTGGTTCATACTCCAGGGGTTAGAATCAATAGGTATACTTAGCTCTTCCTATTCAGTTAGCTCTGCTAGCTACTAGAGGTTGTTGTCCGGGAGCTAATATACAGTTCTCAGCTCCTAGAGGCCAGAGATCTTCTTATTCATTTGCTAGCAGGACTATACTTGATCGTGGTTGCTTTCATTATGGTGATTTAAGGAAACTTTAAGAGGGAGTGCCCTCACAGGCAGACCAGTAATCAGGTTCAGCAGCAGCCAAAGGTTGTGGTCCCGGTAGGTAGAGGTGGTCATGCTAGAGGTCGTCCACAGGGTGGGCGAGGTAACTTTCAGGGAGGCCGAGGAGACAGAAGGAAGCGTGGGCAGGGGTGCGGTATAGTCGGTTAGGGAAGTTGCCTGGATTGATGATCGGGCTCATTACTATGATTTTCCAGGGAGGACCGAGGTGGAAGCATCAGATGCTGTGATCACAGGTACTATTCTTGTCTGCGATAAAATGGCTTCGGTATTATTTGACCCAGGTTCTACATATTCTTATGTATCTGTGAGTTTTACATTGGGTCTTGAATTAACTTGTGATATCCTTGATTCCCCTATTCATGTTTCTACCCCGGTTAAAGAGTCTGTGATTGTGACCCATGTTTATCGTGATTGTTCTGTTGTATTTGTGGGGTTGCATACTTGGGTAGACTTGGTAATCCTGGATATGGCTGATTTTGATATTATATTGGGCATGACCTGCTATCCCCTTATCATGATGTGTTGAACTGTAACACCAAGACTGTGGCTCTAGAGATTCCGGGTAAGGATTGATTAGAGTGGGAAGGTGTGTACAGGCCAAAGCCAATTAAGGTCATATCGTTTGTTCAAGCTAGAAAGCTAGTGGGAAGGGGGTGTCTAGCCTTCTTGGCTCATCTCTAGGATGATAGTGTTGAGTCCCCATCTATTGAGTCAGTTCCGGTGGTTTCTGCGTTCCTAGAGGTGTTCCCAGCGGATTTGTCTGGTATGCCTACAGACAGGGATATAGAATTTTGTATTGATTTAGAGCCAGGCACTCGTACCATTTCTATTCCTCCGTATCGTATGGCTCCGGCAGAGTTAAGGGAACTTAAGACTCTGCTGCACGAACTCCTACATAAGGTATTTATCCATCCCAGTGATTTGCCTTGGGGTGCTCCTGTGTTGTTTGTAAAGAAAAAGGATGGTAGTATGCGGATGTGCATAGATTATAGGCAGTTGAACAAGGTGATCATCCGGAATAAGTATCCTCTACCCCGCATTGATGATTCGTTTGACCAGCTTCAGGGTGCATCGGTGTTTTTGAAAATTGACTTGAGGTCGGGGTACCATCAGTTGAGGATTAGGACTGAGGACATTCCTAAGACTGCTTTTCGAACTCGCTATAGGCATTACGAATTCCTGGTAATGTCGTTTGGTTTGACCAATGCGCCGACAACATTCATGAGTTTGATGAATGGGGTGTTTAAGTCGTATTTGGATTCCATTGTGATTGTGTTTATTGATGATATTTTGATCTACTCCAAGAGTAGGGAGGATCATGCTAGTCATCTCCGTATTGTGTTGAACATCATGAGACGCCAGAAGCTTTACGCAAAGTTCTCCAAGTGTGAATTTTGGTTGACTTCATTTGTGTTCTTGGGGCATGTAGTGTCAGAAAAGGGGGTGATGGTAGATCCCCAGAAAATTAAAGCAGTGAAGAGTTGGGTCTGGCCTAGCTCTGTGACTGAGGTGAGGAGTTTTGTTGGACTCGCAGGGTACTACTGGAGGTTTGTTAAGAATTTTGTGTCTATTGCTACTCACCTGACCAGGCTGACACAGAAAGATGTACCATTTGTATGGTCTGACAAGTGCGAGGAGAGCTTCCAAAACCTCAAGACACTTCTGACCACAACTCTTGTATTGTCCTTGCCGGTTGAAGGTAATTATTTTATTGTTTACTGTGATGCTTCACATTCTGGTTTGGGTGTTGTGTTGATGCAAGACAAGAATGTGATAGCCTATGCATCTAGGCAGTTCAAGAAGCATAAGAGGAACTATCTTCACTGATCATCGCAGTCTGCAGCATGTCTTCACTCAGAAATATTTTAATTTGAGGCAGAGAAGGTGGATGGAGTTATTGAAGGACTATGATTTGATTATTCAGTACCATCCGTGTAAGGCAAATGTGGTGGCAGATGCATTGAGCCGGAAAACAATTAGCATGGGTAGTTTGTCTTGTTTAGGGGTGTCCAAATGACCACTAGCAAAGGAAATTCGGGCCTTGGAGGTCGAATCCATGCATTTGGGTGTTTCAGAATAGGGTGGGTTGTTGGCCAGCATTGAGGTCAAAGCCACCTTCATAGAGGAAATAAAGGCTAAATAGTTTCAAGATCCGAAACTGAGTAAGCTTCGAGGTAAGGTAATATCCGGGGAATCCAGGGATGTCACGTTAGACTATGGTGGAGTACTAAACTTCAGAGAAAGGATTTATGTTCCTCGAGTTGATGATATAATTCAGAAAATCTTGGCAGAAGCTCATGGTTTGCGGTACTCAATTGATCCAGGTGTGACTAAAATGTACAGGAACTTGAGGCAGTGTTACTGGTGGCCCGAAATGAAAAGGGACATAGTTGACTTTGTGTCAAAGTGTCAGAATTGCCAGTAGGTAAAGTACGAGCACCAGAGACCTGCATGAATACTTCAAAGGATGCCCATTCAAGAGTGGAAGTGGGAAAGAATAGCTATGGACTTTGTGGTAGGTCTTCCCAAGACATTGGGGAAGTATGAATCAATTTGGCTCATTGTTGATAGGCTGACCAAGTCCACTCATTTTATTCTAGTCAGGGTAGATTTCAATTTGCAGCAATTGGCTAAGTCTACGTGAAGGAGATTTTGAGATTGCATGGGGTGCCACTTTCCATCATTTCAGACAGGGGTACGCAGTTCACCTCTAAATTTTGGGGAAAGCTACATGAAGAGTTGGGTACACAACTACCTTTTAGCATCGCCTTCCATCCTCAGACTGATGGTCAGTCAGAGAGGATGATCCAAATATTGGAGGACATGCTGAGAGCATGTGTAATGGACTTCGGGGGTCATTGGAACAAGTTTCTACCATTGTGCAAGTTCTTATACAACAATAGCTATCACTCCAGCATTGGCATGGCACCATTTGAAGGGTTGTATGGGAAGAGATGCAGATCATCGGTTGGGTGGTTTGAGAAAGGCGATGTACAACCTTTGGGAGTGGAATTAATAAAGGAAGCACAGGAAAAGGTAAGGGGCATTCAGGCCAAGTTGTTGGCTTCCCAAAGTAGGTAGAAGGAGTATGCAGATCGCAAGGTTCGGGACATGGAATTTCAGGTTGGTGAACAAGTATTATTGAAAGTGTCACCAATGAAGAGAGTTATGCGGTTTGGTAAGAAGGGCTAACTTAGCCCTCTGTTCATCGGTCCGTTTGAGGTTCTTGAGATTGTGGGGCCAGTGGCTTACAAGTTAGCACTTCCGCCTAGTTTGTCGGGCATCCATCTGGTATTCCATGTATCCATGCTTAAGCGATACCATGGGGATGGGGACTACATCATCAAGTGGGATGAGGTTCTTTTTGATAAAGATCTTCATTATGAAGAGGAACTAGTCTTGATTCTTGCTCGGGATGTCCGGAGGTTGAGGAAAAAGGTGATTGATATGGTAAAGGATTAGTGGAAGCATCGTCTGGTTGAGAAAGTCACTTGGGAAACTGAGAAGGACATACGGGATAAGTACCCTCAATTGTTTGAGAATTCAGGTACTACACTTTCTTCCCTTTATTTTCGTAATTTCGGGTTTGATCATTTAGGGATGAACGATGGGTAAATTGGTATCTGTTGTAATGATCGGGTCCGTAATTATGGGTAGTCCAATCGTGCCAAGTTTTAGAGTTAGAAAACTCTGGAATTGGGGGTTTAAAATTCTGGGCTAGGCTAGTCTCGGCCAGTTTAGGGGCATGGTATGGTCTAGGGAAATCTGGGTAAGGATTGGGTTAGATGACTTGTGTTGAGCTAGTTTTCCTTGTAGCTAATGTGTAGAGGAGTCCGGGGGACTTTTCGAAATCGAATTCGGGTAAGTAGAACACCCAGAATCGTGATTTACATGAAGGGGTTATTTCTGATCGTCAGGGAAGCAATTGTGTTTTAAAATGGGCAAATTTTGTAGATTTCCAAACTTTCTGTCTGTGATGAGAGCAACGGTTCCGCCATAGCGACCTCCGCTGTAGGGGTATAGTAGAAGTCAACGTCGATCAGCCTTGCCATAGCGGATGACTCTGCTACGGCGGTACCTCTATAGCAGAGCGGACCACTATAGTAGAGCGTGATGGGATTTAATGCAGAAATATTCCCCAAAACATTCAGTTTTCACAATTCCATTTTGGGAGAAGGGCAAGGCGATTCCAGGTGATTTTCCTCCATTTTCCATTGGTTTTCATCCCTAAGGTAAGGTTTCTACTCCCCAATCTTCGTACTACATTTGCTACGCGGTATAATAGGTAGGATGGAACTTTGGGAAAGGTTAGAATAACCTAGGGATGGTAGAATCCAGGGAAGAAGGGGGATTCTAGGCATGAAAGTTCTTGGGTATGGTTAAAAGTAAGGTTTTATGATCGTATGTTGTTAAATTCCCTATTTTATCCGTGAAAATGATAGAACTAGGGAAATTAATGGCCAGAAACCCAGGAAAAAGGGTGTAATGATCATGGTTGGTCTGGGGTTTGGGATTTGATGTAATCCGGGTAATACACAGGCCTTGTTTGTTAATTCAAGTACTTGTATGTTGTTTTAGACCAACAACAAGAAAGGAATCCAGAACACAGGAAAGCTTGGGTTGAGTAGAGCTTCGATCATTTCGAGGTAGGTGATGGCTTATGATTCCTGTGAATGTTATATATTTTGTACTCTCATCTAAGTGTTTGTATGAATTGCATGACTTAGAAAAATTATGTAGAATGTCTAAGGGTCTTATTTTACAGTATGTGAATTGAACGGTGTGTTGCTTGTTGATTTACAAGTTGTTTGTTCATTATTTTGACTGTGGATTGTTGATATTCGGTTGGCTCGGGTACCATGCCTGGTATGGGTATACTAACAGTTTACTTGGGTACCATGCCTGGTATGGGTATAACAAATGGTTGGCTCGAGTACCATGCCTGGTACGAAATACTAATGGTTGGCTCGGGTACCACGCCTGGTACGGGTATTGTTGCATTGCATTGATATTGTTACATTGCATTGACTATTATTGGTTCCGTGAGTGGACCAGGCTATTTTTATTGAATTGTGATATTCATTGGTGATCCTTGATTGACCGTGAATCCTTTTACATCTGTGTAGTTGGTCTTGGATTAGGCCGGGTTGTCTGTTTAACGCATAGGTGTTGTTTAGAAGGGATCGCAGGGTGGGTCCGGGCTAATCCATAAGGATGTATTAAATTCTGTGATTGTGGCTTAGAGTTATAAGAAGTGGGTTTCATGTGAAACGAGCTAGATCGAGACTTGTAGTCTAGGGGAGCCTATTGACTTGTTGCATGTTTTTCCGTACTTGTACTTGATTTGCTATACTGAATTATACACTGTTTATTTGGAACTGGCTGATGATCCTACCAGTACACAGTGGTGGTGTACTGATACTGCACTTGCTAATTCTTTCTTGTGAGTACAGGCAATCTTCCAGCGGCTGAGACACGACCTCATCTGTAGTACCAGCGTTTCCAGTCTTCAAGGGTGAGTCACTTCGATCGAGCTGCCTTGAAACTATCATTAGATTTGTAGCCCATTTTTTTCAGGCTTAGACTATTTCTGTTATTTGGGGGTTGCATCCCCGTGCTCTAGATATTAGTAGATGTTTGGTACTGCGACTTTCAGATTCTAGGGGGTAATTTCCACAGGTTTATATTAATGAAGTTGTTTTATTATTATTGAATTGCTAGTTTATTTTTATGCACTGATTTTGAGCTGCTAGAATGATTAAGTTTGGAGAAGTGATGGTTCGCTCACTCGGGGGTTGGGTGAGTGCCACTCACGGCGGTCTGGGTAGTGACAAGTTATTTCTAGCTAACAAAGGAACTAAATTTTTATGCATTAACAATCAAAAATTATAATAAAGAAATAGTAAAAAACAAGAAATTCACCTCCAATCTTTCTATATAGTAAAAGCTAATTTTAAGTATATATTAGGTGTGTGACACAATGAAATACCCGTTTCAATTTAAATGTCATAATTTAAATTTTGATAGTCAAATTTCTTTATTTTGACTATGCATTTGGACGTATAATCTTTAAGGTTTTTGAAAATAATTTACATATTTAGAAACTACATAAAAACTACTATAAGTCACAAGAATTAACAATTTAATATATTTAAAGGACATATAAATAAATCACAATCAATGACTTTCTTGTTTAACTCGATCTCAAAATTCAAGCTATGTTATATAAATTGAGATAGAAGGAATATCATTTAGAAAATAAAACATACTGTATTTGATCATAACTTTCTTCAATATTGTTCTTAAACTCTTAATTTTTGAAATTTAGAATGTACAATTTTCATACATTTACAATGTACTTCTTTTCCTAGGGTTTGTAGTGGAGTAAATGATCTCTCATATGGTCATTCAACTTCACAAAAGTATCGAATAAAATCACTTATTTCCTTTTGTTCCAATAAAGTAGTTAAATTTTGCACAATTAACTTACAAAGTGACAATGACTAAAAGTCACTTGGAAAATGAAAGAAAAAGGGTCAAAATAGTTCCTTTAGTTTGAACGTTGAGTTAAAACATTCTTTCTTTTTTAAGTAAATATTTAGAAACTACATAAAAAGTACTGTAGGTCACAAGAAGTAAATTATTTCTTACTTTTTTTACTTCATAAATTGCATTTTTTTCTTTTTCTATAGGTAAGTTCATAATATAAATCAAAAAAAGAAGTAAATCATCATACAATCAAACATTGTTATAACTGTCATTCGTTATAACCATATTTCACTATAACAGACTAATTTCTCCAAATCTGATTTTTCATGTTATATTCTACTTCTCTATAACAACATTAATTCTACAGAAGACAATTAATGACATTCATTATGGCGGTGCACTCTTTGTAAAACTACCCATATATAACATGATAGCTATATTTGTATAAGGGTAGTTTAGTCTTTTGTATTGTATTTACATTATTATAAATACCTCTTGTAATTGTTCAATGTAATCTATCAAAGATAGTTACTCTTTCATGGTATCAGATACCCAAGTGCTCTCCAACTCTTCTTTCCCTATGTTTTCTCATTGTTTCCTCTTCATCTCTCAGTTCTCAAACCTCTTCTTCCTCTTCCATGGCTAATATTCCCGTCACACCTCCTATTGCAAATTCCGTTGTCTCTGTTTCCAACATCAAAAACATGATTCCTACCACTCTTAATTATACAAATTCCATGCTTTGGCAAGAATTATTTTTGCCCGTGTTTAAAGGACATGGTGTCTATGGCTTCATCGATGGAAGTCATCCATGTCAGGAGCCTACTCTTCCCATGGAGAATGAAACTTTGGCTACTAATCTAGCCTTTCAACAATGGGTCCAACTCGACTCTATTGTTCTGTTATTGATACAAGCCATAATTTCTCAAGAGATACTTCAGGCTATTATTCATCCTAATAGAACTCTTACTGCTTGCGAGGCGTGGCTGCAAATCGATTGTATAAGGGTAGTTTAGTCTTCTGTATTGTATTTAAATTATTATAAATACCTCTTGTAATTGTTCAATGTAATCTATCAAAGATAGTTAGTCTTTCATAACAGTCATACTCAAATATTGTGTAATAATATTTTGTAAGAAAAATATTATGTATAAAATAAAATATTAAAATAATTATGATAATTATCACTAATGTCAAGCACATAATAAATTTTATGTACAAATATCTAAAAGAAAAATAATGTATTTAAATGATACCCATAAGTTATTTTCATAACTTCACGAGGAAAAATTAATGGCGTTTGCCTTTTTCACATTCATACTCTTCTATTTATTTATTTTTGGTTAAATTGATATGGGACCTCTCTCTCTCTCTCTCTCTCTCTTTTGGAAAATGTTGACTTCAATAAGAAGTTATTAAGCATAAAAATCTATTTTTTGTGTGTTAATTCTGAAAATTGGAGTTAGTTATTTGTGGTACTTGGTAATTGGAGTTAGTTATTTCTTGACTCCCATTTCTTAATGTGATTAGTTATTTATAGACTAACTAATTTAGAGTAAGTGCTTTGTACGAGTGCATCATGCAATATAAAAAAAATAAAGTATATAATATTGCAATTGAATTTTACAATATATGCAACATTATATTGAAACATGTAGGATGTACGCATATCTTATCGCTGTATTTGTGAGGTAGAGAGGTAATTTTTGATAAACTCTCAACTTAAAAGAAAAGTGTGTGACATATTATTGTAAGAAAAGAGGCAACAAAATAGCAAAATACAAATAAATATAGCAACAAATAGTAATACACATCAAAGAATTTAACGTTAGCACGCAGATCTCACTTTTTGATAGACTGGCCATTGACTTTTGTAGCAAAATGAGGGATTTCTTAATTTAGTCATCTTCTTCATCAGTACTCTAAAATATAAGTGAACAATTTCGCAAAAAGTATTGAATGCGTGAATATTAGGAGTTCTTACATCTTATTAATGAGTAAAAAATTCAATAGCTATAATGAAGACCTAAACCTAATGAAATTCCAGATGCATGAACTTTTTTCATTATTTAAATAGATCTAATTATCATGTTTAATTTTCAAATATTATTAAAAATTCAATGAATAGAAAAAAGGCCTTTTTACATAGATAATGTATCAACCTATGTCATCTACTTCTATAGTGGATAAAGTCAATCATTTTATAACATTACTATTATAATGAATAAAATGAAGTGAATAGAGTTGAAATGATAAACTAGTTATTGTCACGACCCAACCCGCCGTGAGTGGAACCCATCTGAAACACCCGGATGAGCGGACGAATATCAACCCAACACTTAGTAAAGTCAAACAGCTCAAAATCAGTTTGCATTAAAAATAAACTTAACATTCCCCATCGAAATTCAAATAAACAAGATCCTGCGGAAATCCCCTAGAATAAGAAAGTCATCGTACCAAAACAACTATTAGTGTCTAGAAAATAAACTGGGATGCAACCCTAAAAACAAGAGAATTCGGGTCCAAAACAAAGGACAAAAAATATACTCTATGAAACCATGGCTGTCAAAAGAGTAGCTCACCCTTGAGATCTAAAATCATCGAAACTACAACTGAGGTCGCTTGTCAGCCGACGGAAGAATTCCTATACTCACAAAAAAAAAACAAGTGCAAAATTAGTACACAACCACTGTGTACTGGTAAGATCATCGGCCAGCTCCAATAAACAAGATATGAATAATAAACTAAAGCTGAGTAAAGTAAGGTAAACATGTAATACAAGCCAACAATAAGACTAGACTCTAAGTCTTTCCGCTAGCTTACCAACCACATGTAACAAGTCTGAGAGCCATTGCACAATACACCATGACAATAACATATACCCCTTTCAAATAACCTGGACCAACTACGGATCCCTAAGACAACACCTAAGTGTTTAACATGCAATCCCGGTCTACACTACTATGACCAACCCTACAGTTACATATAACCACCCGGCCTCTCAAGGACCATCATGCAACTGCTACTTATCAAGAATACAACCTGGTCCACTCATGGAACCATCATCAGAATAGAATTAATGCAATTAAAATCAAACCCGTACCAGGTGTGGTACCCGAGTCAACCATTATAGAACCCGTACCAAGCGTAATAATACCCGAGCCAACCAATAAATAAATTCGTACAAGTCATGGTACCCAAGCCAACAAATAAGTAACTAGTACCAGGCATGGTACCCATGCCAACCAATATGTAACTAGTACTAGGCGTGGTACCCGAGCCAACCGAATGTCACACACAATTCAACAAGTCAATAAATAATGAACAACATCACACTTGTAAACCAACAAGCAACCAAACCCAGTTCATTTCATATAATTGGCACAGAATAGCTAGACAACATAATCCCATTCCCCAAGCATGCAAACTCATACAATACTAAGCAATAGTACATGAAAACATATTGCATATTGCGAAAAAAATAACCATCACCTACCTTGAATAACTCAAAATCTCTACTAGATCAGAGCTTTCACATTTTCCAAAGCCTTTGCTTGTTCTTGGTCTAAAAAGGATTATACAATATGCTAACATCAGTCAAAGGGCCTAAAATACCCAGATTATACAAAATCCCAATCCCTAGGCCAAAACTATAATCATTCCACCCATTCTCAGGCTTTCCCACTACTAAATTGTCCTAAACCACTATTTTTACAGTTACATTTAGCGAATAAGGGTGATTAAGGCATGAAAAACCCATAAGCAACATAACCAAGAATTTAACATCCTAGAATCCCCCCTTTTCCCCCAGATTCCATATCCTTAGGTTAACCCAAACCTTTTCCCAAACCTGTAGATTATAGTTTTAAGGTTCGAGAATCGAAATAACAAAGAGGGGAGCAAAAACCTTACCTTTTCGACGGAGTTTGGTGGAAATTCACTGAAATTTGCCTTCCTTCATCTTTGCCCTTCCCCAAAACATTCTTGAAAGTTTCTGAAAATTTTTGGGGAAGTTTTAGCATAAAACTCAACTCAGTCTGTTATAGCAGTCCGTACACCGCTATAGCGGCACCGCTGTAGCGGAACAAACTGCTAAGCCGGTGCTAACCGTCGTTGACTTCTGCTATAGTGTAAAAAAATTTGGTATAGCGGTGGACGTGGTAGCATATTGTCAACTACTATAGCAGTTGACATGAGACAGAAACTTAGAAAATCCCACAAAAGTGCCCATTTTACAACACAACTTAAATCTTGACGTTTCAGAACAACCCCTTTATGTCAACCTTAATACCGGGAGCTCTACTTACCCGAATTCATTTCCTAAAAGTCCCTCGGACTCTGTAATATCTTAGCTAATGAAAAAACTAGCTCAATACAAGCTACATCACCCAATCCTCACCCAGATTACCCTAGACTAAATCTCACTCCAAAATTGGTAGAGAATAGCCTAGCCTAAAATTTCCAACTCCCAAACTCGGTAAACTTGGAACGAAAAGTTTACCCAAAAAAATGGACCCAGTCATTACAACAGTTACCAATTTACCCATTATTCATCCCTGAATAATCAAACTCAAAAATACAAAGTAAAAGAAGGAAAGTGTAGTACCTGAATCCTCAAACAAGTGAGGGTACTTGTCCCGCATGTCCTTCTCGATTTCCCAAGTGGCTTCCTCAACCAGATGATGCTTCCATTGAACCTTCACAGATTTAATCTCCTTTGTCCTCTACTTCTGGACGTCCCGATAAAGAATCACAACCGGTTCCGCTTCACATTGAAGATCCTTGTCTAGCAAAATCAAATCCCATTTAATGATGTATTCCCCATCCCCATGGTATCGCTTCAATATGGATACATAGAAGACTGGATGGACTCCGGATAAACTGGGCAGCAGTGCTAGCCTGTAAGACAGTAACCCTATAATTTTAAGAACCTCGAATAGACTGACAAACCGAGGGCTGAACTTGCCCCTTTTGCCGAATCGCATAACCCCTTCATTGGTGACACTTTCAATAACACCTGCTCAAAAAACTAAAAATCCATGTCTCTTACCTTGCGATCTGCGTACTCTTTCTGCCTTCTTTGAGCTGTTAGCAGCTTGGTTTGAATTCCCTCACCTTTTCATGAGCTTCCCTTACCAAGTTATGCCCAAGAGTTTCACATCGCCTTCCTCAAACCACCCTATAGGTGATTTACACCCCCTCCCGTACAATGCCTCAAATGGTGCCATGTCGATACTGGAGTGGTAGTTGTTGTTGTATGAGAACTCACACAATGGTAGAAACTGGTCCCAATGGTCCCCAAAGTCGATCACACATGCCCTCATCATGACTTCTAATACTTGGATTTTCCTCTCTGATTGACCATCTGTCTGAGGGTGAAATGTCATGCTGAAAGCGAGTTGAGTGCCCAACTATTCATGCAACTAATCCCAGAACTTGGAGGTAAACTGAGTACCCCTTTCTAAAATGATTGAGAGTGGCACCCCACGCAGTCTCACAATCTTCTTAACATATATCTTAGCCAACTGCTTCGAATTATAGTCCACCCTGACCAGAATGAAATGAGTTGACTTGGTCAGCCTTTCTACAATGACCCAAATAGAATCGTATTTTCCCAAGGTCTTAGGAAGACCCACCACGAAGTCCATGGCTATCCACTCCCATTTCCACTCTGGAATGGACATTATCTGAAGCAATCTTGTAGATCTTTAGTGCTCATACTTGACTTGCTGACAGTTCTAACACTTAGACACATAATCAGCCATGTCCCTTTTCATCCCAGGCCACCAGTAAAGTTGCCTCAAGTCCCTGTTCATTTTGGTGACACCTGGATGAATTCAATACCGCAAACCACGAGCCTCTGCCAATACCTTTTGAATTATGTCATCAACCTGAGGAACACAAATCCTCCCCCTGAAGCTTATCACCCTATCAGTGTCCAACGTGGCATCCCCGGACTCTTCGGATACTACCTTGCTCTAAATCTTGTTCAACTGTGTATCCTGAAATTGCTTGGCCTTTATTTCTTCTATGAATTTTGATTTGACCTAAAAACTGGCCAACACCCCACCTTGTTTAACGATCCTAATTGTATGAAGTTATATTTTAGAGCCATAATATCCTTAGCCAGTGGCCATTTGGACACCCCCAAATAAGCCAAACGGCCTATGCTAACCATCTTCTAGCTCAATGCGTCTGTCACCATATTAGACTTGCTAGGATGATATTGGATGGTCACATCATAATCTTTCAACAACTCCATCCACCTCCTATGCCTCAGATTTAAGTCCTTCTGTGTAAAAAAATGTTGTAGGCTGCGATGGTCCGTGAACACTTCACACTTGAGACCATATAGGTAGTGCCTCAAAATCTTAAGTGCAAAGACCACCGCTGCCATCTCCAAGTCATGAGTTGGGTAATTTTTCTCACGAGGCTTCAAATTCCTTGAAGCATGCGCTATATCATTCCTGTCCTGCATTAACACAGCACCCAAACTTGAAAGTGAAGCATCACAATACATAATGAAATCCTTACCTTCGACCAGTAATGAAAGAATGGGAGTTGTAGTAAGAAATGTCTTGAGCTTTTGGAAGCTCTCCTCACACTTGTCGGACCACACAAATGGTACCTCCTTATGAGTCAACCTTGTCAAGTGAGTAGCAATAGACGTGAAATCCTTGACAAGCCTGCAGTAGTAGCATGCAAGCCCCACAAAACTCCTAACCTCAGTCACAGAGCTAGGCCGGACCCAACCCTTAACTGCCTCAATCATTTGGGGATCCACCATCACCCCCTTTTCTGACACCAAATGCCCTAAAAAGTGACTGAAGTCAACCAAAATTCACACTTTGGAAAACTTGGCATATAATTTTTGGTGCTTCAAGATGTCCAAAAAAATACTAAGATGCTCAGCATGCTCCACCCTACTCTTAGAGTAAATCAAAATGTCATCAATAAACACAACGATGAACGAATCTAGTTAAGCTTTGAATACCTCATTCATTAAACATATGAATGCCTTCGGCGCATTGGTCAGCCCAAATGATATCACTAGGAACCCGTAATGCCCATACCAAGTCTTAAAAGCCATTTTAGGGATGTCCTCAGGCCTAACTTTAGCTGATGGTACCCTGACCTTAAGTCTATTTTCAAAAATACAGACGCACCCTGCAACTGGTCAAAGAGGACATCTATTATAAGTAAGGGATACTTGTTCCAAATAGCGACCTTGTTCAGTTTCCTATAGTCTATACACATTGTCATACTACCATCCTTCTTTTTCACAAATAATATCGGAGCAGCCCAAGGTAAAGCACTGGGATGGATAAAACCTTTATCTAAGAGTTCCTGAAGCTGAGTCTTAAGTTCCCTCAACTCTACCAGAGACATGCGGTAAGGAGGGATAGAAATCGGGCGAGTTCCCCACTCCAAGTTTATACAAAAGTCAATGTCTCTGTCCAAAGGCATGCCAGGCAAATCCACCAAAAACACCTCCTGAAACTCTGAAACTACAAAAATTGACTCAATCGATGAGGACTCCACACTATCATCCTGGATATGAGCCTACAAGGTCAAACATCCCCTTCCCACTAACTTCCTAGTCCGAACAAATGTTATGATCTAAGCCAGCTTAGGCCTATACATACCTTCTCACTCTAGTCTATCCTTACTCAGAATCTCTTGAGATACAGTCTAAGTATTACAATTCAACACTATATGATATGAAGAAAACCAGGTCATCCACAAAATAACATCAAAATCCAACATGTCTAGAATGACCAAATCTACACAAGTTTGCAGCCTCACAAACATCACAGGAAAAGTTTGATAAACATGAGTTACTATCACAGACTCTCTAACTGGGGTAGAAACATGAATAGGGGAATCAAGGACATTGCAAACCAAGTTCAGACCCAAAACAAAATTAACAGACACATAAGAGTAAGTAGAACCTGGGTTAAACAATGCAAAAGCCATCCTATCACAGACTAGAATTGTATCTGTGATCAGTGCGTATGATGCCTCAGCCTCAGACTTTCCTAGAAAAGCATAAAAATAGGCCCGATCATCAATCCTAGCAACTTTCCTGGATGGATGTGCCACACCCCTGCCCGTGCTGCCATTCCCTCTGTCTCCCTGGCCTCCTTGGAAGTTACCTGGCCCACCCTGAGGATTACCCTTAGCATAACCACCTCTAGCTGTTGGGACCACGACTTTAGACTACTGCTGAGTCTGATTACCTGCCTGGGGACTGCTATATCAGGCTCGAGGGGAATTAATCCAGAAATATTCCCCAAAATGTTCAGTTTTCACAATTTCATTTTGGGAGAAGGGCAAGGCAATTCCAGGCGATTTTCCTCCGTTTTCCATTGTTTTTCTTCCCTAAGGTAAGGTTTCTACTCTCCAAATTTCGTACTACTTTTCCTACGCGGTAGAATTTCTAGGAGGGAACTTGGGGAAAGGTTGGAATAACCTAGGGATGGTAGAATCCGGGGAAGAATGGGGATTCTAGGCATGCAAGTTCTTGGGTATTGTTAAAAACAAGGTTTATTGATCGCATGTTGTTAAATTCTCTATTTTTATCCGTGAAAATGATAAAACTAGGGGAATTAATGGCGAGAACCCCGAGAAAAAGGGTAGAATGATCATGGTTGGTCTGGGATTTGGGATTTGGTATAATCCGGGTAATACGCAGGCCTTGTTTGTTAATTCAAGTACTTGTATATTGTTTTAGACCAAGAACGAGAAAGGAATCCGGAACACGGGAAAGCTCGGGTTGAGTAGAGCTTGGATTATTTCAAGGTAGGTGATGGCTTACGATTCCTGTGAATGTTGCATATTTTTGTACTCTTATCTAAGTGTTTGTATGAATTACATTGCTTAGAGGAATTGTTTAGAATGTCTAAGGGTCCTGTTTTACAGTTTGTGGATTGAACGGTGTGTTGCTTGTTGGTTTTACAAGTTGTTTGTTCATTATTTGACTTTGGAATAATTGACATTCGGTTGGCTCGGGTACCACGCCTGGTACGGGAATACTAATGGTTGGCTCAGGTACCACGCCTAGTACGGGTATAACAAATGGTTAGCTCGGGTACCACGTCTGGTATGGGATACTAACGGTTGGCTCGGATACCACACCTGGTACAGGTTTATTTTACTGCATCATTGCATTAATATTATTATATTGCATTCACTGTTATTGGTTCCGTTAGTGGATCGGTATATTTTATTGAAATGTTATAATAGTGGGTGGTCCTTGAGTGACCGAGAATCCTGTTATATCTATTGGGTTGGCCTTGGATTAGGCCGGGTTGTCTGTTTAACACTTAGGTGTTGTTTAGAGGGGATCCCAGGGTGGGTCTAGCTTAGACGAAAAGGGATGGTTTATTGGTTATTTGATTATTGCTTACAGTTAGAAAGGTGGATTTCATGCGGGAACAAACTAGGTAGAGACTTTTAGTATAGGAGTGCCTGTTGACTTGCTGCATGTCTTCCGTACTTATACCTGATTTGTTGTACTGATTATACACTATTTTAATTTGGAACTGACTGATGATCCTACCAGTACACAGTGGTGGTGTACTGATACTGCACTTGCTTTTCTTTTTGTGAGTACAGACAATCTTCCAGCGGTTGAGACGCGACCTCATCTGTAGTACCGACATTTTCAGACTTCAAGGGTGAGCTGCTTCGATCGAGGTGCCTTGAATCTATCATTAGAGTTGTAGCCCACTTGTTTCGGGCTTAAACTATTTCCTTGTTTTGGGGTTGCATCCCCGTATTCTAAACATTGGTAGATTGTTTGGTACTGCAACTTTCAGATTCTAGGGGGTAATGTTCGCAGGTTTATATTAATGAAGTGGTTTTGTTATTATTGTTTTGCTAGTTTAATTTCCGCAATTTGGTTTTCAGCTGTTAGAATGGTTAAGTTCGGAAAAGTGATGGTTCGCTCAACCCAGGGGGGTTGGGTGAGGGCCACTCACGGCAGTCTGGATCGTGACACATGGAAGGACACTACCCGTATACCTCTAATCTGTCGTATACTCTCTCTCCGGCACACGCAGCCCAAAGCCCCAGGCCCGGACGACAAGGTCCATGGAGGTCCCGGACCCCATACTAAAACTCATTATCAAGACATGTCATCCGGATGCAAGTCTGGGTTCAAGATAGAGACCCAGTCTCGCTTATGCATGCCCAGACCCTGTCCAGGACTAAAGTAGTGAGAAAATATCTCAAAAACCCGTCCAAGGGTGCCCGGGCGTAACCGAGTCTTAACAGTAGAAAGTCATCTCAGATGCTCGATCCGACCGAGACTAAAATCATTCCAGTTTAGTAAGAAACTCAACTAGTATCCGGGACCTGCCGAGTCTACCGTTAATAGTAAAACTGGTGATAGAAATCATAATTTATCCTTCTTTTACCCCAAGAAGATTCATAAGTTAAATCGATCCATTTTCAGTCCATTTTCTATCAAAAATGGCCCCCCGGGGCCATGCTAGATTTAGAAAATAGTTCCAGTAGGCCCGAAGCCAAAATCGTAGTAAAATATGGATAAATCCTCTTTATATACATGGAAATGAATGATCAACACAAATAACCGCCCAGCAGCTCACAATCAACCTATCGGCCCTACACAAGCCCACAACTACTCAGCAAGCATAACTAGGCTAGAAGGATATTTCTATGTCCGGGACTCGCGGACATTCCCAATAACCCACCTTCTATGCTCCAGAGTCAACAAGGCCACACAGGACCACAAGGGTGACAATATCGTCTACAACAAATACTATAAACATCGGAGGAAAGAAATGAATCGGACATGAAGAAGCGGTCAATGTCTGTGGTGCCAAGCTAATAAACCCAACCCAAGGATGCTCATTAATATAATTTTATCCTATATATGCGAAGTCTAGAGGAGTTAGACCGTAACCTACCTGTCGTCCGACGACAATCTGCTAGAACGATGATGTCCAAGCTCGAACCCCTCCGAGAAGCTCCAAAATAAAATCAAACTAGATTCGGGCTTGAATAACTTGACGTAAACCATCAATTTCTTTCGGGGATCAAATAAACTCCAACAAATTTTATTTCACAAAAATATTTCACGTGCCATACCTATATACGAATATAGTACGGAAGCTACACATATGCTAAAGCAAAAATGGTTGAATATATGTTGAAGCTACACTTTACTTATTTTTTTTAATTCTAATCCCAAAATTAAATGCAACATATATACACATATAAATTATAAAAAATGGTTGGCAGATTGTTGAAAAAGATTATTGGCTATATAGGTCGCATCATTTAATGAAAATAAATTTTTTGCACTTCTCCACCACTTCCACGTGGAAGTGGTGGTGCCACCATATAATTTTTATCTCGTTATATATATTCGGATATTGCATAGGTTCGTAGTAAAATACATATAACATTTTGAATATACCACAATTAATAGAAAATTATTTCGAATAAAATCTACTATATTATAATAATAATTTTTAACATAACTAAGCTTACTATCTCCGTTAAAAATATTAATAACTTATAAAACTCTTATAAAATAAATACATACACAAATATATTGTAACAAAAGTATTCTCTTTTTTTCATATATACTTAAAACATTTTTAGAAAAGTAAAACTTTTTACCAAACTCGACTTTCGAATTAAATAATTTTGAATACGCACGATTTTAATGAAATTCTCAAAATTAGGCTCGCACGCCTTAGATGCGGGATGAAGGTTAAGGTCAAACGATCGCAAATCACCATCGCACGATTTCGATAACTCAACTCTTAAGACTTAACTCTAAGACTGGAAAATGGCCATAAAGACCAAACGCACGGTCAGGGCATCGAACCACTGGTCCCAGCAGGCCATAAATGACCTGGGACCGCAACAAGCAAGCTTTAACAATACAAGAAAATTGAAAGAAGGCACCCAACGGAAGGGTCATTAAATCATCCACTACTAAAAAGACTTTTGTCCCCGAAAGTCAGGAAAGAAGGAAACATTAGAGATCTAAGAATAATGGATACGAAGCCCACACTACTCTTTTAGACAACTCGAGTAGCCTCCACGACTTGATGGCACCCAACGGAACAGAACCAACGAAAAACAACCAAGCCTAAACTCCTCACTAGCCAAGCTAGATTCCAAACTTAACTCCAAAACTCTACAAACCTACCAACCCAAACTGAACTTCGAGAATCATAATCGAAAAACACCGACCTAACACCGAAACCAGAGAACCAAGGCGATCAACTCACCGGACTCAAATCCTCAGAACCACAACCAAGTTTACCAGAAAATTCATCAACCCAAAACTCTAACTCATGAACACGCTGATCCGCAAAACCCCTTTTAATATGACCTGAATCCTTTTGCACCATAAACAGGAAGCTTCACATAAGTCGAACACTCAAACCACCCTTGAAGCATCAGCTGACACACCGGAGATCCATAGTTCCCGCTTATACTCCACAAAGAATGAAATCATCTTTCTTTCTCAAACTCTTTCCAAGCCAAGATATAGTCTACTAGCCTTTGCCATTCAAGATAACAACACATAGCATATCATCGAAAAATGGAGTTACCTGTCCCGACTGACCATCAACCAACAAACGAACACTTTTTCTAACATCACACTCGCTAACTGAACCTAACAGAACAACCCATCTGAACCCGACTGAAGTCTGGACACCAGGGTTAGGTAAGGCATGCATGAACACCTGGTGTTGACGGAGAAGCTTCCAAACTGTAGAACAAAACCAACCTCCCTGAACTGAATAAAATTTGAATCAACGGAATACGAAGGCACCAAGCCATTTGTCCAAAAGACCCAAATCGAAACCAAGATCCGCAATACTCGAACACCATTCTAATTTGAAATCGCCTTACTAATATCATCTCAGGAAGAAATCCACCATGCCACGAATATCAAGTCAAAACACCCCCAAGGCAAAGTAAAAAGTGCCTGGAGTTCAAGGTTGCCATCTGGCCATAGAAATTGTGCATAAACCATCAACTAACCTCTTTGGCTCGAATCAACAGCTCTACTGCATTAGCATACAAAACCAACCATCCTGAAGCATACCACATACCAAACTTTTAGTCCCTACTGGCCGAGTGTAACCAATACTGGAACCCACATGAAAGACAACCTTTGAAGAAACAACTAAGAAAGATTTCAAATTCTCACGGCAAACGAAGGTGACCATCAATCTCCAAGTACCATTAGAACCCCAAAATAACCTCGCTAGTCTTAGTCTGCACAACCTGATCACGTACAACACACTATCACTAATTCTCAAACTTATTCCACTGAATCTATCCAACCATGGTAGAAGGAACCTCGTACTATCTAGAACACCGCTGAAATCTGAAATGTCCAGCCTAATACAAAGGTTAGCCAAGGACTAAGTTTCCAAGGCCAACAGCCACTCCGAAACCAAAGTAAAGAAGCCGAGTTGCTTGCACCCACTGCCTTTCAGCACAAGGATGCTACAACCAAAGGGAAACTTCCACGAACCACCCACAGTAGTCGATTAAGCCACGATCCTGAAACCTATCACTGATTTACCAATGAATGCTCCTATCGAACCCACGAGTAGACTCATCCACCATCGAAGAACACTAATAGAGCTGGAATCACTAGGACATGAATACACAATTTTCTCAATCCAAAGATGCTACTGAAACTTGGTTTCCCCAAAAACGATAACAAGGAATGCAAGGTCGATGCAACAAGCTCCCAAAGGTAGTACTGGGATTGACTGCTACCTCAATCTCAGGCTAGAAAGAATTCTGACCTCAAATCTATCAACGGAAATGACACCACAATCTAAACTCGGTCGACCCAAGACGACAATATACAATCCAAAGCAAACTCTCGATCACCACCTCAGTGAGCCACTAGAACACATACATACACACAAGGAGTCATCACCCTCATTTGCAAACCAACAAAAACCTTTCCCAAGAATACAATAAATTCCACAAATTCTTTCTCTGAAGACTCTGGAGTTGTTCCCGTAGCTCCTACAACTCTTACTAGCAACACTTAGCCACAATTCTATTGTCAAAACTCAATCACAATGCCACAATCAAAAGCTTAACCAGAGATCTACGATCAAAATTCATTCCAACATAAACTGGGGAAACAATAAAACAACCCAACCAGACATGAAATTGAGGGAGACTATGGGAACAACCCACATACCTGCCAACCTCCTAAACCAACCAAACAAAGAGGGTCGACTCTAAACACCCGAGAAAACCAAACCAATCAATTGCACGCTTGCATAACCGACACCTCTCAACTCAAGACAAGGGCTCAAACTCTGGTAAACTACCCGTAATACCAAACCAACATAGGGACAGCTAGCAAACACTAGATCACAACCTAGGCAACAACCATCTAGGACCGCTCAACAAGGAAGACTCAACACAAGGCTAGAGTCACAACGGAACTAGAAGAAAAACCAACCAAAAATAAGACTAACAAGAACTACCAACGAGCTACAACTCCGGATAAACACCTCACAAGATAACTCACCCCCATCCACTACTAAAGAATAAACTACCAAGAAAACAACACATAAACACCATAAATCAAGTAGTCACACAACTAAATAAATAGCAGGTATAAGAAATTAAATGATAGAATTACGACGCGAGCAGTACTATCACTAGCCGAAAGTAACAAAAGCCTAACCTGAAGCAATAATGTAAGGAACCTCTACCTCTGGCCCACCAAAAGGGGCATCAGACTATCGAGATCTAACTCTGGACCGAGTAGTTAAAGCTGAAGGCTCAACTATCCTACGCCAGGGACAATCTTTAAAATAGTAACCAACCACTCCACAATCGTAGCAACCTAAGGAAGCCTTGACTTGACGCACGATGTCTATTGAATCTAGATGGATACCTGAACAACCTAGCTGAAAGCCACCTCTAACAATCTGAGGACCACCCCTACTACCCTGCACTCCAACTTTAGCCTGTGGTACTGGATCTCTGGGAGATAACATCTGCTGACCCTGCTGATTGGGAGGTGAGATCATAGGGAAATCCCTAACAAGGTGCCCACGCCCACTGCACTAAAAACAAATTACACTGAACACATACGGGCAGAAAGATCTCATTGAACCCGACTAACCACCACGACCTACACAACCTGAATGCAAACCTCGAAGAATATGGCCAGTACCAAATCCACTCTGCTCGACATGCCCTGCACCACTATTCTCTGAAACCTGTGTAGTAACTGGAATTGGCCAAGTAGATAGAAAGCAATGGAATCTATCACTGGCGGTGAACCCCCTACCTCGAGCCTAAGAAACTCGGGAACTTTCTTGGCGACGAAGTTTCTTAGCACTACCTCCATAAGCCTCACGAAATAAACCCTCGATAGCCCAAGCATGATCCACTACCTAAAGAAAGGTCATCCAAATTGTAACCAAATGCTTGGTCGCCAAACGGAGCGGTGAAATCAAACCCCAAACAGAGCTTGATCTCTATCAAACTCTGAAGGTACAGCCCTAGTAGTACGCCTAACCATCTCATGAAATCTCGCCTCATACTCTAATACCGATATACCACTCTGCTGAAGAACTGGAAGATCAACCCTAACTGAAGCACCACTCGTAGAACCGGGTACTGAAATACCCACCGGAGGACTCAGAGTCCTAGCCATGGTGTCCTAAAGAACTGGGTAGCCCTGAATCCAATTGGAGGTTGGGCTGGTCCCACACCCCCTATCTAATGCGGTAAACTCTCACTCTGAAGTCCTGGTACTAACAGAAACATTGAAGCAATAGGCACAGAAGCCTCGATACCAACCGCTGTCGAACTCGTCTTAGGCATCTGAGAAGGAATGGAACAACCAAAGTGTAGAAGTCAATAAAGCCAGGAACGCACAATAAGGAGTCAAAAAGAGGAAACCTTTACTAACAATGCCATGTAGCCTCTCGTAGATAGGCTACGAACATCATCGTACAGATCCGTGAGACTCTACGTAGACACTTGCTTTTGTACCATGACACCGGTGAACCTAGAGCTCTGATACAAACTGTCACGACCCAATTTTTCAAGTCATGATGGCACCTATGACCCCCCAATAGGCGAACCAATTCCCGTAGCCCAGAATGATTCGTAATAGGCTACAACCTAACCAATACGCACAATAAGCAAAAATAAGAGGAAGCAGAATATAAGGATAGAACAAAGCAGAAGCAATAACCTGAATATAAACAAAAAGAAACTACACCAATCCCAAGACTTGGTATCAACAGTACAGAAGCTTCTAATAGAACACAAGTGCTAGAAGTAACAAAAGACAGGTACAACTGTTTCCGAATATACAAAGAGTAACTGTACAAAATATGAGATGTGGTCAAACCCTGGTCGTCAGGCGCTCACCCTAGTCTCGAAGATCCAAAAGCTGCACGAGTCTCTATGATCAACGATGAAAGCTCAACTAATATATGCACCAAAAAGATGTAGAAGTGTAGTATGAGCATCAATTGCTAAACAATAGGTACCCACTAGGTACTATAGGTCAACTGGCCACATATAAGATAAAAGCGTAGTAACAGACGGAATTGAAGCAAATAGTCACAGAAATAAACAAAAAGTACATAGGAACTAGCCTAGAGGGAAGTCAACAGAACAGTATACAAGGGTAGCAAGTAGAATATATATACACAACAGGCACAGGTGTAAGCAAGAAACAACGCACCAGGGACCCATGCAATAACAGTATATACATAATAAGTTTAAGAAATGGACGGTATACCGGTAACCTCAAGTACAAGGGAAGGCTGGAGAATACTAAAGATAGGCATGTTCAGAAAATAGGAATTAATAACCAACTATTCATACCAACCTCAAGTCAAAAACTAATAACCTCGCAGTATCCAATCTCAAGAATATGGCCATGACAGGGTGCAGTATAGCAATAAGATAATATGGAGCCTAACTATAGTCCCCCGGCCGCCCATACAATCGAGAAACGCAAATAAGAGAAAACAAACCCTTCGACTTTCTATACTACTAGAGCGTACAATCAACAAATAGCAAACAAGGGTGGAACCTCAAATACCGGATGATATAATGTATGATAACCTCAGGGTAGGATAGAAACTCTGTATGTACCTCCTCCGGTGCAAATTGGGCCCAGCAGGTAGGTTCCATGGAAGAACACTGCCCATATACCTCTACTCCGTCATATACCCTCCCTCCGACACACGCAGCCCAAAGCCCTAGGCCCGGAAGGCAAGGTCCATGGAGGTCCCAGACCCCATACTAAAACTCAGTATCAAGACATGTCATCCAGATGCAAGTTCGGGTTCAAGATAGAGACCCAGTTTCGAATATGCATGCCCAGACCCTGTCCAGGACTAAAGTAGTGGGAAAATATCTCAAAAACCCCTCCAAGGGTGCCCAGGCATAACCGGGTCTAAACAGTAGAAAGTCATCTCAGATGCTCGGTCCGACTGAGACTAAAATCATCCCGGTTTAGTAAGAAACTCAACTAGTACCCCGACCCTGCCGAGTCTAGCATTAATAGTAAAACTGGTGATAGAAATCATAATTTATCCTTCTTTTACCCCAAGAATATTCATAAGTTAAATTGAACCATTTTCAGTCCATTTCCTATCAAAAATGGGCCCCCGGGGCCATGCAAGGTTTAGAAAATAATTCCAGTAGGCACGAAGCCAAAACCGTAGTAAAACATGGATAAATCCTCTTCATATGCATGGAAATGAATGATCAACACAAATAGACGCTCAGCAGCTCACAATCAACCTATCGGCCCTGCACAGGCCAACAACTACTCAACAAGCATAACCAGCCTAGAAGGATATTTATATGTCTGGGACTCGCGGACATTCCCAATAACCCACCTTCTATGTTCCAGAGTCAACAAGGCCACACAAGACCACAAGGGTGATAATATCGTCTACAACAAATACTATAAATATCGGAGGAAAGAAACGAATCGGACATGAAGAAGCGGTCAAAGTCTGTAGTGCCATGATAATAAACCCAAACCAAGGATGCCCATTAATATAATTTTATCCTATATATGCGAAGTCTAGAGGAGTTAGACCGTAACCTACCTGTCGTCCAACGACAAACTGCTAGGATGACGATGTCCAAGCTTGAACTGCTCCGAGAAGCTCCGAAACAAAATCAAACTAGAATTCGGGCTTGAATAACTCGACGTAAATCATCAATTTCTTTCGGGGATCAAATAAACTCCAACAAATTTTCTTTCACAAAAATATTTCACGTGCTATACCTATATACGTATATAGTACGGAAGCTACACATATGCTAAAGCAATAATGGTTGCATATATGTTGAAGCTACACTTTACTTTTTTTTGTGCACTTCTCCACCACTTTCATGTGGAAGTGGTGGTGCCATCATATAATTCTTATCTCGTTATATATATTGGGATATTGCATAGGTTCGTAATAAAATACATATAATATTTTGAATATACCATAATTAATAGAAAATTATTTTGAATAAAACCTACTATATTATAATAATAATTTTCAACATAACTAAGCTTACTATCTCCGTTAAAAATATTAATAACTTACAAAATTCTTATAAAATAAATACATACAAAAATATATTGTAACAAAAGTATTCTCTTTTTTCATAAATATTTAAAATATTTTTAGAAAAGTAAAACTTTTTACCAAACTCGACTTTCAAATTAAATAATTTCAAATCGGCACGATGTTAATGAAATTCTCAAAATTAGGCTCGCACGCCTTAGATGCGGGATGAAGGTTAAGTTCAAACGATCGTAAATCACTATCGCACGATTTCGATAACTCAACTCTGAAACAGGAAAATATCCATTAAAACCAAACGCACGGCCAGGGCACCGAACCACCGGTTCCAGCAAGCCATAAATGACTTGGGGCCACTACAAGCAAGCTCTAACAATACAAGAAAAGTGAAAATGCGTATATGACTGGAAGGGTCATTACATCATCCACTACTGAAAAGACTTTCATCCCCGAAAGTCAGGAAAGAAGGAAACATTAGAGATCTAAGAAGAATGGATACGAAGCTTGCACAACTCTTTTAGACAACCCAGGTAGCCTCCACGACTGGACGACACCCAACGGAACAGAACCAACGAACAGCAACCAAGACTAAACTCCTCACTAGCCAAGATAGATTCCAAATTTAACTCCAAAACTCTAAGAACCTGCCAACCCAAACTCAACCTCGGGAATCACAACCGAAAAGCACCGACCTAACACCGAAACCAGAGAACCAAGGCGATCAACTCACCGGACTCAAATCCTCAGAACCACAACCAAGTTTACCAGAAAATCAATCAACCCAAAACTCTAACTCATGAACACGCTGATCCACAAAACCCCTTTTATTCTGAACTGAATCCTTTTGCACCACAAACAGGAAGCTTCACATTAGTCAAACACTGAAAGCACCCTCGAAGCATCAGCTGACACACCGGAGATCTATAGTTCCCGCTTATACTCCACCAAGAACGAAATCATCCTTTTCGCTCAAACTCTTTGCAAGAAAAGATATAGTCTACTAGCCTTTGCCATCCAAGATAACAACCCATAGCATATCATCAAAAAATGGAGTTACTGTCCCGACTGACCATCAACCAATGGGCGAACACTCTTTCTAACATCACACTCGCTAACTGAACCCAACTGAACAACCCATCTGAACCCGACTGAAGTCTGGTGTTGACGAAAAAAATTTCAAACTGTAGAACAAAACCAACCTCGATAGACCGGACCAAATCTGAATCAACTGAATAGGAAGGAACCAGGCCATCTGTCCATAGACCCAAATCGAAACCAAGATCCTGCAAGGAGTGTGGTAAGCCTGCCACGAAGTCCGTAATCATTAGCTAAGCTCTAAAATCTAAGAATACTATTGCCACTCCCAATACTCGAACACCATTCTAATTTGAAATCGCTTTACTAATCTCATCTCAGGAAGAAATCCACTATGCCACGAATATCAAGTCAAAATACCTCAAAGGCAAAGTAAAAAGTGTCTGGAAGTTCAAGGTTGCCATCTAGCCATAGAAATTGTGCATAAACCATCAACTCACATTTTTGGCTCGAATCAACCGCTCTACTGCAACTGCATACAAAACCAACCATCCTGAAGCATACCACATACCGAACTTTTAGTCCCTACTGGCCGAGTATAACCAATACTGGAACCCACATGAAAGACAACCTTTGAAGAATCAACTAAGAAAGCTTTCAAATCTCATGGAAAACTATAATGACCCTTCCGGTCATTTCCACGTTTAAGTTTTGAAGTCAAGCAAATCGACAAAAGATATCGTAAGACCTTTAACAAATTTTCTGAACCTTGGGTCAAATGTCTCGGAGCTTTTCTCCCAATATATAAAGAGTTAGAAGTCCCCCGAAATACCAAATCGAAGGTCTACGAGTCTAGTTTCCAACGCACAAAACCTCACAATCCAACCGATCTCGGAGTAAAGAGTTATGACTGTTTTACCGCGGACTGTCTGGCAGAAAACGGGTTGCGAACCGGGTCGCGAACTGGGTCGGGTTAAACTCGATTTAAGCCTCGACTTCACGTTTTAAAATGCCATTTCAGTTTCGAAACAGTGATAAAATATAAGGGAGGATCCCGAGAGAATTCTTGAGTATCGAAATCGTGCGTAGGCGAATTACGAGCCTAAACTTAAGAATTTTATTAACCTCGTGCGTGTATTTGAAAATACGTTATTTAAAGTTGAATTTGGTAAAAATTATATTATTATTGCCTTTCAAAATATTTTAAAGGTTTATGAAAAATATCTTTGATACGATGTAAGTGTCTATGTATTTATTTTATAAGGTTTTTATACTCCGTAGTATTTTAACGGAGATAGTAAAAATTAGTTATGTTGAAAATTATTATTATAATATAGTAGGTTTTGTTTAAAATAATTTTCTATAAATTATGGTCTATTTAAAATATTATATTTATTTTACCACGAATTTATTTCACTTGTGGAGATTTTTGGGCAAGAAAGTAAAATTATGTTTAAAATCATCAGTTTTATGATTATCGCTAGACTCGGTAGGGCCGGGGTGCTAGTTGAGTTTTCTTTTTACTTGAGATGATTTTTAGCCTCGGTCGGACCGAGCACCTGAGATGACTTTTTACTGTTTAGACCCGGCTACGCCCGGGCACCCTTGGAGGGGTTTTTGAGATATTTTCCTACTATTTTTAGTCTTGGACAGGGTCTGGGCATGCATATTCGAGACTGGGTCTCTATCTTGATATCGAGCTGGGTCTCTATTCTTGATACATGTTCTGATACTGAGTTTAGTATGGGGTCTGGGACCTCCATGGACCTTGCTATCCGGGCCAGGGGCTACGGGCTGCGTGTGCCGGAGGAGGGGTATACGGTGGAGTAGAGGTATACGGGAAGAGTCCTTCCATGGAACCTACCTGCTGGGCCGGATCGGCGCCGGAGGAGGTACATACAGAGATACCATGGCACTTGAGATCTTCATGCATCATATCATTCATGGTTCGAGGTTCCACCCTTGTTTGTTGTTTGCTAATTGTACGCTCCGGTAGTAATGGGATGCCGGAGGGTTTGTTTTCACTTGTTTGTGTTCCTCGGTTTGTATGGGCGGCCGAGGGACTGTAGGTAGACTCTTTCTATTTACTTATAGAATTATTCCCTGTTACGGTTAATTATGAAATTGGTTACTGCTAGACTGTTAGTTGCTGGGTGTGAGATTGATATGATTAGTTGGACTTGATTCATGTCTCTGAGCATGCCTATCATTACTCTTTCTCTCTTCTTCTTACACTTGAGGTTACCGGTATACCGTCCATTTCGTAAACTTATTTTGTATACACTGTTGTTGCAAGGATCCAGGTGCGTTGTTCTTACTTTCACCTGTGCCTTTGGTGTGTATATTCTGCTTACTAGCCTCATCTGTGGTTCTGTTGATTTCCCTCTGGGCTAGTTCCTGTGTACCTTTCGTTGATTTCTGTGACTACTTGCTTCTATTCTGTCTATTACTGCGCTTTTATCTTATATGTACCCAGTCGGCCTATGATACCTACTGGGTACCTTATGCTTCGCATTTGGCGCTCACCCCTACCCCCTGCATCTTTGGGTGCAGATCCTAGCGTGGGCCATCGCCGATAGATCGTTGTGATTCGTGCTTGGAGGTCTATTGGAGACTACTTTAGGCTGAGGGTGAGCTCTTGGAGATCGGAGCTTAGCTTTAGTTTATCTTTGTTTCATGTACTCTATTACCATTCAGAGACATCTGTATATATAGTTTTGGTTTATTTGCACTCCATGTATGTAGTTTGGCTCTGTACTATGATACCAGGTCTTGGGGTTTGGTTTAGTTTCCGCATATGTATATATTTATATCCCTGTTATCTATTTTATTCGTCTTGTTCCCTTTTGCTAGATAGTAGCCCATTACTAACTGTTCTGGGCTACCGGAATTGGTTCGCCTACTGGGGGGTTGTAGGCGCCATCATGACCGAGAAATCGGGTCTTGACAACAACGAAGGCGACCATCAATCTCCAAGTACCATTAGAACCCCAAAATAGCCTCGCTAGTCTTAGTCTACACAAACTGATCACGTACAACACAGTACCACTGATTCTCAAACTTAGGCCACTAAATCTATCCAACCATGGTAGAAGGAACCTCATACTATCTAGAACACCGCTAAAATCTGAAATGTCCAGCCTAATACAAAGGTTAGCCAAGGACTAAGTGTCCAAGGCCAACAACCACTTCGAAACCAAAGTAAAGAAGCCAAGTTGCTTGCACCCACTGCCTTCCGGCACAAGGTTGCTGCAAATAAAGGGAAACTTCCACGAACAACCCGCAGTAGTCGGTTAAGCCAGGATCCTGAAACCCATCACTGATTTACCAATCAATGCTCCTATCAAACCCACGAGTAGACTCATCCACCATCAAAGAACACTAATAGAGATGGAATCACTAGGCCATGAATACACAATTTGCTCAATTCGTAGATGCTACTAAAACTTGGTTTCCCCCAAAAAGATAACAAGGAAGCCAAGGTCGATGCAACAATCTCCCAAAGGTAGTACTGGGATTGACTGCTACCTCAATCTCAGGCTAGAAGGAATTTTTACCTCGAATCTATCAATGAAAATGACACCACAACCAAAACTCAGTCGACGCAAGACACCAATATACAATCCAAAGCGAACTCTCGGTCACCACCTCAGTCAGCCACTAGAACACATACATACACACAAGGAGTCATCACCCTCCTTTGCAAACCAACAAAAACCCTTTCCAAGAATACACTAAATTCTTTCTGAGAAGACTCTGGAGTTATTCCCTTAGCTCCTACAACTCTTACTGGCAACACTTAGCCACAATTCCATAGTCAAAACTCAATCACAATGCCACAATCAAAATCTTAACCAGAGATCTATGATCGAAATTCATTCCAACTGGAACTGGGAAAATAATAAGACAACCCAACCGGACATGAAACTGAGGAAGACCATGGGAACAACCCACATACCTGCCAACCTCCTAAACCAACCAAACAAAGAGGGTTGACTCTAAACACCCAAGAAAACCAAACCAATCAATTGCACACTAGCATAACCGACACCTTTTAACTCAAGACAAGAGCTCAAACTCTGGCGCAACTACCGGTAACACTAAACTAACACAGGGACCCCTAGCAAACACTAGATCACAGCCTAGGCAACAACCATCTAGGACTGCTCAACAAGGAAGACTCAACACAAGGCTAGAGTCACAACGGAACTGGAAGCAAAACCAACCAAAAAGGAGATTAACAAGAACTACCCACGAGCTACAACTCTGGGTAAACACCTCACAAGAATAACTCACCCCCATCCACTACTAAAGAATAAACTACCAAGAAAACAACTCATAAACACTACAACTCAAGTAGTCACACAACTAAATAAATAGCACATAGGCATATAAGCAATTAAATGATAGAAGGGATAGTATTGCGACGCGAGCAGTACTATCACTAGACGAAAGTAACAAAAGCCTAACCTAGAGCAATGATGTCAGGAACCTCTACCTCTGGCCCACCAAAAGGGGTATCAGACTGTCGGGATCTAACTCTGGACCGAGTAGTCAAAGTTGAAGGCTCAACCATCCCGCATCGGGGATAATCTTTAAAATAGTAACCAACCACTCCATAATCGTACCAACCTAAGGAATCCTTGACCCGACGCATGATGCCTATCGACTCTGGACGGATACCTGAACAACCTAGCTGAAAGCCACTTCTAACCATTTGGGGACCACCCTTACTACTCTGTACTCCACCTCTAGGCGATAGTACTGGCGCCCAGGAGATAACATATGTTGACCCTGCTGACTGGGAGGTGAGATCTTGGGGAAATCCGTAACAAGGTGCCCACTCCCACCGCACTGAAAACAAGTTCCACTGAACACATACGAGCAGGAAGATCTCGCTGAACCTGACTGACCACCACGACCTACACAACCTGAATGCAAACCTCGAAGGATATGGCCAGTACCACATCCACTCTGCTCGACATGCCCTGCACCACTATTCTCTGAAACCTGTGTAGTAACTGGAATTGGCCAGGTAGATAGAAAGCAATGGAATCTATCACTGGTGGTGAACCCCCTACCTCGAGCCTGAGAAACTCGGGAACTTTCCTGGCGATGAAGTTTCTTAGCACTACCTCCATAAGCCTCACGGAATAAACCCTCGATAGCCCAAGCATGATCCACTACCTAAAGAAAGGTCATCCCAATTGTAACCAAATGCTCGGTCGCCAAATGGAGCGGTGAAATCAAACCCCAAACAAAGCTGTTAGGCGATTTCCCACTCACACGTAAGTGTACGTGGTCGTCCAAGTAATAGAGACTAGTTAGTCCGGATATCCTACCCAAGAGACTTATGACTTAGCAAATATCCCACTTGATTCGTATACGACAAAAATAAACAAGTATGAAAGTAACTAAAATATGGTTTTGTAGTAATTGACGAATTAAAGTAAATTGACAGAATGAATTGCAAATAAGTAATGATTTTGTTGGTTCAAAGTTTAGAGAGAATTCCAGGGTTACAGCTTTATTACGCAATCCTAAGTAGTAATCCCTTGAATCGACTTGTTCATTCACCTAGTTGTTGATTCTGTGGTTGATATTACAACTATGGTCTCTCAAGCCTCTAGTTGCCTATTCTTTATCAAAACATTGGGCCAACATATCTATGTGTGAACAACGCAAGTAATAACACTATCAAATGCAAAAGCTCTGAACTCTATCAAACTCTGAAGGTACATCCCTAGTAGTACGCATAACCATCTCATGAAATCTTGCCTCATACTCCAATACTGACATACCACTCTGCTGAAGAACTGGAAGCTTAACCCTAACTGAAGCACCACTAGTAGAACCGGGTACTGAAATACCCACCGGAGGACTCAGAGTCCTAGCCATGGTATCCTAAAGAACTGGGTAGCCCTGAATCCAATCGGAGGCTGGGCTGGTCCCACAGCCCCTATCTAATGCGGTAAACTCTCACTCTGAAGTCCTAGCACTAACGGAAACACTGAAGCATTAGGCACAGAAGCCTCGACACCAACCGATGTCGAACTCGTCTTAGGAATCTGAGAAGGAATGGAACAACCAAAGTTTAGAAGTCAATAAAGCCAGGAACACACGATAAGGAGCCAAGAAGAGGAAACCTTTAATAGCAATGCGCTGTAACCTCCCACAGATAGAGTACGGACATCATCGTACCGATCCGTGAGACTCTACGTAGACACTTGCTTCTGTACCACGAAACCGGTGAACCTAGAGCTATGATACCAACTGTCACGACTCGATTTCTCAAGTCATGATGGTACCTACGACTCCCAGTAGGCAAATCAATTCCCGTAGCCTAGAACGATTAGTAATGGGCTACAACCTAACCAATATGAACAATAAGCAAAAATAAGAGGAAGCAGAATAGAAAGATAGAAAAAAGCGGAAGAAATAACCTGAATATATACAAAAAGAAACTACAGCAACCCCAAGACTTGGTATCAACAGTACAGAAGCTTCTAATAGAGCACAAGTGCTAGAAGTAACAAAAGATAGGTACAACTGTCTCCAAATATACAAAGAATAACAGTATAAAAGATGAGATGTGATCAAGCCCTGGTCATCAGGCGCTCACCCTAGTCTCAAAGATCAAAAAGATGCACGAGTCTCTACGATCAACGGCGAAAGTGTAGTATGAGCATCAATTGCTAAGCAACGGGTACCCAGTAGGTATCATAGGCCGACTGGACACATATAAAATAAAAGCGTAGTAACAGATAGAATAGAAGCAAGTAGTCACAAAAATCAACAAAAAGTACAGAGGAACTAGCCTAGAGGGAAGTCAACAGAACAGCATACAAGTAGAATATATATACACAACATGCACATATGTAAGAAAGAAACAATGCACCTGGAACCCTTGCATTAACAGTATATACATAATAAGTTTAAGAAATGGACGGTATACCGGTAACCTCAAGTACAAGGGAAGGGAGGAGAAGACTAAAGATAGGCATGCTCGAAAAACAGGAATTAATAACCAACTATTCATACCAACCTCAAGTCAAAAATTAATAACCTCGCAGTATCCAATATCAAACATATGACCATGACAGGGTGCAGTATAGCGATAAGATAATAAGGAGCCTACTTACAGTCCCCGGCCGCCCATACAACCGTGGAACGCAAATAAGAGAAAACAAACCCTTCGGCATTCCATACTACGAGAGCGTACAATCAACAACCAACAAACAAGGATGGAACCTCAAATACTGGATGATTGCATGATAACCTCAGGGTAGGATAGAAACTCTGTATGTACCTCCTCCGGTGCCGATCGGGCCCAGCAGGTAGGTTTCATGGAAGGACACTACCCATATACCTTTACTCTGCCGTATACCTTCCCTCCAGCACACGTAACCCAAATCCCCAGGCCCAGATGGCAAGGTCCATGGAGGTCCCAGACCCTATACTAAAACTCAGTATCAAGACATATCATACGGATCCAAGTCTGAGTTCAAGATAGAGACCCAGTCTCGAATATGCATGCCCAAACCCTGTCCAGGACTAAAGTAGTGGGAAAATATCTCAAAGACCCCTCCAAGGGTGCCCGGGAGTAACCGGGTCTAAACAGTCGAAAGTCATCTCAGATGCTCGATCCGACCGAGACTAAAATCATCCCAATTTAGTAAGAAACTCAACTGGTATCCCGACCCTGCCGAGTCTAGCGTTAATAGTAAAACTGGTGATAATAATCATAATTTATCCTTCTTTTACCCCAAGAAGATTCATAAGTTAAATCGAACCATTTTCAGTCCATTTTCTATCGAAAATGGGCCCCCGGGGCCATACAATGTTTAGAAAATAATTCCAGTAGGCCTGAAGCCAAAACCGTAATAAAACATGGATAAATCCTCTTTATATGCATGGAAATGAATGATCAACACAAATAGCCGCTCAACAGCTCACAATCAACCTATCGGCCCTGCACAGGCCCACAAATACTCAGCAAGCATAACCAGCCTAGAAGGATATTTCTATGTCCGAAACTCGCAGACATTCCCAATAACCCACCTTCTATATTCCAGAGTCAACATGGCCACACAGGACCACGAGGGTGATAATATCGTCTACAACAAATACTATAAACATCGGAGGAAAAAAATGAATTTGACATGAAGAAGCGGTCAAGGTTTGTGGTGCCAAGCTAATAAAATCAACCCAAGGATGCCCATTAATACAATTTTGTCCTATATATGCGAAGTCTAGAGGAGTTAGACCGTAACCTACCTGTCGTTCGACGACAAGCTGCGAGGACGACGATGTCCAAGCTCGAACCGCTCTGAGAAGCTCCGAAATGAAATCAAACTAGACTTCGGGCTTGAATAACTTGACGTAAATCATCAATTTCTTTCGGGGATCAAATAAACTCCAACATATTTTCTTTCACAAAAATATTTCACGTGCCATACCTATATACGTATATAGTACGGAAGCTACACATATGTTGAAGCAAAAATGGTTGCATATATGTTGAAGCTACACTTTACTTATTTTTTTTTATTCTAATCCCAAAATTAAATGCAACATATATACACATATAAATTGTAAAAATAGTTGGCAAATTGTTGAAAAAGATTAGTGGCTATCTAGGTGGCATCATTTAACGAAAATAAATTTTGTGCACTTCTCCACCACTTTCACGTGGAAGTGGTGGTGCCATCATATAATTCTTATCTCGTTATATATATTCGGATATTGCATAGGTTCGTAGTAAAATATATATAATATTTTGAATATACCACAATTAATAGAAAATTATTTAGAATAAAACCTACTATATTATAATAATAATTATCAACATAACTAAGCTTACTATCTCCGTTAAAAATATTAATAACTTATAAAATTCTTATAAAATAAATACATACACAAATATATTGTAACAAAAGTATTTCTTTTTTTTTTCATAAATATTTAAAATATTTTTAGAAAAGTAATTTTTTTTTACCAAACTCGACTTTCAAATTAAATAATTTTGAATACGCACGATGTTAATGGAATTCTCAAAATTAGGCTCGCACGCCTTAGATGCGGGATGAAGGTTAAGGTCAAACGATCGCAAATCACTATCGCACGATTTCGATAACTCAACTCTTAAGACTCAACTCTAAAATAGGGGTGTGCATCGGTCGGTTCGGTTCGGTTTTGTATATTATCGGTTTGGTTTATCGGTTATCGGTTTGTAAACATGCAAAACCGATAACCAAACCAATAAGATATTCGTTATCGGTTTTTGGTTTATCGGTTTTTGGTCCTTAACGGTTCGGTTATCGGTTTAACCGATAAGAAAATGCTCCTATAATATTTTTGATTTCTCTTATTTTCTTCTTCATATATAGACTACTTTCATGCATAAACATCTATACAAATTACAAGCATAAGCAAATTCAAATACGTTATTACTAAAATAAACTTATTTTCTTTCTTATTAAGTAGAAAACTTGAATACAGTAGCAACGGTAGCAATTTCTCAAAAAGAAAAGCAACACTGATAGGTAGAATGCTATCAAACCAATGACTTTAGAAAGAAAACAACAATACTAAGACAAAAACTATAAAATGCAAAAAATAATAGGGTATATATTTAAAATCTAAAGCCACTATTATACAATTATGAATAAAAATATAATCTAAATATAATCTTATTGGGTTATCGGTTTAACCATTAACTAAAACCTTAAAACCGATACCGAACCGATAGCCCAATAATTTTTTTTACAAAACCGTTTAAAACCCGTTAACCCAATAACCCAATACCAATAAACCAATAATATTTTTATCGGTTCGATTTATCGGTTAAACCGTTTTTTGCACACCCCTACTCTAAAATAGGAAAATAGCCATAAGACCAAACGCACGGCCAGAGCATTGAACCACCGGTTCCAGCAAGCCATAAATGACTTGGGGCCACTACAAGCAAGCTCTAACAATACAAAAAAAGTGAAAACGCGTATATGACCGGAAGGGTCATTACAATGAAACACAAAATCTATTCTATTTTTTTCTTAATTGCTCTTGTATATTAGATATCTTTATATGAGAAAATATATATATACATACAATTCAATATAAATACATATTATATGTAAATATATGAATATAAATACATATTACTCAAGGTCAAATACATATTGTACGTAAATAAATGAATATATATTGAACTGTATATATATACATAATATATACAATTCAATACAAGTACATACTGCATGTAATAGATGAATATAAATACATATTACTCAAGGTCAAATACATAATATCTATCTTTTATAAATAATATTTGCAACACAGACTTACAAAAAAAATACAAATTGTTTCATGTTGTCAATATATTCTGCAATTTGTATATGAATGATAAAAACTCGAGATTTATTTTTCGAAATCCAAACTTTTGATGAAAAACTCTAAATTTCAGATTAGAGATTTTATTGTTGAATAGTTTTCCTTAGAGTTCCCCATTTGGAAATGGAGTCTAAAAAATCCAAATCAACTGCGTGATATAAGGAGAGAAATCTGCTCATTAAAGATCCTTTCCTTTTTAATCGTAACAATCCAACTAAAATCACTCAACACCTCCCAATTTGTATTTGTATTTGTATTTATCTGTTAAAGCTTTAAATACAAAAAACAAATAGCAATATTTTAGCTTAAAAAATGCTATCTCTTGTATTAAGCAAAGTTATGCTATCTCCTCCTTAATTATGGGCTCAAGTTTGCTATTTGAGAAAATCGTTTACACCCCCGAACTTTGCTTTAAAATCAAACACCCCCCTCAACTTTGAACAATAATCATTCCCTCCTTTTATCCTAAATGACTTTTCAAAATACCTATTTTATCCTTGTATTATCAACCTTTGTATCTTTTTTAAAAAATCTCTTTGTAATCACAATTTTTATTTTTTAAAAATCTATATAACATATTTTCTATAAAAAAATAAATATTATCTTTTAGATGAAAAAGAAACGTAAGAAATACTAATTGAGTATATAAGTTAATGACGTTCCATGATGAAATAAATGAGCAAAATAAATAATTTTTTTTTATTAATAATAACCAAATTATTTTTCAAAAAATTATTTTACTTTATTCAAAAAATATTGTTCGTCCATAAAAAATTCAAAAACAACTTAAAATTGTATTTGAAAAAGTGAAAAAATACCTAAATACTTGTTTTCACTTTTTTCTATCTCCCTTTTCACTTTTTAGTTATGTTTAACACTTTAAATCTAAAAAGTCTTTCAAAAAAGATATGGCCGAACACAACTCCAACTACAAAAATTTCAAATAAAGTGTTTTGTTTTTATTTTCATGGCCAAACGCGCACTTAATGCATAAAATATAAAAATACTAATCATAAAAAGTAGCATTAAATTTTGTGATTAGTTTATAAAAGGATTATTTTATATAATAATATTAATAAATTTAATTAAAAATGGTAAATACCTAAGTTAAGAAAAATAAATATTATAATATAAAAATATATTACATAAATAGAAAATTAAAAATGTTAAAGGTAAAGACATTGCATAGGATAAAGGGGAAAAATGATTATTATTCAAAATTGAGGGAATATTTGATTTTTAAAGCAAAGTTAAGAAGTGTAAACAATTTTTCATCCTAAAATATTTAACTATAGCAGTTTTATATACAATTGATACTTATGCGTTAATTTTGGCAGCTAATCAGGCACCGAATATATTATGCCGTTTTGTTCCTATTTTTTAGGCAAAATTACAAAATTCCTCA
This sequence comes from Jaltomata sinuosa, assembly GCA_003996215.1. NCBI lineage: Eukaryota > Viridiplantae > Streptophyta > Magnoliopsida > Solanales > Solanaceae > Jaltomata > Jaltomata sinuosa. The sequence continues at coordinate 584,881 of QJPP01000883.1, read as the reverse complement.
TCTTCCATACAAATTATATCCCCCCTCCCCCCATTTACTATATTCAAGAAAATACTTTTCATTCTACAAGATACCTTTTGATATAGTTAATTTATACCATGAATATTTATCCCATAAATTTATATAAAAAATATAACAATAAATTGAATTTGTAAGAAATTAGCTTCGTATATCAGCTTTCCGATTTTCATCTCTCTCGTATATCACATCCTTGAAACTTGTATATTAGCGTCTATTTTTGTATATCGACTTCCTCTTCAGGCCTTGGACCTTTCAAACCCACGATATTAGCCTCCAACTTCTAAAGGTTGACTCAAATAATTTCGTTGGAGCCTCAGTCCAACAGAAAAATGCAGGGGTGAAAATAGAGTATTTGGACTCGACAAATGTCACATGCGTCAAAATGAAAAGGATGAAATTAGCATTATATAAGTGTTGAATCTAATAGTAAGCACAAAAGAACTCATGTATTACATAATTTTTGCAAGGAAAGTAGCAAATTTTAAACAATGATAAAATCATGTATGAATTGATAAAGTTCAAGAAGAGTAAGTTCTCAAATGGAATCAGTTTGCAGATTGCGTGTGAACTGAATCATTTCTGGCTTAAAGAGATTTTTTATCAAACGTAAGTAACATCCCATGTTTCTATTCATTTTACTTTTATTATAAGACCCATTCACTGGAATAGAAATCTTCGACAAATCTTAATACTTACCATGAAGGGACAACACTGTTAGGAAAATATTTCAGAAAAGAAAATGCATTTGAAACACATTTGCAAGTTCTAAATAATTTGCTTAGGAGTTTGACCCTCATGGCAACCCAAGTGAGCTTAGGAGTATCCTTCCCTAAGAAAAGAAAAGAATTGCAATCGATCCCTAATAGTAAATTCCTAGCTATGACTGGTTTCATAAAGGTTTGACCTTTCAAACTTGCTTAAAGCAAGTCATGGATTAGCACAACATCATAAGAATGCCTTTATGAATTCAGATAATGAACCTTTATTGCATGACAGAGTTGTTATAGGGAGAGACCAAGTTCTCTTAAGGCAAGATTAAGACAACATTAAAGGAGAAAGAAGCGTGCATTTATCACTTCGATAATGGTATAATAACATTCTAGGATGAACTACAAAGCAACTGTTATGATACCTCCATTCAAATTGCCGAGTTGGAGGAGAAAGTGAGCTACGAGGAACTCCCTTCACTCCTTTTTCTCATATCATGGAGAAATTAGCACAAGAAGAATACAAGACGAGATTACTATAGCTTTTGAGACCTTACACTAACATGAGGAAATCAATGAGTATCTCAAAAGCTTCTTGAAACAGATTTAACATGCCTTATGTGTTTAACATGAAGGAAAACTTTAAGGACTTGAACTAAACATTTAGTACAGAAAAAATGACAAGGCATTGGTGCTTGTTGAAAAACCTCAAACCAAGAACTTTCAGAGTTGAAGCATACCATGGTGAAGAAATGTTTCATTTCTAGTTCTGCCTTCGAAAGAAAATCATGTAGGAAAGGAAAACTCAATTATTTCTTTATAATTTCTCAAACACATAATCCTTGAATGAATTCTTTCAAGCTACGAGGATAGAACTAAAACTATAGTAGAGTTTTATTCTATTCCCAATATTTCGGGCCTTTGAGGAGAACTAGTAAGTGATCTAAAAGACAAAAATGATTTCTTCCCAATAAATTTTACTTAGTATCGTAAACTAAGGAGATTTTCGGAGAAAACTCTGCTCATATTACACAAGAATTAGTGAACAACTACATCAATGGGAAGAACAAAGCAAGCAATTCATTAATCTCTAATCTCGACAATAAGATTTAAACAAATGACTATCTTTAAACATCTCTTCTAACTATCTTTCAAAAAGAATAATTTTTTTCTTTTTTAGTAATTTTTTAATTTTAATTTTTCACATGACATGTTTAAGACCATAAGATTATAAGATATCTTGATATATTTGACATATCTTTAATTTAAGATAATAAGATTAAAAGTTCTTTTATATTTTTTTAAATTTCGTATCAAGTTAAAATAGATCAAATAAATTGAAACGGACAGAGTAATTAATTTAGAGGCTTAAAATTCTCTTGACTATTCTAAAACATCATCGTATCAACCTCGTAGAGCAACTTTGGTAGGATAATGCATTTATTTATATAAAAAATTAAAATAACGGCTATTTAATTACGTTACTAGAAAAGAACATATTGACTTTCATCAGCACATACATAGTTAGACTAATTATTAAATTAAATATAAAAATAATCTACATAATCTATATAGTAGTACTATACATTATTGGCCATGCAAACGTAACATGATATATCCAAGAAAAAGAAAAACAATTTTGTCTTCCTTCACTCATGAGACATATAGAAATGAATTCAAAATTTAAAATTTGAAAATTCTAAATTTATAATACGTATATATTAAATATATTTTAAGATAAATATAAAGTTTAGAGAAACAAGTGCACAAAATCGATTTGAACACTGTTAATTAAGTGAAGTATATAAATTTTTATAAATTTAACCATTCAGAATTAGATCGAAGTAAAAAAAATCGCTTATGAAGTTGCAAACTTCAACCTATATAAAGTTAACTTCTGAAGTTTGGGTTGACAGTCTCGAACTTAATTGTATATTTGTTTCCAAAATTTGTCCTGACATTCCAAGACTTGAGATTCTTATCTGAACTCTGATAACTCATTCATTTCATTTTATTTATAGTACCTCCATTTCATGGAGAGTACTTTATTTTTCTTCACCCTAAATTAATTTATTCAAAGTACCTCGTTCATTTCATTCATGATTCTTCAATTTGTTTTTTGCAGCTCAGAATATAGTCCAAATTAAATAAGAATTTACAATACTATCTAAAATATATAAAAAATAAAAAAAAGAACATTACATTTGTTGGTTCATAGCATTTAATTATACCATGATTTTTTTTTAACCAAATAAAGCTTTTAAAGAAGAAATAAAACGAGGAAGAAGAGAAGAAGCCAAGTAACAACATTACATGCGTTGGTCACGTAATATTCAGTATATTATGTGACAATAATTAGAGACGGATTCAAAATTTATAAATTTATTATTTATGGATTTTAGCCATCAAACCTATTATATTTATAGATTTATAATTATTATTTATTACAATTTTAATAAATTTCTATACATAAATTTATATTTCACGTTCAGATTAACCCAACGCTACAACACTAGATTCCGCCCCTGACAACAGCACCAAAATTCATGCCTAACTTCAATCTCTACATTGGATCTGGCTATCTTAGATAAGGCAGTAACTAACCACAAGTTTTTATAATTGAATAAAACAAAAATGATAACAGAAATATATCCAAGAAAACTCATGTCATGCATGACAAATTCTGAAATTGGGCTTACAGGCTACTGCATGAAAGGTATAGCTCACTATCAAATATACAATAGAATTGATTACTTCGTCCGTTTCAATTTGTTTGTAAGTCTTACTTTTTTTTTTGTCCATTTTAAAAGAATATTTTTTTTGATAACTCTTTAATTTTAACTTTTATATTCTACATATATATTAATTTAAGATTATAAAATTTAAAAATCTTTATTATTTTTTTAAATTTTATATTAAATTAAAATTAGACAAACATATTAAAACAAAAAGAATATTTTTCTTCAAAGAAAGACGGTCACTTTCTGGTTTGTCCACTGATGTTTCTTATATTAAATGAAAGAAACAAATATTAAGTACTGGTAAAACTTGTCTTCTCATAAAATTTCGTCACCTCAAACGTCATGTGTCTAAATTTGGTCCTCAAACATGTTACTCTCTTATAGGGGTGGGCATAATACATGCATAGAGATCGAAATTTTCAATATCATACCAGACATATCCCTACTTTATATATGTCACGATTCAAAATCGGGCCATGATGACGTCTACATAACCTCCTAGTAGACTAGCCAAAACCCACCGATAATAATTAAACTAAGAAAAAGCGGAAGATATAAATGAAAAGACAGGGCCAATAGCATATATACATACAAACATACAAAATATACAAAGGATGAACTAAAGTGAACGAATAGACAAAACAACACGAGAACCAATCCCGGACCTGGTGTCACTAGTATAAGAGCGACTAAGCAAATAGTAGCTATACCACAGACTCTGTCTATCCAAAATATAAAAATATAGACAGAATATACAAGATGGAAAGCATGTAAAGTCTCCAAAAGCGTCGGGAGCTCACCGCGATACGAACTGCAACAGGCCTCGAACGACATGAGGGTCAATGAGGGTGGTTCGTACTAGGTGTTGGATCAGAAAAAGATGCAGAGTGTAGTATGAGTACCAAGACAACAAGTACCCAGTAGGCATCATAGGCCGACCGAGCACATAAAGATAATATATAAAATAAATTATAGGAAAGTACATAAAATACAGGGATCCACCTAGATCTAGTTATAAAACTGAAAACAGAAATATCCTAACCAACAAGAGGGCAATAATAATACAATTAATACAAGCAACCGACAATCCAATTACACCCAAGTCGATGCAATACTATGAGATATGATGTGATGTATGAATGCATAATAGTATAAACTCGGAATACCGCATCAGACTATGCATATATATGTAGGTGTGCATATAGGAAGTAAAAACCCGAAATAATGCATCGGGGGTCCGAAATACCGCAGCGGACTATAAGTATATATATGAATGAATATAAATCCCAGAATAACGCATCGGGTGTTCAGAATACCGCATCGTACTATGAGTATGCATATTTGAAAATAGCAGAGAAAAGGTCTGGGTATATCCCTTGGACCGGCATAAAAGTAGTACTTTTCCTTTTCTTTTCAAAATCAGTAGTAAACCCAGTATAACTCTTCAAACATCCAAGAACCACAATATCCATAGTAAATCTCCAGTTTTAAATCCAAAAGTCTCGAAAACCTTCCTTTTCTGTATTGATAATATGCAATGCAGTATGAGCATGAAGTATATATAATCAGAGAAAGTACCACACCACAAGGAAAAATAGGGTAAAATACCCTCCAGAACAAGGGAACTGACATGGAAACTTCGTCCAAATCCAAGCTATGGCCTCGAACCCACAGTTACACACAACCAATAATTAAAGCGAAAATAGCAGAAAATAATTACGGGGACCACTATGAGCCTCTACACTACCTCTAAAATCTCCTAAAAGCATACTAAGGATTTTACGCTAGGCATAACAATACTACGGGATCCTAGACTAAGGATAACATGAGTAAATTCTAATTTATGATCTGAAATGGCCATAATAATATAAATCACAAGATTTAATCCTAATACCACCCAAAGTCCAACCTAACGTTCCAGTAATATATGATATATAAAATCTAACTAAACTCAGTCTAGAAAGTAAACCGTAACCTATCCCGGAGCTGAACTGCAATCACGAACCATCACTCGTGTGCCTTCCCCTTCCGAACAGTTGCCAGGCTATCAAGAACATAAACTAAGTGTCAAAACAAGAAGAATGACACCCATATTGATATACGGAAAATAGGGCCAGAAATCAGGTCGAAAAATGATCCTCGGTGCCCGCACAATGAAACCGAAAATGAAATTCAATATTAAGATCGCGATGGGTTAAGGAACCCATATGCTCAAAACTTGAGTGTGAATGGAGCTCGTTTGGAGGCCCAAAATAGCCCCGAAGTGCTACTAATTCGAGGATTTAAGACGGAGAATTACAAGATTTTTAAGATGGAGACTTACCAATTAGGGAGAGAACTACGCCAATGGAGTGAGTCCCACGAACTCACGAACATGCAGCCCAAGGAATAAATTCTACAAGTATTTATCCAAGCTCCAGAAATTAATCAACAATGGAGTTTTACTAAATGGAGAAGAAGAGAGCTTTGGAGAAGGAGAACTTACCAATTATCGAGAAAATATGAATTCCAGATGAACAAACGATTTTCCCAGGTCAATGACTAATTTGGAGCACTTTAGAAGAGTGTTTTGGTATTTAGGTGTTGGGAGAAATGAACAAAGTGGCTGAAAAGCAAAGTGGACAGCTTAAATAACTGTCTGGGGTCCTTCATCGCGATCGCGATAGGACCCCCGCGTTCACGAAGAAGAGCGAGCCGGACCATCGCGATGGTGACAGGCCAGCCACGTGATCGCATAGAGCAAGCCCATGCCTGCTTCATCGCGAATGCGATGGTCAAGGAACTAGACCACCGCAAACGCGATGGCCACCTCGCAATCGCGATGACCAAAATGGTCTGCAACTTTAATAGCAGCAACCAATAATTCACCAAGGCCAAAAGTTTATCCGATGGACCCTCGAGATTCATTCAGAATCCTGTGAACACAAACCAACCATGCTACCCAATCAGAAACAACATTCCGGACTCAATGAAAGTGACGAAACTCCCAACGGAAATTATTTTAATGAAAAGTGGGCCACGTTCCAAAAGCTGACTCGGAACTCAATACCTCAAAATAAGTCCGGAAGCCACGGGACCCAAACCCAAGGTCCCTCTAGCCCAAAATCGACATTCCAGAGCTAACAACACTGACAAAATTTCCATCCGAAACCTATGTTGTCCAAAGTCAACCCTACCAGCCAAACTGGCTTGAAAACACAGAAAGCAACACAAAACCAAACTAAAAGCACTCAGACCCAGACCAAATGTCTTACTAGACCAAAATCCCGTTCCGGAGCCAATGGAACTCTCAGAATTCAATTTTGAGCATATTTACTAATAAAGTTGACCGAAGTCAAGGATCTTCTAAGTTCAAGTTCTAAAAGAGGGAAATGGTCATAACGACCTAACGAATGGCCCGGGCACTGAACCGTCAGTCCCAACAAGTCATAAATGACCTGTAGCCACTAAGGAAAAGCTCAAAACACAGAAAAAGCATGAAAAACAAGAAAATGACCAGGAGGGTCATTACAACATCCACTACTAAAAGAACTTTTGTTCGTGAAAGTTATAAAAAGGATAGTGCATGAGGACTCAATAAGACGAGGATAACGGGTCTGCATGTCGGTCTCGATCTCCCAAGAAGACTCCTCGACAGGACGATGCCACTACTGAACCTTAACTGAAGGAATATCCTTGGACCTAAACTTCCTAACCTGCCTGTCCAAAATAGCAACAGGTTCCTCGTCAAAGGCTAAGGACTCATCCAACTGAACTGACTCAACTGAAGCACGTGAGACTCATCTGGAATATACCGCCACAACATAGAGACATGAAACACAAGATGCACACTGGAAAGATCAGGACGAAAGGCTAACTCATAAGAAACCTCTCCAATACGACGAAGGATCTGAAATGGCCCAATAAACCTCAGACTGAGCTTACACTTCCTCCCGAACCTCATCGCGCCCTTCATGGGGGATACTCGAAGGAACACACTGTCATCCATCATGAACTCTAGATCTCGAACTCTCCGGTCAACATAACTCCTCTGCCTACTCTGGGCAATGCGAAGTCTCTCCTGAATAACTCGAACTCTATCCATAGAATCACGAAGCAAGTCGGTACCCTATGGCCTAACCTCGAAAACATCAAACCAACCCACCAGAGATCTGCACCGCCTGCCATACAAAGACTCGAACAGAGCCATCTGAATGCTAGAATGGTAACTATTATTATATGCAAACTCTGCCAAGGCTAAACATTGGTCCCACTGACCCCCGAAATCAATAACACAGGCTCGCAACATATCCTCTAGAACCTGAATAGTACGCTCTGACTGACCATCTGTCTGCGGATGAAAAGTGGTGCTAAGCTCAAGCCTAATACCCAACTCTCTATGAATAGACCTCCAGAAGTGCAAAGTGAACTGAGTACCTCAGTCGGAGATGATAGAAAGTGGCACACCATGCAAACGGATAATCTCCCAAATATATATATCTAAGCTAACCTCTCGAAACTGTAGGAAGTCTGAACTGGTAGAAAGTGAGAAGACTTCGTCAACCTATCCATGATAACCCAAATAGCATCAAATCTCCACAAGGTACATGGCAAACCGACTACGAAGTCCATAGCAATCCACTCCCATTTCCACTCTGGAATGGGTAGCCTCTGAGACAAACCACCTGGCCTCTGGTGCTCAAACTTCACCTGCTGACAGTTCAAGCACCTAGATACGAAAGCTGAAATATCCCTCTTCATCCCACACCATCAGTAGTGATGCCTCAAGTCACAATACATCTTAGCTGCCCCGGGATGAATGGAATACCTAGGACAATCAGCCTCCTTCAATATCAATCTGACCAAGTCACCAGCTCTAGGAACGCAGATACGACCCTTGATCCTCAGAATACCCTCTGAATCTAAAGCCGCCTTCCTAACCTCGCCACTTAACACCTTGTCACGAATGATCCTCAACCTTGTATCATCAAACTGTTGTGCCTGAATCCTCTCTAACAAAGAAGATCTAGCCTCAATAAAAGCAAAAATACGACCAGACTCAGAAATGTCAAGTCTAACCAACCTGTTAGCCAAGGACTGGATGTCCCAAGCTAAAGGTCTCTCCTTTATCGCTAAGAAAGCCAAGCTACCCATACTCACTGTCTTTTGGCTCAAGGCATCCGCCACCACATTTGCCTTGCCCGGATGTTAGAGAATAAAGAGGTCATAGTCCTTTTGTAACTCCAACCACCTACACTGCCTCAAATTTAGATCCTTCTGGTTGAAAATGTACTGAAGACTACGATGGTCAGTAAAGATCTCACAATGCACACCATAAAGATAATGCCTCCACATCTTCAACGCGAAGACTACCGCCGCTAAATCCAAGTCATATGTTGGGTAGTTCCTCTCGTGCACCTTTAACTATTTGGAAGCATATGCAATAACCCGGCCCTGCTATATCAAGACACAACCTAAACCAATACCTAAAGCATCACAATATACGGTGAAACCCTGACCCTCAATCAAAAGAGTAAGAATCAGAGCTGAAGTCAACAAGGCCTTGAGATTCAGAAAGCTTGCCTCACACTCATCTGATCACTGGAAGGGAACATTCTTCTGAATCAATCTAGTCAATGAAGCTGCTATCGAAGAAAATCCCTCCACAAACCGTCTGTAATAACTTGCCAACCCGACAAAACTGCAAACCTCGGTAGGAGAAGTGGGCCTAGCCCAATCACGAACTGTTGCAATCTTTGCCAGATCTACCATAACCCCATCCTTGGACACCACTTGCCCTAAGAATGACACAAACTTAAGCCAAAACTCACACTTAGTGAATTTGGCATACAACTGGTGGTCTCGCAAGGTCTGAAGTATAAATCTATGATGTTGCTCATGCTCCTCTCTACTCCTCAAAGAAATCAGGATGTTGTCGATGAACACAATCATAAATGAGTCCAAGTAGGCACTGAACACACGATTCATCAACTCCATAAAATATGCTGGAGCATTAGTCAACCCAAAAGATATGACTAGGAACTCATAATGGTCGTATCGAGTCCTAAATACAGTCTTTGGGATATCCTCAGCCCTAATCCTCAACTGGTGATAACCGGACCTCAAATCTATCTTAGAGAACACTGCTGCACCCTGTAGCTGGTCAAACAAATCATCAATACGCGGTATTGGATATCTGTTCTTAACTATCATCTTATTCAACTGCCTGTAGTCAATACACATACGCATAAACCCGTCCTTCTTCTTCACAAATAGAACCGGATCACCCCACAGAGACATACTAGGCCTGATAAACCCTCTACTTGACAGATCCTAGAGCTGATACTTAAGCTCCCTCAACTCAGCAGGTGCTATTCGATATGGCAGAATAGAAATGGGCTTGGTGCTCGGCTTAACATCAATACCAAAATCAATGTCACGATCAGGAGAAAGACCCTAAAGCTCAGAAGGAAACACATCCAAATACTCACAAACCACATGAATTGACTCAAGAGGAGGTGTGGTGGCACTAGTATCAGGGACATAGGCAAGATAAGCTAAGCACCTCTTCCCAACCAACCGCTGGGAGCTCAGAAAGGATATAACACCCCTCGGCATGTGGCTATTGGCACCCTTCCATACGGTAGGAGGGATATCAGGAATCCAAAGAGTAATAGTCTTGGTGAAGCAATCCAAAACTGCATGATAAGAAGACAGCCAATCCATGACCAAAATCACATCAAAATCAACCATATCTAGTACAACCAAGTCCACCCACGTGTCGTACCCCAAGATAGTCACTACACAATATCGATGCACCTGATCCACTACTAAAGAATCACCTACTAGGGTAGATACACGCAAGGAAGCAGGCAAAGACTCACAAGCAGACTCCAAAAGAGTAGCATAATAAGCAGATACATATGGGAATGTAGACCCCGAATCAAACAAAGCAGAAGTAGACTGATGACAAATAGAGATCATATCTATGATCACAACATCTGAAGTCTCAGCCTTTGTCCGACCCAGAACCACATACATGTGGCTCCGACCGCCACGACCACCTGACCTACCAGACTGAGGACCACCTCTAGTACCCTGGAGACCACCCCTACTACCTTGTGAACTGCCTCTAGCTGGTGGTGCTGGAGCCTTGGGGGCCTGCACCAACTGATCCTGATGCCTAGGGTGCTGTACCGATAGGCACTCTCTAGCAAAGTGGCCTATCTCGCCATACTCATAACAACCCCACCCAAATGTACTCCGCTGTGAAGACCCGGCTGAATCAGAATGACCACCATGACCTGTGGACCCTGAATGATGACCTCGTGGAGCAGGAATAATACTCTGGCTACTCTGACCCTCAGAAGTCTGTAAAGCAGCCTGGACAGGCTGACTTGGCTGGAAGCGCTGTTGGTGCTGACCTCTACCATATTAGCCTCTACCACAGGCTTGTGAACTATTGAAACTGCCTTGATGGCGGGGCCTCTTATCACTGGCCCCTTGGGCCTCACAAAGTACGCCCTCAATAGTACGGGCATGATCAACTACCTCCAGAAAAGACTGACCCCATGCTACCATACCCTCTGTTGCCAAGCGGAGATGCAAGGTCAAACCTCAAACAAATTGACGTACTCTCTCATGCTCGGTGGGGAGAATCATAGTGGCGTGTCTAGACAACTGGTGGAAGCGGACCTCATACTCAGTCACAGTCATGGAACCATGCTATGACCCAGAGAACTGATCCATCAACCACTCTCTCATGCTATGCGGTACATATTTCTCCGAAAAAGCTGCGAAAAACTGGGCCCAAGTAAGCGGAGGTGACCCGGCTGGTCTGCAAGCAATATATGACCTACCACTGGTTTGTTGGACTATCCAGCTGAAATGCGGTGTAATATGCTCCATATGACTCAATTAAACCCAAATTGTGTAACCTCTGTTGGAATCTAGTCAAAAACTCGTGCGCATCCTCCCTAGAAGCACTTGAAAACCTCGGAGGACCCAATATCAAGAACCTACCTATCATCTTTTGCTTCTCAGAAGACATAAATGGAATGACAAGAAGAGGTGGAGAAAATGTAGGATCTGGTAATACCTCCAATCTGGGAGCCGCAGTAGTAGGCTGTGCTTCTGAACCTTGTGCTGCCCCTAAGCTGAAGTCTGACCCTCATCTCTAACCTGAGAAACAATCGAAGTGGCTGACGAAGCTGCGAGCGGAGTCATACCCTCGAGGAACCCCAATAATTAAACCAAGGTGTCCTGTAACACTGGAGTAGCTACAAAACTTACTTGATTCTAGGCTGGCCCCACATGCTCCAGCTCATACTGTACCTCATCCACTCTAATCTCAGGCTCTGGTGATGGTAGTCTAGCTCAGGCTCGAGCTGGTACCGTAGCTCGTGCCCTACCTCGACCTTTGGGTCGACCTCTACCCCATCCCCTAGTTGGGGCTCTAACTGCAGACTCAGGGGCCTCGTCCTCACCCACTGCAGATCTCGTCCGAACCATCTGAGAAAGAGTGAAACAAAGATACTCAGAAGTTGATCAAGTCAAGAACGCACGACAAGGAATCAAATAATATGACATACTTCACAGGAATGTACTATAGCCTCTAACAGATTGCATACGGACATCATTGTACCAATCCACGAGACTCTATTAGACACTTTGCTCTTGTATTGGCGAGACTAGTGAACCTAGAGCTCTGATACCACTCTATCTAAACCCGGAACTGGGCCATGATGGCGTCAACATAACCCCCAGTAGACGAGCCAAAACCCAACGATGTGGAAGATAATAATAATAATTTAACTAAGCAAAAGCGGAAGATATAAATGAAAAGACAAGGCCAATAGCATATATACATACCAACGTAATACAAAGGATGGCCCTAAAGTGACCGAATAGACAAAACAACATGAGAACCAATCCCGGACCTGGTGTCACTAGTACAAGAGCGACTAAGCAAAGAGTGGCTATACGATAGACTCTGTCTATCAAAAATATAAAAATATAGACATAATATACAAGATGGAAAGCATGTAAAGTCTCCAAAAGCGTCGGGAGCTCACCGCGATCCGAACTGTAACAGGCCTCGAACTACATGAGGGTCAATGAGAGTGGTTCGTACTAGGTGCTGCATCAGAAAAAGATGCAGAGTGTAGTATGAGTACCAAGACAATGGGTACCCAGTAGGCATCATAGGCCGACCGAGCACAGAAAGATAATATATAAAATAAATTATAGGAAAGTACACAAAATACAGGGATCCACCTAGATCTAGTTATAGAACTGAAAACAGAAATATCCTAACCAACAAGAGGGAAATAATAATACAATTAATACAAGCAACTGACAATCTAAGTACACCCAAGTTGATGCAATGCTATGAGATATGATGTGATGTATGAATGCATAATAGTATAAACCCAGAATACCGCATCGAGAGCGAATACCATATCGGATTATGCATATATATAGAGAGGTGTCCATATAAGAAGTAAAAACGCAGAATAACGCATTGGGGGTCCGGAATACCACATCGGACTATAAGTATATATATGAATGAAAATAAGGCACAGAATAACGCATCAGCTGTCTGGAATACTGCATCGGTGTATGAGTATGCACATTTGAAAATAGCAGAGAAAATTCTGGGTATATCCCTTGAACCGGCATAAAAGTAGTACTTTTCCTTTCCTTTCCAAAATCAGTAGTAAATCCAGTATAACTCTTCAAACATTCAAGAACCACAGTATCCATAGTAAATCTCCAGTTTTAAATCCAAAAGCCTCGAAAGCTTTCCTTTTCTGTATCGATAATATGCAATGCAGTATGAACTAAAGTATTCATAATCAGAGAAAGTAGCACACCACAAGGCAAAACAGGGAAAAATACCCTCCAAAACAAGAGAACTATGCTGGAAACTCCATCTAAATCCAAGCTATGGCCTCGGGCCCACAGTTACACACAACCAACAATTAAAGCGTAAATAGTAGAAAATAAATACAGTGACCACTACGAGCCTCTACGCTACCTCTAAAATTTCCTAAAAGCATACTAAGGATTCTACGCTAGGCATAACAATACTACGGGCTCCTAGACTAAGGATAGAATGAGTAAATTCTAATCTATGATAATGGCCATAATAATATAAATTACAAGATTTAAGCCTAATTCTACCTAATGTCTAACCTAATATTCCAGTAACATATGATATATAAAATCTAACTAAACTTAGTCTAGACAGTAAACTGTAACATACCTCGGGGCCAAACTGCAAACATGAACCATCACTCATGTGCCTTCTCCTTCCGAACAACCTCAGACAACTGCCACGATTTCAAGAATATAAACTAGGTGTCAAAATGAGAAGAATGACACCCATATTGATATACGGAAAATCAAACAGGAAATCGAGTCGGAAAATGACCCTCAGGGCCCGCATAATGAAACCAAAAATAAAATTCACAATTAAGGTTGCGGTGGGTTAAGGAACCTATGCTCAAAACTTGAGCGCAAATGGAGCTCATTTCGGGTCCCAAAACAGCCCCGAAGTGCTACTAATTTGAGGATTTAAGACGGATAATTACAAAAATTTTAAGACGGAGACTTACCAATTAGGGAGAGAATTACGCCAATGGAGTGAGTCCCACAAACTCACGAACATGTAGCCCAAGGAAGAGATTCTACAAGTATTTATCCAAGATCCAAGAATTAATCAACAGTGGAGTTTTACTAAATAGAGAAGAAGAGAGCTTTGGGGAAGGAGAACTTACAAATTATCAAGATAATACGAATTCCAGATGAACAAACGATATTCCTAGGTCAAGGACTGATTTGGAGCACTTTAGAAGAGTGTTTTGGTATTTACGTGTTGGGAGAAATGAACAAAGTGGCTGAAAAACAAAGTGGACAGCTTAAATAGTTGTCTGGGGTCCTTTATCGCGATCACGATAGGACCCCTGCGTTCGCGAAGAAGAGCGAGCCGGACCATCGCGGTCGCGACAGGCCAGCCATACGATCGCATAGAGAAATCTCATGCCTGCTTCATCGCGAACCCGAAGAGCAACCTTCGTGATCGTGATGGTCAAGGAACTAGACCATCACAAATATGATGGCCACCTAGTGATCACGATGACCAAAATGGTCTGCAACTTTTATATCAACAACAATCAATTCACCAAGGCCAAAAGTTCATCAGATGGACCCTCGGGATTTATTCAAAACCCCCTGAACACAAACCAACCATGCTACCCATCCAGAAACAACATTATGTACTCAATGAAAGCAACGAAACTCCCAACGAAGATTATTTTAATGAAAAATGGGCCCTGTGCCCAAAACTGACTAGAACTCAATATCTAAAAACAAGTCCGGAAGACCTGAGACCCGAACCCAAGGTCCCTCTAGCCCAAAGTCAATATTCTGGAGCTAACAACACTGATGGAATTTCCATCCGAGGCCGTCTTCTCTAAATGTTGACAAAAGTCAACCCTACCAGCCAAACTGGCTTGAAAACACAGAAAGCAACACAAAACCAATTTGAAAGTACTCAGACCCAGACCAATGGTCATGATAGAACAAAATCCCCATTCCGGAGCCAACAAAACTACCAGAATTTGATTCTGAGAACGTTTACTAAGAAAGTTGACCGAAGTGAAGGATTTTCTAAGTTCAAGTTCTAAAATAGGGAAATGGCTATAATGACCTAACGAATGTACCGGACACCAAACCGTCAGTCCCGACAAGTCATAAATGACCTGTAGCCGCTAAAGGAAAGCTCGAAATATGGAAAAAGTATGAAAAATAAGAAAATAACTGGGAGGGTCATTACAATATATATCCCTCTAATTATCATCATATATAAGCACACAATTATTAAGAGTCATACAAGTCAAGATTCATCCTACCAATTTCTCTCACTCAATACTAAAGTCTACTTCCCTTCATTTGACTTTGGACTTCGAACTTAAGTTCTCTAGCTTCTATTTTCATAATTCTTTCTTTGTCTCAGTTAAGCTTTTGAACTTAACAATGTGCAACCTCATGTCCTCCTGGTGACATTTCTAGCACAAATTCATATCAATCTATCTCTCCAATTTTCCAAAAGGCTAATCAAATTGGGCATTGAGGTGACATTCACCACGAGCGTTTTTGCCCATTGTCGTATGGCAAAAAATGTGGATTTCACCATGCTCGAGGGCTTGAATTTAGCGATATTCTCTAACGGGTATGACAATGGTTTCAAGCTTGACGTGGATGACTCTAAACATTACATGACGGAGATTAGAAGTCATGGGTCTCAAGCAATAAGAGATATCATTCTGAAGAGCTCAGACGAGGGACGTCCTGCCACGTAGAGGTAGCGCGTGAACTTCACATCCCGTCCGCGTTACTATGAATTCAATGAGCAACTGTGCTAGACATATACTACTATTACATCAATGGATATGAGGATGTAATGAAGTGTAGCTCCAATGATTCAAATTGGAGTATCCAATTGCCAAGGCTTCCATCACTAAAAAGCTAAGATCTTCCATCTTTTCTAGTTTCTTCTAGCTCTAAAGATGAAAAATATAGTTTTGCTCCACCAATATTTAAAAAGAAACTAGAAACATTAGATGGTGAAGTAAATCCAAAGGTGCTTGTAAATACATTTGATGAATTAGATCTAGATGCACTCAAAGCTATTGAAAAGTACAATTTAATTGGAATTGTACCATTGATTCCTTCATCATTCTTGGATGGAAAAGATTCATTGTATTCTTCCTTTGGTTTTGATCTTTTTAAAATGTCTAATGACTACATGGAATGGTTGGATTCAAAGCCTAAGTCATCAATTATTTATATCTCATTTGGGAGTATTGAATTTATCAAGAAACCAAAAATGAGGAGACTACAAAAGGTTTGATGGAGATTAAAAGGCCATTCTTGTGGGTAATAAGAGATCAAGAAAATGTAAAAGAAGTAGAAAATGAAGAAGAGAAATTAAGTTGCATGATGGAATTGGAGAAGCAAGGGAAGATATAGTGCCATGGTGTGCACAACTTGAAGTCCTAACACATCCATCTTTAGGATATTTCATCTCGCACTGTGGATGAAATTTGACTCTGGAGAGCCTGTCATCAGGCGTGCCTGCAATGGCATTTCCTCATTGGATAGATCACGGGACTAATGCTAAGTTGATTGAAGATGTTTGGAAGACAGGTGTCAGGATGAGAGTGAATGAAGATGGTGTGGTTGAGAGTGAATAGATAAAAAGGTGCATAGAAATTGTAATGGATGGTGGAGAAAAAGGAGAAGAAATGAGAAAGAATGCTCAAAAATGGAAATTTTTTGGCAAGGGAAGCTGTGAAAGAAGGTGGATCTTCAGAAATGAATCTAAAAGCTTTTGTACAAGAAGTTGGCAAAGGTTGGTGAGATTTTCTTGATGAGAAATTGTTTTCCTATTTGTAATTTGCTCTTCTCCTAATAAAATTTAGGGTTTTATACATGGTTTATGTAAAAGAATTATTATAAGTTACTATTTATAATAAGTAAAACTAGTAATCTGCAAAATAAGGCACGCAATTTGTTATAAAAGATGTATGAAACTTTAAGTTATCGAGTTCATTAGAATTCAGAACTTTTAATACGGAATATAAACTTATGTATAAAAATTGGGAAAAGGGTCAAAAATGTCCCTCTACTTTTAAAAATTGGCTATATTTACCCTCCGTCATACTATCTGGCTAAATATACCCCTCTCATCACCAAAGTTTTCACATGTACCCCTCAATTGGATGAAAATAGCCAATTCAACAAAAATAACCCCAATTTAAAAATAATCCTAATCTATAACCCGCCCGCCCCAACCCACAACTAAAAAATACCCCAAATCTCATCTATCCCTCATATTCTCCCTAAATAAAGCAAGTTTTATGTTCAAAATATGGTTAATATTATATTATATTATGTGTTTCAATTTATATGATGTATTTTTCTTTTTAGTTTTTTTTAAATAATAATATTTTTTATATTAAAAATAGTTTAACTTTAAGTTTTTTATTTTATCTCAATGAGATGATTTATATTTACACAAATATTTATGATTTTTTTTAGGCCACAAATTTTTCGAAAAGTTTAAGGGCACAAGTCTAATAATTAAATAATGCTGCAAAAATCAAACTTAACAAATTTTAAATTGCCTCAATTTCTTCAAATTTATAAATATATTATAGCTAATTCAATTTTAGTTTGAACCGAGACATATTTATTATTATTGTAAATATATTAAAAAAGTTCCCTCCCCTAATTTATTTGGACTAAAAATCTATTGAGTGCATTTTTTTAATGCATTATTTGATTAAGTGTGTGACAGTCAAAGTTGAAAAGCTTGAATAAATAGGATTTTACATTGAAAATTTTTTAGTTGTGGGTCGGGGCGGGCTAGCAAGTTATATATTAGGATTTTTGTTGAATTGGGTATTTCCATCCAATTGAGGGGTACAAGTGAAAATTTTGGTGATGAGAGGGGTATATTTAGCCAAATATGTCACGATCCGAATTCTCAGGTCATGATGACACCTACAACCCCCCAGTATGCGAACCAATTTCCATAGCCCAGAACGGTTAGTAATGGGCTACTACCTAACCAAAATGCACCAACAAGCAGAAATAAGCGGAAGCAGAATGTAAAGGTAGACCAAGCGGAAGCAA
Organism: Jaltomata sinuosa; assembly: GCA_003996215.1. Taxonomy (NCBI): domain Eukaryota; kingdom Viridiplantae; phylum Streptophyta; class Magnoliopsida; order Solanales; family Solanaceae; genus Jaltomata; species Jaltomata sinuosa. The sequence goes on along the minus strand of QJPP01000883.1, from coordinate 566,730 downwards.
AACTCAAATATATACATAAAGGAAACTACACCAACCCCAAGACTTGGTATCAACAGTACAGAAGCTTCTAATAGAATACAAGTGCTAGAAGTAACAAAATGATAAGTACAACTGTCTCCGAATATACAAAGAGTAACAATACAAAAGATAAAATGTGGTCAAGCTCCGACCGTCAGGCGCTCACCCTAGTCTCGAATATCCACAAAATCTGCACGAGTCTCCAACACGATCAGCGGCGAGAAATAACCTAATATCTGCACAGAAAGTGCAAAAGTATAGTATGAGCACCAAAACAACGGGTATTCAGTAGGCATCATCGGCCGACTAAGCACATATAAGATATAAAAGCAGTAAGTAACAGATAGCAAGAGAGCAGTCACTGAAGCAATAAAGGAAGCACAAGGAGCTAGCACAAAGAATAGACAACCAAAAGCTACAAGTAAAACATGCTAGCACATAGATACAATTACACAGAATCACATGTGAAGGAAAGGAGAACGCACCTGGAGTCCTTGCACAACAAAATAAGTAAGTAGAGAGAGAGAGTTGAGAAAATGGAGGTATACCGGTAACCTCAAGTAAAAGAAAAAGATGGAGAGCAGTCTAAAATACTCAAAATGGAATCAATAAGTATAAGGGAATCATAACACCAATCCAATCACATGATAGCATAACTAGGGAATCACCTCACAAGTACCACCCTAAGATGAAATAACTAGACCACAATAACCGAGAGATACCACTTAGCTTCCCACAAGAATAGAACCAAAATCTCACACTCTACCCAGAAGGACACACAAAAGTGTCTCAATAAGATAGGACTCCCTAGCACTCTCAATAATCAGAAATCCCACAATCGAAGCCTCAACAGGTTACCCATCACTAATCCTTCGCTAATCGACTGCCAAGACAAGCTCTAAATAAAGACAGGAGTAAATATAGTCTACCTACAGTCTCAACGGCTGCCCATACAACCAAGGAACACAATCAAGTGAAAACAAACTCTCCGACATCCCATACTATCAGAGCGTACACTGAACACACAGCAAATAAGGATGGAATTAATGCATGATATGATATGATGTGACAGTAACCGGTATGTTCCCCCTCTGGTACCCCGCGGGTCTGTATAGAGGCGGGAACCATAGAAGGCTCTTTCCCGTGTACCTCTCCTCCTCTGTACACCCCCCCTCCTGGCATGCTACGTCAGCCCATAGCTTGTGGACTAGGAATGACAGGGGTCCATGGAGGTCTACCACCCGACCACATACAAAAACTCAGTATCATGACATGTCATCCGAAAGCAAGTCATGGATCAAGATAGAGACCCAGTCTTGAATATGCATGCCCAGACCCTGTCCAGGACTAAAGTAGTAGAAAATGCCTCAAAAACCCCTCCAAAGGTGCCCAGAGTTTAGCCGGGTCTAAAACTGTAGTAAATCAAGTCTAGTGCTCTCCCCCGCAGAGACTAGTGTAGTAAATCAAGTCTAGTGCTCCGCCCCACAGAGACTAGTGTAGTAAATCAAGTCTAGTGCTCCGCCCCGCAGAGACTACTGTAGTAAATCAAATCTAGTGCTCTGTCCCGCAGAGACTACTATAGTAAATCAAGTCTAGTGCTCCACCCTGCAGAGACTACTGTAGTAAATCAAGTCTAGTGCTCCACCTCATAGAGACTAGTATAAGTAATAAAATCTGTGTGAAAACATCCAAAAATCCCCTTTGATGTCATCATCAGTACCAAAAATGGGGCCCCGGGGCCATGCAGATTTAGGAAAACTGTCGGTAGTGGCTCGCAGCCAAAACCGTAGTAAAACATGCAGGGAAAAATCTTTTGCATGGATGATATGCTCGCACACAAATAAAAAAGTAGCCAACGGTTCACAACAACTCCTATCAGCCCTGTACAGGCCCAGCAGCTACTCAGCAGACATAACCAGCCTAAAAGGATCATCTCTATGTCTGGGACTCGTGGATATTCCCCAAATAACCCACCATCTATGATCTAGAGTCAATACAAGGCCACATAGGACTACAAGGGTAATATATAATACTACACGAATACTACAAACAATGTATGAATTAAACGGACAAACAAGGTAGACAAGGTCTGGGGTACCAACCTATAACAACCCACCCAGGATGTTAATTAATGCAGTTATAGCCTATATACGCAGAGTCTAGGTAGGGAAATTCATAACCTACCTGTCATCTGATGACTAGCTGCGGTAACGGCGTCGTCCAGGCTCAAACTGCTCCAGGAAGCTCCGAATCACAAAAAAATACCTTCAACTGAAGCCCCAAAGGCGTCTCTATGAAGCCTGACCAACCAAGGTAATGGAATAATTGCTAGAATTGACAAGGCTGCAAGAACGAGCCATATCCAATTGATAAGGTGTTAATGTCACACTCACGACCAGCCAACTCCAAAGCATAAAATGAGGCCAGTAATAATAATAAATGGGAGCTAAATCCAACAACAATATGTTGACCACATCTCAAAGGAGCGATGAGCTCCTGAGGCACTATTTCAAGGCGTATTTCACGTTGTTCAATCCAATCACTATCGTATGTGATCCCAATAATAATCGCACAAACTTCCCAATCCCTCCAGCACCTTACCACAGCCAGAACATCACCAACAATAACCAAACATAATAAGATAAAGGTGTTGTCCAAAGCCACAATATCCAAAACACTACTTCGTGGCTCGGAAAGATGTAAAAATGATACTAGAATATGTAATTACGAAGGAGGATCATAGGGGAGAGATTTCCTAATAAATATTCAATATCCCAAGCTAAAAAATCTGCCTCCTTGAAGGAACAACAAACAGATCCAAGTCCAACAAGAAACTAGTATAAGTTATCGGAAAATATGACTTTTCGTGACTAGAAGCTTAGAATCTCAATTTAACAAATAGATAAGTGTACGGGATCCTTATCTTGCTAATATAACTCCTTAGCTACTGCCAAATACCCAGTAAACATATGCTATCTCACTGCATCGACACCTACGAAGATACGCCATGAAATCGATGGGACAAACTACACCAAAATGACGAGCTCGCGATGTAGAGCAACTTCTGTTAAACTTCCGAATTGATAGCATCAAGGTCCATGGATTATTTAGGGACCTTCCCTCTAATTTTCAGCAGATTTTGGATGATTTTTATGAGTTCAAACGAAGATGAAACAACATTTGTAAGGCGAAACCCACTTAGGATAGGGGGCCCACCTTGACGTGCCTGCTTGTGCAGTCTTGCGAAAATATGAATATCTCTCTATTCTGAAGTCGTATAGATGAACGGTTTAGTGCGTTGGAAACTAGACTCCTAAACCTTAAATTTGTTATATTGGGTGCCCACTAATTCTTTATAGGTTGGGATAAACACCCCAAGACATTTAACCCAAATTTAAAGAGAATCCCTTAAAGGAATTTACAATAACTTTTTCCGATTTTTGTTTCGCAACTTGCTTGACTTCAAAACTTATCATACGACCATTTTGTGATTAGAATACCTCATAACACATCCTTCTTAGTATATTAGACACTATTAGTCTTACCCCGAAGGTACGGGTTAGATTAAACCTTCCAAACGGGCGAGGTGTTACACGAGATATTTCTTTAACTCGTACTTTTGAGTAAGGGATTTCTTTGACCTAGAACCTTGGTTTAATTCTTTGATATTACCAAGAATATTGACTGAAGTCAACGATTTCCAAAGTTGAAGCTCTAAAATGAGGAACGGACATAAAGACAAAACAAAAGGCCCCGGGCACCGAACTACCGGTCCCGACAAGCCATAAATGACTTGGGGCAACTACAGGTAAGTTTTAACAGTACAAGAAAGGAGAAAATGCGTACATGACCGGAAGGGTCATTGCATTATCCACTACTAAAAAAAACTTTCTTCCCTGAAAGTCAGGAAAGAAGAAAACACTAGAGATTTAAGAATAGCGGATACAATGCCCGCACTACTCTCTCGGACAACCTGGGTAGCCTCCACGACCGGATGACACCCAACAGAACAGAACCAAATAAAGTAACCAAGCCTTAATTTATTACTAGCCAAGCTAGATTTCAACCTCCAAAGATCTTCCAACCCAACTGAACCTCACTGAAGTTTGCAATCAGGGTTAGGAATGACATGAAAGAACACCCTGTGTTGACGGAGAGACTTCCCAACTATAGAACGAACAACGTCAACCTCGCTAAACCATGCCAAGTCTGAATCAACTTAAAGTGAATGAATCAGGGCAGCCTTCCCAAAAGACCCAAACCAAAACTAGGATCCTGCAAGAAGTGTGGTAAGCCTACCACAAAATTTGTAACCATGAGCCAAGCTCCCTACTCTAGAAAACACTGTTGCTACTCCGAACACTCGAACACCGTTTGGATGTGAAATCACCTTATGAATCTCACCTCAGGAAGAAGTCCACCATGCCACAAATATCAAGTCCAAACACCGCGAAGGAAAAGGAAAAAGGTGTCTGGGGTTCAAAGTTACCATCTAGCCATAGAAATTTTTGCATATACTTTCAACTCATTCCTTTGGCTCGAATCAACCGCTCTACTGGTTCTGCAAACAACCAACCACTTCAAAGCATATATCATAACAAACTTCTAGTCCATACTGGCCGAGTCTAACCAACACGGGAACCCCACATAAATAACAACTCCTAAGTAATCAATTAAACAAGCTTATAAATCCTTGGCAAACGAATGGCAATTACCAGTCTCTACGTATCATCAGAACTCAAAATAGCCTCGCTAGTCTCAACCCGCACAAGCTGACCACATAAGGCATACACCACTGTTGAAGCTCAAACTTACGCTGCTGAGTCTGTTCAACCATGGTAGAAGGACCTCGTACTAACTAGAACACTGCTGAAATCTGGAATATCCCGCCTTTTGTAGAGGTTAGCCAAGGACTAGGTGTCCAAGGCCAATAGTCGCATCCACAACTGAAGTAAATATGCTAAGTTGCCCACCCACTGCCTCCCGACACTAGGATGCTGCAACCAAATAGAAACTACCATGAACCATCCGATGTAACCTGCCAAGCCATGATTCTGAACCCCAACTTTCAAAAATGCCAACCAAAGCCTTGGTCGAACCCGTATGCTGCCAATGAACCCTTAAGAACCCAAGCCAACTAGGCTTGAATATGCAAGTTTCCAACACCGCAACTGCTACTGAAACAAAAACCAATCGATGGAAAACCCACGACAATGTGTAGATGGCTGAATCGAATCACCAACACACAATCCCAAAGCAAACCTTTATCGCCACCTCAGGCAACTACTAGGACACATAAACACAAACAAAGAGCTATCTCCCTTCTTTTTCAACTAAACAAAAATCCTTCCTTAGCACATACCAAACCTTACAAATCCTTTCTCGAATAAGAACCTGAAGCCATTACTTTACTTCTCATAGCTACACGTCAAATTTAATAAGGCAGGAGAACAATGGGCTGGATTCCTAACTCACCCAAAATGCTTACGAATACAAACCAACCATGAGGTTACGATCAACAGTTAGTCGGAAGTGCTAAAGTCAAAACCCAATCACGATGCCAATATTAAGAGCTCATCCAAAGAACTACGATCAGGATTCGTTCCAACTGGAACTGGGGATACAACAAAACACCCAATGGACCAGGAACTGGAAGAGACTATGGGAACAACCCACATACCTACCAACCTCCTAAACTAATCAACAAAGAGGGTCGACTCTAGACACTTGGGAGGCCAAACCGATCTATGCACACTAACATAACAATTATCTCCAACCTAAGGCAAAATCTCAACTCCGGCCCAACTACCGATAATATACAAAACCATCACACGGATCTCTATCCACGCTAGATAATGACCTAGGTAACAACCATGTAGGACCGCTAGAAAGGAAGACTCAAGGCAAGCCTAGAATCACAACAAACAGGAAGCGAGCTCTACAAAGCCTACTTACGAGCTACAAATCCAGGTAAAATACCTCAGAGGGCTAAATCACCCCCATCCACTACTAAAGAATAAACTACCAATAAAACAACACATCGATACTATAATTCAGGTAGCCAAATAACTAAACAAGTAGCAGGTAGGCATGTAAGTAATTACACGACAGAAGGGATAGAATCGAAACACGAGCGGGACTAACACAAGTCGAACGTAGCAAAGGCCTGACCTGGAGCAACGGTGTCAGGAACCTCTACCTCTGGCCCACCAAGAGGAGCATCAAGCTGACAGGATCTCACTCTGGCCTGAGTGGTCAAAATTGAAGGCCAAACCATCCCTCGCCAAGACAAGCTCTATAAAGGTGACCAATCTCTCCATAATGATAACAACTAGGCTATTCGGGAAACACAATCGTGGGGAAATTCCTAACAAAGTGCCCATGCTCACCACACCAAAAACAACCTCTACCAGATGAAGTCCGGCGGGGAAATCTTGCCTTGTACTCCAATACCGACAGACAACCCTGCTGAAGAACTGGAAGCTCAACCCTAACTAAAGCACCACTCGCAGAACCAGGTACTGAAACACTCAATGGAGGATTCAGAGTCCTAGCCACGGTGTCCTGAAGCGCTTAGGTCTCTATAAATCCAATCGGAGGCTGGGATGACCCCACACCCTCTATCTGGTGCGGTAAACCCTCACTCTAAAGTCCTAGAACTGACGAAAGCATTTTAGCAACATGCACAAAAGCCTCGGCACCAACCACTATCACACTCGTCTGAGGCATCTGAGAATGAATGAACAACCAAAGTTTTAGAAGTCAATAAATCCAGGAACGCACGATAAGGAGTCAAGAAGATGAAACTTTTCCTAACAATGCCCTGTAGCCTCTCGCAGATAGGATACGAACGTCATCGTACTGATTCACGAGACTCTACTTAGACACTTGCTTCTGTACCATGACACTGGTTAACCTAGAGCTCTGATACCAAGCTGTCACGACCCGATTTCTCAGGTCATGATGGCACCTACAACCCCCCAATAGGCGAACCAATTCTCATAGCCCAGAATGGTTAGTAATGGGTTACTACCTAACCAAAACGCACCAACAAGCAGAAATAAGTGAAAGCAAAATGTAAAGTTAGACCAAGCGGAAGCAAAACTCAAATATATACATAAAAGAAACTACACCAACCCCAAAACTTGGTATCGACAGTACATAAGCTTCTAATAGAATGCAAGTGCTAGAAGTAACAAAATGATAAGTACAATTGTCTCTGAATATACAAAGAGTAATAGTACAAAAGATGAGATGTGGTCAAGTTTCGACTGTCAGGCGCTCACCCTAGTCTCAAATATCCATAAAATCTGTACGAGTCTCAAACACGATCAGCGGTGAGAACTCAACTAATATCTGCACAGAAAGTGCAGAAGTGTAGTATGAGCACCAAAACAATGGGTACTCAATAGGCATCATCAGCCGAATGAGCGCATATAAGATATAAAAGTAGTAAGGAACATATAGCAAGAAAGCAGTCACTGAAGCAATAAAGGAAGCACAAGGAGCTAGCACAGAGAATATACAACCAAAAGCTACAAATAAAACATGTTAGCACATAGATACAATTACACAGAATCATAGGTGAAGGAAAGGAGAACGCACCTGGAGTCCTTGCACAATAATATAAGTAAGTAGAGAAAGAGAGTTGAGAAAATAGTGGTATACCGGTAACCTCAAGTAAAAGGAAAAGATGGAGAGCAGTCTAACATACTCAAAATGAAATCAACAAGTATAAGGGAATCATAACACCAATCCAATCACATGATAGCATAACTAGGGAATCACCTCATAAGTACCACCCTAGGATGATATAACTAGACTACAATAACTGAGAGATACCACTCATCTTCCCACAAGAATAGAACCAGAATCTCACACTCTGCTCAGAAGGCCACACAAAAGTGCCTCAATAAGATAGGACTTCCTAGCCCTCTCAATAATCAGACATCCTACAACCGAAGCCTCAACAGGTTACCCATCACTAATCCTTCACTAACCGAGTGCCAAGGCAAGCTCTAAATAAAGACAGGAGTAAATATAGTCTACCTACAGTCCCAACGGCCGCCCATACAACTGAAGAACGCAATCAAGTGAAAACAAACCCTCCGGCATCCCATGCTACCGGAGCGTACACTGAACGCACAACAAATAAGGGTGGAATTAATGCATGATATGATATGATTTGACAGTAACCGGTATGCCCCTCCTCTGGTACCCTACGAGTTCATATAGAGGCGGGACCCATGGAAGGCTCTTTCCTGTGTACCTCTCCTCCTCCATACACTCTCCTCCTGGCACGCTGCGTCGGCCCGTAGCCTGTGGCCCAGGAACGACATGGGTCCATGGAGGTATACCACTCGACCATATACAAAAACTCAGTATCATGACATGTCATCCAGAAGCAAGTCTGGGATCAAGATAGAGACCCAGTCTCGAATATGCATGCCCAGACCCCGTCCAGGACTAAAGTAGTAGAAAATGCCTCAAAAACCCCTCCAAGGCCGCCCAGAGTGTAGTCGGGTCTAAAACTATAGTAAATTAAGTCTAGTGCTCCGCCCCACAAAGACTAGTGTAGTAAATCAAGTCTAGTGCTCTGCCCCATAGAGACTAGTGTAGTAAATCAAGTCTAGTGCTCCGCCCCACAGAGACTACTGTAGTAAATCAAATCTAGTGCTCCACCCCGCAGAGACTACTTTAGTAAATCAAGTCTGGTGCTCCGCCCCGCATAGACTACTATAGTAAATCAAGTCTAGTGCTCCACCCCACAGAGACTAGTATCAGTAATAAAATCAGTGCAAAAACATCCAAAAATCCCCTTTTCTATCATCAACAGTACCAAAAATGGGCCCTCGGGGACATGAAGATTTAGGAAAACTGTCGGTAGTGGCTCGCAGCTAAAACTGTAGTAAAACATGTAGGGGAAAATCTTTTGCATGGAGTATATGCTCGCACATAAATATAAAAGTAGCCCAATGGCTCACAATAACTCCTATCAGCGCTGCATAGGCCCAACAGCTACTCAGCAGACATAACCAGCCTAAAAGGATCATTTTTATGTCCTGGACTTGCGGACATTCCCCAAATAACCCGCCATCTATGTTCTTGAGTCAATACAATGACACACAGGACCACAAGGGTAATATACAATACTACACGAATACTACAAACAATGTATGAATTAAACGGACGAACAAGACAGACAAGGTCTGGGGTACCAACCTATAATAACCCACCCAAGGATGTTAATTAATGCATTTATAGCCTATATATGCAGAGTCTAGGTAGGGAAAGCAATAACCTACCTATCATTCGATAACTAGCTGCGGTACCGACGTCATCCAGGCTCAAACTGCTCCGGGAAGCTCCGAATCACAAAAGAATACTTTCAACTGAAGCCCCAAAGGCGTCTCTATGAAGCCTGACCAACCAAGGTAATGGAACAATTGCTAGAATCGACAAGGCTGCAAGAACGAGCCATAGCCAATTGAGAAGGTGTTAATGTCACACTCGCGACCAGCCAACTCCAAATTAAAATGAGGCCAATAACAATAATAAATGACAGCTAAATCCAACAACAATATGTTGAACACATCTCAAAGGAGTATCGTATGCGATCCCAATAAGAATCGCACAAACTTCCCAATCCCTCCAGAACCTTACCACAGCCAGAACACCACAACAATAACCAAACATAATATGATAAAGGGGTTGTCCAAAGCCACAATATCTGAAACACCACTTCGTGGCTCGGAAAGCTGTAAAAATGATACTAGAACATGTAATTACGAAGGAGGATCGTAGGGGAGATATTTTCTAACAAAAATATTCAATATACCAAGCTAAACAACCTGCCTCCTTGCAGGAACAACAAACAAAACCAAGTCCAACAAGAAACTAGTACAAGTTATCAGAAAATATGACTTTCATGACTAGAAGCTTAGAATCTCGATTTAACAAATATATAAGTGTACGGGATTCTTACCTTACCAATATAACTCCTTAGCTAGTTTAAATACCCAATAAACATATGCTAGCTTGTTGCATCGACACCCACGAAGATACGCCATAAAATCAACGGGACAAACTACACCAAAATGACGACCTCGCGACGTAGAGCAACTTCTGTTAAACTTCCGAATTGAAAGCATCAAGGTCCATGGATTATTTAGGGACCTTCCCTCTGATTTTCAGAAGATTTTGGGTGATTTTTATGAGTTAAAACAAAGCTGAAACCACCTTTATAAAGCAAAACCAACTTAGGATAGGGGGCCACCTTGATGTGCCTGCTTGTGCAGTCTTACAAAAATGTGAATATCTCTCCATTATTAAGTTGTATAGATAAAAAGTTTAGTGCGTTGGAAACTATACTAGTAGACCTTCGATTTGGTATATTGGGGGCCCACTACTTCTTTATAGATTGGGAGAAACACCCTAAGACATTTAACCCAAATTTAAAGAGAATTCCTTAAAGGAATTTACAATAACTTTTTCCGACTTTTGTTTCGCAACTTGCTTGACTTCAAAACTTATCATACGACCATTTTGCGATTATAATACCTCATAACACATCCTTCTTAGTATATTAGACACTATTAGTATTACCCTGAAGGTACGGGTTGATTTAAACCTTCCAAACGGGCGAGGTGTTACGCGAGGCATTTCTTTAACTCGAACTTTTGGGTAAGGGATTCCTTTGACCTAAGGCAGGCAACGGAACCGGACCGGTAGTACCGGACCGGTATTAACCGGAACCGGACCGGTACCGGCGAATCCTTCCGCCGGTTGGCCGGGAACCGGGACGGTACCGGTACCGGTACTACCGGGATTTTTCCCATTGTTCGTTCCGGACCGGTACTTACCGGGACCGGACCGGACCGGGACCGGACCGGTATACCGGGTCCCGGTCTTTTTTTTTTTTTATTTTAATTAAATTAAAATTCGGTTATTTATAATTGAAAAAGTTTCAAAATATATAAGTTATTTTATATTTCTTTTAAAAGTATAACTTAATAAATTAGATTTTTTTTAGAGTTTAAATTTTAAACTCTAAAAGTTTAAAACTTTAAATTTCAAATTTTAAACTCTTAAAATCTTTTTAAACTTTTAAGTCTTTACTCTTAAGTCTTAAGTTAATAACTTACTTATTTAAGTTTGAATCTTTTTAAACTATATCAAACTTTCATTTGTTAAACAACTTTTTTAAATTTGAAATTGTAACTTAAGTTTGAAACATTTAAAAATTGAAATATATAAAAAAGACTTGTATTAAATTGAAGACAATAATTTTTAAGGCGAATAGCCTATAATTTTATTCATAAAAATTAAATAATACAATTTGTATTACAAATATTAGAAGAGAACCTAATCTACGCAGCCACCTTCTAGGAAGGGTTCTGTTTGAATTAGGCCTCGAACTATCATACTAATATTTGAATCCTTGAAAATAGTCTTTCCGTAGAGTTTCTAAGAATTCCCTCGTAACATTTTCTGGAAGTGGTTGTTGTGCTTGATCCTCCAATGCATCCATGCCGTCTTCACTTGAATTTACCAAAATATTATCTATATCATATTCAAATTGGACAGGTAAACTAGGACGCCCATAATTCCTTCGCTCGGCATTGATCCAATCTCTAAACAATACCGATATCTCCAAGCTGTCCGATGCTAATGAATACCTATGCCCCCCAATTTGATATCTTGCTGCACTAAAAGCGCCCTCCGAAGCTACTGAAGATGCTTGAATAGCTAGCAAATCTCGAACCACCGGTTGAAGTTTTGGAAATGACTTGCCGCGAGTCTTCCACCATTCCAAAAGTTGAGGTTTGCCTTGTGCATCCTTAATGCTTTCCATTCCCTGATTAAGATATTCATCAAAATCATTTCTTTCATTAGAAGTAAGACCAAGATAATTTTCCATCATATCATCAATATCATCTTCATTTGAATATCTACGCCTAGAACTTGAAGGTTCTACATTATGTACTTCATCATTTATTCTACTAGAATTATACAAGTCATACAATTTTCTAGCTTCAATTCTTATGCTATCTTTAACATCGGACAAACTAGGTAATTTGTCCTCTTCGGCAACTTCGTCACCTTGGATACTTTGTTCAAATATAATCTCTAAAATATCTAAATTAGAATATATTCTTTCAACCATTCGTGATGCACCTATTTCTTTGTAAGTTGGGTTTAATAAACAAGCAGTTAAATAAATTTGAGGAATAGGAATAAAATATTTTCTAATTTTTTTAATCATTGCATTAATAGAATCTTTAAACCGTGGAATATTTTTGTATTGAAAAAATTTATCAGAAATAGCACATATATTTGGTAAAACTGAACAAATAGTTGGATAATAAAGTCCAGATATTTGTTTTGTAGCTAAATAAAAAACTTTTAAAAATTCTTTAAGTTCATATACTTCTTTCCAATCAGTGTCACTAATTCTATAATCAATATCTGCATTGTGAGCATTCCAAACCATTTGTAAAGGCTTTCTATATTCATAAGCAACTTTAAGCATTTCATATAAAGAATTCCATCTAGTAGACACAGTTTTTGGAATTTTTCTAGGGGGGAGTTCTAATTCACGACACCGATTTTCAAACTCTACACGCCTAGACTTTACTTGACATTTTAAAATAAAATGGCATGCAGCTTCACATTTTATACAACCATTATTATACATTGCTACACCATCTCTAACAATTAAATTATATATGTGTGCAGCACACCTAATATGAAAACCGTCAATATAAATAGGGCAAATTGCCGGTTTTAGTTTATCAACAGCATTTGTATTATTAGAAGCATTATCAAGGGTAACACTAATTACTTTATTACAAATTCCATAAAATTCTAAAACATCTACAATAGTTTGAGCTATGTAACTACCGGTTTTTAGCATTTCACAACATTTATAACCTAAAATTCTTTTTTGCATGTTCCAATTTTCATCAATCCAATGACCAGTCATAGTAAAATAATCGTTACCATTAGGACTACGACCCATATCAGAAGTGATAGCCATTCTACAAGTATTATAGTTAAATAAACAACGAAGAAAATGGACATGTTGTCCCTGATAATCAAAAATAGCTTTTTTAATAGTATTTCTTGAAAAACCTGTGAAAGAAAGATTATACACTATTTGAATATAATGAACAAAACCGGGATTTTCAGCAAAACTAAAAGGCAAGCCACAAAGAACAATCATTTTAGCTAATTCTTCAAGATCTCTTTCTCTACTATAACTACGATGTGTACTAGGGCCAGAAACATTAGAAGGGTTTAACTGTGATTGGATCATGTTAGAGGCCCCTACTCCTACAGATGCATCGGGAAGGGGAGTACCATATTTTTTTGCATCGGCTATAGCTACGGCTTGCAAAAATTCATTTTTACAACATCTAAGTAAATGATTTCTTAAATGTCCCGTCCCACCCGACTTTCCCGTAGTTGTATGATTCAAAACAGATTTACATACTTTACAAATAGCTTGAGTTTTATCATCATTTTGAATCATAAATTGCCACACAACAGATTTTTTAGGACGTTCAGCCTTTGGCTTAGCCCTAGTAGGATGTACAGGGGGAGGGGGAGTGGAAGCGGGAGCAGGAGTGGGACTAGTAGCCGTAGGCGGCTCTGTTTCATCATCATCATAAGTATCATTACCATCATATTCATTATCATATTCTACTTCTTCATCTAGCTCTTCATTAAAATTACCAAACCTTGTCTGTAAAAATTCATGATCTAATTGAGTATTTCTATCAATATTAAAAGGAGTTTCATCAACATGTGTAAAATCATCCGTATTTATTCTTAATTGAGGTTGTTGTCTAGTGTTAGATTTGGATTTAGAAGAACTACCGACTTTAGTTTTTCCGGTTAGTGCATTACCTACCCTACCAAAAAATGAACTTTTACCCTTGCCAACATTTTTATCACCGGATTCCATTGTAAAATATTAAAAGTAAGCAAATAAATAAATACAAAAATTAAATGCAAAAAAATAAACAAGTAAAGAGATGAAAGTTGGAACGAATGTACCAAACGTCTGCGTAAAAACAGACGTGTATAACCAAAAGCCGAAATTGATAGATGAAACTTGAAGCTTGAAAATTGCTCCAAAATAATCCAACAAATAAAATTAACAATTTAATAGAGACTATTAGAGAATAGAGAGTAGAAGAGTAGAAGATTGAGAGTTGAGAGAGTAGATGAAGAAGAAGAAATTTTGTGTAATAAATAATGAAGGGGTGGGGGGTTTTTATAGTTAAAATTTAGGACTAAAATGTATTTTTAAAAACTTTGGGGTATTAAAAAAAGTTTGGGGGGTAGGGGGGTGTTTTGGGGGGGGTGTTTGGCTGTTATAGCCGTTGGGTGGGCCCCACTGGCCGTTGCCAACGGCTACCCAACGGCTACTTTTTAAAAAAAAAAAAAAAAAAAAAAAATTTGAAAACCAACCGAATCGAACCGGACCGGACCGGACCGGTACCGGGACGGACCGGACCGGGACGATCCGGTAACTACCCCCTTCCGTCCCGTTACCCCTTCCGTCCCACCTCTCAACCGGACGGAACCGGAGTACACCGGACCGGAACCGGACCGGTAATGGACCGGGACGGTCCGGAACCGGTACCGGTACCTCCCGGTTCCGTTGCCAGCCATACTTTGACCTAGAACCTTGGTTTAATTCTTTGATATTACCAAGAATGTTGATTGAAGTCAACGATTTCCAAAGTTGAAGCTCTAAAATGAGGAACGACCATAAAGACCAAACAAACGGCCCCGGGCACCGAACTACCGGTCCCGACAAGCGATAAATGACTTGGGGCCGCTACAGGTAAGTTCTAACGGTACAAGAAAGGCGAAAATGCATACATGACCGGAAGGGTCATTGCAAGATAGTATGACGGAGGATAAATGTAGCCAATTTTTGAAAGTAGAGGGGTATTTTTGACCCTTTTTCCATAAAAATTTAAATATTACAAGAAACAGTAAATATGAATTCATAATCTTAAAAATATAAGCCAAATATCCTGAATAAAATTTATGGGGTGGTGTTGGGTGGGGGTGGATGTTCTATAGGGTGTACTTCGACATGTACCTAGACATGTTGTTGGTTTACAAATTAAAGTACAAAACCAGAAAGTGATTAATTTCGTTTTTGTCATTTTATTATTATTAGTTGAAGAGAGAATACCACAAAACTACTTTTATCAATCTGTCCAATAAGCCAAATTATGAAACCTTGTGATGTCAAAGATCACGGGCATGGGGTTGATACTTCTTAGGATTGAATGGTTATATACAAAGGCAAGAGTCAAAACATTTTTGCTTGACACATGACTAAATATTTTATTTAGACATTCAAACTAAATTATGTTTCAATTGAACACTTTAATTTCGTAATAAAGTGTTCCAATTAGATATGATGTTTTTTTAAAAAATTTTAATTTTTTTTGCGTGTATTCTCATTAATCCATTAGTAGGTAGTTAAGTTAACCACGTAATATGTGTCATTTATTTCATTATACACATTTGTCTCAATAAGCTATAAAATCCTAGATATTTTAATACTTGAGATTAATGTGTATAATAAAAGGAGATGACATATTTTATCTGATTAACTTAACTATCTAATAGACGAATAAAAATACGCGCAATTTTTTTTTAAAAAAAATTTGAAACACTTTATTAAGAGTTCAGGTGTTCAATTGAAACAAGACTTAGTTCGAGTGTCTAAATAGAATATCCTGACAAGTCTAAGAGACTCTAGCTATGTATCAAGCCAAATATTTAATTTATGATTTTGAATCTTGCTTAGTTGAGTTCTAATAAATTATTATGTGCATATTCATGAAAGTGTTGCTCAAATTTCATGAAAATCAAGAACATCAAAATGAGTTTCACGTTATCTTTATATTCGAGAAACACTTGCTCCAACATAAATTGAAAAAAAAAAGTGATGAACAAAATTATTTTATTAATAAAATCTTTCATTTTCTTAAAGAAACATGACGTTTGAGCTGACGAATTGTACTGAAGTATATGGTAACTGCCACTAATTATTGAATCTCTTACCTCGTGTACCACTATCAATTATGGAGATATTAGATGAATATTCTTTTAAAGTAGAGGATTTACAACAACCACAGGTTTTGTGGAAGCTACTTAGAAATATATAAATTTTGTCTCAATTTAAGTATTTTAGTTTGATTAAACGATAAACTTAAGTAATAAAATAAGACTTATAAATTTTGTGATCTTAAATTAAAGGGAAAACTACATAAATTGGACTCAATTGTGAAACTATTTACCCAAAATGGACTCAACCCAATCTATTTAGGCTTAATGGACCAGCGGCCTAAACTATTTACCCTCTTGCTCGCATTCTCCTTTTCTTATTCCGCGCATGACGTCAGCGTCACTACCATGAATTAATCCTCTGTGATACTCCGTTGTTCTATTGATACTCTATTGGTATAATATAGGACTAAGTTTAATCCTCTGTGATACTCACGTTGGGTTCTATGAAAAGAAATGAAAGGAAAATGGAGGGTGAAAAGGTGTAACTTTTCAGTTGAAGAGTTGCACCTTTCTAAACCATTGTGACCTTTCCGAACCAGTGCATCTCTTCCGAAGAGTTGCATCCTTTCTGAACCATTGCTTCTCTTTGTGAAGCAACACTTTGTGGCTATAAATACCCTTTGATCCTTCAGATTTTCCTTACAAATTTTTTGATCTTCTACTCTTTTTCTTCTTGCATTTCATAAAATTCTTGTGTGGTTTACTGCTGTCGAGAGAGTTCGCTGTCACCGGCGTTTGATGTACCGCTCCTCTGGTGAGTAACACGTTCTATCCTGAGAGGATATATTTCAACACCTCGGGTACATAGAGGGGAATAATTTTCTTAAGGACGCACTATGAATATAGTGAGCTCGATTTAATTCTGCATCTTTTTACTGAATTTTTCTGCAAATTATTTTTGCTTACTGTTTTGTTGTTCAACATACTGTTTTGCTACTTTGCTTTCTGTTTTATTATTTGAATACAGAATGGATAACAATCTTAAGAAAATTATTACTTATTTCTGTGTTCATGTTGTATTCTGCTTGTGGAGACTAATTTCTAGTGATTTCTACTTCTGTTTGGAGATCTGGATCACGAAAGAAAATGAAAAGAAATTCAATTTATGACTTAAAAACAGAGAGGAGAAGACGACACTGGACGAACATCGAAGTCAATGTTTTCTATTGAAACATTTCTCACGTTAAAAGCCTACAATTTATTTGTCTCTTTCCAACAATCATTGACTTGTCACCAAGTCTCAATAGGATCTAAGAGTCCAAGAATCAAATAAAATTATCGCATATGTTGTCTGTTGATGTGGTAAGTCGCAACATCGAACTAATTCAATGGTACTGTTTCTAAATTTCGTGGATAGTGCTTGCAAGTTCAATTTCGGTTACTAACTAAACTTGACTCAGGCAGATTGACATATTTGGTATGAAAAGATTTGTCAACAAATTAGTTACTTCCATGTGGATTTATTTATATTAATTCATTCAAAAAAAAATTAAATTAAATGCCATATTGAATTGAATTGGTGATGGCATTTGGCATCTTAATGGTGTCACTCGTATGGAGAGCAAGTATTTAGTGAATGGCAAGGAATCTGCAAATCACACTAATGCTCAATGTTTGAAATGGTTCGATTAAAAAAAAAGGGTTCTACTCGTTTTTGATTTTCTATCTTTTATGATTTATAAAATCCAGTTTTATAGACGTTAAGGTAGACGTATATTATTTGATGATCTCAAAGTATATTTTATGTGTATGCCATAATATTAATTAGTTGCTATACAATTTGATAGTATACGTAAAATGTGTGGAGAATATTATTTTCGAGGTTGTAAGATAAGAATTAGGCTTACATTAATACTTGAAAATATTCTTGAGATCATGAAAATAATATTTAAAATGTGTGGGTATTGGCTTATGATAAAGTCAATATTAGAATTATATTTGATATGGTGGTTGTTAAGCTTAGTGGTATATGACTAGTCTATGAAACCACCAAATTGATAATTGAACATATACTTGTTCAGAAGAGTTATGATCTTTCATGAGAGTGTGTCATTTGAATTGTTGTGATTTTTCATGAAAAGATGCATCTATTAAAATACAATTATGTGTATAGACGTGAATGTTGGGAAAAGGCTACCCGTTTTTATTGGTCAATAAAAAATAACGATCAATTAATAATTAATAATAATTAGTGTTTGTTGATAAGTTCTGGATTACTCCAGAATGTGTGGGGAGCTATCCTTGCGGCTAGTCGAATACTCAATCGAGTGCCCCATAGAAAACACAATCTATTCCATATGAAAATGAAAAGGAAGAAACCCCAACTTGAATTACTTCAAATTGTGGGGTGTTTGATTAAAGTGCAAGTTCCTAAATCCAAAAAAGAAAATAACATCGAAAAACTTTTGATTGTGTTTTTATAGAATATGTCACCAATAATAAAGGATATTGATTTTCAATAGAATCAGAAAATATTGATTTATTAACATTAGTGTATTATGTCAGCCCCATAATATATGTCCTTCGTGGATATTGATATGCTAGTTAGTAAAAAATTTCACGTAACTAATTTCGTCTTAGTAAAGAGTAGTTGATTGAATTAGTCAATTGATGATTGATCATATGCCTTTTAATTAAAGTCGTGAGTTTTTAATTTCGTGAAGGACGTCACTTGAAAGATTGTGACTCTTCATGATAAGATGTGTCTAATGAAGATAACTCTTTGAAAAGACAAAATGTTTTATTAAACGTAAAAGTAAATGGATGTCACTTGAAAAGTTGTGACATTTTATGATAAGACGTGTTTTTTGAAAATCAACCTTTTGAAAAGATATGACGGTTCATTGAACGTATAAGTTCATTGGTCTATAAATCGAAGAACCAATTGATCATGATTGATAAAATCGATAATAGTTGAATTTTTACATCAGTGAATACACTGTTAGTTGGATATTGAAGAAGTAGATTATGAAAGGTGGAATGATTGAGAAATATATAAACAAAAAGGTTGTGGCCACAACAGAGGTCAATCATCCACATATATTGATATAATAATATACTTTAAGTGTAGTCATCAGTCTATCATATATCCTATTTTTTAAAAATATGATTCGCATTATTGACATAACAATGTTAATGTACTCTATTTTTGGAGATTAAAACCTTTGGTTTTCTACTCTGTTTGAATCTTCGTTCTGATTTGAAGAATATAAAAACTTCGTCAGAACTTAAAGTTCATTCGGTTAGTGATTCGAAGAATATAAAAACTTCATCAGTAATTAGAAACAAGTTTGAATAAAGATTAGTTCAAAGAATATAAAAATTTCACCGAGTAAATTAGTTTGTGTATTCAGTTCGAAGAATATAAAAACTTTACCGATTCACTGAACACTCTGAATATTTTGATTTGATGAATATAAAAACTTCATCAGAATATTAAAGTTCAATAGGTTAGCGATTTGAAGAATATAAAAACTCCATCGTTAACTTCTGAAATAGTTTAGTATTTTATTAGAAAATGAGTCTCAAACATTTAAGGAAGTCATTTCTTCTATTGAATCATCATTTTTTTAAAAGAGGCAGTCAATAGTGAGATTGAATCAATCTTGAATAATCATACTTGGGAGTTGGTTGATCTTCCTCCTAAAAAAAAGATTTTAAGTTTGAAATGAATCTTTAAAAGTAAAATGAAAGCTGATGGAACTATTGTCAAATATAAGGCAAGACTTATTGTTAAAGGTTCTAGACAAAAGGAAGTTCTTGATTATTTTGACACATACTCGCCAGTAACAAGAATACCATCTATTCGGGTGTTAGTAACATTGGCGATAGTATATGATCTTGAAATCCATCAAATGAATGTGAAGACAACTTTCTTAAATGGAGAATTGGAGAAATTTTTTTACATGGAACAACCTGAGGGCTTTATAGTTCCTAGTAAAGAAAGAAAATTGTGCAAACTTGTTAAGTCACCTTATGGACTAAAACAAGCACCCAAACAATGGAATGCAAAATTTGATCAAATAATATTGACAAATGAATTTAAGATCAATGAGTGTGACAAATGTGTTCACATTAAAAACACTTCGAATCATGAAGTCATTGTTTGCTTATATGTTGATGACATGTTGATCATGAGTAGAGACATTTCTCACATAAATGATACTAAGTGTATGCTGGCTAGCAAATTTGATATGAAGAACTTAAGAGTTGCTGATTTGATCTTAGGGACTAGAATCCACAGAACTCTACAGGGTCTAGCATTGTCACTGTCTCATTATATTGAAAGAGTACTTGAGAAATTCAAGTATTTAAATTTCAATATTGCAAGAACACCAATTGATGTAAGCTTTGCACTTCAAAATAATAAAGGTGAAAGTGATTCACAATTGAATTATGCACGAGTGTTGGAAAGTTTAATGTATATTATGAATTGTACACGACCAGATATAGCATGTGCTATTAGTAAGCTGAGTCGGTTCGCAAGTAATCCCAATAAAACTCATTGGATGGCAATGAAACGAGTTTTGGGGTATCTAAAACATACTCAAAATTATGCCTTGCACTATAACAAATATCCCGCAGTAATTGAGGAATATAGTGATGCTAATTGGATCACCGGATCATCTGAAGTTAAATTCACAAGTGTATATGTATTTACCCTTGGTGGAGGAGGAGTGTCTTGGAAATCATCCAAACAAATATGTATTGTTCGCTCTACAATGAAATATGAATTTATAGCTTTAGATAAGGCTGGTGAAGAAGCTGAATGTCTCCGAAAATTCTTGAAAGATATTCATATTTTGGCTCAAACCTTTGACACCTATATGCATACATTGTGATAGTCAAGTGACAATAGATAGGGCAGGGATTACTATGTATAACGATAAATCTAATCATATACGACTGATACATAATACCGTTAGACAACTACTCTCTAGTGGAATTATCACAATTGACTATGTAAAGTCAAGAGATAATGTGTCGGATTCACTTACGAAAGGCCTAACTAGAGCTGCAGTTGATAGATCATCAAAAGGAATGGGGTTAAGGCCTAGGACAAGTCATTATGGCGGTAAATCTACCTAGCAGACTGGAGATTCTAAGAGCTAGGTTCAAAGAGATCAAAGAAAGTTATGACTGATGGTTCAATATTTTCAAATAACCTAACCCATTCTCGTGAAGACAATGTTCAAAAATAAGGATAAAGCTTAACGTTTAAAGATCTTTAATGGTTGTATAAGTTTGGAAAGATATGACCAAACAATTTATCTATAGGATTAAACGTTTAGAAATCACCTATGTGAGTGTGAAGTGTAAGCTGCTTTAAGGAGAATGATAGTAAAGGTCAATTCTCTATGCACTCATGAAATCAGGCGGTGTTCATGGCTGAAACGAATATAACCGTGAGAACTATAGATGGTTAAGGATTAGTTGTGTGACTTGTATTATCTAGGTGTACAACAAAGTTCGACGGTTCAAAGATATCGCATCTACCGATTGATCGAGTGCATCCGATATAAGTTTACTATGGAAAGTTCAAAGGAAAACCTACTTATCCAGATGCAATTAATCCTTTCTTGTAAATCACACACTTGTTCGTGCATTCCTTTATCTTATGGCCATTCTCCTTTCATGTGAGGGATTATTGGGTTCTATAAAAAGAAATGAAAGAAAATGGAGGGTGAAAGGTTGTAACTTTTCAGTTGAAGAGTTGCACCTTTCTAAGCCATTGTGACCTTTTCGAACTAGTGCATCTCTTCCGAAGAGTTGCATTCTTTCTGAATCATTACTTCTCTTTGTGAAGCAACACTTTGTTGGCTATAAAAACCCTTTGATCCTTCAGTTTTTTCTTACGAATTTTCTGATCTTCTACTCTTGTTCTTCTTGCACTTCATAAAATTCTTGTGTGGTTTACTACTATCGAGTGAGTTCGCTGTCACCGGCGTTTGAGGAACCGCTATTCCGATGAGTAAATTATTATATCCTGGGAGGATATATTCCAACACCTTGGGTACATAGAGGGGGAAAAATTCCTTAAAGACGCACTGTGAATACAGTGAGCTCGATTTAATTCTTCATCTTTTTACTGAATTTTTCTGCAAATTATTTTTGCTTACTGTTTTGTTGTTTAGCATACTATTTTGCTACTTTGCTTTCTGTTTTATTGTTTGAACATAGAATGGATAACAACTCCATCGGTATATTGATACCATGTCGGTATCATATAGGACTGAGTTTTTTATTAAGATATAAATAAGAAACATTTAAGAGAAAATTATTAAAGTCACAAGCTTATTTATTGAACTTTAAATTAGTAGAAAATATATTTTTATAATCTTTTTTCTCTTTTTGCAAATTAAAAAAAAGAAGAGAAAATGCAAGACCCCCCTAAAGTTGGCCGACATTTGAAAGTAGACACCTAAACTTTATGGGGATCCTATTATCCACTAAATAATTTTAAAATGATACTATTACATCATTTTCGGACGAATCACAATTTTCAAAATATAGGTGCTAATCACACACCAGTTATTATTTGACACGTGTTAACTTTATTAAATATGTATATTTTTTATTTTTAGTCTTTTTCTCTCTATATTTTTTCCTTTTCTCTCTTTCCCCTCTCTCTCTCTTTCTTTTTGAATTTTGTTTTTCTCTTTCTACTTAATTTCCCCCTCCACATATTTCTTCTCCACCAAATTCCCTCCACCTTATATTGATTTTTCTTCTTCTCCACCTAATCTCCCTCTCCTTCCACTGCCATTGTTATAATCGGTAAAAGTTTTTCAAAAGTTTTTTCTTTACTACTTTCTCAATTTTTATTAAATAATTGATAGTAAAGATAAAAAAAAATTCCTGAACAAATTTTATAATTTTGGGGATATCAATAATTAACTTATCTCATTTTTATATTATTTTTGCAATTAAGATTTTGAAAAGAATGATATGCGATAATATTAAAAAATAAAGGTTTTGTAGAGAATCAATAAATTTTCTAAAATTCGTAAATAGTTGAATTGAAGCTCGAATAAAAAACTTAATGATACTCCTAATCATCTTGAAATCTATTGGGTTTTACAAAATTGTTCGAAATGTAAAAAAATGGGGATAAAAACTTGAAATTGAAGAGAGTAAAACGAAAATGATATAGGAAAGTGGGTAAAGTTATGACGAAAATGGTGGCATTGAAAGCGGCAGGAGTCATCAGAATTACCAAGAAGAAAGAAAAAATTAAATAAAAAAAGAATAAGAAACAAAGTTAGAATAATAAGAAAAATCGAAAAATATATTTTATAGAAAAAAACTCATAAAAATAAAGTTATAGTCATTTTTGTGGAATCTTCACGCTCTTTAAGAGAGTGGATACACTCTCTATGTAAGGTGGCCTAAAAATGATGTAATAGTATCAGTTTAAAATTGTTTAGTGGAGTAATAGGACCCCTGTACAGTTTAGGTGTCTACTTCCAAATGTCGACCAACTTTAGGGGGTTTTTGATGCATTCTCTCAAAAAAAAAGTTGTATCTAAATTATGACTCTTTTTTTAAACTGTTTTTAAATTAAAATATTGAAGAACTGAAACATACCTTAATGATTTCATGACAGTATATATATATACCGTAATGATATCATGGATGATTGAGTAATTCATCGAAGGATTGAAGCAAACCTCAATGAAATACTATTTAGTTACTCTTTGAAACCACCAAAGTATATTATTCTTTGATGGTATCAAGGAGGAAAAAGTAGTCCTTTAATGAAGACATTGCTCAGTTACTCTTTGATACCATCAGAGTATATTCATATACTGTAATATACTGTAATGGTATCAAAGAAGAAAAAAAAAGTGGGCGCTGACATCAGCCCGCATTTTTTATTTTTAGATAATGCGATTTTAGGATAAAAAGGGGCATGCATGTAATGGGGCATCCGAGGGTAAATAGTTTTCTTTTTGGGGGTATAAGTGTTCTTTTTCCTAAATTAAATATTTGTGTAGCTCTTTAAAATAATCTTAAATGTGTTATGTGACATATTAAAATTGAAAAAATTACTAAATATAAAATGAAATAATTTTTTGGGGACAAATTAAAAAGAAAAGTACGACACTTAAATTGGAACGGAGAGAGTAGTAGGTGTTTGGCTAGAGATTCCAAATATTTTTATTTGAAATTTATGGAGTTCGAGTTGAAGATGAAGTTGTTTGGTAATATTTTTTGCTAAGAATATTTGGAGTAATGTTCATTCTTGAATATACTTTGATATAACTTTAAAAGTGAAAAATCAATAAGAAAGGAAATTATAAGTTATTTTCAAATTTAAATATAAAATTTTGGCTTAAGTCATCGATGACCCCTTAAAGTTATCCGCAAAATTCACTTAGACATCTCAACTCAATCTTATATCTAGTAGACACTCCTATATATATATATATATATAACATTATAAAAGACGTGACATAAAAAGTGACTTTCACATATACACATATTTATTCTAAAAAGATGAACAATTTTTGGGCTAAATGGGTCAAAATTAGACTTTTGGAGTATACACATTTTAAAAATAGAGACTATGGTACAATTCAAATTGAGTTGGCTAATCTGATTTAATATACTAACAAGAGGCCATCATATTGCAATAGAATTTGACTTGTCGGTTTGAAAGTTTTTAGCTAAATGTTGAGCACTTGGATTTTAGTTGCTCTGATATCAAATGTTAAATATTTATATGATTTAAGTATGTTTGTACACTTTTATTTGTAAATCAAAATACACCATAATAAAAATAAAATTGACATACCTTCTAATTGATTCGATATTTATTATTTTAAAAGTTAAAATGACATGACCTTTTATCATTCAAAATCTCTTTTGTGTTGATGGGATATCATATCATCCAACGCATTGTAAGACATAAATATTTGTTAAAGAAGTTCAATGAGAGTTTAAACTGATCCATAATATGCAGACCATTTCATGAGCATTAATTTAGTTATTTAATCATACTATTTTGTAATGATTTTAAGTTATATATATTAATGAAGGTATAAAATAATTTACATTGTCAGTTCAATTTGACGAGTTATATAATAGGTTATTCCATAATTTTTTTTTGTCATTTCGTATTTATGATAGAGAGCTACTTGGTATTATAGGTTAACGAAATCTTGAGATATTAAAATTTATATATTATCAGAACATAAACCTTGAACTTTATCACTGTATCAGTAAATGAAGACATATATATCAAGAGTAAATAAAAAGTTATCCACATTTAAAAAAGAGTTTTAATATATATAACCCAATTGCGAGAAAAATAACAAAAAAGGAAAAAAAAATTGATGAGTGATTTCTAGTCTAAATTCCCCATAATTTCTAATTATATTAGGAAAAGGAAAACAAGTTCATAAACTTCAAATAAAGAAAATAATTAGCTTATTTTCCGCCGCATTATCTTATTCATGTTGGTGATTCCAAGGTTTATTAGTTAAAAGGAGTCGTCGCCTAATTAAATTATAACCATTGATTTAGGGCACCTTTATTTTTAACAAAATGTCATGAAAATAAACTCAGTAATTAAGGTCTATTAAACATTAGAAATTTTAAGATAAATTAGTAGGAATGTCAAAGAGGGTAAGGAGGTCTGAGCCTTAACGCGCAAAAATAGAACATTGAAAAGATTAGACCATACAACTTTAGCTTCACACGCACAATCATGTTTTCTGCCTTGACCCATTGCTAACCCTACGACGAGTAATTTTTGAGCAACTTATCAACTATAATGATGTGTATAAAAAAAATTAAACGACTAGTAAGATGATCTCATTTTGAATAGTTCGAAGGCAAATTCACTATTTTTTGAGAAACATGAAACCATTTCTACATACTACAATTATTAGCTATTTTATCACTCTCATCTGTTGAGTGACTCTCTACATGAAAAAATAGATAATCTACTAATTGTTTCTCTTTATTTTAACAATGACGACCAAGTAAAAACTCATTAGCATAAGCCTTGAGATTCACATTTGATGAACCCTTTTCCTTCATAGCTTTCTTAGCCAAATCCCTCCATTTCTTCGCATTGTTTCTCACTTCTTCCCCTTCCTTGTTGCTCCCATCACGATCTCTATACACCTCTGGAACTCATCTCTTTCAACGATACCGCATGTATTGATATTCACTCTGACGCCATTCTTCCAAACATCTTGAACGAGTTTCGCTTTACAAAGTTGATCATTCCCGATCGGACACTCCACGAAGGGCACCCCAGAAGCTATGCTCTCCAGAGTCGAATTCCATCCGCAATGAGTCAAGAAACAACCAACATAAGGGTGTTTCAGGACTTCCACCTGCGAGCACCAACTCACTATTTTCCCCTGATTTTCCAGCTCGTCTTTGCAACTCAACTTTTCCTCTAGTTTTTTCTCGTTTTTCCCTTCCCTAATCACCCACAAAAATGGCCTCCCACATTTCAACAACCCTTGACCAATCTCCTCCATCAATTGACCTGATATCTCAGAGTAACTACCAAATGCTATGTAAATAACTGATTCATTAGGCCTTGAATCCAACCATATCATGTAATTCTTTGAACTAATATCAATCATATCAGCTCCAAATGAATTATCATCAAGAAAATTTAAAGGAATTGAAGGCCCAATTCCCATCATAGTCACATTCTTTAAAACCCTCAAAGCATCAAATTCCAAATTATCAAAAGTGTTCACAAGAATTGTTGGATTTTCTTCACTATTCAATATCTCAATTTGCCTTTTAATAGACTCAACTGCCCAATTGCTAGACTCCACATATTCATACACAAAAAAGGAAAATCAATTGGATTGCCGTGGTGACAATCCTGGTAACTCTATGATTTTATCATGAGAATCACAATTCTTGAAATAATCAGAATAATCAATAAATCTATAATAATAAATATAAAAAACTGTGGCTGGTTGGATCCAAAATAATGTAGATGGGATGTTATATTTTTTTGCCACTGAACCAACCCAATCCATAACAATAGCGTAGATAACATGTGAAAAAAGGGTACCGTTTTTTGCATTTGATTTGATTAAGTTGAAAATAAATTCTGACCCATGAGACTTTATAGAAGAATAGAACAAATGAAACTCATTAGATGAACCTAATTTGAAATTACCATCATAGCCATCAGAGAAAGGAGCAAAGCTTAATCCTTCAATGTTTGGGAGTTCTTTTATTCTATTGAAAGCTGATAGGCTAGTTGATAAAGTGCCTTTAATGCCTAATTTGATTAATTGTTTGGATAATTTAAGGGAGGGATTAATGTGACCTTGGCCTGGGTATATTGCAATAAGAACATGGGATTTTTCATTCAAATTTTCCATTTTTTTGGTGGTGAAAAGAGAGGAAGCTATGAAAGGGGAGAGAGGATTTTGGACAGGAGAACTTTGTAAGGATGAGAGCTTTCTCGAACTGACTTGATTATAAATAACTAAGGTCATTCTGATTTATACTTGTGTAGGAATTGTTTCAGATATTAAAAATCTTGACAATCCTATTATCCAATTAAGTAGTTAAGACTCTAGATTATATAGATATTCATTTCTTAAATGCAACAAGCATCAAAGATATTACTCAGAACTTTCTAGAAGCTTCACAAAGTATCTAAAATATTTTGTGCTTCTGAAAAATCAACTTTATTATTCAGCAAAAAATAACACTAGAAATGCATGAGTACTTCAAAGCAAGTATGTTTTTATTATCAGCCATACCAACTGCTAACAAATTAGAGATAGAATGTGTGTATTACCTTAAGCAATGCCCGAGCCAGAATATAAAAAAACACACAAGAGATCGAGGATAAAAAAATAATATTTCAACGAGCGAGGGGGGTGGTTTTGCCATCGCGGCACTGCCTTTAAAGCTTCAACGACTTGAAGTAATCAAACAAATAAACACCGTTAATGTTCGTGTTTCCCATGTAACATTAGGAGGCAAGTACATCCAAGGGTCATATTTATTTTTCAAATAATTATTTAGATATTCAAAAGTTCAAGAAAGTTCTATAACTTCTTGAACTTTCATGTGCGGGATTGATTTCTTTTTATGAGTCAAGTATGTGAAATTTGATAAAGGGGGATAGTGAGATTAAAACTCAAGATCTATATTTGCTCTAATACACTGTTGAAGTGTGCAATCATACATCTCATTCAAAAGGTTAAGTTGTTAAACAAACACATTTTTATGTACATAATTATATTCTCAAACATACTAGTTTGAGAGAAGAAAAGATACATATATAGTTTAGGAATCAAATACATCCAAAGTTCTTTCTGCCAAATTAATTTCATTTTATAAGAAATAGACATGAATTCTCTTATAGTTGGTTTAACCTTTTCACCGACCTTAATAAACAACAAGAACAAAATCCTGTACAAAATTACCATCACTAGTAAAATGACAAGGTTCATCCATTTTGAATAATCCATCTTAATTTGTCATGTATCTTGTTGCGTCCCAACGCATACGCAAGTGTACGCGGTCGTACAAGTAATATAGGATTGTAAGTCCAGATATCGTATCCATAGGGACTTGTCGATTAACTATTTACTAAATTAAACTGGTTCTAATTATTTATTCAAGCGTAAAATTCCAAAGATGATGATTAACTAATCTAGAAATAAAAAGAAAAAGTTAACTAATGAAAAATTAACCAAACAAAGAGCAGGTTTTCACGTAATCAATATGATGAAATCGATCTAGGATTATGGATCTGCTAACCATCATGGTTAATAAGCAATTTCATTGACTTGTTTGTTTATCTAGTTGTTGATTCCGGGGTTGATATTACAACTATGGTCTCTCGAGCCTCTAGTTGCCTATTCAAAATAGCATCACAACTACATCATTGAGCGGGGATGTGACATCTTATTTTAAAAGCATTTATATTTCTTTCCATATGAACCAAGCAAGGCGTTCTAGGTACATCTCTATCCTAGTCTCTAACCTGCTCTTTACGTTACAAAAGAGAGGTCTTGCTCCGTATATTCCTCGATCTACCTTGTTGATCCTTCTCTCGAGTTCACAAAGAGATTATAGATTTATTTTAATGGTAGCTAAGCATTAAAATAGTAAGTACAAGAATATAAGAACAACTAATATGATAATCAAATGATCGAATCAATCGTCTACTAAACAATCATGTAGTTAGCTACCACAATCCTAGAACGAGAAGTTTAACTCCATATACACATGGAGTAATTACAACAATTCATCCAAAGAAAAACGTAAAATAACTAATAAAGGAGAAGAAAAGATGAAACCAATATTCTCTGGCCTCCACGGTGGCTCTTAGCTCTTCGGAGGTCAAAAGTTGGGTAAAAATCGTGATTTGAGATGTATTTATAGAGTAGGAGGAAAATAACCCCTTTTCCTACTTGGATTTGGAGTAGAAAAAAGCTAGAAAATATCCGGGTTTGGGGCTGGGGCGACGCACCACCGATGTGCCCGCCTGAAATGGTGGGACGATGCGCCACCAATGCGCCAACCACACCCATCAGTAGTTTGGGGGCTGGGGTGGCACGCCAGCAGTACGCCACAGCCCAGATTTTCTTCTTTTGCTCTCTTTTTCTCCCGAAACTTTGCTAACTCTTTTCCAATGCTTTTATGCTTCCATTTTAGCTCTCATGAGTTGTTTTTCTCCATATTTTCCCTGTAAGGCATCTAATCACATATATTAGCTCATAATCAAGAATATGTAAATAATCATAGGGATATACTTCACTTTTTCCCTCAAAACAAGGCTAAAACGTGGGTAAATACGGCAATTGGGCGTATTAATATGCCCAAGATCACCACCCCACACTTAAACATTTGTTCGTCCTCGAACAAATCACTACACACCCTACAATATTTCACATCTTAAGACACCAATTGAACAGGTTTACTCACACCCAAGTTAACTAGACAGTTTAATCATGACCCATAATCCACTCATCATGCATACATCAATCATTTTTTCACAGACCCTTCAATGAAACCACACAACCTCTAAAACTGACTCTTCATGAACAATAAGGCCAACATGATCATGTGTGAATATAGCCATCATTAGTACACCAAATAGTCACCATTTTGTGCCCTCACATTTAAGAGAGATGCCCCTTGCTCACATCATACATACATATTCGAATTGGGGCCTATAGATAAGAAATTCGCTCACTCTCTCAAAGAAGGTTTCCTGCATACAAGACATACCATAGGCTTTCCCTTAGTGTAATACTCTATTAACAAAGCATCAAAATTGTAGGATCAAAAGGACTTTTACAGGTTGTAATGTCGGCGAAGGGACGGGTAGGAACACTTTGGCTAATAGTAACTACTTTCTCTATGCACTTTAAGACACTCACTTTAAACTTTTTTACTCTTTTCCTTATATCACCTCAACTTAAACTTATGTTCATGTTTCCCTTCAAACTCCCCTCTTTTCTTTTGGTTTATTGACCTTAACCTTCATTCACTTATTGGTATTAATGAGATTTTTCTAAACCTTTTTTTATTTATTTTTCCTCTCTTTATTACCAACATACAAATTATTTTTTTCACAAGGGCACCATATCTAAATCTTATTCTTACCACAACAACCTTACCTTTTCTCTTTTGTTCCCTTCTTTCTTTAAGTCTTTCAACTACAAAGTGCATTAGGGACTCTTTGGATCAAATTAATACAAGGTAATCAAATAAAGGGGATAGGCTAAACATGCGGCTAGTCAAATAAATAAGCTTAAGGCTCAAAGGGTCTTAACTAAGAATAATATAAAGGGTGGCATAAACAATTGTCAAAAAGAAGTGGCTTACAAAGAAATGCCTTGATCATGTCCCATAAGTCAACACTATGCTTCATTTCATACACACACGGGGCAAGTTCTAGATATCAAGATGTTCAAGAAATACAACAAACACTCACCACACATGGTACAATAGTTCAAAAATGGCTCCTAAGACTTCATATTCACAACACAACCAAATTGAATGAATTAACATTATTAAGCCCATCTCTAGGTTTTTTTTGAGTCAAGTTAAAGAGCTTATGCTTCTTTAAATGAAGTTTCCTACTTTTTATGCTTCTTTTGAGTGAATTACCCATGAAGTCTAGTGTATACTTAGGGAAAGCACCTAGCATTCAAAAGACTATGATTTCTAATCTTTCTTCTTCCTATGACTAATTTTCCCTCAAGACGGTCGTCATCCATCCATTGTCGAGAAAATTTCTATACCTATGACTAAAGGAAAATAAAAACTACTCCTACAAAAATAAAAACTACCCGGTTCAAAGGGCACCCTCTCAGAAAAGAACCGAAAAGAAAAACCAAGGGGTGAATGATATATGCCTCTAAAAAAACTAAAAAATCTTTTTGTATATTTTTTTTTAAAAATAAAATAAACTCCTATGGCATACTCACCCTAAAACTCATAGTTATTGGAAGAATCCAAACCCCACTCTTAAAATCATGCTTTGTCCCCAAAACAATTAATAGAAAAAAGATGAAGAAGAAGGGTGAGAAATACTCTCTGAGGCCCTCTAGGGCCTAGCTAACAACATGTTTCTTCAATTTTGATAAAAAGGGCGAATGACCCCACATTTAAGCTTAAACCATGCTCCTTAGCTTTCAAATTCGGGTACTCAGACTTCCCCAAACCTGTAAAATTAAATCAAAAACAAAAATGTGACACTATAAAAAAAATAAGAAGCTACACTACTAGTTGGGTTGCCTCCCAACAAGCACCTGATTTAACGTCGCAGTGCGACGCCATCACTACACCACTTTTATTTTCACTTAGAACTTATAAATTGCACCCCTAACTTTGCATCAAACTTTCTGCTCCTCTCAAGGGGCGGTGGTATAAATATGAAGGAACTAAGTAAATGATGTCGCATCTTGCACTTTTTGGCCCTTAAGTGAGGAATGTCGTTTTGTCTTTTTGGTGTGGCAAATTTTAGAATGTAAGGACCTTGTTCCTCATCTACACACTTCTCCACTAGCTCAGATGACTCAATTTTCATGTCATCATCCAAACATAATGTAAAAAAGTGATTAGAATGAGGTCCAACAATACCTAATCCCAAACTTGCATTGTTTACAACATGCTCACTTTTGTGTACCTCCTCAACATCCACACTAATGAATAAAGTATAGTTGAATGGTTTGAATTACTCTTTATGCTCCACTAATTTGCCGGTATCCACAATAATTGGTGATTGGGCATCAGATGCCTCAACCATTTTTTTCAAGTGATCCTCCAAGTCATGAATATTTGAGCCAAATTGTCAATATCTTGTCTGAGCTCAACTCTTCCTTCTATCAGGTGTGTCATCATGTATGTAAGATTATCATGGAGAAACTCATGAAATTTAACTTTTTCCTCTTGTTCCCTTATCCAAGATTGGCTAACTTTGTCTGCTTCCTCACAGCTTTCTCCAAGTAGGGACTCACTTTCTTCTTCTACTAGGGGTTCATCTTGGGTATTGGCTAAGACCGTAACTTGCTGATCAATACAAGTTTCAGCCATAGCCTGTATCTCTGTGAGTTGGGAACCTATCCTCTCCGTGTCTTTCCTCAATTTGATTGCGTCTTTCCTTAATTTTTCTTGCTTATCCAGTATTTTCTTCAGCATATCAATAAGGTGAGCATCATGATTCACATCCTCCATTTCATTACCCCTGTCAATATCATAAACAACAGAAGAATCATAATATGGGCTCAGGGAAGGCGAATAAGAGTTAGGACACCCATTCGAATGGCCATCCTGACCACCACATATATGACATACATTAAATTCAAAAGATTGGGTAGGTGCGCACCACCCTCCCTTTTGAATATAATGACAATTGATACCCATGTGGGATCCTCCACAATACTGACAAGGATTACCAACATATGAATAGTACTCATCCTTCAACAAATCTTTATCACTAGATGTCATGTTAAGAATATTATCAAATAAAAAATAAACAAAACTATCTATAAAAGAAAACAAAATATATACAAAAACTTAAATAAATAAAAAGAAAAAGTCCAATATAGATAAATAATTAATTTTTAAGTCCCCGACAATGGCGCCAAAAACTTGTTGTGTCCCAACGCACACGCAATTGTACGCGGTCGTACAAGTAATATAGGATTGTAAGTCCAGATATCGTACCCACAGGGACTTGTCGATTAACTATTCACTAAATTAAACTAGTTCTAATTATTTATTCAAGCGCAAAATTTCAAAGGTGATGATTAACTAATCTAGAAATAAAAAAGAAGAAGTTAACTAATGAATAATTAACCAAACAAAGAGCATGTTTTCACGTAATCAATGTGATAAAATTGATCTAGGATTATGGATCTGCTAACAATCATGGTTAATAAGCAATTTCATCGACTTGTTTGTTTATCTAGTTGTTGATTCCGGAGTTGATATTACAACTATGGTCTCTCGAGCCTCTAGTTGCCTATTCAAAATAGAATCACAACTACATCGTTGAGAGGGCATGTGACATCTTATTTTAAAAGCATTTATATTTCTTCCCGTATGAACCAAGCAAGGCGTTCTAGGTATATCTCTATCCTAGTCGCTAACCTGCCCTTTATGTTACAAAAGAGAAGTCTTGCTCCGTATATTCCTCGATCTACCTTGTTGATCCTTCTCTCGAGTTCACAAAGAGATTATAGATTTACTTTAAAGGTAGCTAAGCATTAAAATACTAAGTACAAGAATATAAGAACAACTAATATGATAATCAAATAATCGAATAATCGTCTACTAAACAATCATGTAATTAGCTACCACAATCCTAGAACAAGAAGTTTAACTTCACATAGACATGGAGTAATTACAACAATTCATCCAAAGAAAAATGTAAAATAACTAATAAAGGAGAAGAAAAGATGAAACCAATATTCTCCGGCTTCCACGGCGGCTCCTAGCTCTTCGTAGGTCAAAAGTTGGGTAAAAATCGTGATTTGAGATGTATTTATAGAGTAGGAGGAAAATAGCCTCTTTTCCAACTTAGATTTGGAGTAGAAAAAAGCTGGAAAATTTCAAGTTTGGGGCTGGGGCGACGCGCCACCGATGCACCCGCCTGAAATGGTGGGGCGACGCACCACCAATGTGCCAGCCACACCCATCAATAGTTTGGTGGCTGGGGTGGCACGCCAGCAGTACGCCACAGCCCAGATTTTCTTCTTATGCTCTCTTTTTCTCTCGAAACTTTGCTAACTTCTTTCCAATGCTTTTATACTTCCATTTTAGCTCTCGTATGTTGTTTTTCTCCATATTTTCCTTGCAAAGCATCTAATCACATATATTAGGTCATAATCAAGAATATATAAATAATCATAGGGATATACTTCACTTTTGCCCTCAAAACAAGGCTAAAACGTGGGTAAATAGAGCAATTGCGCGTATAAATACGCCCAATATCATATATCTCAAAATATCTTCCCTATTGATCATAATAATATGAATTTCACCCTCGCGCTCATCGCGAATTTTTAGCCCTTCAAACTAGCTCATTCTTGAACAACCCTTCATAAGTAACAACAATAACATACTTAATGTAATTTCCTAAATGGAATTTGGAGAGATTATATTTACGTAGACATTATCCCTACAAAGTAGAGAGTTCTTTCGATTATCGACTCAAGTAAAAGCATTATAAAGCAATTCGAAAAAAAATGAGAGTGAAGAAGCCAGCCCTTAATAGGCATACTTATGAAATG
Source organism: Jaltomata sinuosa (assembly GCA_003996215.1). Taxonomy (NCBI): domain Eukaryota; kingdom Viridiplantae; phylum Streptophyta; class Magnoliopsida; order Solanales; family Solanaceae; genus Jaltomata; species Jaltomata sinuosa. The sequence goes on along the minus strand of QJPP01000883.1, from coordinate 531,853 downwards.
CAATAGTGTAGTGTAAAGGGTACTTCCAGAATGGCTTTGTCAAATCATTAGAAAATCAAAAGAATCCTCCGCTTAGTACCATAAGGGCTGAGCTAATAAAAGAAAAATTATATAACGTACTAAATCTTCATGCCTAATTACATTTCATATCCACAGTTTAATTCAATTACAATTTGCGGCAGAAGATTTAAAACTATTGGTATTTGTATTTATATGCCTTTCTCTCAATTAATACTCAAATGTATTTGTATTTGTATTTGTATTTGTATTTGTATATCAAGATTTTACAAAATATACAAAATAGATTTGTATTTGTATGCTTAGATTTATGAATTTTTATTTGTATGCCGAGATTTTATGAAATTATATTTGTATGCGGCTATTACTCTATTTATATTTGTAAGCAAGATTATACAATTAGTATAGAAAGTGTTGACACAAATTATAATTAAGCAAATTATTGTTATGGAATTCTCATTAAGTTCCGATTAGTTGGTGTTTTTGAAATTTACTCGCAAATAAATGGACAAGTTGGGTTGAATTTTGGTGGGTCAAGATGGACTGAGCTAATAAATGGGCAGATTATTGATCTTCCCAAAAGTTAATTGGGTTGAAGTGGGTTGGGCAGATATGGGCTAAAATGTGGGTCCCAACCTGCTCACTCTTACTATGTTTTAATTACTTTTATTTGTTCTTTTATAAATTTTTAGTACCTTCTAAAATAATTATGGCTATATATAACATGTTAAATAAAAAATATCTTTTTAAAAATATTTTGATAAAATTTCTCATGAATCAATTTGGATTAGATATCAGCTCAAATTTTGATGGACTGAAATGGATTGGATTGAGCTACCAAATTAATGGTTCAATAATCAGCCCAAACTTGAGCGTATTGAACGAATTATGATTTCATGAGCTAATTTTGCTACCTTTACTCACAACTATCATCATTAGGCTCTCCACTAACATCAAAACTTAACTTTAACCTGATCAAAGTCATTGTTTATTGTTTTGAGGAAATGATCACCGTTTATATATGAAATGTTACATGGAAGTTTAAATCAATCGAGTCATACTCCCTCCGTACCAATTTATGTGATTGTGTTCAAATTTCAAAAGTCAAATGAGTTTTTCTGACTATAATTTTTTCATATTTTTTAAATATCAAAAAATTATAATAATAATCATTTTTAATTTTTTCAAAAACATGGCCGAACATGTTGCAAGTATACAGAGGTTGCATAACATAAGTAGCTAAAAATATTCAGTCCATTTCAATTCACGTGTTTTAATTTTCTTTTTAATTTATTTAAAGAAGAACATCATCTCTTTCTATAGTTAGTAAATTCTTATTCAAAATATTTTTATTTTATCGTTAATGACATTTCCTTTATAAAGATGATATAACATGTTTAAAATTATAAAATTTGAAGTGTATTTTCAATATGTTATTCAAACTTTTAATTTAAAATAAATAAGATTCCACTTTTTTTGTGAGTTCTTTTCCTTCTCTTATCAATGTAATAGAGGTGTTGTTTTATGCCTTCCTCTCATTGTAAAATTGTCATGGTGGAATTGAGCAATAGGAATCCAAGCTAAACTCCTCATCACCACCAGGGATGAAAACCTAAGTGAATGGTTTAAATTACAAAAAAATAAATAAAAATAACAAGAAGATTCAAAATTCCTTACATTCTTAACTATCAAATAGACACATAAAATGACAGGGGTGTGTCATATATATGGGTGGATCGATCTAAATTCAGATATGTTAAAATAGGTTGAGTTAATAATTAATTGAGGGAGTTACAAATTATTTAGGCTGAGATGGATTTGGTAAGATGAGCTAAATCATAAGTCATAACTGAACCTACCTTCTAGCTTACCAAGTTTTAATTTCTTTATTTGCTTTCTTACAATTTATTTTATTACCAAACAAAACTAATAAATCCTTTTTTTCTTTAATATAATCGTATATAATATATCGTAAAATAATATTATTTTGACAAGATTTCTTATGGGTCAATATATTCCAACTTTTTTTTGGCAATTAAAAGACTTATATAACTAATCTGTACAAGAGACCAACCTGTGTTGGCATAACAGCCACACAGTGAGCAAGACTAACAACTATTACATCATAAGAAGGAAAAGCTCAAACTTATCTATAAGCTGATATCTGGAGACTAGGGATAGCAATTAAGCTCCGGAATTCTTCTTTCCAATCGGGTACTAGTGATCCTTTGAACACAACTTCATGCACTACCTTCCTTGTGAGTACTTTCCGTGGTGAGAATTTGCCCTGAAATACTCTGTGATTCCTCTCTATCCACACATGGTACACTATTGCAGTCAAGATGTAATGACCCTCCAGGTCATTTTCTTTTTTTCATACTTCTTCCATATTTTGAGCTTTTTCGCAGTGGCTACAGATCATTTATTACTTGCCGGAACTGACAGTTCGGTGCTCGGGCCGTTCGTTAGGTTGTTATGGCCATTTCCTTATTTTAGAACTTGAACTTAGGAAATCCTTAACTTCGGTCAACTTTCTTGGTCAACAGTTTTGTCAGCTCTAGAATAGGGATTTTGGTCTAGTGGGACCCTTGGTCGAGGTCTAGGAGCTTTTAGTTTGGTTTTGTCTTGGATTTTATTTTTTCAGGCCAGTTAGGCTTGTAAGGTTGAATTTGGTCAACATTCGAAAAAGACAGCCTCGAATGAAAATTATGTCAGTGCTGCTAGCTCTGGAATGTCGACTTTGGGCTAAAAGGACCTTTAGTTTGGGTTTCGTTTATGTTAGTGCTTTCAAACTTATTTTTTGCCCTTGGGTTTCGTTTTGGAAAAGTTGGCTTAAAGTTGGTTTTTAGGTGTGGGGCTCACTTTTCATTAAATCGATCTCAGTTGGGTTTTTCGTTAATTCTCTTGAGTCTAGAATACCATTTTTAGTTGAATAGCTCAGCTCATTTGTGTTCACAGGACCCCAGATGCATTCTGGGGGCCCATCCGTCAAAAATTCTATGCCTTGGCTGAAATTGCAGCAGTTGGTTGTTGGTATGGCGCCAAGGCGGGCGCTTGGCCGCACCTGTGCTGGTGCTCTTGTGGTGGCCTATGCGCGCCTGCCCCGCTTGGTCCGCTGTGGCCTGGCCGCTCCTGCGGCGCCTGGGAGCTGTGGCGTGTCTGCGCCTGCACTTGCATGGGAGCCCTTGCGCCTGGGGGCTGGCAGCTATAATGCTGGCCACTCCTCTAATTTTCATCTCTTCTCCAACACCTTTCAAACTCAATTTTTCTCCATTAAAATTAGCTCCAAGCCTCCATCTTTCTCCTGGTTCATCCCCAAGCTTGGTGGTGTTTATAATTCCAGTCCGAGATCGATTCGTGTACATTAAATTGGTAAGTTTTCGCCTCCAAAATCCTTAATTCTCCATTTTATTCTTTCTTGATCAAGAGGACTTCGAGGCTATTTTGGGTCGCAAAAAGAATTCCGTTCGCGCTCAACTTTTGGGCATGGATTCCTTGACCCATGACGAACATAATTGTGATTTTTGTTTCCCATGTTGTCATGCAAGCACCGAGGGTCATTTTTTGACTGATTTCCGGCCTGATTTTTTGTATAGCAATATAGGTGTCATTTTTCTTTCCTTGACACCTGGGTTATATTTGTGATAGTGTGACAACTTTCTGAGGCTTTTCAGAAGGGGAAGGCAGACGAGTAATGGTTCGTGTTTGCTGTTCGACCTCGAGGTAGGTTATGGTTTACTTTTCTAGACTGAGTTTAGTTAGATTTTATATTGTATATATTACTTGAATGTTAGGTTGGACTTTAGGTAGAATTAGGCTTAAATCCTATGTTTTGCTTTAAATAGGCCATTTCAGATCATAGGATAGAATTATTACTATTATCCTTAGTCTAGGAGCTCGTAGTATTGTTGTGGCTTTCATAGAATTCTTAATATGCTTTTAGAAGGTTTTAGAGGTAGAGTAGAAGATTTTAGTTTTTTTTCTAGTTATTTTCCATTCTTTTTTGCCTTATTGTTAGTTGTGTGTGTAACGGTGTGCCCGAGGCCATAGCTTGGATTTGGGCAGAGTTTCTAGGTCAGTTCCCTTGGTTGGAGGGTGGTTTGCCCTGTTTTTCCTTGTTATGTGCTATATTCTCTGAACATGGAAAATTGCATGCTCATACTGCATTCTCATACCTAGCAGCATGAAAAAGAATGATTTTCGAGGTTTTTGGTTCCAAACTTTAGATTTACTATGGTTATCATGATTTTTGGATTTTAAAGGGATTATCTTGGGTTTTAATACTGGTTTTGAAAAAGAAGAGAAAAATACTATTTTTATACAGGTTCAACGGATGTTTCCAGACCTTTTCTCCATGAATAATACTACTTTTATGCCGGTCCGAGGGACATTTCTGGACCTTTTCTCCATTTACTTTTCTGTTGATGAGTCCGATGATCGATTTCGAGTGCCCTGATGGGTCATCCGGGTTTAACCTTCTATGAAAACATTGATGAGTCCGATGTTAAATTTTGGGCGCCCGATGCGTTATTCCAAGTTTTTACTTCTTATACCATTGTGCACTCATACATCATATCATCTCCCATCGCATTACATTGGCTTGAGTGTACTTGGATTGTCGATTGCCTCGATAGATTTTGTTATTAAATTCTTCGTTGCTAGTTCGGTTAGTTCTGTTTTGGTTTTATCTTTCTGTGCTTGGTTGACCTATGATGCTTACTAGGTACCTATTATTTTGGTACTCATACGATGCTTTGCATCTTTTTCTGATGCATCACCTAGAACGAGCCACTCCCGTTGATCCTCCTATCGTTCGAGGCCAACTGCTATTCGGATCATGGTGAGGTCCTGGTGTTTTGGAGACTTTTACTGCTTTCCCTCTACATTTCTGTCTATATTTTGTATTTTGGATTGACAGAGTTTGTTGTATAGCTACTCCATACTTTAGACACTCTTGTATCGGTGACACCAAGTCTGAGTTGGTCCTTATGTATAATTGTCTTCTTAGTCACTTTAGGGCCATCTATGTATATTTAGTACTGTTGGTATGTATATATGTTATTGGCCCTATTTCCTATATTTATCTCTTCTGCTATCCATCGTCAAACTTCTTATTTATCTTCCATATAGTGGGGTTGGCTTGCGTACCGAAGGGTTATGTAGGCGCCATCATGGCCCAGTTTTAGGTCGTGTCAGAGTGGTATCATATCTCTAGGTTCACCGATCTTGCCAGTATAAGAGCAAAGTGTCTAGTAGAGTCTCGTAGATCGGTACGATGATGTCCGTATCCCATCTACGAGAGGCTATAGGACATTCCTAGTAAAGATTCCATTTTTATTTGATTCCTTATCGTGCTTCCTTGACTTTATCAACGTGTAAGTATCCTTGTTTCAGTCTTTCTCAGATGGTTCATATGAGATCAACAACGGGTAAGGATGAGGCCCCTGTACCTGCAGTTAGAGCCCCAGCTAGTAGACGGGGTAGAGGTCGAGGTAGGGGTCGAGCTGCGGTGCCAGCTTAAGCCCAGGCTAGACTACTGTCACCAAAGCATGAGGTTGGGGTTAAAGAGGTACATTATAAGCTGGAGGGTGTAGGGCCAGCCCAACATCTGGTGAGTTTCATAGCTACTCCAGTGCTACAGGACACTTTGGTTCGGTTACTTGGATTTCTTGAGGGTATGACTCCACCAGCAGCTCCACCAGGTACTTCCATTGGTTCTCAAGTTAGAGATGAGGCTCAAAATTTAGCCCAGGCAGTGACTCAGGGTTCAAGAGCGCAGCCTACTGATGTGGCTCCCAGATTGGAGGTATTACCGACCCCTACAATTGTTCCACCTATTCCAGTTGGTCCCGTTATGTCTTCTGAGGAGCAGAAGATGCTTGGTAGATTTCTGAGATTGGATCCTCTGAGGTTTTTAGGTGCTTCTAGGGAGGATGCGCATGAGTTTCTAACTAGCTGCCAGGAGACACTACATAATTTGGAGTTAGTCTAGTGACACAGAGCAGATTACACCCATTTCAGCTGTATGGTCCAGTGAAATAGTGATGGAGGTCATATGTAGCTTGCAGGCCAGTCGGGTCACCTCAACTTACTTGGGCCCAGTTCTCCATAGATTTTTTGGAGAAGTATGTACCGCATAACATGAGAGAGCAGTTGATGATTCAGTTCTCCGGGTTGAAGAAGGGCTCCATGTCTATTTCTGAGTATGAGGTTTGCTTCCAATAGTTTGCTAGGCACGCCACTATGATTCTACACGACGAGCATGAGAGAGTACGCTGCTTTATCTGAGGTTTGACTTTGCAGCTTTGCTTGGCTATAGAGGGTATGGTACCATTGGGCCAGTCCTTTTTGGAGGTAGTAGATCATGCCCGCACTATTGAGGACATACTTTGTGAGGCCAAAAGGGGCAGCAATAAGAGGCCCCTCCATCAGGGTAGTTTCAACGGTTCATAAATCCGTGGTAGAGGTTACTTTGGTAGAGGTCAACATCATCAGTGGTTCTAGCCGAACCAGCCTATTCAGGCAGCACTACAGATTGCTGAGGGTCAGAGTATCCAGAGTATTGTTCTTGCTCCACGAGGTGCTCATTCAGGGTTCATAGGCCGTGGTAGTCATTCTGATTCATCCAGGTCTTCACAGTAGGGTACATTTGGGCGAGGTTGTTATGACTATGGTAAGATAGGCTACCTTACTAGAGAGTGCCCATCAGTACTGCACCAGAGGTGACATGATCAGACAGTTAAAGCGCCCAGGGCTCTAGCACCACCAGCTAGAGGTGGTGCACAGGGTAGTAGGAGTGGTCTCCAGGTGCTAGAGGTGGTCCTAAGTCTGGTGGATCAGGTGGTCGTAGTGGTCGGGGCCACACTTATATAGTTCCAGGTCGGTCAAAGGATGAGGCTTCAGATGCTGTAATTACAGGTACGATCTCCATTTGTCATCAGCTTGCTTCTGCTTTGTTTGACCTGGGGTCTACCTTCTCCTATGTACTACTTATTATACTACTCGTCTAGAGTCTTCTTGTGAGTCATTGCCTGCTCCCTTGCATGTATCTACCCTAGTTAGAGATTCTTTAGTAGTGGATCAGGTGTATCGGGCTTGTGTGGTGACTATACTATGGTACGACACGTGGGTAGACTTGATTGTGCTAGATATGGTTGATTTCAACGTGATCTTGGGCATGGATTGGCTGTCTCCCTATCATGTGGTCTTGGATTGCTTCACTAAGATTATTACTCAATGGATGCCTGGTATCCCTCTTATAGTATGTAAGGGTGCCAATAGCCATATGCCGATGGGAGTTATATCCTTCCTGAGCACCCAATGGTTGGTTGGGAAGAGGTGCTTAGCCTATCTTGCCTACGTTCGTGAATCTAGTTCCACCAAACTTTATCTTGAGTCAGTCCCTATGGTTTACGAGTATTTGAATGTGTTTCCTTCTGATCTTTTGGGACTTTCTTCTGATCATGACATTGACTTCGGTATTAATGTCGAGTTGGGAACTCGACCCATTTCGATTCTACCATATTAGATGGCACCAGATGAGTTGAGGGAGGTTAAGGATCAACTCCAGGATCTATTGAGTAGGGGGTTCATCAGGCCTACTGTGTCTCCGTGGGATTCTCCGGTTCTATTTATGAATAAAAAAGATGGGTCCATGCGTATGTGTATTGACTACATGCAGTTGAATAAGGTGACAGTTAAGAACAAATATTTGATGCCGCATATTGATGACTTACTTCACTAGCTACAAGGTGCAGAGGTGTTCTCTAAGATAAACTTGAGGTCCGGTTCTCACCAGTTGAGGATTAGGGCTTCGGACATCCCAAAGACTGTATTTAAGACTCGATACGACCATTATGAGGTCCTAGTCATGTCCTTTAGGTTGACTAATGGTCTAGCAACGTTCATGGAGTTGATGAACCGTATCTTTAGTGCCTACCTGGACTCATTTATGGTTGTGTTCATCGACGACATTCTAATATATTCAAGGAGTAGAGAGGAGCATGAGCAATATCTTAGAGTTGTACTTTAGACCTTATGAGACCATCAGTTATATGCCAAATTCACCAAGTGTGAGTTTTAGCTTGAGTCCGTGGCATTCTTGGGGCACGTAGTGTCAAAGGATAGGATTATGATAGATCCGGCGAAGATTGCAGCAGCTCATGATTGGGCTAGGCCTACTTCTCCTACCGAGGTTCACAGTTTCATCGGGCAGATTACTATAGACGGTTTATGGAGGGCTTTTCTTCTATAGCAGTTTCATTGACTAGATTGACTCAGAAAAATATTCCCTTCTAGTGGTCAGATTAGTGCAAGGCGAGCTTTCTAAATCTCAAGGCCTTGTTGACTTCATCTCTGATTCTTACTCTTTTGGTTGAGGGTCAGGGGTTTACAATCTATTATGATGCTTCAAGTATTGGTTTGGATTGTATGTTGATGCAGCAGGGCCGGGTTAATACTTATACTTCTAGACAGTTGAAGGTTCACGAGAGGAACTACCCCACATATGACTTGGAGTTGGCAGCATTAGTCTTCGCGTTGAAGATTTGGAGGCATTATCTGTATGACATGCATTGTGAGATCTTCACTGACCATCATAGTCTTTAGTATATTTTCAGTCAGAAGGATCTAAATTTGAGGTAGCATAGGTGGTTGGAGTTACTGAAGGACAATGACATCTTGATTCTTTATCATCCGATCAAGGAAAATGTGGTAGCCGATGCCTTGAGCCGGAAGGCAGTGAGTATGAGTAGCTTGGATTTCTTAGCGACAGAAGAGCGACCTTTAGCTTGGGACATCCAGTCCTTGGCTAACAGGTTGGTAAGACTTGATATTTCTAAGACAGGTCGTATTCTTGCTTATGTTGAGGCTAGATCTTCCTTGTTGGAGCAAATTCAGGCACAATAGTTTGATGATACAAGGTTGAGGATCATTTGTGATAAGGTGTTGAGAGGTGAGGCTAGGAAGGCGGCCTTAGATTCAGAGGGTGTTCTGAGGATTGAGGGTCGTATCTGCGTTCCTAGAGTTGGTGATCTGGTTAGCTTGATCTTGGAGGAGGCTCATTATTCTAGATATTCCATTTATCCCAAGGAAACTAAGATGTATCATGACTTGAGGCAACACTACTAGTGGTATGGGATTAAGCGGGATATTTTAGCTTTCGTGTCTAGGTGCTTGAACTGTCAGCAGGTGAAGTTTTAGCACGGGAGGCTAGGTGGTTTGACTTAGAGGCTACCCATTCTAGAGTGGAAATAGGAGCAGATAGCTATGCATTTTGTTGTTAGTTTGCCACGTACTTTGCAGAGATTTGATGCTATTTGGGTCATTGTGGATAGGCTGATGAAGTCTGCTCACTTTCTGCCGGTTCAGACTTTCTACAGTTCCGAGAGGTTGGCTCAGATATACATTCGTGAGATTATCCATTTGCATGGAGTGCCAGTTTCTATCATTTCTGACCGTGATACTCAGTTCACTTTGCATTTCTGGAGGTCTATTCAGAGAGAGTTGGGTACTAGAGTTGAGCTTAGCACCACTTTTCATTCGCAGATAGATGATTAGTCAGAGTGCACTATTCAGGTTCTGTAGGATATGTTGCGAACCTGTGTTATTGATTTTGGGGGTCAGTGGCACCAATACTTGGCCTTGGCAGAGTTTGCATATAATAATAGTTATCATTCCAGCATTCAGATGGCTCCATTCGAGGCTTTGTATTATTGACTGTGTTTGTCGATGGTTCCATGAGTGGACCGAGTTGATTGTTGAATCTGTGATTGATTATATTGGTCCTTGAGAGGCCGGGTTGTTATACTTGAATGTGGGGATGGTCCTGGGGTGGACCAGACATTGCATGTTAACACTTAGATATTGGTCCAGGGATCCTTAGTGGGTTTGAGTGATGTAAAAAGGGTAAAGTGTTATTGTTATTGTTCATTGTTTAAATGGTTGTTGAACCTGCTCATATGATTGATAAGTTAGAAAGTAGACTGAGAGTCTGGAAATATATTACTGGTTGTTTTACATGTTGGTACTACTTTACTCAGTTTTAGTTTATTATATCTATATTATTTGTTGGAGCTAGTCGATGATCCTACCAGTACACGGTGGTTGTGTACTAATTCTGTACTTGTTTTCTTTTTATGAGTACAGGACATCTTCCAGAGGCTTCTACGTGACCTCTGATATAGTCCTAGCAATTCCAGATTTCAAGAGTGAGCTGCTTCTATTGGGCTACCTTGTTCTCTTCCAGTTTAGTTATGGTCCATTTGTTTCCGGACTCAAACTCTTATTTTGGGACTGTATCCCTATTTCTAGAAATTGGTAGATGTTTTGGTACGATGACTTTCAGTTTCTAAGGGTAATTTCTGCAGGATATTATTAGTTTTGGTTTAGATGTGAATGATATTTCTTTTTTTTAATGCAAACTGGTTTTGAGTTGTTAGTTTTGCTAAGTGTTAAGTTGCATATTGATTTGCTCATTCAAGGGATTTGGGTGGGTGCCACTTGTAGAGGGTTGGGTTGTGACAAATAGAGTATCAGATTCCTAGGTTCGTTGATCTCATCGTACCAAAATTGGTCTAGTAGAGTCTTGAAAAATAGTACAGAGACATCTGTACTTTTCTTTGAGAGGCTATAGGACGTTAGGAAACTGTATCTTCTTTCTTCCTTCGTGCTATAACTCGATCCCAATTGGTATCTGGTGTTACAAATTGGTATCTCACTTCCTTCACTCTTTTGTTCGCAAATGGTGAATAACAGGCATAATGAGAGAGATCAGAGGTTCCGGTAGTGGGACCAACGGTTAGAGGAAGCAGAAGGGGCAGGGGCAAGGGCCGAGGTAGGGCAACACCCATCAAGGGTAGAGCTCAGGAAACTGCAGGAGAAAGAGCGGTGACCCCTCCCCCACCCCAGGATCCTGTTGAGGATGAAGTTGAGGTTGTTCTTGAAGAGGGCGCAGAACAGGAGGAGGCGGCACCAGCTGGACGTGCAGGCCTTCCCCTATATTACTTGAGGCATTTCAGCAAGTGTGGACCTTTCTGAGTGGGCTAGTAGGTGCTAGAGCCACTCCCACAGGTACTGCAGACCAGGTTCCGGGCACCCATCCAGCGGTTCCAGTAGCTCTTAGGATGAATGCAACACTGATGACTTCTTCCGTTCGATGCTAGGTTCGGTTATGACTGGGAATGAACATGAGATGCTGACTAAGTTCTTAAAACTGAAACCTCTTACGTTTCAGCGTACTGAGAAAGAGGATGCATATGAGTTTATTTTAGACTATAATGACAGGCTTCTTAAGCTGGGCATTGTGCAGCAGCATGGGGTAGAGTTCGTCACTTTCCAGCTTCAGGGTGATGCTAAGCAGTGGTGGAGGTCTCATGTAGAGTGTCGGCCATCAGCTTTGCCTCCGCTGACTTGGGTGGACTTTGATGCTCTTTTCTTAGAGAAGTATAAGCCTCGCACCTTAAGGGATCTTAAAAAGGATGAGTTTCTGGCTGTTGAGCAGGGTAATATGTCGGTCTCAACTTATGAGGCCAAATTTCATGCCTTGTCCCATTTTTCTACTCAGCTTCTGGGTACGGAAGAGGAGAGGATTCACTTATTTGTGAAGGGCCTGAATACTTAGTTGCAGGTGTTGTCTGTGCGTATGACCTCAGCAGGAAAAAGTTTTAATGAGGTAACAAATTTTGTGAAGAAATTGGAGGGGGTCAGGCAGGTTGGGCAGGCTAAAGTGTTAGACAAGAAGTCCCAAAATGAAGGTCACTATAGTGGTTCATACTCCAGGGGTCATAACCAGCAGGTGTATTCTTCTCGTCCTATTCAATCAGCCTTGCTAGCTTCTACAGGTGGTCATCTGGGAGCCAGTCAGCAGTTTTCATCTTCTAGAGGCCAGGGGGCTTCTTATACTTCTACTAGCAGGCCTACTCTTGTTTACAAATGCTTTCATTATGGTTATCCAAGTCACTTCAAGAGAGAGTGCCCTCACAGGCAAGCAGGTAATCAGACTCATCAACAGTCAAAGGCTGTGGTTCGAGTAGGTAGAGGTGTCTATGCTAGAGGTCGTCCATAGGGTGGGCGAGGTAACTTTCAGGGAGGCCGAGGAGACAGAGAAAATGGTGGCATGGGAAGAGGGTGGCGCAGCCAGCCAGGGAAGTTGCTTGGATTAATGACCGATTCCATTGTTATGCATTCCCAGGGAAGACTGAGGCTGAGGACTCATATATTGTGATCATAAGTACCATCCTAGTCTGTGATAGGATGGCCTCTGTACTGTTTGACGCAGGTTTTACTTATTCATATGTTTCTGTGAAATTTGCTTTGGGTCTGGATTTGGTTTGTGATGTCCTTGATTGCCCTATTCATGTTTGTACCTCAGTTGGAGAGTCTGTGATAGTAACCCATTTTTATCGTACTTGTCCTGTGGTGTTTGTGGGGTTGATGACTTGGGTAGATTTGGTCATTCTAGACATGTTAGATTTGAATGTCATTTTAGGTATGAACTGGCTGCCTTCATATCATGCAGTGTTAAATTGTAATACTAAGACCGTGACTCTAGAGATTCCGCGTAAGGATAGGCTAGAGTGGGAAGGTGTGTACAAGCCTAAGCCGTCTAAGATTATATCATTTGTTTGGGCTAGGAAGTTAGTGGGAAGGGGTTATTTGACCTTCTTGGCTCATCTCCAGGATGATAGTGTAGAGTACCCTTCCATTGAGTCGGTTCCGATAGTTTCAGAGTTTCAGGAGGTGTTTCTGGCGAATTTGCCTGGCATGCCTCTGGATAAAGACATTAAATTTTATATAGACTTGGAGCCGGGAACTCATCCAATTTCTATTCCTACCTATCGTATGGCCCCGACAGAGTTGAGGGAGCTTAAGACTCAGCTGCAAGAACTCTTAGATACAGGTTTTATTCGTCCTAGTGTTTTACCTTGGGGTGTTCCAGCTTTATTTGTGAAAAAAAAGACGGTAGTATGAGAATGTGTATAGACTACATGCAATTGAACAAGGTCACCATCCGAAACAAGTATCCTTTACCTCGCATAGATGACCTCTTTGACAGTTGCAGGGTGCTTTCATGTTTTCAAAAATTGACTTAAGGTCAGGGTACCATCAGTTGAAGATTAGGCCTTAGGACATCCCTAAGACGACATTTCAGACTCGGTATGGGCATTACAAGTTACTGGTGATGTCATTTGGGTTGACCAATGCATTGGCAACATTCATGAGTTTGATGAAAGAGGTATCAAATCATATCTAGATTCGTTCGTCATTGTGTTTATAAATGACATTTTGATTTACTCCAAGAGTAGGGAGGAGCATGTTGAGCATCTTTGCATTGTTTTTGATATTTTGAGGCACCAGAAATTATATGCCAAGTTTTCCAAGTGTGAATTTTAATTGACTTCAGCCGCCTTCTTAGGACATGTAGTGTCAGAAAAGGGGGTGATGGTGGATCCCTAAAATATTGAGGCAATTAAGAGTTGGGTCTGGCCTAGCTCAGTGATTGAGGTTAGGAGTTTTGTGGGGCCTGCAGGCTACTATCACAGATTTGTCAAGGACTTTGCGTTTATAGCTACTCACTTGGCAAGGTTGACTCAGAAGGAGGTACTATTCATGTGGTCTGACAAGTATGAGTAGATCTTCCAAAGGCTCAAGACACTTCTTACCACAACTCTTATCATATCACTGTCAGTTGAAGGTAAGGATTTCATTGTGTATTGTGACGCTTCACATTCGAGTTTGGGTGTTGTGTTGATGCAGGACAGGAATGTTATATAGCTTATGCTATATGGCAGTTGAAGCCCCATGAGAAGAATTACCCAACGCATGACTTGGAGTTGGGAGCGGTGGTCTTTGCACTCAAGATTTGGAGGCACTACCTCTATGGTGTCAAGTGTGAAGTGTTCATGGATCATCGCATCTTGCAACATGTGTTTACACAAAAAGACTTAAATCTGAGATAGAGCAGGTGGATGGAGTTGTTGAAGGATTATGACGTGACCATCCAGTATCATCCGGGAAAGGCTAATATGGTGAAAGTCGCATTAAGTCAGAAGGCAGTTAGCATGGGTAGTTTGGATTGTTTGGGGGTGTCCAAACACCATTTGCTAAGTATATTGGGGCTCTAGAATCTGAATTCATGCAGCTAGGCATCTCAGAACAAGGTGGGGGTGTTGGTTAGTATTGAAGTTAAACCCACATTTATATAGGAAATAATAGCCAAGAAGTTTCGGGATGCACAGTTGAGCAAGCTTCGGAGCAAGGTGGTATCTAGAGAGTTCGGGGATGCCACATTATATGTTGGCGGGGCGATGAGCTTCAGGGGGAGGATTTGTGTTCCTCGGGTTGATGACTTGATCCAAAAAGTGTGGGCAGAGGCTCATGGTTCGCGATATTCAATTCATCCAGGCATAACCAAAATGTACCGGGATTTGAGGCGACTTTATTGGTGGCATGGGATGAAGAGAGACATAGCTGACTATGTGTATAAGTGTCAAAATTGTCAGCAGGTCAAGTATGAACACTAAAGGCCTACATGATTACTTCAGAGGATACTCATTCCCAAGTGAAAGTAGGAAAGGATAGCCATAAATTTTGTGGTGGGTCTTCCTAAGACTTGGGAAGGTATGACTCTATTTGGGTCATTACGGACAGGCTGACCAAGTCAGCCCATTTCATTCCAGTCAGAGTGGATTATAATTCGCAGCAGTTGGCTAAAATCTATGTTAAGGAGATTATGGGACTACACGGGGTGCCACTCTCCATCATTTCAGACAGGGGTACGCAGCTTACCTCCAAGTTCTGGGGTAAGTTGCACGAAGAGTTGGGCACTCAACTCACTTTTAGCACAGCTTTTCATCCTCAGACAGACGGTCAGTCAGAGAGGACAATTCAGGTATTGGAGGACATGCTGAGAGCATGTGTGATCCACTTTGGGGGGTCATTGGGACCAATTTGTACCATTGTGTGAGTTCTCATACAACACCAACTACCACTCCAGTATTGACATGGCACCATTTGAGTCACTGTACGAGAGGGGATATAGATCACCCATAGAGTGGTTTAAGGTAGGCGATATGAAACCTTTAGACGTGGACTTGGTGAGGGAAGCTCAAGAAAAAGTGAGGGGAATTCAGACCAAGCTGATAGTAGCCTAGAGCAGGCAGAAGGAGTACACAAATTGCAAGTTAAAAGACATGACTTTTCAGGTTGGTGAACATGTGTTGTTGAAGGTGTCACCAGTGAAGGCGGTTATGCGATTCGATAAGAAGGTAAAGCTCAACCCTCGATATATCAGTCCATTCAAGGTTATCGAGATGATAGGGCCAGTGGCTTATATGTTAGCACTACCTTCCAGTTTATCTGGAGTCCATCTATTCTTTCATGTATCCATGCTGAAGCGATACCATGGAGATGGAGAATATATCATCAAATAGGATTCCATTTTTCTAGACATGGACCTTCAGTACGAAGAAAAACCTATTGCAATTCTAGATCGGGATGTTCAGAAGTTGAGGATAAAGGAAATTAGGTTGGTAAGAGTTTAATAAAAGCATCATCCGATTGAGAAAGCCACTTGGGAAACCACGAAGAACATGCATGACAAGTACCCTCACTTGTTTGAGGATTCAGGTACTATATTTTCCCTCTTTTAAATCATCTTTTTTGGGTTTGATTGTTCAAGGATGAATGATGGGTAAATTGGTATCTGTTGTAATGAAAGGGTCCGTCATTATAGGGAAACCTTTCATGCCAAGTTTAGGGTTAGAGAACATCCGGGTTTGGGAGTTGGGAATTTTGGGCTAGGCTAGTGTGGGATGATTTCTGAGCGAAGTATGGTCTAGGGCAATCTGGGTGAGGATTGGGTAATGTATCTTGTGTTAAGCTAGTTTTTCCGTTAGCTAAGACACTAAAGAGCCCGGGGGACTTTTTAGAAATGAATTTGAGTAAGTAGAACTCCCGGTATTAAGGTTGACATGAAGGGGTTATTCAAGAACGTCAGGATTTAAGGTGTGTTGTAAAATAGGCACTTTTGGGGGATTTTATGAGATTCTGTGTTGTGTCAACCGCTATAGTGGAGAAATTTCTGCTACAGCAGAAGTCAATGTCGGTCTTCACCGCCATAGCGGTCGATTCCGCTATGGCGGTGCCGCTGTAGTTGTGTATAGGCCGCTATAGCGGACTAAGTCAGGATTAAAGCAGAAACTTCTCCAACAACATTCAGAATTTTTGAAGAACATTTTGGGGAAGGGCATAAACAAAGGGAGGCAATTTTCAGTGATTTTCCACCAAGCTCCATCAAAAAGGTAAGGTTTTCATTCCCCATATTCGTAATTCGATTCCCATACCATAGAAACTATAACCTCGGGCTTGGGGGAACATTTGGAATAACCTAGGATGGTAGAATCCGGTGAAAAAGGGAGAATTCTTGGTATAGAATTCTTGGGTTATGCTTTTTTATCGCTTTTGCATGATTAAAACACACTTATTCGCTAAATATAACCGTAAAAATAGTAGTTTAGGGTGAATTAATGGTGGGAAAGCCCAGTAATGGGTGGAGTGATGATAGTTTGGCCTGGGGATTAGGATTTTGCATAATCTAGATAATTTTAGGCCATTGGACTGATTTTAGTGTATTGTGTACTTGTTTTTAGACCAAGAGCAAACAAAAGCTTCCGGAAATGGGATTTCTCCGATCTAGCAAAGTTTCAAGATATTCGAGGTAGGTGATGGTTATTGTTTTTCCAAATTCAATGTATATACATGTAACTATAGCTTAGTAAGTATGTGCTTTCATGCCTAGGAAAGGAAGTTATGAATGTCCAAGTATATGGGGTATCAATTATGTGAAATGAACTTGATCATTGCTTGTTGGTTTTACAAGGGTGTTTTCTGTTCATTTAAGTATTGACTGTTGGTTTTGTGTGATATTTGGTTGGCTCGAGTACCATGCCTGGTATGGGATACTAATGGTTGGCTCAGGTACCACGCCTGGTGGTCCTATATTGGTTGGCTTGGGTACCATATCGGGTACGAGTTTAATTATGCATTGTTGACTGTGTTTGTCAATGGTTCCATGAGAGGACCGGATTGATTGTTGAATCTCTGATTGATTATATTGGTCCTTGAGGTTATTACACTTGAATATGGGGATGGTCCTGGGGTGGACTGGGAATTGCATGTTAACACTTAGATATTGGTCCAGGGATCCTTAGTGGGTCCAGGTGATGTAAAAAGGGTAAAGTGTTATTGTTATTGTTCATTGTTTAAATGGTTGTTGAACATGTTCATACGATTGATAAGTTAGAAGGTAGACTGAGAGTATAAAAATATATTACTGGTTGTTTTACATGTTGGTACTACTTTACTCAGTTTTATTTTATTGTATCTATATTGTTTGTTAGAGCTGACCGATGATCCTACCAGTACACGGTGGTCGTGTACTGATTCTGCACTTGTTTTATTTTTATGAGTACAGGACATCTTTCGAAAGATACTACGCGACCTCATATATAGTCCCAGCGATTTCAGATTTCAAGGGTGAGCTGCTTCTATTGGGCTACCTTGTTCTCTGCCAGATTAGTTATGGTCCATTTGTTTCCGGACTGAAACTCTTATTTTGGGGTTGCATCCCCATTTCTAGACATCGGTAGATGTTTTGGTATGATAACTTTCAATTTCTAGGGGTGATTTTTGCAGGATATTATTAGTTTTGATTTAGATGTGAATGATAGTTCTTTATTTTTAATGCAAACTGGTTTTGAGCTGTTAGGTTTGCTAAGTGCTGAGTTGCATATTGGTTCGCTCATCCAGAGGTTTCAGGTGTGTGTTACTCGCGGTGGGTTGGGTCGTGATATTAAGCCATAACCTACCTGACGTCCGATGATAAGTTGTTGGGAAGCCAAAGCCCAAGCTCAAACTGCTCCGAAAAGCCCCAAAAAGTACTCAAATTATCAAAAACAAAATCTAGGCATTAAAGCAAAGCTAACGACACCCATATTTCTAGAAGCCTAGCCGGGTTAAAATTCGAGAAAAAACTAGGTCTGTGGGCCCTACAACCCAAAATCAGAAACTAAAATTACTACGATGACCCCAACACTATCATGAACTCATGCCCCAAAATTGGGCACAATTCGGACAAAGAAAGGGACTAAAATAGCCCATAGACGAAGAGGGATCAACATGCCAAAATTTTGCAAAAAAAAAAAGAATAAAGATGGGGAATTACGTACAACGGAGGTAGGGAACAAGGTCAACATGGTGGTCCACACGTCTTACCAGAAGAGTATCTCCAAACAAGAAGCTACAACAAGAGAGACAAACCCAAGCTAAGTCAAGAAGCTTTAATGGAGGTTTTAGCCATAACTAAGAAGAAATTAGGGGAAAGATGAACTTACCTAACGAAGAGGGAAGTGATAAAATTCGTCAATTGTCGAATTCCCACGGCTAGGAACTGATTTAGAGCAAATTTCAGGTGAAGGGAAATGTTTTAGAATGAGAGGGACAAGAGAAAATGGCTGGAAATTTCTAGGGATAAGCTATATATATTACAGGTTGTAGACTAGCGCGATCGTGGTGCCCCTGCGCGATCGTGCTGAAGTAGTAACACGTGCACCTACACGATTGCAGTGCCTTGGTTAGATAGAGATGGAGTAAAAAGACACCAAGAGTGCGATTGCGGTGGCCCTGCGCGATCACGCTGAGCACTGCTCAACTGCAGAAAATTTGCAACTATTAAAACACTCTCCCGGGGGTTCCGGGCACAATTGAAATCCGATACATGACATTCTAGACTCAACAGAATTGACAAAACTTCCATACGAGGTTGTCTCGAAGATATGTTGACCCAAGCCAACTCAAGCTAATTTTAACCAACCACCCAAAATGAGCCCGGCTCACTCGGGACTCAAACCAACCACCTACCTAATCCAAACTCAATATTCTAGAGCTGATGGAACCATCGACTTTTGAATCCGATGCTCCGATCAACGAAAGTTTACCAAAGTCAAACTTCTAACTATAACTGGCCTGAAACCTCAAAAAGTGAAATAGAACCATACCAAAAGTTACCAGGCTCTGACTAAAGCTCTACCCAAACCAAAATCCACATTTCAGATCTAACAAAACTGTCAGAATTCGATTCCGAGTACGCTAGCTAAGATATTGACTAAAGTCAATGATTTTCTAAGTTAAAGCTCTGAAACAGGAAAATGGACAGAACGACCGAACGAACGGATAGAGTACCGAACCACCGATTCTAACAAGCCATAAATGACTTGAGACTGCTACAGGAATGCTCTAATAGCACAAAGGAAGCGAAAATACAGAAATGACTGAAAGGGTCATTACATAGTGACAATTAGATACACCATGTTTTATATGTTAAAATTCTAATGAATCGCTATTTAATTAAAACCTTTTTAATATCACAAACTTATGAGTCAAATATTGTGTGTGCTTGTGAGTAAGTGTGTGAGAGAGACTAACCAGATGAAAAGACCAATAAAGTGACTAGAAAAAATAGAGTGATTGAAGATTTAGCCATGTTTTACGTAAAGAAAAGTCTGCTTTTGTTTTTAGGTTTTAGTGCTTCTTATTGTGACATTTTATAATACCCAATTCATTAAATACTCACTAAATTTTGAGTTAACAACGGATTGAAGAATGTATTTCCAATTGTGAGCTTTGTTCCCATCTTGAATTTTGGTAAGAGGATCTAATGAAATTCTTTTGTTTATGGAAGCTTAGTATGAAAATGTTTAGCTAAATCGAACCTTATATCGAGATTTGCTACATCTTCTTATAAATTTCCTATAATTGGGTGTAAATAGGATAATTACGTAATATTTAAATTTTGATCCTGATTAAATAAGTTTTGTCTTTTATTTATAGGTAATATAATCGTAATTTCTTCTGAAAATGTAGAATAACATAAAATACGGATATAACATTCTCCTAATTTCCCTCACATCCAACTGAAGAGTACAATTCTCTTCAATAAATAAATAAAAGTTTTTGGTTTCATGACAAAACAAGTACTTGTACTAAAAACACACAAGAATTTAGAATCTCAAAACTGCACTTGTTAGGAACGCAATCCGTTTTAGTCTTACACTTCTCTCCTGTCACCATATCTGAGGATTAAAAACTTGTTAATTAGCAAGTGAAAGAATAAATTTGAATAATTAATTGAATATTATAATTTCACGAGAGATTGAAAATTACTGTATAATGTCAAATATTGTATGTTTGAGGGAGAGAGAGAGAGAGACTAACCACATGAAAAGTTCAATAAGCTGGCTAGAAAAAAACAGCCAACAATTTTTTTTTGTGCGTGTGTATGTGTGTTTAAGGTGCTTCTTATTGTTTTGCTTAAAAGAGAAGAAATGAACTTCTCAAAAAGGCTAAACAACTTGCAATCCTTTGTGATTCTTAAGTTGGATTCATTATCTTCTCCAGAAATGGAAAATTGTATAAATTTTTCAGTAAAATGTTATTAATTTGCATAAGAATTTTTTTTAAAAAACTGTTACTGGCATATTTATAGAATTTTCAGTGCGGGAGAAGACAATGAGTTCAACTTGAGAATCCCAAAGGATTTCAAGCTCTTTAGCCTTTTTGAGGACTCCATTCATTCTTTAAGAAAGAGAGAGTAACTACATGAAAAGACCAATAAACTGTCTAGGAAAAACAAAATCATTGAAGCTTTAGCCATGTTTTGTGTAAAGAGAATTTTTTTTCCGTGTGTGTGCGTTTAGAGTACTTCTTATTATAACAACTAGTTTCTGGACACGTGCATTGCATGTGTGCCGCAATTTTATGTATAGATTTTTTGAAATGACAAGATGATATTAAAACATGCATATAATGAATAATTGTAAATTTGAAAAGAGAAAGTACAAGCTAAATTTGATAATAGTTAGCCTATTCAAACGACTTAATTATTTAATGCAAACTATTATTGATCGTCTAAACTTGCAAAGTTGAACAATTAAATTTAGATAGATAAGTGTAATGTAAAATGAGATAAATTTTGACGTAATTAAGTGTTTGTCATATGATATGATTATTTTAGAATCGCTAGTTACAGGCCTTTGGGAGGATTTAGCTTGACCTAAGCTAAAAAATCTATTATAAAAGGGATATTGAGGTTAAGAACCTTTGGGGTTTGATTTAAAGTTGATCATTTATGATTATATGATCATAGTTTGCTAGAATAATCTTAACGATGGTAGTTTTTAGTTGAATTATTATTGAAAAATCCCTAAAATGGGAGGAATGTTCATGAAACTTGGCTTGGGGGTTCGAGATTTGGATGTAATCAGCGATGGTTACGTCGTTGTTTGATTTTGCGTTACATTCCTATTTTTAGACCACAATCAAGTTGAAGCTTCAAGAAAAGAGAAAGCTCTCAGGTTTGGTAGAGTATTTCAGGCTTGGATTGAGGTAGGTGATGATTATTGTAGTTGATAATCCAATCTGTGTTATGTGTGCATGTTAACTATTTTATAATATTACTTGCACAATACATATAAAGGAATGATTGTTAAATGACTGTTTAATATCTAAGTGTTAATCACATGCAATGGGACTATTTGAAAGCTTACTGGTCTTTACAAATGTAATTTATTATCATTGTGGTTGTGATTGTATTGATATCCATCATTATTGTGGAATGTACCGGTATTTGGATATCTCCATGAGATAGGTTGGTATAAGGTTGGCAAGCACTTGTTTTCTGGGATTTGGTATATGGACAAGAGCTCGTCCCCTGCTAGTCATGACTAGTGGGCGATCATAAGACCCTTAGCATGTGTGTATAGGTATTGGTCAGTGTGACGGTTCCTTGAGTGAATTGGGGAATATGTGTTCTTGATTATTTTGGTTCCTTGAGTGAACCGACCTAAACTGTTATTTGGCATATTTATTGGTTCTTTGAGTGAACCTGAATTCATTATTTATTGATAGACAGATTGGTCCTTGAGTGAACTGGGGATTATGCGTTCTTGATTATTTTGGTTCCTTGAGTTAACCGGGCTTAACTATTATTTGGCATGTTTATTGGTTCCTTGAGTGAATCAAAATGCAAAATTATTTATTGATAGATATGTTGGTCCTTCAGTGACCGGGTTAATGTGCTTAAGTGCTAAGGTGGCTCCTATGTAAACTGGGTTTCATGTTAATTGCCATAGTTGATGTCCTAGGGATCCATGGGTGATTCAAGTATTTGTAAGATGTGACATAACTTATCTGTTATTTGTGTAGTTGGACATGACTTTTATGGTTGTTGAGTCAGGATTTTTAACTTGGAGTCTATTTGGTGGTCATAATTGCCTTGACTTGTTATGTCTGTTAACTCCTATTGATTGAACTACATGTTGTTTTTATTACATGGTCAATGATTATGAAATGGATTTAGAGTTGCATAATTAGGGAACCATGGTTATCTTATTGTACTATGCTATAGTTACATGTTTACATTTTTAATTTTGGATGAGGCTGATGATCCTACTAGTACACTGTTGTTTCTTGTGTACTGATACTAAACATGCTCTTCTTTTGTTGAGTAAATGGCATATTTCGGCGACTTCTGCAAGACCTCAGTTGTGAGGCAGGTAATTTTTTAACAAAAGGGTGAGCTACATCTTTTGGGCTACCATGGGTTCTTCAATTTTTTCTAGTCCATTCTTTGAACTTAGACTTTATTTTTTTTTGGAGTTGCATCCCCTTCTTTCAGACAGTTAGTAGGGTTATGGTACAATGACTTTCAGATTCTAGAGGTTAATCTCTACAAGTTGATAATATTTATTTTAAAAGATATGAATCATTGGTTTACTTAATGAATTACTTAGTTGCATAATTTTTTATTAAGTGTTGGTTTGGTTTTTGGTTCTCCCAGCGGGGGTCTAGTTTGGGTGCCACTCACGGAGGGTTTAGGTCATGCCTAGTTAGTATCAGAGCCTTAGGTTCGTTGATCTCGTCATGCCAAAATGGGTTTAGTAGAGTCTTGCGGAACGGTACAGAGACGTCTGTACTTTTCTTTGAGAGGCTACAAGACTTTAGGAATCTATCCCTTCTTTCTTCTATCGTGCTATAACTTGATTTCAATTGGTATCTGGCGATCCAAATTGGTATCTGACTCTCTTCATTCTTTTGTCCAAGGATGGTGAATATTAGGAGGAATGGAGTGAGGGCTACAATTCCAGCTACGGGATCGACTTTCAAGGGCAAGGTAGGGGTGGGGAAAAGGAAGAGCAACACCCGCCAGGGGTGGAGCTCAAGAGGAAGCTGACTAGGCCCTTCAGAGGCCAGCATCACCTCCTACCCCAAGATCATATTGAGGAGGCTAAGGTAGTGATTGAGGATGGTGTGGAACCAGATATGGCGACACCGATTGGAGGTGCAGTTCTTCCTCTGATGTCTTCTGAGGTCATTCAACAGGTTCTGGTATTTTTGAGTGGGTTGGCTGGTACTAGAGCCACTCCCACTATTTGGGCTATCTAGGTGCCCATCTAGCTGCAACTTTAGCTCCTAGGATGGATTAGGCTTCGAGTACAAATGCATTCTTCTCTCCGATATTAGGCCTTGTCATAACTGGAATCGAGCATGAGTTTTTGACTAAGTTTCTGAAGATGAAAACTCCTTCATTTCATGGTACATAGGATGAGGATGATTTTGAGTTAATTTGGGATTATTATGAGAGGCTACACAAGTTGGGAAATGTAAAGCAGCATGGGGTTGAATTCGTGACTTTCCAGCTGCAATTGGATGCCAAGCAGTCGTGGAGATACCATGTGGAATGTCTACCTTCAGCTTTGCCTCCGATGACTTGGGCTCAGTTCCATGCCCTATTTTTGGAGAAGTATGTGCCCCATACTCTTAGGGATCACAAGAAGGATAAATATCTAGCTCTTGAACTAGGCAATATGTCTGTTGCAGCTTATGAGGCTAAGTTTCATGCTTTGTCTCGCTATGCTACCCATTTATTGGGCACTAAGAAGGAAAGGATCAAGTTATATATTAAGGGTTTGAATACTGACCTTCAGGTTCTATCCGTTCACATGACTTCTGTAGGAAGGAACTTTAATGATGTGACTGATCATTGAAGAAGATGGAAGGAGTTAAGTAGGTTGGGCAGGCTAAGATATTAGCCAAATAGTCTCGAACGTGGGTAATTATAGTGGTTCTTATTCCAGAGGTCCCAGCTAGTAGGTTCATTCAGCTCGCCCTATTTAGTCAGCCTTGACAGCCTCTACAGGTGGTCATTCAGGGGCTATTCAACAGTCTCCAGCTACTAGAGGCCAAGGGGCTTCCTATTCTTCGGCTAATAGGCCTTCTCTTGAGCGAGGTTGTTACCATTGTGGAGTTGCGGGTCACTTCAAGAGGGAGTACCCTAAGATAGATAGGTAATCAGGTGTAGCAGCAGGCTAAGGCTATGGTTCTGGCAGGTAGAGGTGGCAATAGTAAGGGCCATCCACAGGGTTGATGAGGTAATAATTGGGGAGGCCATGGTGGAAACAAGGGTAATGGTAATGCAGGGAAGGGTGGAGTGAAGCCTGCTAGGGAGGTTGCCCAGCTTGATGATAGAGCTCAATGTTATGCCTTTCTAGAAAAGTCCGAGGCTGAGGCATCTGATGATGTGATAACAAGTACTATTCTCATTTGTGACCGAATGTCTTCTATTTTGTTTGATCCGGGTTCCATTTACTCTTATGTATTTGTTAGATTTTCCTTGTGTCTGGACTTGGTCTGTGATGTTCTTGATTCTCTTGTATATGTTTCTACTCCGATTGGAGAGTCTATGGTAGTGACCCATGTGTATCGTTCATGTTCTATTTTATTTATGGGTTTTTTAAACTTGGGTAGATTTGATCATTTTGGATATGTTTGATTTTTACATTATTTTGGGTATGACTTGGTTGTCTCTATATCATGCTATTTTGAACTGTAATACTAAGACAGTGACTCTAGAGATGCCGGGTTTGGATAAACTAGAGTAGGAGGGCGTTTATAAGTCTAAGCTAGTGGAAAATTATATCATTTGTTCGGGCTAGAAATCTAGTGGGGAAGGGATGTTCAGCCTTCCTGGCTCATCTTTGGGATGTTAGTATGGAGTCCCCTCCTATTGAGTCAATCCCTGTGGTTTCTGAGTTTCAGGAGGTATTTCTTACGGATTTTCCTGGTATGCCTCTAAACAGGGATATTGACTTTTATATTGATTTGGAGTTGGGCACTCGCCCAATCTCTATTCCTCCTTATTGAATGGCTCCGGCAGAGTTGAGGTAACTCAAAACTCAGTTACGGAAACCTCTTGATAAGAGATTTATTCATCTCAGTGCTTTGCCTTGGAGTGCTCCAGTCTTGTTTGTTAAGAAGAAAGATGGTAGCATGAGAATATGTATAGATTACTGGCAGTTGAACAAGGTTACCATCAAGAATAAGTATCCTTTGCCTTGCATAGATGATCTTTTTAACCAGTTGTAGGGTGCTTCAGTATTTTTCAAAATTGACTTGAGGTCAAGGTACCATCAGCTGAAGATTCAACCTGAGGATATATCGAAGACAACTTTTAGGACTAGGTATGGGCCCTATGAGTTCCTGGTAATGTCATTTGGGTTGACCAATGCGCCGACGGCCTTCATGAGCTTGATGAACAGTAATTTCAAGTCATTTTTGGATTCCTTTATGATAATATTCATTGATGACATTTAAATTTACTCCAAGATCAAGGAGGAACATGTAGGTCATCTTCGGATTGTCTTGGGAATTTTGAAGGAGAAATAGTTCTATGAAAAGTTTTTGAAATGCAAGTTCTAGTTATCTTCGGTTGCCTTCTTAAGGCATGTGGTCTTGGAAAATGGGGTGATGGTAGATCCCTAGAAGATTGAGGAGGTTAAGAGTTGGGTTCGGCCTAGCTCTGTGACTGAGGTTTGGAGCTTTATTGGTCTTGCTAATTACTATCTTAGATTTGTCAAGAATTTTGCTTCTATTTCTACTTGACAAGGTTGACTCAGAAAGAGGTTCCATTTGTTTGGTCTAATAAGTGTGAGGAGAGCTTTCAAAAGCTCAAAACACTTTTGACTACAACTCCTATTATCTCTTTTCCAGTTGAAGGTAAAGATTTTGTTGTATTTTGTGATGCTTTACATTTGGGTCTGGGTGATGTATTGATACAGGATAGGAATGTCATAGCTTATGCTTTGAGGTAATTGAAGCCACGCAAAAAGAATTACACGACTCATGATTTGGAGTTGGCAGCACTGGTGTTTGCACTTAAGATCTGGAGGCACTATATGTATGGTGTCAAGTTTGAGGTATTCATAGACCATCGCAGCCTACAACATGTGTTTATGCAAAAAGACCTAAACCTAAGATAGAGGAGATGGATGGAGTAGTTGAAAGACTATAATGTGACAATCCTGTATCATCTAGGTAAGGCAAATGTGGTGGCAAATGCATTGAGTCGTAAAGTGATAAGTATGGGCAGTTTGGCCTATTTGGGGGTGTCAAAGCGACCCTTGGCTAGGGAGTTCCAAACTTTAGCATCTAAGTTCATGCAGTTTGGTACTTCTGAAAGGGGTGGAATGTTGGCTAGTTTTGAGGTGAAGTCAACATGTCTGGATGAGATTAAGGCCAAACAATTTGAGGATGTGCAATTGAATAAGCTCTGAAACAAGATGGTGTATGGTGAGCTTCAGACGCTATATGTGTATGGAGTGTTGTGGTTTAGGGGATGAGTATGTGTTCCTCGGGTTGGTGACTTGGTTCAGAATGTATTAGCTGAAGCTCATGGTTTGCAATATTCTATTCATCCTGGTGTAACCAAAATGTATCGGGGCTTGAGGCAACTTTGTTGGTGTCCTGGGATGAAGAATGATATAGTGGAATATGTGTCCAAGTGTCACAATTGTCAACATGTAATATACGAACATCAAAGGCCTGCAGGTTTGCTTCAAAGGATGCCCATACCCGAGTGGAAGTGGGAAAGGATAACTATGGACATTGTGGTAGGTCTTCCTAAGACCTTGGGAAAGTATGACTCAATTTGGATCATAGTGGATAGGCTGACTAAATCAACCCATTTTATTTTGGTTAGAGTCGACTACAACTCTAAGCAGTTAGCCAAGATCTACGTCAAGGAGATAGTGAGGTTACATGGGGTGCCACTTTCCATTATTTCAGACAGTGGTACGCAATTTACTTATAAATTTTGGGGTAGGTTGCACAAAGAGTTGGGAACCCAACTCATTTTTAGCTTAGCCTTTCATCCACAGACTGATGGACAGTCGGAGAGGATGATTCAGGTGCTTAAGGACATGTTGAGGGAATATGTGATTGACTTCAGAGGCCATTGTGATCAGTTCTTGCTGCTTTGTAAATTCTCATACAACAACAGTTATCACTCCAGTATTGACATGGCTCCATTTGAGGCACTTTATGGAAGGGAATGTAGATCTCTCATAGGATGGTTCAAGTCTGGTGATGTGAAGCGTTTAGGCACCGATTTGGTGAAGGAAGCTCAGGAAAAAGTGAGATATATCCAAACCAAGTTATTGGCAGCCCATAGTACACAGAAGGAGTATGCAGACCACAAGGTAAGGGACATGTCATTTCAGATTGTTGAACAAGTTCTGTTGAAGGTGTCACCTATGAAAGGAGTCATGAGGTTTTGTAAGAAGGTCAAGCTTAACCCTCGATACATTTGTCTGTTCGAGGTTCTCCGAGATGTGGATCCAGTAGAAGATAGGTTGGCATTACCATCCAACTTGTTGGGAGTTATCCAGTAATCCATGTATCCATGTTGAAGAAATACCATCGGGATGGGGATTATATCATCAAGTGGGACTCAGTCTTTCTAGATAAGGATATTACTTATGAGGAAAAATCGGTTGCCATTCTTGATCAGGATGTCTGAAAGTTGAGGATAAAGGAGATTAGATCGATAAAGGTTCAATGGAAGCATCATCCGATTGAAGAAGCCACTTAGGGAACTAAGAAGGACATGTGGGATAAGTACCTTCAATTTTTTAAGGATTCAGGTACTATTTCTTTCTTGACTTAGCTCATTTTTTTGTTTTGATCATTCGGGGATGAACGATGGGTAAATTGATATCTGTTATAATAAACCTTCCCATCGTTATGTTTTTGCTAATCATGAAAGAATCGGAGTTAGAACTTTTCTGGAATTGGAAGTTGAAAATTTCAGGCTAGGCTAGTCTTAGATGAAATCTGAGCAAGGTTTGGTCTAGGGAAATACGGGAAGGGATTAGGTGAAATTAATAATGCTTAGCTTGTTTTTATGTTAGCTAAGAAGATAAAGAATTCATATGACATTTTAGAAGTGAATCTGGATAAGCAGAACTCCTGATATCAAACCTGACGTAAAGGGGTTAGCCCGAGATGTCATGGTTTGAGGATGTGTTGTGAAAAAGGAAAAACTTGAAGATTTTTAGAGTTTTTGCCTCACCATACCTGCTATAGCAGGTGGATGGCTGCTACGCGGGCACCGCTATAGCTGAGAAATTCTCACTACAGCAAAAGTCAGAGTGGATCGGTCCTGCCATAGCAGGAGGCTTCCGCTACGGCAGTATCACTATAGCAACATTGGGTTGCTATAGCAGGATTGATTATTGTTTATGTAGAAACTTCCCTAAAAATATTCATTTGGGGCTAACTCTACTGATTTTTCACTAGATTTCTTCATTAAGGTTAGTCATTTATCCCTATAAACTAGTACTTAGGTTCCTATATTTTAGAATCGCTAGTTATAGGCCTTGAAGAGGGTTTAGCTTGACCTAAGCTGAAAATGTTTGTATAAAAGGGATAATGAGGTGAAAAACCTTTTGGGTTTGATTTAAAGTTGATCATTTATGATTATATGATCATACTAGAATAACCTTAAAGATGATAGTGCTTAGGTGAATTATTGGTGATAAAGCCCTAGAACGGGAGGAATGATCATGAAACTTGGCCTGGAGGTTTGAGATTAGGCTGTAATCTGTGCTGGTTAGGTCATTGTTTGATTTTGAGTTATATTCTTGTTTTTAGACCATAATCTAGCCGAATCTTTAAGAAAAGGGAAAACTCAGGTTTGGTAGAGCATTTAAGGCTTGGATTGAGGTCGGTGATGGTTATTGTAGTTGATAATCCAATCTGTGTTATGTATACATGTTAATTGTTTTATAGTATTACTTGCACAGTATATGTAAAAGAATGATTGTTAATTGACTGTTTGATATCTAAGTGTTAATCACATGCAATAGGTCTATTTGAAAGCTTTTTGATCTTTACAAGTGTAATTCTATTATCATTGTGGTTGTGATTGTATTGATATCTGTCATTATTACAGAACATACTGGTATTTGGACATCTCTACAGGATAGTTTGGTATAATGTTGACAGACACTTGTTATTTAGGATTTAGTACATGGACAAGAGCTCATCCTATACTGGTCATGACTAGTGGGCAACCATAAAACCCTTAGCATGTGTGTACAAGTATTTCTAAGTGTGACAGTTTCTTAAGTGAACCGGAGATTATGTGTTCTTGATTATTTTGGTTCCTTGAGTGAACCGGGCTTAACAATTATTTGGCATGTTTATTAGTTTCTTGAGTGAATCAGAATTCATTGTTTATTGATAGACATGTTGGTCCTTGAGTGAACTAGGGATTATGTGTTCTTTATTATTTTGGTTTCTTGAGTGAACCAGGATTAACTGTTATTTTCCATATTTATTGGTTCCTTGAGTGAATCTAAATTCATTATTTATTGATTGACATGTTGGTCCTTGAGTGATCGGGTTAATGTGCTTTAGTACTAAGGTGGTTCTTATTTAAACTAGGTTACATGTTAATTGCCATAGTTTATGTCCTAAGGATCCATGAGTGGTCCGGGTATTTGTAAGATGTGACATAACTTGTCTATTACTTGTGTAGTTGGACATGACTTTTATGGTTGTTGAATCAGAATTGTTAACTTGGAGTCTATTTGGTGGTCATAATTTCCTTGACTTGTTATGTCTGTTGACTCCTATTGATTGAACTTTATGTTGTTCTTATTGCATGGTCAATTATTATGAACTGGGTTTAGATTTGCATAATTGGGGAACTATGGTTGTCTTGTTGTACTATGCTATAGTTACAAGTTTACATTTTTCATTTTGGATGAGGCCGATGATCCTACCAGTACACTGTTATTTCTTGTGTACTGATACTACACGTGCTCTTCTTTATTTGAGTATATAGCATATTCTGGCAACTGCTATGAGACCTCAGTTGTGAGCCAGGCAATTTTTGAACTCAAGAGTGAGCTCCTTCTTTTAGGCTTCCATGGTTTCTTCAGTTGTTTCTAGTCTACTGTTCGAACTTAGACTTTATTTTGTTTTGGGGTTGCGACCCCTTCTTTCAGACAGTTAGTAGAGTTTTCGTACAATGACTTTCAGATTCTAGGGGTTAATTTCTGCAAGTTGATATTGTTTCTTTTAAAAAATATGAATCACTGGTTTACTTAACAAAGATTACTTAGTTGCCTAATTTTTAATTAAGTGTTGGTTTGATTTTTGGTTCTCCCACCAGGGGTCTAGTGTGGGTGCCACTCGCGATGGGTTTAGATCATGACATTTACTAATTTGCACAGTTTGTTCTCATTTTCAAGAAGAACAAATTCCTCTAATTGTTCCACATATATTTCTTCACATAAATCACCATTCAAGAAGAATGTCTTCACATACATTTAATACACATATAATTTATACATAGACGCTAAAGTCATAAGAACTCTTATGGATGTTATTCGCGCAATAAAACTTATATGTCAAAATAAGCAATACCTTCCTTTTGTATACATCCTTTAACAATTAACCTTGTCTTAAAGATTTGTACACGACCAATGATATCATATTTTCTTTTCAAAATTCATTTACAACCTATATGCTTAGAATCAATAGGAAGATTTGATAGTATCCAAGTGTTGTTGGATAACATAGAGTTCTTTTTTTTAAAATCAAATTTTTGTGGTCCATGGACCATTTTATTAATTATGAGAAGAAAAAAGGCCAAGGGCCAAGTTTAGAAAAAAAAATAACAAAGCCAGGCCCAAATAGGATCAGGCCCAAACAGGATCAGGCCCAAACAGGATCAGGCCCAAAAACAAAAAGGAAAGTGAATACTATACATAGGTCTATGCTCTGTGAAGAGTCTTCTAGACTCTTCATTTCCTTGTTTTGCCATTGCTTGAGAATGCTGCCTGAAGGGTGTTAGTGGAACTCCCAGCTTTTAGTTGTGCTCCTATGGGTCATCTTTTGTCGTGTTCCTTGTTTGATGTTATGGGAGCTCTTTCTAACATCTTCACTTTTTCAAGGTATGTGCTCCTTTGCTTTTCGTCTTCTTTCTCCCTGTTTCTTCTTTTCACCTTTTTCTCTTCTGCGTCTAGGTGGTCGGGGTTCATCCACAAGGGACCGGTTATGCATTGCAGTGTTTAGAGGCTCTAGTAAGCTGTTTTTTCTCTTAAAATTTGCTCGCTTCACCTTGGTGCTTCTTGACTCACAAGTTTTCTTCTCTAATTGTAGATGGATTTGTGGGATGCTTATCTCTGCAGAGTCCAGATCCTTCAAGTTAAGTAAGACCCTACTCTCCTTAGTTTTTGGTGAAGTTTTTTGGTAGTTAGAGCCTAAGAACCTAGCTAGATTTTCACAACTGTAATGTCTTCTTCTGGGAATATTGTTATTATGCTGGTTGTGTATTTCCTTTCTTTGCTGCACTGATGTTCTGTAAATAGCTAAGCCAGATTTATGTTTTTCCTTTCCCTATGTGCCTCATTTGTGTATTTTATTGGTTCTCTACTGTGTGCTCATTGTTGTGTGATTTTTTGGGTTCTCACTCTTAGATTGGGAATCTGTGCTTTATCTATGTTTAGGATCTTCCTTGCTCTGCTAGGTAGCTACTGAAAATTGTTGAACTCCATGCTTGATTGTGTTTCTATTGCCTCATTAGCTAGGGCATCTGCTAAGTTGTTTCCCTCTCTAAATATGTGCTTCAATGTTGCTTGTATCTCTTGACTTATTAATCTGCTATGCTTTATTCTTTCCACCAGTTCCCATGGGATTCTCCATTGCCCTTGAATGATGTTCCTGACACTAAGGGAGTCAGTCTCTATAATAGCATTCAAGTAGCCTCTCTCATGGCAGAGTCTAAGGGCTTCATAAATAGCCCTTGACTCAGCTTCCATATTGGTTGACTCTCCAATGTATTCAGCCTTAGCATATACTAGGTCACCCCTTTCATCCCTCAGGCCGAAACCATATGAGCTCAGTCCAGGATTTCCCCTACATGCTCCATCTGTGTTACATTTTATCAATTGGTTTTCAGGTGGCCTCCAAGTCACTTTGTGGTAATATAGCTTAGGTATATAGTTACTCAGACTTGCTATGATGCCAGGCCATATCCTTGTCCTTAGCTTTATCCATGGGTATAGCATTGTGACCATCTGCTTCAGTAGCTCCTGAATTTGATTTATCATCCCTGTGAAAGTGGTATCACCTCTGTGTTTTTTGGTGTTCCTTATCTTCCAGAGATTCCACATGATAATAGTTGGCATAGCCTTAAATATCACCTAGAGTGTTGGTGAGGCATCTAGTTTCCACCAGGTGATGATCAGCTTTTGTAAATGCATTCCCTCCATGTTAAAACCTGCAAAACCAGCAAACTACTTCCATAGCTTAGTAGCTATTGGAGCTGTTAGAAAAAGGTGATTCATGGTTTCTTTAGTGCCCGATCTTGAGTCACAACACCAACACTTGGATATTAGGTTTATTCTTAGCTTCTTTAGGTTGTCATCTGTGGCTACTTTCCTTTTCCATACTCTCCGCAGGAAGAAATCGATCTTGAATGGGACTCCATTGGCCCAGATTTCCTCATAGTCACGTCTAGCTTCCTATTTGTGCCTCATAGTGTCCCAAGATGATTTAACAGTGAACCTGCCTAGTGTATTAGCCATCCATCATGGAGCATTATTGGCCTCCTCTTTGACTGGAGGTTTAATACTGCATGTTAAATAGTCTGACATTTCCTCTGAAACTCTACTATATAGTTTCTCTTTATCCCACTCTCCATATTTAATGAAAGCTCTGACTTCCACCTCCTCCTCTCTAGCATTGTACCCCTCCACATAGTATAATGCCCCTTGTTTGGTCCAATTGTCAAACCAAAAGCTAGAATTTCCTGAATTTAGTTGCCACCATATATTATGTTCTACTTCTTCTCTGACTGATGTCATTTTTCTCCATACATGAGATGCCCCATGGCCTAAAGCCACATTGGGGTAATGTTTCTTACAGTATTTATTCCACATGTAGGAGCTCCACATAGAGGATGTGGAAGTCCTAAAGTACTATCATAGTTTTGCAAAAAGGGCCTTGGATACATCATATAGAGATCTAAAACCCAGACCTCCTTCTCCCTTAGGAAAGCACATCTTATCCCAGGCCACCTAATGTTTGGTTTTGACCCCTGTGGTGTTACCCCAATAGAAACTTGCAAAAATCTTGTGAAGTTGATCTATCACCTCAACTGGAGGGTTCATGGCTGAGAGGAGGAATACTGGCATTGATTGCAGTACATGGGTAATCAAGATGTATCTTCCTCCAAAAGACAGGAGTTTATTTTGCCATGAAAACATTCTCTTCCAAACCTTCTTTAACTATTTCTCAAAATGGAATTTGTTCTTACTTCCATACAACACAACACATCCTAGGTAAGTGAAAGGGAAAGTTCCCTGTCTCACTCATGTTATCCTTTTTATCTGTAGGCTTACTCTGAGGGGGGTCTTTTCTTGAGGTAAACTAGGCTCTTCTCCAGATTGATCATCTGTCCTGACACCATCTCATACTTTCTCAGTACCTTCATCATATTTTTCATTAAGGCTGGTTGTCCTGAGCAAAATAGTATAGTATCATCTTCATAGAAAAGGTGATTAATCTCTGGGCTCCACTTAGGCATGCCATAACCTTTGAATCCTGGGTCCTTATATAGGTTGTTTAGGTTTCTAGCAAGAACCTATGCTGTAATTGTGAACAGGGTGGGTGAGAGAAAGTCTCCTTGCTTTATACATGTAGATGATTGGAAGAAACCAAATAGGTGACCATTCATTAGCACTGTAGACCAATTATTAGAGATGAGCCTCACCACCATATCTATAATTACCTTAGAGAAAACCCAAAACTTCTAAGTACTTTGGTGAGGAAGATCCAGGATACCCTGTCATATGCCTTAGCCATGTAAAGCTTCACCACCACATTGTGAAACTTGTTTCTCCTGTTTATATCTTTAATAATCTCCTATGCTAACAGGACATTCTCTGTAATGCTCCTCCCTTTTACAAACCCTGTCTGATTAGCAAATATTATTCCTGGCAATACTGTAACCAATCTCTCATGCAACATTCTTGAGATGATTTTGTTGGTGAAAGTGCTTAGACTGATAGGTCTAAGGTCACCAAAAGAAGTAACCACCTCCTTTTTAGGTATTAAGACTAGGTTGGTATGAGTGATATACCTTGGTAATTCCTGTCCACAAAAGAAATGCCTTACCATGTTTGTTATATCTTCCCCCATAATATTCCAGCAACTTTGGAAAAATTTACCTAAGAAGCCATCTGGATCACTTGCACTATCCACATTCAGTGACAGAACTACAGTTTTAACCTCCTCATTTTTGGTAGTCTTTCCATCTCATTATTCTGCTCAACTGTGATAAGGCTGGGGATCTGTTGAATCATGGATTAGTCTGTGGAGGTGTTAGTCTCCTTGAATTGTTCCTTGAACACATTCACTGCCTCTTCTCCAATATTCTCTATAAAAGTAATAGTATCACTTTGCCTAGTCTGAATTTCAGTAATCTGCAGTTTCCTCCTCTTTCCATTCACATATGAGTGAAAGAATCTGGTGTTTTTTTCTCCATCTTGAAACCATCTCATTCCATCCTTTTATTCGAGAACTCTTTCTCAATGTGTAGATATCTTTTTACCTTTGCATCTGCTTTACTTAATACTGCTCTGTTTTCTTCAGTTGGATAGATCTTTAGTTATGCTTCATTGGCTTTAATCACATCTTCCAGAGTAGCTATCTTTTGAAACACATTTCCAAAAGTTGCTTTGCTCCATTGGGCCAAAGCTGATTTTACCCTCTTTATTTTGGCCTGAACAGTGGCAAAAGGTGATCTTGGTTCAGTCAGTGTCTAATTCTCCTCCACCACTCTCTGAAAGTCCTGATGCTTGGCCAAAAAATTCAGGAATTTAAAGGGTCTGATCACCTGCTCTTGTGAAGAGTTTCACACTACATGTAATAGGGCATGATCAGACCCTTGTCTAATCAGGTGATGGGCTTCACTCTCAGGCAGGATACTCATAAATTCATTGTTCCCAAAGACTCTATCTAGTCTTTCAAAGATACAAGCCTCCCCCACTCTCCCATTCCACCGTGTGTATGAGCTCTCTTTAAATTTCATTTCTGTTAAGGCACATGAGTTGATACATTGAGCAAAATCCATAGTCTCATTCTGTGTCACTTGTAAGCATCACAAGTTTTCAGTCTCATCTAGTATGTCATTGTAATCCCCTCCAGCCAACCATGGGCCCTGTGTGGCTGCAGTAATGACCTCAAGGTCCTCCCATAGCTCTAATCTCTCTAGTGCACTACATTTAGCATACACTGCAATGATTTTTATTTGGGTATTATCAACCTTATGTTTGAACTGGGTGGTGAGTTTTTGAGTGGTATCCATTGAGTCTTGTTCCTCCCAATTCTCATTCCAAAAAACCCCAAATCTTAGCTGAGCAGTTGACTTTAGCATTTTGCATCCCCAAGCTTCTCTTGTACATGCCAATTTTTTCTGGACTTTGAAATGGTTCTAGTAAAGCAATGTATGAGTAGTGATGTCTTCTTTCCAGATCCATTAATCTCTCAAAATCATTTTGAGTTCTTACTGATCTGATGTTCCAAAATATGATTTTGTCAATCATTAATCAGATGTAGATGAGGACCCCTTCTTATGCCTTATGTTAATCTGTGATTGCAATCCTGTTGCATTTTTGTTTTTATTGTTCTTCTCTTTGAGCTGGTTGCTCTGCCTGGGTGAGAGGTCACATTCCCTGATGATGTTCTCTATGTTAGGTTCCAAGCCTTCTTCCTCCTCCTAGTTCTTCTTGTTCTGGATATCTAACTGTGTGAGCTTGTTTAGGTCTTGGATGACCTGTGGAAGACCTTCTGTGGTGGGTGTTCTACTCTTTTATCCTTCTTTTGCCTTGCTTTCTATGTTTTCACTCTCTTTTGACTCTGTTATGTTTTCTGTATCTTCTCCTGTCTCCCCTGTATCACTGATAACTTGCCTCTTGCTACCTTCCCCTTCCTTGTTTGTGATGCTTAGGCCAGGTTTCTCAATGGTGACTAGAGTCTTGATTCCTTGATCTTGTGGGCTTTTGTATATGTGCTCGGTCTCCTTATTGCTTTTATGGGTGGTGGGAGGAGGTGTGCCATCTTCTTTAGACTCACCCTGTTTCTCTCCTTCGTTTATCTTAGTAAAACTTGCTATCTTTTCTGATTCTTTAGTAGATGTGTCATGTAGTTCACCCTATGGCTAGTTATCATCCTCTAGTGCATCAAATTTCTTGTCGGTGATGATTTTCTAGCCCCTCTTCTAATGTTGCCTTTGATTCCATACCATTTCCTGGTTCGCCCTTTGATACGACCTCCCCTTCCTGTTGCCATTCCTCCTCCTTGGCTCCTTGAACTAATCCTCCTGCTTTCCTTTACCTTTGTTGTCCTGCTTGTTGGCTTCCCCATGTTGGGCCTTATTATCTTTTGTCTGATTTTGGTCTCCTTTTTTCTCTCCGTATGCTTCCTCTCCCTCTTCATTCTCTTTTTTGGGGTATAGTTCTTGATGAATGATAAAACATTCCTTCTCACTATCTCCCTGTAACTAGCAAGTTTTACAATATTTTGGGACATAGTCATAGTTGATGTTTACCCATTTCTCATTGATTTCCTTTGACTTCTTTCTTAGTCCTATATTAATGCGTTTGGGGAATTCTCCAAGAAGATCAACCTAAACCTTAACCCTAGCACAGCTAGGTCTTGTCCTGTTCTGGGTGGACATATCAACTTGTAGGGGTTTCCCAACTGCAGATGCTAATGAGAAAATAGCCTCCGTGCTAAAAAGGTTTGGCGGTAGTGAGGGGAAAGAGATCCAAGCTATTGCCGTAGTGGTTTCTTCTTCTTGGTCAAATAAGGGATCCCACTTCAGGTTACGCATGGGATATGACCAGTACTTGTGGGTGATGTAGAATTTTAGTTTAGACAGTAGGCTTATGTAGTCCTCAAGGCGAGAGGCACGTATTAGTATATATCTGTTACTCAATAGGCCAATATTCACTTTTCCTTTCAGCTCGCATTGCTTTGGTATTAATTTCCTTAATTCCTGAATTTTTGGCCAGCCATAGGAGAATTTCCCTATCACTGCATATTGAAGATCCTCCTTTATTATCATATATTCTAATTCTTCCTCCTCCCATACGATTCTAGGTTCTCCATGTAAATATGAGATTTATTTGAGAGGAATGGGCTTGGTTAATGTAGATGTTGGGTTTAGAGTGGCGGTATAGGTGGTGTTGGTGGTAGGATTAATTGCTGGGATGGTTGTAGGTGGTAAGCCAGCTTCCAGGGGCTGAGGCTGGCCTATGGCCGTGGTGGCCATGGGTGTCCGAATGCGAAAACAAAGGTGTTAGGCAAAGTTTAGGTTTTTCGGCAGCTAGGTTTTAAGAGCATTTTTTAGAGTCAACTCCCTGTTTCAACTTTTTTTAAAAAAGAAAATGGATAACATAGAGTTCATCTCATCGTTTATAGCTTTTTTTCATAAAGGTGCATCTCGAGAAGATATTGCTTCTTTAAAACTTTTTGGAACACTTTCAATATTCAATAAAATTGGGTACACACTGATGTATTTTGCCGCTACTTCCTTCTACAAGAAATACAACTGCTTGTGAAGAAAAAAATTGAAGTCTAAATATTTTTCTTCTCTTACTCATTAACTCCTCCTAAGTTCAACATCAGATTGAGAGTCAACTCCTCTTTTCTTATTTAAAGTTATTTCAATTTTTCTTGAATTGGAAAATTTGTGCTTTGCTCTATGGTAAAATTTTCTCTTGATTATTTAAAGTTATTTCAATTCCACATGCACTAGCTCTATAATAATATTTGTTTTTAGATCCAAAAGTCTATACGTTTGAGTTTTGTGAATAACTAACAAATATGCTCTTAATGCCTCTTTGATCTAACTTCGATCTTGGTGGGTTAGGAACCTTATAAAGGCTAAGCACCCTCATATTTTTAAATAATTTAAGTTATACCTTCTTCCTTTTTATAACTCATATGGAGTGTCTGAATTTTTTTACAAGAAACTCTATTAAGAATATGACACGTTAACACAGTCTTTTCCCACAAATCTTGAGGTAATTGAGCATTTAAGAGCAAAGAATAAAGCATTAGTCATATCTATCAACGTATGATTTTTTCTTTCAACCAAACCATTCTATATTGTAAAGTGTAGGATGAACTTTTCTGATGTATAATTTCATGAGCTTCACAAAATTCATCAAACTTATTGGAGAAATATTCTCCTCCTAACATTTTGGTCTTTTGATCTTTTTATTTTTTCACAACAAATTTAATTTTTTTAAATTTCTGAAAGGCTTCATCTTTTGTTTTGATTAAATAGACATGACTATATCTAGAATAATCATCAATGAAAGTGACAAAATATCTCTTTTCTCCCCTTATTTAGTATTCTATTTAATTCACATATATCAGAATGTATAAGTTAAACAGTTGTCATTTTCTTTCAACACTAGAAAAGATTCCTTTGTCATTTTGATTTGAATGCAAATTTCACACTTATCTAATTGTTCATGATTGCATGCTAAGTATTCAATTCTTGACATAAATTTCACAAAATCAAAATTTAAATGTTCTATTCTGTCATGACATAACATATAATTTGACTCAGAAATAAGCAGAGCTCTTAATATTGTTAGTTCTCATCTTGAACAAACCATTACAAATATATCCTTTTCCATGAAATTTTAGAAATAATAACACTATCAAATTATATGACAATCTTAAAGCCTTTCTTGGACAACAAACTTGTAAAAACTAAATTCTTCCTAATTTCAGACACATGATAAACATACAACAAAGTTAATTTTTGTCTAGATGTGAAAGTTAGTTGAAAAAATGAGCTAAAAGAGATCTTTAAGAGTTGAATAAAGAATAAGGGATTTTGACCTAGTCAAAGTTAATTAAGTGAGTTTGAGGTCTAATTATAATTTTTAAAACACTGGGAACAAGTATTAAAATATTCAAAAGTTATTCTCTCTCTTTGATATTTCAAATTTCAAACTTTGTATTCCCTCCCTTCTCTTTTTCGTTATCTACTTCTTTCTTCTTTTCTATTTCTTCATATGTTCCTTTCTTTTTTTTTTCTTTTTCCTTCTCCACTTCTTAATTTTCTTCTTCCTTACGTTTTTTGTCACTTTTTCTTCTTTTTGTTCTACATTTTTCCCCCTTCTTCTCACTTCTCCTTCCTTCTCTTCATCTATAATTTTCATCTTTTTTTTTTTGGGTTTTCATCATTTTCTTCTTTTTCATTATGGTTTTGTTGTAAAAATTTATGGGGAATATTTGGTGAAAAAAGTTTAAAATAGTAGAGAATGGCAGTTCGTCGAAATA
Source organism: Jaltomata sinuosa (assembly GCA_003996215.1). Classification (NCBI taxonomy): domain Eukaryota; kingdom Viridiplantae; phylum Streptophyta; class Magnoliopsida; order Solanales; family Solanaceae; genus Jaltomata; species Jaltomata sinuosa. The sequence goes on along the minus strand of QJPP01000883.1, from coordinate 492,064 downwards.
TAATCGAGAGTTGTTTAAGCAATCAAGAAATATTGCTTAAACAATTTAAAGTAATTTAAACAATCGAGAGTTTTTAAGCAACTGGCAAATATTATTTAAATAACCGAGTAAGTTGTTTAAACAACTGTAAGTTGTTTAGTTCAATCAACCAGAAGATGTTTAAACACTGGACATATATTTAAGCATCTGAAGAGGTATTTTAAATATCATATGATTGTTCAGTTAAAAAAATGAGAATTTTTAAATATCAACTAATGATTTGAAGAGATGTGAAAATATTTACTAGTTATTTGCAGAGATGTGAAAATATTTGCTAGTTGTTTGAAGATATGTGAAATTTTTTAATAGTTATTTAGAAAGATATTTAAACATCTGGTGGTTATTTGAAGGTGATGATGACGTGGAGGAGGGGAGGGGTGGGGTGGGAGGAAGATGGGGCTGAGGGGGTGGAGGAGGGGGGAGGGAAAGATGAGTGAGAGGTTTGTGTAAATAAAGAAACTTGTGGATTTTTAAAATGTGTCTGTCATGACCTGATTTCTTAGGTTGTGATGGCACCTATTACACCCTACCAGTAGGTAAATCGAAATCCTTAGCCTGGAACAACGAGTAGCGGGCTAATACAAAACATGATATACAAGCGGAACCAGCGGATGCACGACAGAGATAATATAAGTAGAAGACAGAATAAAGTGAAAAGAAGAAAGTAAGACATAAAAGAAAGCCCCAAAATCTGGTATTAGTCGGTACAGAAGCTACTACAACATAAGGAGTACTAGACAGATACAAAAATACATAATAGTCTTCGGATATACAAAAAGGGGACTAATTCCAAAGTAGAAGGAGATAAGCCAACTCCGATGCCAGAAGCTCACCCTGGATCTCTAAATCAGCAACTCAACACCAGGACAACATCAACAATGATAACTCGTGCTAGGGTTTGTATAAGGGAAAAATATGTATAAGTATAGCATGAGTACCAAAATACGTTGTACCCAGTTGGCATCATAGGCCGACTGAGCTCAATAAGATAAAAATATAGAAAGTGCGAATAAACTAAAAGGGAAGTAGAAGGAGTCAATGGAAGAACACAAGTCATAGCTAGGATTAACAAGACAGAAAAATAATGAACTGAGCAAAGCGTAAAATATGAGAAGTAAGGCAACGTGAAGTAAAGCAAAGTAAAACATTCTAACTACAACCTAACTAAACCCCATAAGCCCGAAAGGTACACAAAATTAGAGAATAACTTAACTGGACCCCCATAAGCCTGGAAGGCACAACCAGCAAATAATAGACCCAGTCTCCCCCCCCCCATAAGTCCAGCGAGTACAAATAGTAGACAATAATGACTAACAATCAACCTAATAGGGTAATGCATGTGGAATCGTACCATGATATGCCATATGATTTGTGCCAAGTGCCAATAGTACTGTATACTCCTCCTCCAACCGTAGCGTGCAAAGGCAGGACCTAAGGGGGACTCGAGAAATTCTTATACCAATTCTGAACCATATCTCAATCACCATGCCATGATGATAATCAGTAAAACAACCCGGAACACTTTCCCTTGGGCATGCAAGTTTATCTCAAAATAATACTTTACAAAAATATACCTGGTTTTCCCCATAAAAGTTAAGTACCACAACTGTTCTTAAAAATCCATTTCTGAAACTGAACACAGTGTCTTAAACCAAATATTTTATATGCCATGAGAAAATAACCATAATACAAGAACATAGAAGAATAATCAAATTGAGTCATTTCACATTAAAGCAACTAAGTCCACAATTCAAGAGAAAGGTCAATATTCTAGAAGTAGAACCTAAAAGAGCCAAACTCTTAGCCCCCTCCTACATGGACTTACCCCAAGATGGAAACTACCCCAATCTAACTAACGTGGATAATTCATGCTAAACTGGATAAAAAGGAAATGAATCAAACGGAGTTAAGTAATGAGTAAACTGACCTGGGGTCTAGCAATTCCAATGTATATGACCTTGGACCCACAAATACATAATTATGAATAAATAATACAAAAATAGAACGATTAAACAAAAATGATAAGGAAGCTTCTAACCTATCTTGAGGGCTACCGGACCTTCCATACTATGAATATCTAAGTTAACCACCCTAACGCCCCAAGGCTGGCTGACTAAGCTAAGGTAAGCAAGGATATACATATAAACTAAATACAACTAAGGGCACTACACCGGCTACGCCAAGGCCTACAGGTACAAGCAAGTTAATACTAAGGGTCCCAATCCCCGATTCTAAGCTAAAGCACTAAGTCGACTACGACAATCAAAATCCCTAAGAAAATCACTATCCAATCCATAAATTCCCACAAACTATTAGCACAACCCATACAATCATCTTATACAAGCTAATTCGAGGAGTAAGTAAGTTGTAGCCTACCTGGAAACCGATCACACGCGCTCGCCCCCACTAGACCGAAGCTTTTCCTTTTCGAGAAGCCTCTGACTGCTACCACACTATCTTAATGATAATCTACTCATTAAAATATGAACAATGATACCTATATTATAAATTAATAATTCGAGTCAAAAACTGGGTGAAAAATCACCTTTGGAGCCCGCATGTGAATTTCAAAAATGGAACCGAGAAAAATATCCCTCATGGGATAAGGATCACATGCTCAATTCATTGAGAAAAATTAGGCTAAAAAATGAGCTCAAAACAGCCCCCACACCCCAAGAATAATTCATGAATTAACTAGTAAATTTGACGGAATTAAGGGTCAGAAAACTTATAATTCGAAGATGGGAATCGGCCACGGACCAGAAAATAATCACCCAACTGGCCTAAAATAGCCCCACACTAAATTTTGATGTTTGGAGCTCAAAAGAAATGGAGGATTTCGATTTGGAATATTTTAAAAATAAAAAAGAAGTTTTAATGACAGCTATCTCCGTACAAGTGGAGATTTTAATCACAAATGCGAAGGCCACTGTTCACCAGTACCTCCACAAAAGTGGGAAAATCTCCACAAATGCGGAGGTTGCAAAAGCGACAGAAACCCCATAAAAGAGGAGGTCCTCAAACAGATGCACCTCCACGAAAGCGGAGGATTATTCGCAAATGTGGTGCTTTACCGCAAATGTGGTATCTGCAAATGCAACACTAGAGCCGCAAAATTGTGTACACTAGAACCAGCCATACCAGAAAATTTTAAGCTAAGTTCAAATGCTCGGATGGACCCTCAGAATTCATCTGAAACCCTTGTGGACACAAACCAAACATGCTATCCTATCAAAAATGATATTTCAAACTCAACGGAATCGATAAAAATCTCAACGGGGATAGATTTAATATAAAGTGATCCCACGCCCAAAAACTAACATTTTACTAAAAGGAATCCATTAGCCCGAAATGAGTCCAGAAGCATCGGGACCCAAATCAAAAGTTCCTTTAGCCCAAAGTCAATATTCCGGAGCTAACAATGCTTATAAAATTTCTATCTGAGACCGTCTTCTTCGAAAATTGACCATATTTAACTCTTTAAACTTTAAGAGTTTTAAAATAAGGAAAATGAGCGTAAAACATAAACGAACTACTCGAGAATCAAATCATCGGTTTTGACAAGTCATAAATGACTTGTAGCCATTGTTGAAAAGTTGGGAACACAGAAAAAGCATGAAAACAGGAAAATGACCTAGAGGGTCAATAGAATATCCACTACTAAAAGGACGTTCGTCCTTGAAAGTTAAAAAAAAAAAGTACCTGAAGGCTCGAAAAGACTAGGATACTGGGCCCACATATCATGCTCGGTCTCCCAGGTAGCCTCCTCAATGAGATGATGTCTCCACTACACCTTAACCAGCGGAATATCTTTAGACCTCAACCTTCTAACATCCCACGTTAAAATGTCTACTGGCTCCTCCTAAAAAGTAAAATGATCATCCAACTGAACTGAATCCCACTGAAGCACATGAGACTCATCTGGAACATAACGGCGGAGCATTGACATGTGGAAAACTGGATGAATAGCATAAAAGGATGGAGGCAAGGCTAACTCATATGCAATATCACCCACTCACTGAAGAATCTCAAATGGCCTGATATACCTGGGGCTAAGCTTACCCCTCCTACTAAACCTCACCACGCCCTTTATGGGCGACAAGCGGAGAAACACACGATCACCAATCCTAAACTCTAAATCACGATGCCTACTGTTAGCATAACTCTTTTGATGCAATGACCTATTCCATCATTATGGGTAAACCATTCATACAAATTTTCGAGTTAGAAAACTTATGGGTTTAGGAGTTGGAGTTTTTAGGCTAGGCTAGTCTCAAATGATTTCTGAGTGAGGTATGTCTAGGGAAATCTGAGTGAGGATTGGGTAAAATGTCTTGGAGTGAGATAGTTTTTCTACTATCTAAGACATTAAGGAGTCCAGGGGACTTTTCAAAAGTAAATTCGAGCAAGTAGAACTCCCGATATCAAAGTTGATGTGAAAGGATTGGCTTGGAATATCAGGTTTTGAAGTATGATATAAAATGGGCACTTTGGGAGGATTTTTTGAGGTTCTGTTCCATGTCACTGTGCAACAGTGATGACCACTATAGCAAAGAAATTCTCGGTATAGAGGAAGTCAAAGTTGGTCAACACTACCATAGTAGTCGAGTCTGCTATTGCAGAAGCGCTATAGCGGAGTGGGGACTGCTATAGCAGAGTAAGTCCTTGTAAATGCAAAAACATTTAAAAATTCTAAAGAACATTTTAGGGAAGGTAAGAGGAAAATTGGGCGACTCCAACTCAGTTTTCCACCAAAAATCATTGCTAAGGTAAGGATTTTACTCCCCTACTTCAGTACTTCGATTCCTGAGTGTTAGAATCTATAATTGCAGGCTTGGGGGAGGGTTTGAATGGACCTATAAGGGTAGATTCTAGTGTTACAAGGATTATAAGGCATATGGATTCTTGGGTTTTATTTATTGTTGTTCAATTATGATCTATTCACCATTAATTGCTTAATATATCCGTGTAAATAGTAGTTTTAGGTGAATTAATGGTGGGAAAGCCCTGGGATGGGTGGAATGATCATGGTTTGGCCTGGGGATTATGATTTGGGTATAATCCAGATATTATTAGGCCATTTGGACTGATTTTAGTATTGTGTAATCATTTTTAGACCAAGAATAAGCGAAAGCTTTAGAAAACGAGAAGGCTCTGGTCCAGTAGAGCTTTCATGCTATTCGAGGTAGGTGATGGTTATTGTTTTCCCAAATACAATATGTTTTCATGTAACTGTCACTTAGTATTGTATGTGCATTGCATGCTTAGGGAATATAATTATGAATGTCTAAGTATCTGGGTGTCAATCATGTGAAATGAACTTGGTTTGGTTGCTTGTTAGTTTATAAGTGTGATTTTTTTCATTAATTGTTGACTTGTTCGATTGTGTGTGACATTCGGTTGGCTCGGGTACCACACCTGGTACAGGATATTTATCAATTGGATCGAATACCATACTTGGTACGGGATACTTATCGGTTGGCTCAGGTACCACGCCTGGTACAGGTTCTATAATGGTTGGCTCGGGTACTATGCCTGATATGTGTTTAATTATACTTGTTTATTGTATTCTGTTGATGGTTCTATGAGTGGACCCAGGTTGAGTATTGATACTGTCATTGTTGCATATTAGTCCATGAGAGGATGGGTAGTTGTACTTAAATGTAAGGTTGGTCCTTGTGTAGACCGAGAATTTCATGTTAAACACTTAGGTGTTGTTCTAGGGATCCTTGGTTGGTCCAGGTTACTTAAAAATGGTATATGATTATTGTCATTATTTATTGTTGTGATGGTTGTTAAACCTGTTTCATGTGATTGGTAAGTTAGAAGAAAGACTAAGAGTCGGGGGTTATATTGTTGGCTTATTATTACATGGTTGTACTGCTTTACTCAACTTTGGTTTACCGTTCATATATTATTTATTGAAGCTGGCGGATGATCCTACCAGTACACTGTGGTTTTATGTACTGATACTGCACTTGCTTTCCTTTTATGAGTACATGACATATTCCGGTGGCTGCTACGCAACCTCAGTTGTAGTCCCGATGATTCCAGATTCCAAGGGTGAGCTGCTTCTCCGGGCTACCATAGTTTCATCTAGTACATCTCTAGTCCATTGTTTCGTACTTAGACTTATTTATTTTGGGGTTGCATCTCCGTACTCTAGACATTAGTAGATGTTTGGTACAGTGACTTTTAAATTATAGGGGTATTTCTGCAGGATTGTTACTTTTAATATTGTTTTAGCTATGAATGCTAGTTTAAATTAATGCAACTGGTTTTGAGCTATTAGACTCACTTAGTGTTGTTTTAGTTATTAGTCCGCTCATCCGGAGGTTTTGGGTAGGTGCCACTCATGGCGGTTTAGGTCGTGACAAAGATGGTATCAAAGCCCTAGGTTCGTTGATCTCGTCATACCAAAATAGGTCTAGTAGAGTATTGCAAAATTGTAAGGAGACATCTGTACTTTTCTTCGAGAGGCTATAGGACTTCAGGAAACTATCTCTTCTTTCTTCCTTCATGCTATACTTGATTCCAATTGGTATCTGGTGATACAAATTGGTATCTAACTCCCTTCACTCTTTTGTCCGCAGATGGTTAATACAAGGTGTAACGGAGTGAGAGTGAGAGCTCCAGTGGTGGAACCAGCAGCTAGAGGGCGAGGAAGGGGCAGGGGCAGGGGTGGAGCTCAGGCAGTGACAGGGCAAAGGTCGGTGACCCCTCTCCCACCCCAGGATCCTTTTGAGGAGGAGGTTAAGGTTGTACTTAAGGAGGCAACAGAACAGGAGGAGGCAACACCAGTTGGAGGTGCAGGCCTTTCCCTTATATTGCCTGCAGGTGTGAGCTTTTCTGAGTGGGCTGGCAGGTACTAGAGCAATCTTTAATTGTATAGCAGATTAGGTTCCAGGCACTCAACCAGCTATTTCAGTGGCTCCTAGGATAGATGCGGCATCGGGTACTGATGACTTCTTTCATCTAATGCTAGGTCATGTTATGACCGGGACTGAGCATGAGATGCTGACCAAATTCTTGAAACTAAAGCCTCTGACGTTTTAGGGTACAGATAAGGAGGATACCTTTGAGTTTATTTTGGACTTCTATGAGAGGCTGCATAAGTTGGGCATTATCTAGCAGCATGGGGTAGAGTTTGTCATTTTTCAGCTTCAGGGTAATTCCAAGCAGTGGTGGAGAGCTCATATAGAGTGTCAGTCATCAGCTTTGCCTTCGATGACTTGGGCGCAATTTCATGCTCTCTTCTTGGAGAAATATGTTCCTTGCACTTTGAGGGATCACAAGAAGGATGAGTTTCTGGCCCTTGAGCAGGGTAACATGTCTGTTTCAGCCTATGAGGCTAAATTTTATGCCTTGTCATGTTATGCTACTCAGCTTTTGGGTACTTATAAGAAGAGGATTCATCTCTATATGAAGGGTCTGAATACTGAGAAGCAGGTTTTATCGGTGGATATGACCTCGGCAGGGAAGAGTTTTAATGAGGTGATGGACTATATGAAGAAATTGGAAGGGGTCAGACAGGTTGGGCAGGCTAAAGTGATAGCCAAGAAGTTCCAAAATGAAGGTAACTTTGTGGTTCTTATTCCAGGGATCACGGCTAGTAAGTGTATTCTACTCGTCCTATTCAGTTAGCCCTACCAGCTTCTACAGGTGGTTGCCCAGGAGCTAGTCAGTAGTTTTTAGCTCCTAGAAGCCAGGGGGCTTCTTATACTTCTACTAGTAGGCCTACTCTTGACCGTAGATGTTTTTATTTTAGGGATTCGTGTCACTTCAAGAGGGAGTTCTCTCACAGGCAAGCAAGAAATTAGACTCAGCAGCAGACCAGGGCTGTGGTTCTGGCAGGTGGAGATAGCAATAGTAGGGGTCATTTACAGGGTAGGCGAGGTAATTTTTAGGTAGGCTCGAGAAACAAAGGGAATGGTGGCATGAGCAGGGGAGTAGCGTAGCCAACTAGAGAGATTGCTCGAACTAATGGCAGGGCCCATTGTTATGCATTATCGGGGTAGTCTAAGGCTGAGACATCAGATGCCGTGATAACAGGTACAATTCTAGTCTATGACCGAATGGATTCTATATTATTTGACCCAGGTTCTACGTATTTATATATGTCTGTAAAATTTTCTTTGGGTCTGGATTTGGTTTGTGATGTCCTTGATTCCCCTATTCATGTTTCTACCCCAATTGGTGAGTCTATGGTAGTAACCCATGTATATCGTACTTGTCCTGTGGTTTTTGTGGGTTTTCAGACTTGGGTAGATTTAGTTATTCTAGACATGCTAGATTTTGATGTCATTTAGGGTATGACTTGGTTGTCTCCATACTATGTTGTGTTGAACTGTAATGCTAAGACAGTGACTGTAGAGATTCTGGGTAAGATAGGCTAGAGTGGTAAGGTATGTATAGGCCTAAGCTAGAAAAGATTATATCCTTCGTTCGGGGTAGAAAGTTAGTGGGGAAAGGGTGTTTGGCCTTCTTGGCTCATTTCTAGAATGTTAGTGTGGAGTCCCCTTCGATTGAGTCAGTTCCGATGGTTTCTAGGTTTCAGGAGGTGTTTCCAACTGATTTTCCTGGTATGCCTCGGATAGAGACATTGACTTCTGTATAGATTTGGAACCGGGCACTCACCCAATCTTTATTCCTTCTTATCTTATGGCTCCGACAGATTTGAGGGAACTTAAGACTCAGCTCCAGGAACATTTAGATAAGGGCTTTATTCATCCCAGTGGTTCACCTTGGGGTGCTCTGGTTTTGTTTGTGAAGAAAAAGTATGGTAGTATAAGGATGTGTATAGACTACAGGAAACTGAATAAGGTCACCATCCAAAATACGTATCCCTTACCCAGACTAGATGACCTTTTTGACCAGTTGCGGGGTGCTTATGTATTTTCAAAAGTTGACTTGAGGTCAGGGTACCATCAACTAAATATTTGTCCTGAAGATATACCTAAGACGGTATTCCGGACTCGGCATGGCACTATGAGTTCTTGGTAATGTCGTTTGGACTGACCAATGCACCGGTAGTTTTCATGAGTTTGATGAATGGTGTCTCTAAATATTTCTGGATTCGTTCATCATTGTATTTATAGATGACATTCTGATTTACTCTAAGAGTAAGGAGGAGCATGCAAAGCATCTTCGCATTGTTCTAGGGATATTGAGGCACCAGAACTTGTGTGCCAAGTTTCCAAAGTGCAAATTTTGGCTGTCTTCGGTTGCTTAGGGCATGTGGTTTCAGAAAAGGGGGTGATGGTGGATCACCAAAAGATTGAGGCAGTTAAGAGTTGGGTCTGACCTAGATCTTGACTGAGGTTAGGAGCTTTGTGGGCTATTATCGCAGGTTTGTTAAGAACTTTGCTTCAATCACTACTCACTTGACAATGTTAACTCATAAGGAGGTACCTTTTGTATGGTCTGACAAGTGTGAGGAGAGCTTCCAAAGGCTCAAGACACTTCTAACTACAGCTCGCATCCTTTCACTGCCGGTTAAAGGTAAAGATTTCATTCTATTTTATGATGCTTCACATTCAGGTTTGGTTGTTGTATTGATGCAGGACAGGAATGTGATAGCTTACGCTTCAAGTCAGTTGAAGACCCATGAGAAGAATTACCCAACCCATGATTGAGTTGGCAGCGGTGGTCTTTGCGCTAAAGATTTGGAGACACTACCTTTATAGTGTCAAGTGTCAAGTGTGAAGTGTTTACAAACCATCGCAGCCTGCAACATGTGTTTACATAGAAAGATTTGAATCTAAGGTAGATGAGGTAGATGGAACTGTTGAAGTATTATGATGTGACCATCCAGTATCATCCGGGCAAGGCTAATGTGGTGGCAGACGCATTGAACTGGAGAGCGGTTAGCATGGGCAGTTTGGATTGTTTGAGAGGTATCCAAATGACCTTTGGCTAAGGAGATTCGAGCTCTAGAATCCAAGTTCATGCAGTTAGAAATTTTAGAACAGGGTGGGGTGTTGGCCACTATTGAGGTCAAACCCACATTTCTGAAGGAAATCAAAACCAAACACTTTCAGGATGTGCAGTTGAACAAGATTGGAACAAGGTGGTGTCTGGGGAGGCTCGGGATGCCATACTAAATGCTGGCAGGGTGATGAGTTTCAAAGGAAGGATTTGTGTTCCTCAGGTTGGTGACTTAATTCATAATATGTTGGAAGAGGCACATGGTTCACGGTATTCCATTCATCCAGGCGTAACCAAAATGTACTGGGACTTGATGTGACTTTACTAGTGGCCTGGAATGAAGAGGGACATAACTGACAATGTGTCTAAGTATCAGAATTATCAGCAAGTTAAATATGAGCATCAAAGACTTGCAGGATTGATTCATAAGATGCCTATTCCTGAGTGAAAATGGGAAAGGATAGCCATAGATTTTATGGTGGGTCTTCCTAAGACCTTGGAAAGGTATGACTCTATTTGGGTCATCATGGATAGGCTGATCAAGTCAGCTTATTTTATTCTGGTCAGGGTGGATTACAACTCACAGTAGTTGGCCAAGATTTATGTTAAGAAAATTGTGAAATTGCATGGTGTGCCACTCTCCATCATTTCAGACAGGGGTACACAGTTTATTTTAAAGTTTTAGTGCAAGTTGCACGAAGAGTTGGGCATCCAACTCACTTTCAGCACATCATTTCATTGTCAGATGGATGGTCAGTCGGAGAGGATAATTCAGGTATTGGATGACATACTGAGAGCATGTGTAATCGACTTTGGGGGCCATTGGAACTAGTTTATACCATTGTGTGAGTTCTCATACAACAACAACTATCACGCCAATATCGATATGGAACCATTCGAGGCACTGTATGGAAGGGGATGTAGATCACCCATAGGGTGATTTGAGATAAGTGATATGGAACCTTTGGGCATGGACTTGGTGAGGGAAGCTTAGGAAAAGGTAAGGGGACCAAGTTGCTAGTAGCCTAAAGTAGGCAGAAAGAGTACACAGATCGCAAGGTAAGAGACATAGCATTTCAGGTTCGTGAACAAGTGTTGTTGAAAGTGTCACCAATAAAAGGGGTAATGTGATTCGGCAAGAAGGGCAAGCTTAGCCCTCGGTACATTGGTCTTCAAGGCTCTCGAGATTGTAGGACCGGTGGCATATAGGTTAGCACTGCCACCCAATTTATCTGGAGTCCATCCAGTCTTCTATGTGTCTATGCTAAAGCAATACCATGGGGATGGGGAGTACATTATCAAGTGGGATTCGATCTTGCTAGACAAAGATAGACGGTTGCTATTCTTGATTAAGATGTCCAAAAATTAAGGACAAAGGAGATCATATCGGTGAAGGTTCAATAGAAGCATCATCCAATTAAGTAATCCACTTGGGAAACCAAGAAGGACATGCGAGACAAGTACCCTCACTTTTTTGAGGATTCAGGTACTACATTTTTCTCTCATTTAGCTCGTCTTTTTGGGTTTGATCATTTGGGGATGAATTATGGGTAAATTGGTATATGTTGTAATGACATGTTCCATTGTTATGGGTAAACCATTTGTGCAAAGTTTTGGGTTAGAAAACTTCTGAGTTTGGGAGTTGGAATTTTTGAGGTAGGCTATTCTTGGATGATTTCTGAGCGAGGTATGGTCTAGGCAATCTGGATGAGTATTGGATAAAATGTCTTGGAGTGAGATAGTTTTTCCATTAGCTAAGTCATTAAAGAGTCTGGGGAACTTTTCGGAAGTAAATTCGGGCGAGTAAAACTCTCTATATCAAAGTTGACATGAAATGTCGATATCAAAGTTCACATGAAATGGTTAGTTTAGAATGTCAGGTTTTGAAGTGTGTTGTAAAATGGGCACAGTTGGGAGATTTTTTTAGCTTCTGTTCTATTAGCGATTGATACCACGCTATAGTGACGACCACTATAGCAGAGAAATTCCCGCTATCGCAGAAGTCAAAGTCGGTCAACACCACCATAGCGGTCGAGTCCGCTACTGCGGTACTGCTATAGCAGAGTAAGTTTCTGTAAATGCAGAAACTTCTCCAAAAATGTGCAGAAATTCTCAAGAACATTTTGGGGAAGGGCAGAGGATAATTGGGCGACTCCAACTCAGTTTTCCACCAAAAATCATCTCTAAGGTAAGAATTTTACTCCCCTACTTCAGTACTTTGATTCTCGGGTGTTAGCTCGATAATTGCAGACTTGGGGGTAGGTTTGAATGGACCTATGAGGGTACAATCCGGTGTTATGGGGATTCTTGGGTTTTGTTTTTTGTTGTTCAATTATGATCTATTCACTATAAATTGCTTAATGTATTCATAAAAATGGTAGGTTTAGGCAAATTAATGGTGGGAAAGGCCTAGGATAGGTGGAGTGATCATGGTTTGTCCTGGGGACTAGGATTTGGGTATAATCCAGGTATTATTAGGCCATTTGAACTGATTTTAGTATTGTGTAATCATTTTAGACCAAGAATAAGCGAAAGCTTCGAAAAACAGGAAGGCTCCGGTCCAGTAGAGCTTTCATGTTATTCGGGGTAGGTGATAGTTATTGTTTTTCCAAATGCAATATGTGTTCATGTAACTGTCGCTTAGTATTGTATGTGCATTGCATGCTTAGGGAATGGAATTATAAATGTCTAAGTATCTGGGTGTCAATCATGTGAAATGAACTTGGTTTGGTTTACAAGTGTAATTTTGTTCATTAATTGTTGACTTGTTCGATTGTGTGTGACATTCGGTTGACTTGGGTACCACGCCTGGTAGAGGATATTTATTGGTTGGCTTGGGTACCACGCCTGGTACAGGATACTTATTCTTTGGCTCAGGTACCACGCCTGGTATAGGTTCTATAATGGTTGGCTCACGTGCCATTCCTTGTACGAGTTTAATTATATTTGTTGATTGTATTTTGTCGATGGTTCCATGAGTGGACCAGTTTGATTATTGAAACTGTGATTGGTTCATATTGGTCTATGAGAGGTCGGATAGTTGTACTTAAATGTAGGTTTGGTCCTTGTGTAGGCCGGGAATTGCATGTTAAACACTTAGGTGTTGTTCTAGGGATCCTTGGTTGGTCTGGGTTACTTAAAAAGGGTATATGCTTATTGTCATTGTTTATTGTTGTGGTGGTTATTGAACCTATTTCATGTGGTTGGTAAGTTAGAAGAAAGACTAAGAGTCTGAGGTTATATTGTTGGCTTATTATTACATGGTTGTACTATTTTACTCAGCTTTGGTTTACCATTCATATATTGTTTATTGGAGCTGGCCAATGATCCTACCAGTACACTGTGGTTTTGTGTATTGATACTGCACTTGCTTTCCTTTTGTGAGTACATGACATATTTTGGCGGCTACTACGCAACCTCAATTGTAGTCCTGATGATTTTAGATTCCAAGGGTGAGCTGCTTCTTCCGGACTACTATGGTTTCATCTAGTACCTCTCTAGTCCATTGTTTTGGACTTAGACTCATTTGTTTTGGGGTTGCATCCCTGCACTCTAGACAATAGTAGATGTTTTGGTAAAGTGACTTTTAGATTCTAGGGTATTTCCGTAGGATCGTTACTTTTAGTATCATTTTAGCTATGAATGCTAATTTAAATTAATGCAACTGGTTTTGAGCTGTTAGACTCACTAAGTGTTGTTTTAGTTATTGGTTTGCTCATCTGGGGGTTTTGGATGCCACTCGCAGCGGTTTTGGATCGTGACATCTATCTACTCTGAGCTGCCCGATGTCTATCCTAAATCACCCGAATATTATCCAAAGACTCACATAACAAATCTATACTCTGTGGCCTGGCCTCGAAAGCATCAAACCACCCGATAGAAGACCTACACCTCCTACCATACAATTCCTCAAACGGAGCCATCTGAAAACTCGAATGGTAACTATTATTATGAGCAAACTCCACAAGGCTTAAAATTGGTCCCACTGACCCCTAAAATCCAGAACACAGGAATGGAGCATGTCCTCAAGAATCTGAATAGTCCACTTAGACTAGCCATCAATCTGCGGGTGAAATGTCAGTTGTCTAGAAGCTTATGCTATTACTTGGCCCTGCTGCATCAGAACACAACCCAAACCAACACCCAGAAGCCTCACAATAATGTCCCTCAACTGGAAGAGTCAAGATCGGAGTTGTGGTCAATAAGGCCTTGAGCCTCAGAAAGCTTGCCTCACACTCATTGGACTACTGAAACTGAACATCCTTCCTATTCAGTCTAGTCAATGGTTCTACAATAGAAGAGAAGCCCCCGATGAACCGTCTATAATAACCAGCCAACCCAACGAAACTGGGAACCTTTTTAGGAGAAGTGGGCCTAACCCAATCATGAACTACCTCAATCTTAGCCGAGTCTACCATGATCCCATCCTTGGACACCACGTTCCACAAGAATGCCACAAACTCAAGCCAAAACTCATACTTCAAAAACTTAGCATAAGGCCGCTGATCTCTCAAAGTGAGAAGCACAATCCTCAAATACTTCTCATGCTTCTCCCAATCCTCAAAGTGAAAACTATCATGAATGAGTCTAAATGAGGTCTGAACACACGGTTCATCAAGTCCATGAACGCGTCTGGGGCATTGGTCAACCCAAAAGACATCACCAGGAACTCGTAATAGCCATAGCGAGTCCTAAAGGTTGTCTTAGGGATGTCTGCCGCCTGAATCCCCAACTAATGGTAACCGGATCTCAAGTCAATTTTAGAAAATAAGGCTGCACCCTAAAGCTGATCAAATAGGTCATCAATATATGACATTGGATGCTTATTCTTAATAGTCACCTTATTCAACTGCCGGTAATCAATACACATCCGCATAGTGCCATCCTTTTTCTTCACAAAGAGGACAGGAGCACCCTACGGAGAAACACTCGGCCAAATGAAACCCTTACCCAGAAGGTCCGGAAGCTAAATTACTAAACTCCCTCAACTTAGCAGGAGTTATACGGTAGGGTGGAATTGAAATGGGCCTAGTTCCCGGATAAACATCAATAGCAAATTCTATATCACGCTCAGGTGGGAGGCTAGGTAAGTCGGCAGGAAAGACATCGGCAAACTCTCAGACAGTAGAAACAGAATCAAGCGAGGGGACCTCAGCACTCACATCACGAACATAAGCAAGGTCAGCTAGACACCCCTTCGACACCAAACTCCTATCCCAAATATATGAAATGATCCCCATTGGCATGTGACTAACAGATCCCTGCTACACAATCGGGGGCCTACTAGGCATATCTAAGGTAACGGTCTTGGTGAAGCAATCCAAGACTGCATGATAAGGGAATAACCAATCCATGCCCAGAATAGCATCAAATTCTAACATATCAAGCACAACAAGATCCACACTAGTGTCATACTCCCGAGTAGTCACCACACAGGATCTAAATACCTAATCCACTACTAATGAATTACCCATGAGAGTAGCTACATGCAATGGCATAGGCAAGGTCTCACTAGACAATCTTAATCAAGAAGAAAAGTACATAGATATATATGAATGAGTAGAGCTAGGATAAAACAAAATAGACGCTCATTGATGGCATACTGAAATCGTACTTGTGATCACTGAGTTAGAATCCTCTACCTTTGTCCTACCAAGAATGACATACAACTGACTGTGCCCACCTCTAGGCTGAGTACCCGCACGACCACTACTCCTACTCGGCTAAGCACCACCACAAGAACCTCTACTACTCTGAGATCCTCCTCTACCACTCTGAGCACCACCTTTGGCCGGTGGCGTCACTGTCCTAAGAGCCTGGGTAGCTGATAAAGGCTCGACCATCCCGTGCCGGGGACAATCTCTAGCGAAATGACCAAACTCCCTGCACTTATAACAACCCTGAGGGGCCCTTCCCTACTGAGAAGTACTCGCTAAACCAGAACAACCACCACAGCTTGAAGACCCATAATGTCAACCCCACAAATACTGATTGGGGATCTAACCACTGTACCCTAACTGGCTGCTACTACCAAAAAGCTTAAGTGAAACTGAATGGGCTTAGTAGGCTGGAAGTATCTCTGCTGCTGCTGACCTTTACCAAAAGAACCTCTACCGCAGAACTGCGAACCACTGTAGCTGCCTAATGTCGGGGTCTCTTATTGTTGCCCCCGTGGGCCTCACGATGAATTGACTCAATGGTACAGGTATGATCAACCACCTCTAAAAAAGACTGGACTAAAAACACCATACTCTCTATAGCTAAGCAAAACTGAAACCTCAACCCTCCAACAAAGCACCAAACTCTCTTGTTCTCGGTAGGTAGAAGCATAATGGCATGTCTGGACAAGTCGTGGAACCTCGACTCATACTCTGTCACACTCATAGAACCCTGCTCCAGTCTCAAGAATACATCCTGAAGTTTCTCACGCTCACTAGTGAGGCATGTACTTCCCTAGGAATGCCTCAAAGAATTGTGCCCAAGTCATAGAAGGGGACCCAGATGGTCTACTTTCTGAATATGCTATCCACCACTATCTCGCTGGACTATCAAGCTGAAATACAGTATAGTGTGCCCCATAAGAATCCACTAGACCAAGGTTATACAACCTCTTTCAGCAACTGGTAAGAAACTCGTGTGCATCTTCTCTTGGAGCACTAGAAAACCTCGGTGAGGCCAATCTGAGAAACTGACACAACATCTTCTGCTCCTCAAAAGTCATGCCTAGCTGAGCTGTCGGCGATGGGTCAACCAATGGAGCTGGTGGTACCTCAACATAGGGAGCTGCAGTAGCAGGCTATGCCCCTATACCCTGAATACCCTGTACTACTCCCTGAGCCAAAGTCTGAGATAGGCCTCCCAAGGCACTCAATAATTGAGCTATAGCGTCCTGACGTGTCGGTGAAATTGTAGGTCCGGGTGGAGAATGGGCTGGTCCCGGCCCCACTAGCTGTTGTGATGGCGGATGCTCTGGCACTAACAGTGGAGCAATCTCAGGCTCTAGATCATATAAGGGCTCAGGTGTTGGCTCTCTAGCCTGGCCCCGAGCTGGTGCTGTCGCTTATGCCCAACCTCAACCTTGGGGTCGACCTCTACTTCTACCCAAGGTTGGGGCCCTAGCTACCGGCACGGGGGATTTGCCCTGAACCATTGTGACTCTCATCCTAACCATTTAACAAATAATGGAACAAAATTATTTAGAAGTTGATAGAGGTCAGAAACACACGATAGAGAATTAAAGGATGGAATATTTTCTAAGAATGCCCTGTAGCCTCCTAAATATAGGATACGGATGTCACCGTACCGATCCGCGAGACTCTACCAGGCACTTGCTCTTGTACCAATGATATCAGCAAACCTAGCACTCTGATACCAATCTATCACGACTCGATTTCCCAGGTTATGATGGTACATACTATACCCCACCAGTAAGTAAGACAAAACCCTTAGCCCAGAATAGTGAGTAGCAGTCTAATACAAAACATGACATACAAGCGGAACCAACAGATACACGAGAGAGATAATATAAGCAAAAGAAAGAATAAAGCGAAAAGAAGAAGTAAGACATAAAATAAAGCCCAGAACTTGGTATTAGTCGGTACAGAAGCTAGTACAACATAAGAAGTACTAGACAAATACAAAAATACATAATAGTCTCCGCATATACAAAAAAGAGACTAATCCCAAAGTAGAAGGAGATAAGCCAACTCCGAACGCCAGAATCTCACCCTGCATCTTTGAATCAGTAACTCCGCAATAGGACAGCATCAGCAGTAATAACTCATGCTAGGGTCTGCATCAGGGAAAAAGATGCAGAAGTGTAGCATGAGTACCGAAACATGTGGTACTCACTAGGCATCATATGTCGATTGAGCTCAATAAGATAAAAGCATAGAAAGTGTGAATAAACTAAAAGGGAAGTAGAAGGAGTCAATGTAAGAACACAAGTCATAGCTAGGATTAACAAGGAAGAAAAATAATGAACTGAGTGAAGCGTAAAACATGAAAAGTAAGGCAACATGAAGTAAAGAAAAGTAAAATAGTCTAACTAAAACCTAATCGAACGCCCATAAGCCCAAAAGGTACACAAAATCAGAGAATAACCTAAGTGGACCCTTATAAGACCAAAAAGTACAACCAGCAAATAATAGACCCAGTCGGACCACCCCATAAGTCCAGAGGGTACAAACAACAGACAATAATGACTAATAATCAACCTAATGGGGTAATACAGGTAGAATCGTGCCATGATATGCCATATAATTCATGCTAAGTGCCAATAGTACTGTATAATCCTCCTCCAATCGTAGCTTGCAAAGGCAAGATCCACGGGGGACTCGCAAAATCCATATACTAATTTCGAACCATATCTCAATCATCGTGCCATGATGATAATCAGTAAAACCATTCGGAACACTTTCCCTCGGGCATGCAAGTTTATTTCAAAACAATACTTCACAAAAATATACCTGGTTTTCCCCGTAAAAATCAAGTACCAAAACTGTTCTTAAAAATTCATTTCTAAAACCAAAAATAGTGTCTTAAACCAAATCATTCATATGCCATGAGAAAATAACCATAATAAAAGAACACAGAAGAATAATCAGATCGAGTCATTTTGCATTAAAGCAACTAAGTCCACAAGTCAAGGGGAAGGTCAATACTCCAGAAGTAGCATCTAAAAGAGTCGAACTCTTTGTACCCTCTTACAGGGACTTACCCCAAGGCAGCAACTAGCCCAAATCTAACTAACGCGGATAATTCATGTTAAACTTGCTAAAAGAGGAACCGATTTGAAAAGAGTAAAGGAATGAGTAATTTGACCTAGGGTCCAGAAATTCCAATGCATATGGTCTTGTGCCCACAAATATATAATTATGAATAAACAATACAAAAATAGAATGATTAAACGAAAATGCTAAGCAAGCTTCTAACCTATCTTGAGAGCTACCGGACCTTCCATACTATGAATATCTAAGTTAGCCGCCCCAATGCCCCAAGGTCGACTGACTAAGATAAGGAAATCAAGGATATGCATATAACTAAATACAACTAAAGTCACTACACCGGCTACACCAAGGCCTACAGGTGCAAGCAAGGTAATACTAAGGGTCCCAATCCCCGATTCTAAGCTAAAACACTAAGTCGACTACGAGAATCAAAATCCTTGAGAAAATCACTATCCAATCCATAAATTCCCACCAACAATTAGCACAACCCATACAATCATCTTATACGAGCTAAGTCTAGGAGTAAGTAAGCCATAGCCTACCTGAAAGTTGATCATGTGCGCTCGCCCCTATTAGATCAAAGCTTTTCCTTTCCGGAAAGCCTCCGACTGCTACCACACTATCATAATAATAATCTACTCATTAAAATATGAACAATAATACCCATATTATAAATTAACAATTCGGGTCAAAAATTGGGTAAAAAATCACCCGTGGGGCCCGCATGCGAATTTCAAAAATAGAAATGGAGAAAATGTCCCTCGTGATATAAAGATCACATGCTCAATTTACTGGGAAAATCAGGGTCAAAAAGAAGCCCAAAACAGCCTCCAAACCCCAGAACAATTAAAGGATTAACTAGCAAATTTGACAGAATAAAGGGCCAGAAAAATTAAATTCGAAGATGGGAATCGACCACGGACCCAAAAGCAGAAGCAGATATTTTCATCACAAATGCGGAGGCTACTGTTCACCTTGCCTCCACAAAAGTGAGGAAATCTCGACAAATGCAGATGTCACAAAAGCAACAGAAACCCCATAAAACTGGAGGTCCTCGAACAAACGCACCTCCGTAAAAATGGATGATTGTCCGTAAATGCAGAATCCACAGATGTGGTGCTTTACCACAAAAATGGTATCTACAAATACCACACCGGTCCGCACAAGCAGATACACCAAAACCATCCATACCAAAAAAAATTTAGCTAAGTTCAAATGCTCGTATGAAATCTCGGGATTCATCCGGAACCCCGTGGACACAAATCAAACATGCTACCCTACCAAAAATGATATTTCCGACTCAATGGAATTGATGAAAATCTCAATGGAGAAAGAGTTAAAGTAAAGTGGGTCCCATCCCTAAAAACCAACTTTTTTGTCAAAAGGAACCTAATAGCCCAAAATGAGTCTGAAAGCCTTGGGACCCAAACCAAAAGTCCCTCTAGCCCAAAGTCAATATTCCGGAGCTAACAATGCTGATATAATTTTCATTTGAGGCAGTCTTCTCCAAATACTGATCAAAGTCAACTCTTTCAACTTTAAGAGTTTCAAAACAGGGAAAATAAGTTTAAAATACAAACAAACTGCTCGGGAACTGAACCTTTAGATCCAGCAAGTCATAAATTACTTGTAGCCGCTATGGAAAAGCTTGAAATGCAGAAAAAGCATGAAAACAGAAAAATGACCTGGAGGGTCATTACAGTGTCATTATCACTACTTAAATAAATATCTCTTTTACCACATACTTAAAACTTGTGTCCTATTTTCTTTATTTTCACTCTCAAAAGTCTTTTTTAATTTCATCCCCCAAGTTAGTTCCACAGTGCCTTTGCCTTTAACTTTGGCTTCGGCACTATTGCTCATAAAAATACCTTCAGGCATCTTGCAATTTTTTGTATGTCTTGTATAGATTTTTGTTATTGCAAACATAAATGGTAGCGCCAGAATCTAGACACCATTCGTCTGACTTTGAGGCATCGACAATATTTACTTCTATTACCATATTAATTTTCATATTTATTATCATAGGAATCAAATCCATAACAACTTCCTCAATCATCTTTGTCTTTTCAATTTTTTTTGAGATTCTAACTTCTTTCCCTTCTTCTTAAACTTGCAGTCACGAGCAAAGTTGTATTTCTTGCCACAATTAAAGCAAGTAATTTATTTTATAGTCTTTTTCTTAAAAAACTTATTATTGACTTTAAGATCAGAACTAGAACCTTTTTCATACTTTGATTTGCTTACAACATAGCGACTGAGATTATTAACCTTCGAAACAGATTGAAACTTTGAGTCGCGTGCACGCATTTCACTCTCAATTTCCAAATGGGTTTTGAACTGCTCAATAGTTAGAGTATCATGAAAACGCAAAATTTTCTTTCTTTAATTCTTCCATGAATTAGGTAGTTTGATAGAATTGTACCAATTTGCAGTGCATCAGAAATTTCCACATCAAGATTCCGTAGTTTAGAAACTAACACTTGCAATTTATAAATTTAATTCATGATTGATAAATTCTCCTTAATTTGAAATTTAAAATAGTGCAAATAAAGAAACTTATATGTACCCTTTTTCATTTTGAGATGTTTCCTCCAATGCAATTCATATTTCTTTTAGAGTCTTCAAATTTAGAGATCATATAATTGATCAGTCAGCGTATTGAGAACACGCCCATGACATATAAGTTCATTCTCTTCACATTTCTAGGTGTTTGAGAACACCCCCATGACATATAAGTTCATCCTTTTCACATTTCTTCCTTAACGCCTTCACAATTTCAAATTCTCCCTCAATTAGTTCTGTAATTGTTGTGATTGCAGGATCCAAAACATAGTAAATTTTCAAAACAGTGAGACTTCTAACGAGTGAAATTAACTCCATCAAACCAATCAAGATTGATAAAATCCTTATTCACCAAAGAGATTCTTGAATTCTGGTTGATATCCATAATAGTAGAATCACTATTTTGAATTGTTAGAAAATAGACAAAGAGATAAGACTGAAAGGCTTGAGGTGATAATCGTAAAAGAGTGGTTGCCTATCTATGGGGTTAGAAGACAATGCTCCTTTGGAATAAAAGATAAGCCTATTAACAACTGAATTAAAAGTGATCGATATGGAGTAAATGACATCTAAATAGAGAATATAAGCAGTTGAAACACAGACTTGTTCAGACACTTGTTCAGAAAGATCGCATTCCTTTTGTAAAAAAAAACACGCCTTTTAGCTGTTTCAACAGTAGTGCCAAAATATTTCAGCAATGGTATTATTAAGACCACGCGCTATGAATCTTGTCACAAGGTGATTCACTGAGAAGTCTATGTTTGATAGATCCTTCTCTTTGTTCTTATTCTGTGATCGACCTATTTTTTATAAGAAAATAAGCTCGTTAAAAGGGAGTCTATAACCTTAGGACTCATTAGAGAGAATTCTAGACCTCTTGTTGTTTTGGTATAAATTTGTGTCTTTATTTTTATTTCGTTCGCCTCTTTAAATAGGGACTCTTATTATAAGATATTGAGAAAACTAGGAATCCACTAACAGAGAAAATCTATTCAAATAAGAATTCTAGTAAAACTAAACTACAGTATATTTTAATGCCCACAAAAATCTGCAAGTTGCATTGATCTACATATCCTCTTTGTCGTTTCTATCTTTCTCAACTTGAGGGCTCCACCTTGCATAAACCTTACCCCACGAACGAGTCGATAACATTACCCCCTTCTCTGAAAAGAGCTTGTCCTCAAGCTCAAAGTATGGATAGGAATTACATAAATGTGCAACATCTTCCACGTAGCATCTGACAAGTCAAATCCACACCAGTGCACTAAAACTTCCTAAGTCCTCGATTAAGATAAGCATGTATAATAGAACAAGTCATAAGAACAACACGATCCTCATCTAGTGGTGACAGAGTCGGAGGAATTGTTGGAGCAACACCCTTAAAAGCCTTGAGGAAGGATACATGAAACACATCATGCAACTTACTATCACTGGGCAGTTGTAACTTATATGCAACTTCCCTTATTTGCCGTAACACAGGAAAAGGCCCAAAGTATTGAGGTGCAAGATTATGAAGCAATTGACCCACAATAGATTTTTAATGATAAGGATGTAAATGCAGGCAAACTAGTGAACCTGGCTCATAAGCAACCTCCCGGTGACCTTTGTTATAATATTCTTTCATCCTAACCTGAGTTTGTTGCAACTTGCTATGAATGTCATGCAAAACTGAATCACGGTCAAGTAAAGCATTGTTAACAACCTCCTCTCATGAAGAACTAGCTTCATAGGACAATAGACGGGGAGGATCTTGACCATAAATAAACTTAAAGGGAGTTGTTTGCAATGCAGTATGAAAGGAAGTTTTATAGAAATATTCTGCCCAAGGAAACCAGTCAACCCATTTCTTTGGATAATCCCCCATCAAGTGTCACGACCTAACCACACACTAAACCTCCGATGGGAGAACCAATTAAATAAGCCAACACTTAATCCATTAAGCAGCTAAAAACCAATATGTCATAAATAAAACAAGATTCACATCTTAACTTAACAATTAATAAAGCCTGTGGAAAATAACCCCCTAGAATCTAAAAGTTGGATACCAAAACTCTAAAACATGTCTAGAAGATGGGGATGCAACCCCAAAATAAAAGGAATCCAAGTCCGAACAATAGACTAAAAAAGTAGATGAATCCATAGTAGCCCGAAAGATGCAGCTCACCCTTAGATTCACAAGTCGCCTGTATCACAATTGAGGTCGCACAACAGCCACCAAAATATGCCCTGTACACAAAAAAATAAGAGCAAGTACAATATAAGTACACAAAAATAACAGTGTATTGGTAGGATCATCGGCCAACTCTAAAATATGAAATATGAATAGTTAACCATAACTTAGTAAAACAGGACCACATGTATAACCCAAGTCTGTGAATATAAGCACGACTCTCAGTCATAAACCTGACTTAACAACCACATGAGATATGTCCAAAACCACAATCAATACCCATATACGATTTCAACACCACTTTTAAGTAACTCGGACCCCCAAGGATCCCTATGACATCATTTACGATGTTTAACATATAATCTCGATCTACACAAGAACCACCCCTATATTTAAACATACCAACCCCGCCACTCATGGACCAACATGCAATAAATACATCACAACAATTAACCCAATTGACTCATGGAACCAACTTACAGAAGAACAACCAAACATGTACCAGGCGTGGTACTCGAGCCAACTATAATAAAATGTGTACCATGCGTGGTACTTGAGCTAACCGGTAGATATTTTGTACTAGGTATGGTACCCAAGCCAATCGATAATCTGTACCTGGCATGATACCCGAGCCAATCAAAGAATCACATATATCACAAACACAATAAATTCAATTCATACTTGCAAAACCAACAAATATTTAAGACAAGTTCATTGCAGGAGATTGACAACAAGATATCATTTAGCATTCATTCCTTATTCCCTAAACATGCATTGTACAAGAAATACTAATGAAATAGCGACATGCACATATAACATAATTTGGGTCACAATGCAACCATCACCTCAACTCAAGTTTGAATGCTCTACTGGACCAGAGTTTTCTCGTTTCTTGAAACTCTAGTTTGATCGTGGTCTAAATTAATGACACAAATACAAAATCAACCCAAATGGCCTAAATATTCCTAGATTATATCTTAATCCCAAACCCCAGGCCAACTTCATAATTATTCCACCTATCCCAGGGTCCTCCTACCTTAAATTCACCTATTTACTACCAACTCCATGGTTATGCCAGTGAATTATGGTAAAGAATCTTTAAATAACAACCTAGTTCAAGAAACCCAGGTTTTTCATCCCTACATTCCCTTTTTTTACCGGAAAATCCATACTAGATTGAGTTAAACCCTTCCCCAAGCCCGTAATTATCGATTCTAAGCCGCAAGAATCAAAGTACTAGATTATGAGATAAAATACTTACCATGGTGAAGCATTATAGTGGAAAAGTGCTAGAAGTCACCCAAAATTGCCACAACACTCCCCAAAATATTCTTGAAAATAAATGAACATTTATGGGGAAGTTTCTGCATTTACAATGACGAATCCTACTATAGCAGCCTGATCCCTCTATAGAGGCACCGCCATAGCAGAAGCCTTTCACTATAGCTGAGTTGACCGCCTCTGACTCTCGCTATAGCGAGAATTTTCCCACTATAGAATCATCACCATAGTGGTGTTCCACCTGCTATAGCGGTTGACACGGGATAGAAACACGAAATTCCTCCCAGTTTTATCTATTTTGCAACATACCTTCAAATCTTGACATTCTATACCAACCCCTTTACATTAAGTTCGATATTGAGAGTTCTACTCACTCGAATTTATTTCTGAAAAGTCCTATGTACTCCTTAATGCCTTAGCTTATATAAAAACCAGATCAAACTTAATCATTTCACCCAGTCCTTTCCTAAATTTCCCTAGACCTCACCTTACTCAGATTTTGTCCGAGACTAGCCTAGCCCAAAATTTTCAACTCCCCAACCTAGAAATTTTTTAGCATGATTTCTTGTACGATTAGCTCCCCCATAACAACAAGAAGAGTTTTTACATCAAGCAACATAAATACATTTTAATAGTATGATTCACAACTTCTGTTTGACTTTTAGTTTGAGGATGGTACGCAGAAGAGAGTGCCAACTTTGTTCCACATAGACAAAAAGAAATCTCTCTAAAAGGTGCTTGTAATAACCATATCTCTGTCACAAGTAAATGTTTTGGGTATCCCATGCAAATGAACAATATTCTCAAAGAAAATATGTGAAACACGATTTGCATTGTAAGGATGAGACATGGGTATAAAGTATGAATATTTAGAAAACCGATCTATGACCACAAACAATACTGTTTTGCCCCATGGCTTTGGTAAGCCATCAATAAATTCCATTTCGATATCTGCCTAGACCTGCTCAGGAAGTGCAAGTGGTTGTAGTAAACCTATTGGGCTTAGGTGTTAAGTCTTGGAATTGGCAAATTGGACAAGTAGCCACATAATATCTAATAACAGACTTCATTCCCTTCTAGTAGAAATCTTATCGTATACGGTGCAAAGTTTGTTGTACCCCTTCATAGGCATTTTCATGGTATCTTGATAAAATTGTAGAGATCAATTGGGAAGAGGGCAACAAGTAGATACAACCTTTATAAATGAGTAGACCATCTTTAATTGACCAGGAAGCATCAAGCTCATGATGGAGCACTTGTTGGACTAATTCTTAAACGGAAGCATCATTAGAAATCTCATGCTAATTTCATCAAGTAATAAAATATGTGGTTGATGATAGCATACACTAATTTCTCCATCATAGGGTGATGGGACAAGGCATCAACAACCTTATTCAACTATCCATCCCTATACTCCATACAAAAATCAAACCCCATAAGCTTTCTAATCCAATGTTGTTGGGGTGAAGTGGTAAGCCCTTACTCCAACAAATATTTAAGGCTATAATGGTCTGTGCGAATTAAGAATGATTTACCCTATAGATGATGATGTTAATGTTGCACTGCTTTAGCTAAGCCAATCAATTTACGCTCATAGGCAGCCAATTTAAAGTGTTGAACAGCCAGTTGTCTACTGAAAAAAGCAATAGGATGGCCATCATATTGAAATAATGCTCCTATATAACTTCCCGAGGCATCACACTCAATTATAAAAGGATCATCAAAATTTGGTAATTGTAAAACAAGAGCATTTGCAAGTGCTTCTTTGAGAGCGCCAAAAGAAGCTAAGGCTACATCATCCCAGTGGAACGAGTTCCTTTTGAGCATGTTAGTTAAAGGGGTTGATAATTGACTATATTTCTTTATGAACTTATGGTAATATCCTGCTAACCCAAGAATCCCCGCAGGGTAGTGATGGACTGTGGTTGAGACCAATCAGTGATTGTCTGAACTTTGCTTGCATCTGCTGCCACGCCTATTTAAGACATCACATGATCAAGATATGCTACTTGGCTCTCTCCAAAAGAGCATTTGGACTTCTAGAGGTATAGGTTTTTGAGCACGCAATAACTCAAAAATTATGCAAGCATATGGGCGATGATCATCCCATGTCTTGCTAAATATTAAGATATCATCAAAAAAACCAACACAAACTAATGCAAGTAGCGTTTAAGTACCGAGTTCATAAGTTCTTGAATTATTGATGGTGCATTTGACAATCCGAATGGCATAACCAAGAATTTAAAGTGGCCATGATGCATATGAAAGGTTGTCTTCTCAATATCTAGAGGATCCATACAAACCTGATGATAGTCAGACTTTAAATCCAGCTTTGTGAAGTATATAGACCCATAAAATTCATTCAATAATTCATCCACCACTAAAATTAGAAATTTATCCTTCACTGTCTTGGCATTAAGCTCGCAATAATTAACACAAAAATTCCAAGTTTTGTCATATTTACGGATTAATAAAACTGGGGATAAAAACAGTGATTTACTCGGCCGAATAATCCCTTGTTGTAACATATATTCACACTATTTTTCTATCTCATCTTTCTGTAAATGAGGATACTGGTATGGTCAAACCACCACTGATTTGGAACTAGGTAACAAACAAATGTGGTGGTCATAATTTCTCATAGGAGGCAGCCTTGTAGGTTCTTGGAATAAGTCAACAAATTTAGCCAAGAGTTTCTCCAATTTGGAGGGGTGGTCATCTGAATCATGCAATAAATGAAGCTGCAATTTTGAACTAGTTTGCTGCCCGTGAAAGACAACTTGTTGTCCATCTGAACTAAAACTCATTGTGAGTGAAGCGAAGTCCCAGATAATGGGACCCAACATTTGTAACTATATTACCCCCAGAACAATGCCAATTCCATCTAATGAAATAACAAAAAAGTCAGCTTTAAGGTATAATTATCAATATAAAAAGACATCATAGGGCAAATCCCTTTGTTGTAAACTTTTTCTCCATTAGCAACTGAAACATTGGCACATGTCCCCGGTTGTACTTGCATTCCCAAGTGTTGGGATGTTGTGTAGCTGATGCCATTGTGTGTGCTACCCGAATCAACCAAGCTCAACAATGCTTGACCCTTCATGAGTGAGCGTAATTTCATTGTTCGTGCACTCTTTTGTTCCGTGATGGCATGCAAGGAAATTTTAGGTTCTTTCACATCTTTATAATTAGGATTTCCATCATCTGGATCCGCTAGTTCTAACCGAAATAACTTCTTACATTGATGTCCAATTGAATAAGTTCATCACAGTTACAACATAATCCCTTTGCCCTTCTCTCCGTCATTTCGGCCCTTGTTAATTTTTTTTTATAAAGGGAGCAAATGAACTTACAAACTTTGGTTCCATAATCCCACTTAGTGTGTTGCCTCCCTTAGGAGTTGAATTTGTTAAAGTTGCAGTAGTATTGAAATAACCTTTGGTCCCTTGCTAGGTCTCTTTTCAAGAAGATATTGTTCGCATCACCTTTTGTTTTTTCTCCTATTCTTGAGCTACATTCATGGAATGAACAAAATCTGGTGGACTGTGCATCTTAACATCAAGTCGAATAGAATCAATCAGGCCGGCAGTTAATAGACAACTTGTTGCTCTACTTGAACATACTTGCTGGCCCTGGCTAACCGTTCTTGAAATTGGCACTGATATTCTTCAATTGAGTCTGTTTGCTTCAAGTTAACCTGATCACCTGCTGGATTACTTCCCATCGGAGCCCAAACCTGAGAGGATAATATTCCTTGAATTCCAACCAGTCAACTGAGTGATTCTCTTGTTCTACTTGGTGATACCATAATTGTGCCTCACCTAGAAGATGGAATGCAGCCAATCCCATCTTATGAGCTTCATTTGTTTAACACCCCAGAAATTCTAAGCCAAATCTGAACCGTTCTTTATGTGTTGTTAGACCCGAACTAGATAAATTTTCTATATATCTAAGTATTAAGACTTATTCTTAAGTTTTGAAGGTGTATTAGATATGAATAAGGGTCATAAAGAACCTCTAGCTCAAAGTTGAGTTGAAAGTTTCCTTACTGATTGAGTTTTAGTATAAGATTTTTCAAGAGTCAAATTCAAACGATCATAACTCCTAGCATATAAAGAGTTAGGTGGCCTAGTATCCACCAAATTAAAGGTCTTTAAATCTTCTTTCCAACACCACCAACCGCGCATTAATCCAAGTCTGGAGCAAAAGTTATCAGTGTTTTACTAAAGGTTGTCTGTCTGTCAAAATGAGAGACAACAACCACGAGAAGGTTCCATGGGTCGTGGAAGTTTCCACGGGTCATGAAACCAACTCGTGGAAATCAGTTTTTTACCTGAAAACCATGAGAAGGTTCCACGGGTCGTGAAACCGACTCGTGAAAATCAGTCCAGAGGCCAGTAACTTCGCACCTGAACCACGAACCCTTTCCACGAACCGTGATCCATTCCACGGGTCGTGATTCATGTCCGTAGAAGCCTGTGACAAAATTTTCAGCAGTTTTTCAGACTCTTTTCCTTGGGGTATTTTTGTAATTACTCACTCTTTTAACTCCTAAGTTAAGTCTTTTTGGGTACATTAGAAGGAGTTTTATTCCCACTTAGCCTAAGTTCTCTTCCATCCTCTCAATCAAGTTCCAAGAGAAGAAAAGGGTCTCCATTGTCCAAGTTTCAAGCTAAGGATTCCATCTTCAAGTCCCAAGTTAGGAAAGCTCAATTCAGGTATCTGGGTATTCAACATGGGTTCCCTTCATCCTTGTGCCCAAAACCCCAACTTCCTAAATTGATTTTATGAATTTCCAAATTAAGGTTCTTACCCAATTCTCATGGGTTTCTTTACAAGTTGTTTCCTCATGATTCTTATATGGATTTTGACTCTAAATTGCATGATTTTGCATGGGTTTTTAATGGGTCATCGGATCCATCAAAAGTGGAAAAAATCTAGTTTTGTGTGTCTTGGTATCACACTATTTTATGTCAATTGATTGTATCAATTTTCTGGTTTGTCAGGCTAGTTACCTGTATTGCTGCTCACTCCCACATCAGAATCTCTTCCTTGATTTTTGTTAAACTCCACAATGAACTCCTGCAATTGTAACGAAAGTTTTTCAAATTAAGTACTATCCTTTTTCAAATTGTGCCATTACTTTTGCGATTAGTGCCTTGTTGACAGCCTGCGCCTCTTGAAGGAGAGCCTGTAACTCTTCACGTTTGCTTGAATCGCCCATAGTGTTTGGCTCTAATACCATGTTGTTAAGACGCACTATGGATCTTGTCACTGGGCGATTCCCTGAGAAGTCTGTGTTTGACAGATCCTTCCGCTTGTTCTTATTCCGCGATCGACCAATTTTTGATAAGAAAATAAACTCGTTAAAAGAGAGCCTATAACCTTAGGACTCGTTAGAGAGAATCCCAGACCTCTTGCTGTTTTGATATAAATTCGTGTCTTTATTTTATTCCTTCTGCCTCTTTAAATAGAGACTCCTATTACGAGATATTAAGAAAAACTAGGAATCTACTAACGGAGAAAATCTATTCAAATAAGAATTCTAGAAAAACTAAATTACTATCTATTTTAATGCCCACAAAAATCTGTCTGTTGCATTGATCTACATATCCTCTTTGTCGTTTATGTCTTTCTCAACTTGAGTGCCCCGCCTTGCATAAACCTTACCAACGAACGAGTCTATAACAATACTCATTCAACTATTTTAGCGAGTAACCAAAACATTAGCCATATTTATTTCAACCGTATTACCTACTCCTTAAATATTACCTACTCCTTAAATAATTACTCCAATATTGCAAACTATATAACATAGTTCAATTTGATTATCAATTTCTACCTATCTAATCATTCCCAAGTAGTTACACGATGAACTTCATACAATCCCTAAGTTCTAAATCAACGTATTATCACTTTCATTCTAAGGAAAAAATAATTATTTTACTCCCACAAGTGTGCTGGATCACACCCTTTTCATTTTTTTGGTTTAGTCAATTTTTTGGTTTAATTCACGCCAGGTAAGTCCACTAAGGATGGTAAAGCCTTCCTAACTAAAAAATATTAATTTTTTTCTAACCTAATAAAAAAGAGATAATAATCATCCACTGCACTTTTTGGAAATCCTTTACTCTTTCATGAGTGAAGCAAGACCAAAGAGGAGACTTCCACAAGTATTGTGCACGAGTCAATGAATGAGAATCTTCAGTCTTCCACAAAATGAACGAAAAGGGCTAACATCAAACAAGTAGAAGGAGTTAATGCAATCTGTACAAGCGCGTAGTTTTTCTTTGACATTTCTCTGCTTCTGTGCAGTCACCCTTCTCCTTTTTAAGTGCCTTCTAACTGCATACTTGAGTCATATCCACCTAACAAGTTGCATGAAAATGAGAACTTTGCACTTTCTATGTCTTTTCTTGATTCCCTTGTTTCAAATCTTAATAGGAAATGAGAGTTTCTTGGTTTCCTCTCAATGTCTTGATGATCAAAAGTCATTGTTGCTGCAGTTGAAGGGCAGCCTCCAATATGATTCTAGTTTGTCAACCAAGTTGGCAAGTTGGAACCAAACCACAAGTGAATGTTGGAATTGGGATGGGGTGACATGTGATAGCTCTGGTCATGTAATTGCCTTGGAACTGGATAATGAGACAATTTCTAGTGGAATTGAGAATTCAAGTGCTCTTTTCAGTCTTCAGTATCTTGAGAGGTTAAATTTGGCTTACAACAGGTTCAGCGTTGGCATACCAGTTGGTATAGACAACCTCACCAACTTGAAGTACTTGAATTTATCGAATGCTGGTTTTGTTGGCCAAATTCCTATGATGCTATCAAGATTAACAAGGCTAGTTACTCTTGATCTATCAACGCTTTTCCCTGATGAAATCAGGCCACTAAAACTTGAGAATCCCAATTTGAGACATTTCATCGAGAACTCAACAGAGCTTAGAGAGCTTTACCTTGATGGTGTTGATCTTTCAGCTCAGAGGGCTGAGTGGTGTCAATCTTTATCTTCATATTTGCCTAACTTGACCTTCTTGAGCTTGCGTACTTGTAAAATTTCAGGCCCTATTGATGAATCACTTTCTAAGCTTCAGTTTCTCTCCATCATCCGACTTGACCAGAACAATCTCTTTACCAAAGTTCCTGAATATTTTCTCAATTTCACAAACTTGACTACCTTGTCCCTCGACTCTTGTAATCTGCAAGGAGCATTTCCTAAAAAGATCTTTCAGGTAAAAGCTCTACAGATTTTGGATTTGTCAAATAATATGATGCTTAGTGGCGAAATTCAAAATTTTCCCCGAAATGGATCTTTGAGGACGATATCACTAAGCTACACAAACTTTTCCGGTTCACTACCAAAGTCCATTTCCAACCTTCAGAACTTGTCCATGTTAGAGCTCTCCAATTGCAATTTCACTGGAACAGTACCATCCACAATGGCAAACCTTACGAATCTTGTTCATTTAGATTTCTCCTTGAACGACTTCACTGGTTCTATCCCATATTTCCAACAGTCCAAGAAACTCACCTACTTAGACCTCTCTCATAATAGTCTAACTGGTCTCCTCTCCCCCGCTCATTTTGAAGGACTCTCAGAGCTTGTCTACATAAATTTAGGGAACAACTTACTCAACGGGAGTTTTCCTGCATATATCTTTGAGCTCCCCTCCTTGCAGAAACTTTTCCTTTATAGCAATCAATTTGTTGGCCAAGTCAATGAATTTCGCAATGCATCCTCCTCTCTGCTGGATACAATTGATTTGAGCAACAACCACCTGAATGGTTTAGTTCCCAAGTCCATGTTTGAAGTTGAGAGGCTTAAGGTCCTCTCACTTTCTTCCAACTTTTTTAGTGGGACAGTTCCACTTGACCTCATTGGGAGGCTGAGTAACCTTACAGGACTGGAGCTTTCTTACAATAACTTGACAGTTGATGCAAGTAGAAGCAATTCAACCTCTTTCACATTTCCTCAGTTGAGCGTATTGAAACTAGCTTCTTGTCGGTTGCAAAAGTTTCCTGATCTAAAAAATCATTCAAGGATTTTCCACTTAGACCTTTCTGACAACAAAATACAGGGGGCAATACCAAATTGGATTTGGGGAATTGGTGATGGAGCTCTCACTCACCTGAATCTTTCCTTCAATCAGCTGGAGTACGTGGAACAGACTTACAATGTTTCCAGCAATCTTGTAATGTTGGACTTGCATTCCAACTGTATAAAAGGTGACCTACCAATTCCACCCTCTGCCATCTATGTGGACTACTCGAGCAATAATTTCAACAGTTCCATCCCACTAGATATTGGCAATTCTGTTGCTCTTGCCTCCTTTTTCTCAGTTGCAAATAATGGCCTCACCGGAAGAATTCCCGAATCCATATGCAGGGCCAGCTATCTTCAAGTTCTTGATTTGTCTAACAATGCCTTGAGTGGAACAATTCCACAATGTCTACTGAATTATAGTACAACACTTGGAGTCTTGAATCTAGGGAACAATAGATTCAATGGTGTTATACTAGATTCATTTCCAATTGGTTGTGCTCTAAAAACTTTAGACATCAGTAGGAATACCTTAGAAGGGAAGCTACCAAGATCGCTTGTCAACTGCACGTTGTTGGAGGTCCTGAATGTTGGAAATAACAGACTTGTTGGCAGTTTCCCCTGCATGTTGAGTAACTCATACAGTCTGAGAGTCCTAGTCTTGCGCTCCAATCAATTCAATGGAAGTCTTCAGTGTGATGCAACCAGTAATAGCTGGCAAAATCTCCAGATCATAGACATAGCTTCCAACAACTTCAGTGGTCTGTTGAATGCAGAATTCTTTTCAAATTGGAGAGGAATGATGGTTGCCGATGATTACGTGGAGACAGGAAGCAATCACATCCAGTTTAAGATCCTCCAACTAAGTAACTTTTACTATGAGGACACAGTGACAATAACCATCAAAGGGATGGAGATGAAGCTTGTGAAGATTCTCAGAGTCTATACATCTATTGATTTCTCTTCAAATAGATTTCAAGGAGTGATACCAGATACGGTTGGGGATCTTAGTTCGCTTTATATTCTGAACCTGTCACACAATGCGCTAGAGGGACCAATTCCAAAAGCAATTGGGAACCTACAAATCCTTGGATCACTAGACCTGTCGTCAAATCAGCTGTCCGGGGAGATTCCTTCAGAGCTTGCAAGTCTCACATTCATAGCAGTTTTGAACCTATCGTTCAACAAATTGTTTGGTAAAATCCCATCGAGTAATCAATTTCTCACATTCTCAGCAGATTCCTTTGAAGGAAACAGAGGCCTATGTGGGTTCCCTCTCAACAACAGTTGCGAAAGCAATGCCTCTGAGTTCATGCTGCCACCAACTTCGCTAGCAGACTCAGATTATGAAATGAAGTTCATTTTCGCAGCTGTTGGATACGTAGTTGGGGCAGCAAACACTATTTTACTTCTGTGGTTTTACGAGCCAGTGAAGAAATGGTTTGATAAGCATATGGAGAAATGCTTGCTTTGGTTTTCAAGAAAATGATCCTTAAACCCATAAATGATGAGTTTATTTAATGTGTTGCTTAAACCTTTCTTGGATTGCTTTGTTTTAAATAAACAACAAGATAAGCAAAGTCAATAAACTCCAGAACATGTTTGTTATTTCTCTTGATGAATGTATACAATTTCTAGTGTCAGAGCCCACTTTTGGATTGAATAGCTTCCCACATTGCCTGCAACACATTGATAAATTAATTCTATGCTGACATATTCTTCAATTTTTGTATACACAAAAAAGAGAGAAAATGGAGACGTTTATGGAAGGTGGCGTGAATCTGTGAAGAGGAAAACTAGAAGGGGATGAAAATGTTAGTAAATGAACTATCACATCCCCTTGAGAATCAAACTAGTGCAATATGAATTGCCTTGTGAATTGGTCCAAGACTGATAATAAGAGTATTTACTTTATACATCTCCTGATTAAATTCCTAATAACAAAAGTGAGCAGAAAATTGTGGAATATACACATCACTAAACTTGAAACAGTTGGATGCCATACATAGTTTCCAAGCTACCATTTTGTGAAGTGAAAGTAGGATAAAAGTTACTAAAAAGATGTTGCATAGTAATCCTAAGTACCAACATAACATATGCCTTGGCGAAAGATCATAAACAAAACAGAAAAAATATTGGAGTGCCAATTAGAAATCAGAAAATGGTTGTCAAGGAGACTTGTTCAGATTTACCAGAGAGTTAAATCTAAAATCAGTTTTGAAAATCTAAAATAACTTTTAATTATGAGAGAGATAATGGTCAAAAACATAATTGAAGTATCACGTTTTTGCGAGTTTCCTATCTGAACTATCAGATGTTTACTTTTCCTACATGAACTACACCAACGGGCAAGACTTTTTGAGATATTAAAATTGTTTTTCCAACAAAACAAAGAGTAAATATCCTTTAATTATTGGAAATGTTACGGAAAATACTTTATCACGAAAACTGTAGGGAATTCTCATAACTTGAAGTTTGTCAAAGACAATATTCTTAAGAATATTTCACCCAGCATAGGTGTATCCCTCAGAAATCAACAAGCTCCGAGCACAGAAACTGACAAAGATTCATTAAGAAAGAAAACCCAACACTCTATAATACGGTAGAAAGATTTTGTATAGATCTATCTCCCAAAGAAGGAAGACTTGTGTTGATTTATAGATCTGATAATCAGTCAAATAATTGCAGGAAATTCAAGATAATAAAGATGAAGAATAATGGGCAATAAAGAGTAGTATAATGACTAATAACTAATCTGTTACAATTAGCCAAAGTTAATGTTGGAGTAATATTAGAACAATGTCAATAAAGACTTCTCAATGAGGGGAAATAAATGTCAGCCATTAGACAACAATTGTAATCGTAGACATATTAATTTTTTTTGAAATATAAAATAATATTCTCCCAACAATCAGCGGTCAAAATAGGTTATGCTAATTGATAGGCCATGAGGCAACTCGTCTAAAATTTGTTTTGGATCAAAATAGATTGAATTAAGATGAGTTGAAACGCGGATTATGACCTAACCTGTTCAAATTAAAACTTAAAGTGAAGCCAAATTTTAGGATTAATTGCACCCATAGCAAGATTGCACCTTGTAATTTAAGCTATATCTAGTACGTTTAGAATTATTTAACTAGTAGCTAGTGTTGACAACTTCAGGCAAAAGCTTGTTTGTTGCGCCTCTTCTGAAAGGGTGTTTGGATTGTATCATTTTTAACTTATTAGTCAACTGCACAAGAAGGTTATTCAATTAAAGTAGATAATTAAGTTGAAGTAAATAACTTGCAGAAAATGTAAATGACAATGATATTTTATATTTGTTTGGAACCAATGTGAAGTTGAGTAGGAGAATACTAGACTTATACTCAATAAATTAAGCTTCCTTTTGACAGGTGATCTTGCATACTTAATGAATCGTAATGAGGTCTTGCTAATTTAAAATTTTTATTTTGTATCTCCTTATCTTTGCTTACTATTTATTACATTCGATCGTACATCTCTCATTGGCTTATTTTCACATTAAATTACCAGATTCATACATCTATGATGGTGGAGAAAGGGGGACATGATGCCATGATATCAAAATTCAATCACAGGAAATATATGGCACATAAATAACAAAACGTAAATATGGTTTGATAGCCAAATGTAATATCATGTTTGATAACTCAAAGAATACTCACATTACCCACTCTGAGAACGTAATTTCATGTAATCTGCAGGGAAGCATTTCCTGAAAAGATCTTTCAGTTACAGGTTCTACAGATTTTGAACTTGTCATTTAATGGGTTTCTTAGTGGCAATGTTCCAAATTTCCTCGAAATGGACCTTTGAGGAGGATATCACTAGGCTACACAAACTTTTTTGGTTCATTACCAAAATCCATTTCGAACCTTCAGAACTTATCCAAGTTGGAGCTCTCTAATTGTAGTTTTAGTGGACGAATACCTTCCACAATGGCAAACCTTACAGAGCTTGTTTATTTAGATTTCTCCTTTAACAACTTCACTTGTTCTATCCCATATCTCAAGCAGTCCAAGAAACTTACTCACTTAGACCTCTATGAGAATTATCTAACACGTTTCCTATCTCCGGCTCATTTCAAAGGACAGTCAGGGCTTGTCTACATAAATTTAGCAGTCAACTCACTCAACGGGATCCTTCCTGCATTTATCTTTGAGTTTGCCTCCTTGGAGATGCTTTTCCTTTTCAAAAATAAATTTAGTGGCCAAGTCAACGAATTTCCCAATACATTCTCCTCTCTGCTAGATACAATTGATTTGAGCAACAACCATCTGAATGGTTCAATTCCCGAATCCATATTTGGAGTTGAGAGGCTCAAGATACTCTCATTTCTTCCAACTTCTTTAGCGGTACAGTTCCACTTGACGTGATTAGGAGCCTCAACAACCTTACAACATATTGAAGATGAGGATAATGGGATCACTTGAGTGAACTGTTGAGATGTCGTCTTAGTGCTAACAGAGATTAGCAGTTATAGCTAATTCTAGTTAGTTAGTTAGAGTAGTAGTCCACATACAGGTTAGTGATTGGAAGATGGAGTAGAGTCGGTGAAATCTCTCTATATATTGTAGCTTGTATATTGTTACATTGATTATCAATATCAAAATATCTGAAATTTCCCAACTACTCTCTCCATCTATGTCGATCTCCTTCTTCTCCATAATAGAACTCTGAATTCTTTATGGTATCAGAGCTTTGAATCAAGCATTAATTCAATTTATTCGATTCATTCAAAGAGTGGATTCCACCTACTCTGCATGTTTTTACTGAGTTATAGGAGAAAATGGCGAATACTGGCACAATAAAGGATGTTGAGAAGAACCGAAATCATCCCATGTATCTTATGCAATCTGACTCTCCAAGTTCAGTGTTGACAACAGTCCAGCTTACAAGTGTGGAGAATTATTCATTGTGGAGTCCTTTGATGCTCCTCACTCTCCGAAAAAAAAAGTAAAGAAGGTTTTATCTTTGGTACATGTAAGAAGAGTGCCTACAGTCCTGCACTAGAGGAACAAAGAGAAATGCAATGTTCATGTTGTCATGGATCCTAAACTCAGTCTCCAAGGAATTAATGAGTGGAATCATTTATGAATATCAGTCTGGGAAGATTTGAAGGAAAGGTTTGATAAGGTTGACAGATCGAGTAGATATCAACTGCACAGAGAGATCTGTATTGCTCGAGGTACTTAATCTATATCTGCTTATTTCACTCCATTACGTGTTCTGTGGGATGAATTTTATGCACTAGTGGCTCCTCTATCTTGCGGGTGTGATAAATCGATAGTCTATGCAAGGCACTTGTAGTACATGAAGCTCTTTGCCTTCTTAATGTGGATGAATGAGTCATATAACCAGGCGCAAAGCCAAATCCTAATGATGATTCCTTTTCCCTCAGTTAATAAGGCATACTCAATGATAATCTCATATGAAAGCCAATGAATGACTGCAGGATCTTACTTAGGAAGAGATATAGGTGGATCAACTATTTTGTATGCAAGGAATGCATGAAAAGAACCACAGCATATTGGAAAGGAATATCAGTCTCACACTCTGAATGAAGGATCTTATGCAGGAACCAATGTAGGATAAGATGCTGGTATATCATCTTTATTTGCCTTATATGCAAGCAAGGGACAACAGTTTTACAAACAAAGAAGAGATTATAATTTGCTGCGTGAAGTCTGCAGGGTGACGAGACACACTAAGGAGACATGCTACAAAGTTGTAGGATATATATCCACCAGACTTTAAGTTCAGAAAGAAGTTTGATAACACTGTCAAGTTTGGCAATAATAGTGGTAGGATGGCCAATGCAAATGCTATAGCAGATGATCATTTTGGTGCAATTATGCCACCTTTTACACAGGAGCAATATGAACAGATTCTCAAGTTGTTGAGCAAGGAGACTACTGATGCACCAACTGTGAACCTGACAGGTATTGAACATACCTTACTAGTAAAATCTCATCATAGAAATTGGATAATTGACTCATAAGCAACAAAACATATAAAATCATCATTAGGTGTATTGTTTGATCTGTGTGCATTACAAAGTTCTAGTAAGAATCAGGTTTACTTACCTAATAGGAAAGGTATTTCAGTCACACACACTAGGAGTTATAAATGGAGTGATGATGATATATGTAATGATACTGTAGGTTATTTTTCCTATTTTTGTGCTTTTTTGGTGTTTTGAGCTTTCCCACAGTGGCTACAGGTTATTTATGACTTACCAGGACTGACGGTTCAGTTCCCGGGTAATTCGTTTGTGTTTTAAGCCCATTTTCCTTTTTCAAAACTCTTAAAGCCAGAAGAGTTGACTTTGGTCAAAATTTGGAGAAGACGGTCTCAGATGGAAATTCTGTCAGTGTTGTTAGCTCCAGAATATTGACTTTGGGCTAGTGGGACCTTTGGTTTGGGACCTGATGTCACACCCTGAGGCTAGCCCCTAGACGTAACACAGGACCTAGGGTCACAAGTAACCCCAAGCTAATCCTGAATCTGGTATATCACAAGTATACTTAATATAATTCTAAAAAAGAGGAAGCATAACTAAGAAATGAGTAAAGCTAAAAGAATGTATCTGATAATATCTGAAAGAAATGACTGAGTTCAAATCATACAACCCAAATCAACTGAATACTGACTCTATGTCTGAATGCCTCTAATACTGATGAGCTGCTGGGATAAGTCCCTAGCTAACTCAAAAATACTGGAACTAACATATCTGACTAAACCAAAAAAAAGTATAATAAAAATTTCCTCGGAGGATGAGGACTCACCCCTGACTAAGATGATGTGGAGCCGGTAAGAGCTAATCACATGGCTGAACCTGAGAACCTGAGCCTGCATCATGATAGGATGCATATAGAGTATGCGTCAGTACTTTAAATGGACTGAGCATGAGGGATATGCAAAGCTAACTAAATATATAAACATGCTAAAAATACTGGAAAGCTGTAATCTGAACTAAACTACAGTACATAGGCCCAAATGTATAATCGTGCATAAAACAGTTGAAATGTAGGAATATCATGAAAGCATGCTGAACACTGAAAATAAATATAACTGATTGTCTAAGGTACATTACTGAAGCTGATACTGGGAGAGCTTATTAACCGACATAAATCACGTGAGCTAAACCTGGAGTCCGATGTATACGCCCCATCGAGAGGACCCAATATATCTTGCCAGAGTATAAAGGCATGACTGTGGCGTGATCACTAAATCTGGTGTCCAATAGAGGGGACTCATAATCCTATGTTGGCACGTAGTTCTGGGACCTTAAGGGTACGCTGAACCCTATTCCAACTCAGTGCTAAATACTACTCCCAAACTAAATATAGCTCAATTCAAAACTGGCATCCTGAGTTTCTGGGCCAGGACTAGACTAGTCAAAAATCTTTGTTTTTCTGAAATACTGTAGTAGACTAAAAACTGACTAATTTCTACTTCTAGAACTCATGTTATCAAGCTAGGTTGAATTTTTGAAGGAAAATAACACCTTTAAGCAAATGCTATATTTTAGGGTTAAGTCCATGATTTCTAAAGATCTTATAAATATCTAAGTAAATGCAAGATAATCAGTATGTGATATTTAAAACAATGCAAGGATCATATATATACTCATGAACATGATTTCTTAGAGCAATATGTAAAAATACAAGAACCCTAGTTCTATATTCATGAAAATCATTGAAAAAATCTGAGGTTTTTCGGCATA
This sequence comes from Jaltomata sinuosa, assembly GCA_003996215.1. Classification (NCBI taxonomy): domain Eukaryota; kingdom Viridiplantae; phylum Streptophyta; class Magnoliopsida; order Solanales; family Solanaceae; genus Jaltomata; species Jaltomata sinuosa. Next base: position 451,559 of record QJPP01000883.1, on the reverse strand, counting down.
AGGGCAGATTGAGCCCCTACTAAATTCCCACATACCTGATGGATGAAAATTCCTGCAAGAATCTGGAGTTGAAGCTTGGAGGAGAGAACCTGAACCCTAGGCCTGGAACTTTGGAGAAGACGCTCTGTTCTGACTTGAATCAATTTTTGAAAAGTCTGACTTGTTTGGGGAATTAGACTTAATAAAATAAGCCTAAGACTATTTATAGTCGGAGCAAAAATAGAAAGGAAAGGTCTAAAACACCCCTGAGAAATTAAATTAAAAGATGCTGGAAATTCGCGTCTCAGGTTCCAGGGATGGGTTCTACGGCTCGTGGAAAGTTCCACGGCTCGTGAAACCCTGTCGTGATTTCTGAGCAGGAAATATGAGCTACTGGAATGACTTCCACAAGTTGGGTTCACGACTCGTGGAAGCTTCCACGGATCGTGGAACTCACTCGTGGTTCCTGTGCTGAAATTTGTGGCTCTCTGAAGTCTTGTTCCACGAGTTGGGTTCACGACTCGTGGAAGATTCCACGAATCATGGAACCCACTCGTGGTTCCTGGAGACTTAAAGTTGGGCCATTGGAACTGATTCCACGAGTTGGGCTCACAACTCGTGGAAACTTCCACGGGTTGTGGATCCTAATCTTGGGATCTGGGAGTCATCTGCTGGGAGGATTCCATGGATGAGTTCTACGGTCCGTAGAAACTTCTACGGTCCATTGACTCAAGTCGTGGGATGAATGTCAGAGAAGCAGTTCTCTGATTCTTGGTCCACGAGTCCAATCCACGACTCATGGACTGTTCCACGGCTTATGGAAGTGACTTGTGGTTCCACTGACAGTTGGAAATTTTATTTTTTTCTGGTTTTTTTTCTGAGCTAAGTCTGGGCTTGGAAGTTCTGGGGTATTGCAATATCTCCCCCTTGGGATCATTCACCCTCGAATTAAGGCTAAACAAGTTGATTTTGGAGGGAAGAAGTTGCAATCCCTACCAACTGAGTACTAGAAACTGATATATAACTGAACTGGGTTCCATGAACATGCAACTATGTTGAAATGCAAGGATAACTGAAGTAACAAGGCACAAATACTGAATTATGCAAGATTTAACTGAAAGACTGCAGAGGACTTTTACCTCAAGCTGAAGTTGAATCGGAGGAAGAGGTGAGGATACTTGGCTATCATGGCTGCTTCTGCTTCCCAAGTAGCTCCCTCTATGGACTGATCCTCCACAAAACCTTTACTGAGGCGACTTCCTTATTCCTCAACCTACGAACCTGACGGTCAAAAATCTCCACTGGGACCTCCTTATAGGTGAGGCTATCCTTCACAGCCACACTCTCTAAAGGTACTATCAATGCAGGATCACCCACACACTTCTTCAACAAGGAGATGTGAAAGACTGGATGAACCGCTGCTAGCTCTGCTGGCAAATCTAACTCATAAGCCACCTTACCAACCCTTTTTAGGATTCTGTAAGGACCTACATACCTGGGACTGAGCTTCCCTTTCTTACAAAATCTCATCACTCCCTTCATGGGTGACACTTTTAGGAAAACCCAATCATCAATCTCAAACTCTAAGTCCCTTCTTCTCATATCTGCATAGAACTTCTAACGACTCTGAGCTGTTTTCAATCTCTCCCTGATGAGCTAAACTTTCTCTATGGCTTCATGAACCGAGTCTGGCCCGATCAAGGCTGCTTCACCTACTTCGAACCAACCAACCAGAGATCTGCACCTATGCCCATAAAGTGCCTCATATGAGGCCATCTGGATACTGGAGTGATAACTGTTATTGTAGGCGAACTCTATGAGAGGTAGGTGATCATCCCAACTACCCTTGAAATCGATCACTCAAGCTCTCAACATGTCCTCTAAGGTCTGAATGGTACACTCTGCCTGACCATACGTCTGCGGATGAAATAATACACTAAGATTCACCTGAGTACCAAGACCTTTCTAGAATGATCTCCAAAAATGAGACGTAAACTGAGGACCTCTATCTGAGATGATAGACAGGGGGACCCCATACAGCCTGACTATCTCGTTAACGTAGAGTTTTGCATAGTCCTTCGCCAAATCTGTAGTCTTAACTGCCAAGAAGTGAGTTGACTTAGTGACTCTGTCAACTATCACCCAAATAGAGTCATGCTGCCTTCGAGTACGAGGTAACCCCAAAATGAAATCCATGTTGACCACTTCCCACTTCCAAGTAGGAATACTAATCTCCTGAGTCACACCTCCTAGTTTCTGATGTTCTACTTTAACCTGCTGACAGTTGGGACACTAGCCACAAAATCTGCGATGTCCCTCTTCATGCAATTCCACCAATAGACTTCTCATAGATCACGGTACATCTTAGTGACACCTGGATGAATGGAATTTCTGGAATTATGGGCTTCTAAAAGGATCTGCTGCCTCAACTCACCCACCTTAGGAACACACAAACGACCCTGATAATGAAGCACACCATCTCTCCCTTGGGAGAAAACCTCACTGCTGATGAACTGCACCCTTCAGCTGAAGAAATATGGGATCACTATCCTGCTTTTCCTTAACCTCCACTACCAATGAAGATTCAGACCCATTCTGAACTATCACACCACCATCTGACGTGTCCATAAGGCAAACTCCTAAGCGAGCAAGCCGATGAACCTCTCTGGCCAATTCTCTCTTCTCTTCCTCAACATGTGATACGCTACCCATAGACAGTCTACAGAGAGCATCAGCTACTACGTTGGCCTTACCCGGATGGTATAGCACATTCATATCAATTTTTGAGGAACTCAAGCCATCTCCTCTGACGAAGATTCAATTCTTTCTAGGTGAACACGTACTGGAGGCTCTTATGATTTGTGAACACATCAACATGAACACCATACAAGTAGTGTCTCCAAATTTTTAAGGCAAACGCAATAGCTGCAAGCTCGAGGTCATGAGTCAAGTAGTTCTTCTCATAGGCCTTAAGTTGTCTGGAAGCATATGCTATGACCTTACCCTGCTGCATCAAAACACAACCCAGGCCGACTCTGGATGCATCGCAATAAACCACATATCCATCTGAACCCTCTAGTAGAGTCAAAACAGGAGTTGTAGTCAACCTAGTCTTCAGTTCCAAGAAACTTTTCTCACACTCATCTGACCACTGGAACTTGACCTTTTTTGTGTCAACTTGGTCAATGGGGAAGCTATGGATGAAAATCCTTCTACGAATCTCCTGTAATAACCAGCCAAACCCAAGAAACTTCTGATGTCTGTCGGAGAGGTGGGTCTGGGCAGTCCTTTACTGCCTCAATCTTCTGAGAGTAAACTAGGATGCCATCACTAGACACCACATGACCAAGAAAAGTGATTGATTTCAACTTGAACTCACACTTACTAAACTTGGCATATAACTAGCGATCCTTGAGAGTCTGCAGAACGACCCTCAGATGATTCGCATGCTCCTCCTCATATGGAGAATAAACAAGGATATCATCGATGAAGACAATTATGAACAAGTCCAAATACTGTCTGAACACCCTGTTCATTAAATCCATGAAAGCTACAGGAGCATTGGTTAGTCCAAAAGACATAACTATAAATTCATAGTGACCATACCGAGTTCTGAAGGCTGTCTTCGGGATATCACTACCCCTGACTCTAAGCTGATGATAGCCAGATCTGAGGTCTATCTTGGAATAGCAACTAGCGCCCTGAAGCTAGTCGAACAAGTCATCAATCCTTGGGATGGGATATTTATTCTTGATTGTGACCTTGTTCAATGACGGTAGTCAATGCACATCCTGAGAGAACCATCTTTCCTATGCACGAACAACACTGGAGCACCCCATAGCGAGATGCTGGGTCTGATGAAGCCCTTATCTAGCATGTCTTTCAACTGTTCTTTCAATTCCTTAAGCTCCGCTAGAGCCATTCTGTAAAGAGAAATTGAGATAGGCTGGGTATCTAGAAGGAGATCAATTCTGAAGTTGATTTTCCTTTCGAGGGGAACTCCGGGAAGATCTTCTGGGAACTCATTCACCACTGGGACTGACTCTAGAGTTGGGGTCTCAGAGTTTGAATCCTTAACCCGAACAAGGTGATTGAAATACCCTTTGGAAATCATCTTTCTGGCCTTAAGGTAAGAGATGAAATGACCTACAGGCACTGAGTTACTACCCTTCCATTAAAAGACTGGCTCGTTAGGAAACTGAAATCAAACGATCCTAGTTCTACAATCGACTGAGGCATAACAGGAATGTAACCAATCCATGCCTAGAATTATATCAAATTCTACCATTTCTAACTCTACAAGATCTGTTGAGGTGAATTTCTGGGAAACTGTGACAGGAAAATTTCTGTATACCCATCTAGCTATAACTGGGTCACTAACTAGAGTAGAGACTGAGAAGGGTTCTGGGAGGATTTCGGGACTGACACCGAAGTTTACTGCTATGAAGGGAGTTAAAAAGGAAAGTGTTGCACATGGGTCTAACAGTGCATAAACATCTAAATGGAAGACTTGTAATGTACCCATGACCACATCGAGAGAATCCTCCTGGTCCTGTCGAGTTTGAAGAGCATATAATCTATTTTGATACTGGCCACCACCTATAACAGCCGAGGCACCCTGCTGAGTGGGGCGAACCACTGGAGCTGCCAAAGTAGTAGACTGAGCTTTGTCACCTCCCTGCCCTTGCCTGGCAGAGGGGCAGTCCCTCAACCTATGACCGAGCAAACCACAACCAAAATACCCATCTCTGCCAGTAAGACACTCACCCGGATGGTTCTTACCGCACTTTGGGCATGATGGGAAAGTATGGTTACCTGAGACATTGGCCTGAGACTTAGAGAATGATGCTCATCTTTTATGGTTATGTTGAGGCGTAGGAGATGGAGCACTAGCTGATGTCTACACTAGGGCTATGGACCTCTACTGAAACTGTGAGAGACTCCTACCGCCCGACCTCTACTGAGATTATTCCTAGTTACCTGTCCTAGCCTTTTTGTTGTCCTTAGCCATTTCCCTGAGCTTATCCCCCTCAACCTGCTGAGCATGGGTCATCAGTCTGGAGATATCCATAACTCCCAATAACATAGCATTTCTGCACTCTGTGTTTACTAGATCGGATACTCCAAACAAGAACTTGCCCATCTGAGCCCTTAGATCGGCTACCATGTGTGGAGCATATCTAGAGAGCTGAGTGAACTTCAGCCCATATTCCTGGACTGTCATAGACCCCTGCCTTAAATTCATGAACTCCTGGGCCCTAGCTTCCCTCAACTATCTCAGGAAACACCTGTCCAGAAAAGCTCCAGTAAAACAGTCTCATATCACAGGAGCTGCATTCACACCTTTGTTGTCCTTCCACTGTGTGTACCAAATGTGAGACACATCCTTGAGTTGATAAGATGCTAACTCAACACTATCAGTACCAGTCACTTGCATCACCTCAAGAATCTTCTTTATCTCATCGATGAAATTTTGTAGGTCTTCACCAACCTTTGGCCCTAGAAACTCTGGCAAATTCATACGAATAAAATCAAAAACCCTGGCTATAGCTGATCCACCAGCGGGGTTCGCAGGAATTGGGGCCTGCTGATTAGCCTGATTGGAAACGTTTTGAGCCAATAAATCAATCGCATTTCGAAACTCTACATTCGTAACCTCATGGTCCAGGAATGGAGGAACTGTGTTAGCATTGCGTGCATTAGCTCTGCGATGAGGCATGATTTGAAATGCATAACAATGGATTATAAGGGAGAAGTTGATTCACACTCAATCGCATGATAAAAATAGCAAAATAAGTGAAGTTTTTCTTAGAACACTTCACAGTCCCTCCCTCATAAGTATGGCGCGCTTCACACCCATGAGAGACACACTACTTAGTGCGGCTTTTAGACATCCTAGGACTCTTGAACCTGATGCTCTAATACCAAGTTTGTCATGCCCTGAGGCTAGCCCCTAGATGTAACACAGGACCTAGGGTCACAAGTAACCTCAAGGTCACAAGTAACCCCAAGCTAACCCTGAATCTGGTATATCAAAAGCATGCTGAATATAATTCTAAAATAAGAGGAAGCATAACTAAGAAATGAGTAAAGCTAAAAGAATGTATCTGATAATATCTAAAAGAAATGACTGAGTTCAAATCATACAACCCAAATCAACTGAATACTGACTCTATGTCTGAATACCTCTAATACTGATGAGCTGCTGGGACAAGTCCCCAGCTAACTTCAAATTACTGGAACTAACAATATCTGACTAAACCAAAAAAAAAGCATAATAAAAATGTCCTCGGAGGATGAGGAATCACCCCTGACTAAGTTGATGTGGCACCAGTAAGAGCTAATCACGTGGCTGAACCTGAGAACCTGAGCTTGCGTCATGATAGGATGCAGCATAGAGTATGCGTCAGTACTTTGAATGTACTGAGCATGAGGGATATGCAAAGCTAACTGAATATATAAACATGCTAAAAATACTGGAAAGCTGTAATCTGAACTAAACTATAGTACATAGGCCCAAATGTATAATCGTGCATAAAACAGCTGAAATGCAGGAATATCATGAAAGCATGCTAAAAAATATAACTGAGGGCCTAAGGTACATTACTGAACCTGATACTGTGGGAGAGCTTATTAACTGACATAAACCATATGAGCTAAACGTGGAGTCCGATGTATACGCCCCATCGAGAGGACCCAATATACCTTGCCAGGGTATAAAGGCATGACTGTGGCGTGATCACTAAATTCGGTGCCCAACAGAGGGGACTCATAATCCTATGTTTTCACGTAGTTCTGGGACCTTAAGGGTATGATGAACCCTAGTGCAACTCGGTGCTAAATACTACTGCCAAACTAAATATAGCTCAATTCAAAACTAGCATCCTGAGTTTCTGGGCCAGGACTAGACTAGTCAAAAATCTTTGTTTTTCTGAAATACTGTAGTAGACTAAAACCTGACTAATTTCTACTTCTAGAACTCATGCTAAAAAGCTAGGTTGAATTTTTGAAGAAAAATAACACCTTTAAGCAAATGCTATATTTTAGGGTTAAGTCCATGATTTCCAAAGATCTTATAAATATCTAAGTAAATGCAAGATAATCAGTATGTGATATTTAAAATAATTCAAGATTATATATATACTCATGAAACATGATTTCTTGGAGCAATATGTAAAAAGATAAGAACCCTAGTTCTGTATTCATGAAAATCATTGAAAAGATCTGAGGTTTTTGGGCATAAGGGCGGACTGAGCCCTTACTAAATTCCTACAGACCTGGTGGATGAAAATTCCTGCAAGAATCTGGAGTTGAAGCTTGGAGGAGAGAATCGGAACCCTAGGCCTGGAACTTTAGAGAAGACACTCTGTTCTGACTTGAATCAATTTTTGAAAAGTCTGACTTGTTTGGGTAATTAGACTTAATAAAATAAGTCTAAGACTATTTATAGTCGGAGCAAAAATATAAAGGAAAGGTCTAAAACACCCTTGAGAAATTAAATTAAAAGCTGTTGGAAATTCGCGTCTCAGGTTCCACGAATGGGTTCTACGGCTCATGGAAAGTTCCACGGCTCGTGGAACCCTGTCATGATTTCTGAGCAGGAAAATGAGTTGTTGGAATGACTTCCACGAGTTGGGTTCACGACTCGTGGAACCCACTCGTGGTTCCTGTGCTGAAATTTGTGGCTCTCTTAAGTTTGGTTCCACGAGTTGGGTTCACGAATCGTGGAAGCTTCCAAGAATCATGGAACCCACTCGTGGTTCCTGGAGACTTAAAGCTGGGCCACTGGAACTGATTCCACGAGTTGGGCTCACGACTCATGGAAACTTCCACGGGTTGTCGAACCCAATCGTGTTTTCTGGGAGTCATCTGCTGGGAGGATTCCACGGATGAGTTCTACTGTCACGACCCAATTTCTCGGTCATGATGGCACCTACAACCCCCGGTAGGTGAACCAATCCCCGTAGCCCAGAACAGTTAGTAATGGGCTACTATCTAGCAAGTAAGGGAACAAGACGAATAAAATAGATAACAGGGATATAAATATATACATATGCGGAAACTAAACCAAACCCCAAGACCTGGTATCATAGTATAGAGCCAAACTACATCCATGGAGTGCAAATAAACCAAAACTATATATACAGATGTCTCTGAATGGTATTAGAGTACATGAAGCAAAAGATAAACTAAAGCTAAGCTCCGATCGCCAAGAGCTCACCCTCAGTCTGAAGTAGTCCTCAACAGACCTCCAAGCACGAATCACAGCGATCTAACGGCGATGGCCCGCGCTAGGATCTGCACCCAAAGATGCAGGGGGTAGGGGTGAGCACCAAATGCGAAGCATAAGGTACCCAGTAGGTATCATAGGCCGACTGGGCACATATAAGATAAAAGCGTAGTAATAGACAGAATAGAAGCAAGCAATCACAGAAATCAACGAAAGGTACACAGGAACTAGCCCAGAGGGAAATCAACAGAACCACATGTGAGGATAATAAGCAGAATATACACACCAAAGGCACAGGTGAAAGTAAGGAATAACGCACCTGGGGTCCTTGCAATAACAATGTATATAAAATAAGTTTACGAAATGGACGGTATACCGGTAACCCCCAGTGTAAGAAGAAGAGAGAAAGAGTAATAATAGGCATGCTCAGAAACATGAATCAAACTCAACTAGTTATACCAATTTCAAATCCAGAAACTAACAGTCTAGCAGTAACCAATCTCCTACATATCCATAATAGGAAATAATTCTACAAGTAAATAGAAAGAGTCTACCTACAGTCCCTCAGCCGCCCATACAACCGAGGAACACAAACAAGTGAAAACAAACCCTCCGGCATCCCATACTACCGGAGCGTACAATCAGCAAACAACAAAAAAGGGTGGAACCTCGAACCATGAATGATATGATGCATGAAGATCTCAAGTGCCATGGTATCTCTGTATGTACCTCCTCCGGCGCCGATCCGGCCCAGCAGGTAGGTTCCATGGAAGGACACTGCCCATATACCTCTACTCCACCGTATACCCCTCTTCCGGCACACGCAGCCCGTAGCCCCTGGCCCGGATGGCAAGGTCCATGGAGGTCCCAGACCCCATACTAAATCTCAGTATCAGAACATGTATCAAGATAGAGACCCAGTCTCGATATCAAGATAGAGACCCAGTCTCGAATATGCATGCCCAGACCCTGTCCAGGACTAAAAATAGTAGGAAAATATCTCAAAAATCCCTCCCAGGGTGCCCGGGCGTAGCCGGGTCTAAACAGTAAAAAGTCATCTCAGGTGCTCGGTCCAACCGAGGCTAAAATCCTCTCAAGTAACAAGGAAACTCAACTAGCACCCCGGCCCTGCCGAGTCTAGCGATAATCATAACACTGATGATTTTAAACATAATTTTACTTTCTTGCCCAAAAATCTCCACAAGTGAAATCAACCATTTTTCAAATCATTTCCATAAAAAACGGACCCCCCCGGGCCATGCAAGGTTTAGAAAATAGTGCCAGTAGGCCCGAAGCCAAAACCACAGTAAAACATGGATAAAACCTCTTTATATGCATGGAATGGTATGATCACACACAATAGCTGCCCCGCAGCTCACAATCAACCTATCGACCCTGCACAGGCCCACAGCTACTCAGCAAGCATAACCAGCCTAGAAGGATAATTCTATGCCCGGGACTCGCGGACATTCCCAAATTCCCACCTTTTATGTTTCAGAGTCAATAAGGCCTCACAGGACCACAAGGGTAAATAAATAAAATATATCGACAAATACTACAAACAACGGAGGAACAAAAGTAGGCGGATATGAATAAAGCGGTCGAGGTCTGTGGTACCAACCTAATAAACCAACCCAAGGATGCCCATTAATACAATTTTATTTTATATATACGGAGTCTAGGGAAAATAAACCGTAACCTACCTGTCGTCCGACGATAAGCTGCTGGAACAACGATGCCCAAGCTCGAACCACTCCGAGAAAATCCAAACTAAATCGGAATCGGAATCGGATTTGGGACGGAATAACTTGACGTAGATAATTGATTATTTTTCAGTCGATCAAATATAACGTTAAATATAATTCTTTACCCATTCCAATCTTCTCAACGTGAATAGTATGTATGTATTCGTACATAGAAAGTGAGGGAGAACAAAGTTGCTGGATCATTTACAAAGTGACAAAGCAAATGAGAATCTTTCTTTTATATAATTATATAAATGATGCTGCATAGTGGCCACTAACCTCTTAGCTAAGTGTTAGTCACCTAGCTGCTACGGTTGGTTGGATGCTTGCCTCACCTCCACGTGTTGTGGAGGTGGCAGCATTTTAACATTTCCAACTCGTTATGTATGTATTCGGGTATTGAATAAATTCGTGGTAAAATAAATATAATATTTTAGATATACCATAATTAATAGAAAATCATTTCCAACAAAACTCACTATATTATAATAATAATTTTCAACATAATTAAATTTACTATCTCCGTTAAAATATTACGGAGTATAAAAACCTTATAAAATAAATACGTATACACTTATATCGTATCAAATATTTTTTTCATAAACCTTTAAAATATTTTGGAAAGGAAATAATAATATAATTTTTACCAAAATTCAACTTTTAAATAAATATTTCAAATACACGCACGATGCTAATAAAGTTCTTAAGTTTAGGCTCGTAATTCGCCTACGCATGATTTTGATACTCAAGAATTCTCTCGGGATCCTCCCTTATTTTTTATAACTGTTTCGGAACTGAAATGGCATTTTAAAACGTGACGTCGAGGCTTAAATCGCGTTTAACCCGACCCGATTCGCGGCCCGGTTCGCAACCCGTTTTCTGCCAGACAGTCCGCGGTAAAACAGTCATAACTCTTTACTCCGAGATCAGTTGGATGTGAGATTTTGTGCGTTGGAAACTAGACTCGTAGACCTTCGATTTGGTATTTCGGGGGACTTCTAACTCTTTATATATTGGGAGAAAAGCTCCGAGACATTTGACCCAAAGTTCAGGAAATTTGTTAACGAACTTACTATAACTTTTGTCGATTTGCTTGACTTCAAACTTAAACGTGGAAATGACCGGAAGGGTCATTACAGGTACCCGAGCCAATTGTTAGTAAACATGTACCGGGCGTGGTACCCAATCCAATCGAATGTCACACAGAATCCACAGTCACAAACAATGAACAATAAAACTTGTAAACAAACAAGCAATAACACCTAGTTCATTTCACAATACTGATAACAAGACCCTTAGACATTCCTAACTCATTCCCTAAGCATGCAACTCATACAACATTTAGATAAAATTACACAAACATACAATGCATACAGGAATCAATAACCATCACTTACCCTATTCCGGGTACACAATGAACCGTTAAATCCCGTTTGAAGACTAACCCCGAATCACCCCTTTAAATATGCCATTAGATACCGTTATTCCTAACCCTCCTCCTAGGACCTATATACAACATAGGAAAACCTCCCCTAGCCTTGGAAACACAGCCATTACGATATTCTAATTCTACCAATTCATTTCTCAGAACTTTCATTCCTTGCACATTAGTTAATTCTAATTCCTTCCCGGTTTTCCGAACGTTCCCGATATTCTAGTCCCTTCATTTCATTAGCAAAACTATACCAAAATAAGTATACACCCAGAATGTCACAACGCATTATCACAAATCTACTATTTCTAGTTCAACCAAATAACCCAACAATCTTCCTCCAGACTTAGTTCCCGAAGGCCTAAGCATGGTTTATCCCTTTCATTCTACACAATAAATAGGAAATGAAAGCGATCAAATCTACTCTGTGAAGAAAACCTAGCCTACCTGGATGCCGAGAAGTTGTTCCATGCCTTTTCTCGCTCCGTGAAGGCGTTCCCTGACGATTCTACAGGCCCGAATCTGTATTTTCGCGTCCCTTCAGCTAGAATCCCTCCTCCCCTTAGCTCCCAAGCCTTGGAGAAGCATAGGAGGATTTCTGGAGAAACCCTTGTATATTTTCTAATTGAGGAGGAGAGTTCTTTTACTAAAACATGCGCAATAGGCTACTGCCTCCCGTCGTTCCGCTATGGCGGATGGTTATCCACTGTAGCGGTTTCGCTATAGCAAAATAAATATCTCTATACCGGAGTGACGTCAGCCCGGACAATTTCCAAAAATTTAAAATATTCCATCATGTCATCCCACTTAATACAACTGTAATTTTAATTAATTTCCAAAATTCTTGACTTCGTGATTCCTAAAATAACGACGGATCCGATCGTTACAACCACACAAATAAACTTGTTAAAGCAAAGAAAAATTTAGTCTGATTTCATATAAGAACCAGCAAAATAGCAAAATAAAAAAAGGGCGAAATCAGCCATGGTGGCATCGACCGCCGGTAAAAGAAATTTTTTCAAATAGATTCTTCAGTCATAATTGTGTTTGTATAATCTTAGGGAGAAATGGATAGATGAAATACAATAATAATAGCATAAATGGTGGAGTTATTTTCAATTTTCATTTCTGAGATAGTGAAGACAAATAGGAGATCACAGGGAGAAAAAGAGGGTGAAATACCTTCTTTTTAAAAAAAAAATATTTATAAAAGGAGAGGGTGGAAAACCTTTTATATATATTATTAAAATAAGTGTTTTTTCTTTTTCTTTTTGTATTTTTTTTGGGTATTTTGACACGTGGCCATTACTGATTGGTGAGTGAAAATTACTCTCTACCCAAAAGTAGGATTGACCCAAAAAGTGTGTATTTATACCACTTTAAAATTGTTCGAGAAGGTCATAGGACCTCCGCAAAGTTAAAGTGTCTACTTAAAAATCAGGTACAAATTCAGGAGAGTAATGATGTATTTTCTCAAACTAAATTGATATATATTCTACCCTCCCTCCCCCCCCCCCCTCTTCATCTTCTTCCCATCAACATTCCCTTTTCGCAAACCACAAATTTAATTTTTTTTCAAATTGATTTTAGATTTAATCTCATTTTTAAAATTATTTTTCATCTCTAATATAGGAGAGAGATTAGTGAGACTGGTATAAGAATGAGGGAGAAAGAGAGTTTGCCGGCGAAATAATGGTGGCGCAACAGAGTGATGGCGAATCGATTTTATATCGGACTCCATAAAAGAAAATCTTTCAATTTTTAGTATTTTCAGATTTCATTTTTATAATTCGAATTTCAAGTTTGATTGGCCTTCTCAATCCTTTTTGACTTTCTGGGTCAGTTCAATTTTGTGATTTGGAGTTGTTCCGTAGACATTAATGTTAGCATTTCATGAACTCTCTATGTGAGGAGGAAGGTGAGAACAAAAAAAAGAGGAAGTTGAGGAAGTTAGGCATGAACATGTGTTGATGTGTGCTGAGAAGTGGTCGGAAGTGGTGGCTTTGTGGCGGCAAAGAGATGGTGAATTTGTGTATAAGACAACTACTGCTAATACAAAAGAAGAAAGAATTTTTTAATTTTTTTAAAGAAAATTAAATGAAAAAGAAGAGAAAGACCAAAAAACTTATTGAAAAAAAATATATATATTGCAATAGCAATTCACGCGCCTAGTACCACGTGAAAGTCACTTTTTGTGCCACGTGGCTGTCGTGTCTAACAAGTACAAATTTGTTAATATTAAAGTGTTAAATATGTATAAGGTTGAGTTGAGGTGTCTAAGTGAATTATTCGGGCAATTTTAAGGGGCCGCAACTTATGGCAGTGTCATTTCTATGAGAGTTACTTTATTTATTTATATATTCTAGAAAAAATATGAAAACATGATAGCATAAAGTATAAATATTATTACAACAATAGTAAAAAATATGATTTATAGCAAAAATACTTTTAAAATAATAACAAACAAAATTAACGTCCGGGACGTACGTTTTTGCACCAGAGACTTACGCTTTTATGCCTAGGACTTACGGCCCAAATTATAGGGCGTACGCCCTATGAATCTACACCTTTAATTTATGCTCCAGAGCATTTTTTGTACGCCCCGCTCCAGAACTCGCCTCGTGAACGCCTTTGAAAACACTGGTTGAGATCGTAATAATGCAAGTGATTTTTTTATGGATATGGGGGTGGATGACAAACAATTAGTGGTCAATACATAACATGACTATTTTAGCAAACAATTAATTTGACTGTTTTTACAAGTAAATTTATGCTAAGGTTGGATCATTGCAAATTTTTTGATCTAAATGTGTTGTTGTCTTCTTAATTTAAATGTGTTTAAATATTTTTAAATGACCTTTAGATGGGGCTTCTTATTTTTTGACGATATATATTTTTAGATGGAGCTAGAGGAGTCCAAAATGAAAGAAATATTTTTTATATATTTGTACTCGTGCTTTCTCAATATAGCTCTTTCCAGAACAGTAAAAGTTTCAAGTCCTTTTCATGATTCTTTTCTCTCTCTACGATATTTTATTTATGAACCACCTTATTAGACTCTAATAATTAAACAATAATTATAATTATTTGCGAATAAAATCTTAAATGCACCATCTATAGATCAACCTAGTCAGTAGTGACCATGTGACGTCACATGTATGCCTTCTGCTTCCAAAATCCATGTAACAATTTTAGGTGCATTCAATAATAATTTCCATAACCAATGGAATTTGATAGTCGGTCTAATCAGGTAGTTCATTTATGTGTTCTACATGTTTCTATTTATCCTTTTATCCCCTTTATTTAGGGCGCGTCAAAAAAAGGAATATATATATATATATACACACACTCAGTGCGATCCCACATTTTAACATGATAGAATTTGAAAAGGATGAAATATATACAGACATTATATTTTTCTTTATAAGATACCACATTTTAACATGATGGGGTTTAAAAAGAATGGGGCATATGCAGACCTTATATTTTCTTTATAGGATAGAGAGATTTTTTACCTGATATGGTAAAACACCAAGAAAAAAAAAGAAATTCTTCACCTAAGGACTAAGGTGATGCTTTACTTTTGTAGCAAGACATTTTGATATTATATTTGAAAATGGCCTCAACAACCACCCAGATATTAATAAATGGGACACACTAATATTAAAAATATAACCCACCAAAATATTCCAGAAAATGAAAAAGATCCCCCAAGAATATCTATTTCCACATGTAGTAGCTAGTGTACGATATAGCAACTTTGTGTGGCTGAAGAACCATATTTAATTCTGGAGTACAATTAATTAGTTAGGAATCAGCATCAGCTAGAAGAATGTAAAAAAAAAAAAAAAATCCACTAATATCCAGTATTAGATAATTTTCAGGTGAAATAATATATAATTTTTTCGCTTTCGCATTCAGATACATATGACTAAAACTTTAACCAATTTTAACATGTGTTTAAGTCATATATGACTGAGTGCAGACATATATGAAAAAATTAAAAAGGTTTTAAATGAGTTTGTTAAATTTGTTGTTATATTGAGAAAATTGATGATTGAAGTTTGTTTTTTTATGATACATGAAACTTATGTTTCAAATTTGAGTTTATTTGATATAGATTTGGGTGTTTAAATTTGAATGATAAATTATTATTTTCTGGCAAAAACTTTCAGACAAATAAGTGTGTTAAATGAGTTTGTTAGATTTGTGTATTTTTGATAAATTGATGATTATGTGTTGTTCTTTATGATATATGAAATCTATGCTTCAAATTTGAGCTTATTTAGTTTATATTTGAATGTTAAACCATGTGCTGAATTACTGAAATTCAAAGAACAAACTGTTATTTTTTGTTCAGACGCACATGTCTGAAATTTCAGCTCCTTATTACATGTATTTCAATCATGTATAAGTGAGGTGCAAACATATGAAAATATTCAGACCTACATGACTGAATGTTCAATCAATTTTTACATGCACCTCAGTCAAAAATGTCCGACATTTTACATTTGTAAGCCATACTAAACATCAGGTGAAAACGTTTGATGTTTAGTCTTCACAAGGCCACACTTTCAGACGCGAGTATCTGAAGTTATCAAGCTTCAAATGTGATTGTCTGACTTCTTTATTAATTTAATAACGACATTTTCACGACCCAACTACCGGGTCGTGCGGGCACCTACTCTAATCCACCTAGATAGGAGAATCCTTACCACCCGAACCAACATGCAATGCGGAAAAGAAAATAAACCATTAAATAAGTCCCTTAATACATGAGGAATCCCTTTACAAAGTTTGGAAAATCTTTATACAACAGCTTTCGAAAATTACACAACCTTTAAAACTTGCGAAAATTTATTAACAATATAAACATCCTCCCCAGAACCTAGTCTAAGCCGGTACAAGAGCTTCTACAAGATGAGCTTATAACATAAAATGGACACAACTCCCACCATAGAAGGAAGTAGGAGCTGCTGAAAGATCACCGCAATTCTGAACCTGTGAAACATCACCAACCCTGCAACCAGACTATACCCAAAAAGGTATAGCAAGAGTAGAATCAGTACAAACACACTTACTGGTAGGCATTATCGGCTGACCCGAATTCACTCCTACCATCATATAAAAATCAAGATAAAATGCACAATGTAAATGCTCCACCCCTTCAACATTACTTTTATCAATTCCCCCTTTCAGAACCGACCTTCCTAACCTTTAGACTTACCAAGTCGCCTTGTCACCTAGAGTTCCCAAGTCTCACTTAATCCTTACCAATAACAATGTTCATACCTGGACTACCCTTCCCTTACCCAAGTCAACCGCCTTGATTAGATATTCAGACTTAACCCGGCTAACTGCCCAACCAAACCACTTATACCCGTAGTATTACTTACCAGTGTTCGGCCTTTCCCGGACCTCTCAGACAACTTTCCATCCTGGTTATAACAACCAACAACTACAACCCCAGACTTTCCGTCTTATTCCCAATTGACCAATCACATGAAAATCACCTAGCAATCATTGACACATTCAATGACAATAACAGAGTTATATCTAAATCTCTTGTTAATTCCGAAACTTGGACCCTCCAAGGATCCTCTAACCACACCTAAGTGTTCAACAGGCTACCCGGTCTACACCAAGACCCATCCTTAGCTTATTAACCACAATTAATTCTTGACCGTCATTAATACACTTAACGACAATAAATTGTGAACTTATAACTTTTTTTACATAATCCGGACCCACTCGGATTCCCCTAACACATCTAGGTGTTAACATGACAACCCAGTCTACACCAAGACTAACTAATAGTTAACATCATAACCGGCCTACACCAAGAACAATTGATAACATAATATGACAACCCAGCCTACACCAAGACCAAACTCACAATATAATTACCCGGCCTACACCAAGACCAAAAGCACAATATAATATAACAATTCGGCCTACACCAAGACCAAACTCGCAATATAATTACCCGACCTACACCAAGATCAAAAGCACAATATAATATAACAACCCGACCTACACCAAGACCAAACTCACAATATAATTACCCGACCTACACCAAGACCAAAAGCACAATATAATGTAACAACTCGGTCTTACACCAAGACCAAACTCACAATATAATTACCCGGCCTACACCAAGACGAAAAGCACAATATAATATAACAACCTTTTCCGGTCACTCAAGGACCACCAAAACAAGTATCACAGTTCAATGAAACAGCCCGGTCCACTCACAAAACCAATAACGATCAATGCAATGTAACAATATCAATGCAATGCAGCAATATCAATGCAATGATGTAGTAAAGTAAACTCGTACCATGTGTGATACCCGAGCCAACCATTAGTATTTTCTCGTACCAGGCGTGGTACCCGAGCCAACCGTTAGTATTTTCCTGTACCAGGCGTGGTACCCGAGCCAACTATTTATTATACCCGTACCAGGTGTGGTACCCGAGCCAACCGTTAGTATTTTTCCGTATCAGGCGTGGTACCCTAACCAACTGAATATCAATTAATCCACAATCAAATAATGAACAAACAACTTGTAAAATCACAAGCAACACACAGTTCAATTCACAGACTGTAATACAGGACTCTTAGACATTCCTAACAATTCCCTAAGCAATGTATCTCATACAAATACTTAGATAAGAGTACACAGAATACATTACTAACAATTCCCTAAGCAATGTATCTCATACAAGCACTTAGATAAGAGTACACAACATACAATATTTACAAGGATCGTTAACCATCACCTACCCCTCCCCGGGTGGATGACTTAGCCCAACCTTGGTCCGAGGATCAACCCATTTCCCCTTACTGACATATAATGAACGATTTTCTTTCTTAGCATAATTTAGCAACTAAGTGATTCCCGAGACTTTACCCAACACCGAACACAGAGTCGAAACACCTCCCCTTAGCCTTAGTAAAACCAACAGCTACACCTCATGCCATTTACATTCCTGAAATCTTATCTAGGAGTTTCCATTTCCATTGCCCATAGTTCCTAAGCATTCTCCCGGTTCCCCGAACCTTCCCAATATTTCAGTCCCCAAGCCTATCATTTTATTCTACCAAAATAATAAAATATCCACATTATACGTATCATAAGACCAACCCTTCAATCCATACAATTCCTAATTCACACATAACCAGTATTGAAATTCACACATAACCAGTATTGAATTCACCAAACTCCATGCCCGAAGGCCTAATCATGGATTCTCCTTTTCATTCTACACGATAATAGGAAATAAAAATGGTCAATCTACTCTTGGGAAGAAACCTAGCCTACCTGGATGTCAAGCAGTTGTTCAATGCCCTTTCTGACTACGTGAAGGCGTTCCCTGACGATTCTGCAGATCTGAATCTGTGGTTTCGCGTCCCTTTCGCTGGAATCCCTCCTCCTCATGGCTCACAAGCCTTGGAGCAGCCTAGGAGGGTTTTTGGAATAGCTCTCATTTGTTTTTGGGGCTGAAGGGAAGAGAATGAAATAAAAAACCTGTTTTTTGGGTTTTCTGATCCCGTCGCTCCGCTATAGCGGTCCCTGCTCCGCTATAGCGGTACCGCCATAGCGGAGTCAACTGCTATGACGGAGGTTGACCGTCTTGACTTTCGCTATAGCGGTAATTATTCCGTTATAGCGGAGGTTGCCATGACGGAGCGGTAGCGCTCGTGACAGATAGAAACTCAGAAAATTCCTGAAAAGAGCCATTTTTACAACACACCTTGAATCCCCGACGTTCCAGAATAACCCCTTCACGTCAACCTCGATTTCGGGAGCTCTTCTTACCCAAATTCGATTCCGAAAAGTCCTCCGGACTCCTCTATATCTTAGCTACACAGAAATCTAGCTCAAATCGAGACATCAAACTCAATCCTTACCTGGATTGCCCTGGACTATACCTCGCTCCAATTTCAGTCGAGGCTAGCCTAGCCCAGAATTTTCAACTCTCAACCCGAAAGTATTCTAACTCGAACTTGGCACGAAAAGTTTACCAGCAACGATGAACCCGGTCGTTACAAACATTTAAAATGGAAATTCGTGCAAAGCGCGTGATTCTACTGTGTTTTTTGCACTTGACTGGGTGGACAGTTGACCGGAAGATAACTTCGATTCGCCCGGCCAGCAGGCGGGCGGCGTGCTTATCTTGTGTGACAACACTACAGAGCGAGTTGCTCTTTTAGGCGGTAAGCTGTGTGACAACAATACAGAGAAAGCGGCGTTTTCGTGTAACATGCTATGGTCTCAACGCCCTTACGAGGTAGTGATGAGTTTCACGCGCTCTAAGCCCGACTCGCGCGCAGTTATGAAGATTGGCCGCAGAGCGGTACCACCCACCCTACCCTACCACCTATAGGCGGCCGTCCTACAGCCGCCCGAAAAGGAACTGCAGTGATCTTGAATAGGGATCCTACAGCGATAAATAAAATCCCCATAAAAATACCACTAGATCGAGCACCAGTGATTTCGTATCCGGTCAAAATCTTGCTCTTACTGTATCCGTATCAAGCCTACCAGGTGAAGCCTATAAAGATGCAGTGGATCTAGCGAAAGATCTCGTCTCCAACCCACTTCAAAGCACCACCTTCGTCAATTATCTTGATGTCGAAAGGGAAGAGGACAGGGTCTTACTTACTTAAAAGTCAAAAAAAGGGAAAGTTACCTGTCTTAGTTTCACTTCCTTGAACTGGCTACTACCGCGCAACGTGCCCTTGCTTGGAGTCGTTAATTAATCAGTTTTAAAAAGAGGGATGAATTTCGATAACAGTCCGCTCAAGGATTTCCCGTTCTCCATCAAATACCAAATCTTTTGGAAAGATTTGTATCTGCTTAGGCTTCCCCCGAAAGAATATAAAACCAAGCCCTATTAATTTAAACCATTCGGCAGTGTTCACAATCAAGCGATTCATATTATAGTAAGGTCCAAAAAAATTAATCCGTGCTGCTGAACATGTTTCATAGATCCTTCTTAATATACCAATACTTTTTTTTTCTCCGACTTAACCAATATATCTCTTTCAATTTAAGAGGTATTTACTTCCCACTGACTAAGTCAAATTGTCAAATACCAATACTAGCCTTACTAAATTTAATATAACTATACTAGATGGCCCGTGCCCGTGCCCATGCTGAGCACGGGCTTATGGCGCCAAACATCATCGTTCAGCACAGGCTTATGCCAAACATTGTCGTTCAAAAGATGTTAGACCATAAGAAAAATACTCCATGCTTGTTTTGATTCTTTAGTAGGATTACCCTAAATAATAATTAAAAAAGTAGCAGCATTAAGATGGCTAAATATTAACATAAATACAATTCATATTATATACATTTGTTTGCGAAATAAAGTTGACAATTACATTTCTAAGCTTGATTTCATTAGAATGAGGAAGAAACAAATTATAAATATTTGATTTCCCACTAATACAAAAGTATGCTACAATTGAACGAAGTTCATAGTTATTAGCTGACTAATCAAAACACTTAGCTCGAAACGGAACATTTTGTTAGAGCTAGATCTCTTTTTCTCTGATGAGATAAGTAGGGCCAAGATTATGTTTTCCTGAAGAAATAACAACCAAGAAGATGTCAGTACACCATACAATATACAACACTCAGTGTAACAATTTGCTATATCTGCCTTTGAAAAAGTATCAACTAAAAAGCACGAAAGCATAAAGTAAAGTTCGGCTGCATTGATTAAACAAAATTATATCCAAAATAATAACGAAGTTAACAAAAATTAATAAACGCCCAGTATTTAAACCAGCAGAAGCAAAATTAGTTATCTTTTTTGTGAATATGAATTTTACCTAATCTCTTCTGAGTTTTTTGCTCATCTTCTGCTGCAATTGTTGGCTCCTCTTCAGTCTTTCTTACAGTTGGATCCTCTTGTATTTTCAACCCTCTTTCTGAAGATGTGAATAACCTTTGATTTCTCTATTTTTCATTAGTTCCGACCCAATTGACTCTTATAATGGCTTTGTCAAATCAATATCTACATGTACCTCGCTCACATCCAGCATCATCCTCTTTGGTTTGACTTGGTCAGAACCTAAGGATGGGCATGGAATGAAAGAGAGGTGAGAGGGAATTGAGAGATCAAGCAAAAAGGTTGAGAGAATGATAAAGAGTTGAAGCAGAAGCAGATGAATGAAAAAAAAAATCCAAAGTGAAACGAAAGGACACATGTTTATGAAAAGGAACCCCAAAAAAATTAAAGTGCCAACCACTTGAATATAATTACTAAAAGAAGAATACACTCTAGTAAGAAACGAAGCTTCTAAGTTCTAACAAACAACAATCCATTTTGCAGGGTACACAGTTAAAAGAATAGAATTGGATACCCATTGGAGAGCATGATACTTGTCCTATGAAGTTGCTTCTTCGACTTATACACATTTAGCTAGAATTGACTTATGCTTAAGAAATGAATTTGTCTTCGGATAATAATTAGAGTAATGTAATCTCTAAAATTCGAATATATTAAGGATAAAATATTTTAATAAAAAACTCATTTAAGATAGCATTCTATAGTCTTAGTTCCTCTAAAATCTGTTATACTTCTCTACTTCTTTTTTTGCTGAGCTCCTCCTTCTGCCAAAGCACTTAAATGAGATATGTACTAATAATATTGTAGATGCTAAATACCAAACTATTTTTTCGACTTGTATGAATAACTAACAAAATCTATTGACGTTGATACGTACCCTCAATAAATTCATGAACAAGAATTGTAACTTAAGAGTGGGACTAAATCAAACAGAAGTTGAATTTACCCCTGCTATATAACTTTATTGTGAATAAGTTGCAACAATTAAAAACTTCCCCAAATAATGTACTCATACTTTGGACTATTGGCCAAAAAATAAACTAACTTAATTGTCATATTTAAACAGACAAACACATTTGAAGAAAGTAGCTTAACGTTCCCTACCAGTTAAGAATATTGGCATAAAAATTATAAACTTGCCTCAAGAGTATTTAAAGAGTGAGATTAAAGAAAAACTAAAAGGAGAGCCCGCCTAAGCCCCTGCCAAAGCAAGATACGGGTTAGGTTTATGGAGAGAGATTAATGGGTTGAGGTAAGATACAGCAAATTGACTATAAATGAGAACGTCATATTGGATGTACATAAACATGCAAGGCCTTGTTCAACTTTATGTATATAAGATGCCACGTCGACATCTTATCTACTCTTTCAAGCTATGTTGCTTGGACTCTCCAAAAATATAGCCGCAGCCGTGTTGGATCTTCTAAAAATGCATTACTTTTGGAGGATCCTATACGCACCCACTCAGTTGCATTCTTGAAGAGTTCGAGCAACATAGCTTGAAAGAGCTTAGCTAGAGCTGAACAGTTGTACCGAAATATCGAAATAGTATATCAAAGTGCTAACCTTGGATACACTTCTTTCTATTATTGCTTCAAGACATCGAATCACTATTTATTTTCCTGCATCTGATTTTACAGGTGATCCAGCAAGATGCCTTATGCAGTATTCCCTGAACACAACAAAGTTTATCATGAAGTCCGCAAATATAGAAACAACAAGTTCTAATTAATTTTTACTATCTCCAAGAACATTGCATAAACGTTATTTTGATCATAAACAATTCTTTTGATTAACGATAGTAACCCCATTTTTCTAATCAGTAACTTGAAATATCGCTTCTACTCAAGTGTTCAACATTCACCATATTGCATCTAAGACAGGTGAGGGCAACACTTACTTCAGATAGTAACCCTGGTTAATTACTTCTAGTTAAGTTAATTAACTTAAAGGTGTGGCTCATTTCTGTAGTAACTCCAATTGATCTTCTCATAGAAGAGGCAAAATCAACAATCTTGACCAAGAGATTGATTTTGAAACACACCCCAAAAATAGGTCAGTCCTAATAAATGGAAATAAAAAGTTGCACATTATAGCTCACCTTCATAATAATGTCCAAGATTAGTTCATCGATAATCTTGTTACCTTCTTGATTGGCACTGTATACTATGAACAGAGGATAATTTATCATTTCACGACTCAGTTTATAATTGAAAAGTACCTCTCACCTCTTAAATTGTGGAATGATAGATCAACATGTTGCAGAAGACTTGTCAAAAGAGAACTTTATTAAAAGAATACTTGATTGTGGCATATTATCAAACACCCTGAGTGCATCAAAGAAACCATCAAATACCCAAGCAAAAATTAGGAGCAATGAGAAAAGCAATCAGAGGGGAAAACTCAATAAAATAAAGCACACACCTGAGACATTTCTGAACTCACAGGAACGGCCAAACTTGAGTCGAAGTGCTTGTCGTGTTTGATGCACTTGAGGGGTCGGGTTCGTCTGGTTCTGTTGATTTGCGGTGAAACTCCAAATCTTATGCTCACGCTTGAAAGGGTGAAGACGAAAAAGAAAAAGAGGTTGAGAAAAAACCGGAAGAAATAATGAAATAGAGTTCAAAGTAAAAATCAACAAACTCCTTGGACGGAAGAAGCAAAACGACTGAGAGGGAGAGTGTGAAGAAAGAGCAGAAGCAAACACGAAGATGGTGGTACAAAGAGGTAGCGGAGAAGGAAAGAGTTGGAAGACGTGTTTGTAATTTGGATCATTAGGCAACACGTGGAAAGGTTGAAACATAGTGTTACAATGTAACTCTAAAAACAATATATTTACAAAAATACCCCTGGACGACCAAAATGCTTCACTTATTAATTAGTACAGAAATAAGTACTACCTGCGGTCCCAAATATTAATTGTTTAAAATTAAATTTATGACATTGTAAAAACTAGAAACTCATTTATCACTTTTTTATCCTTATAATGTTATTTAAACTTTTTACTCTTTATTAAAATAAATAAAATTATTTTTTTACTTTTTTTTCTTAAATAATTATCATTTAATTATTATTTTAATATTTGAACACTAATAATATATATTTTTAGAAAATAAAAAACTGCCATTATTTTTGGCACACTGTCCTGCTAGAAGTCCTAACACTACCAAAATCGTAGGAGTCCTAGAATCATCAGATTTTTGTCCTTCATTAAAAGATTTCATAATAGATAAAATTATTTTTTTACTATTTTTTTTAAATTATTATTTAATTATTTTTATAATATGACTCCTATATATGAGAAAATTTTAAGAAATCCTAAAATATATGATATGATATATTAAAATAATATTTTATACAATAATTTTTCAACTCATCGAGTTTTTTGCGTTGGCTTTTTGTTTTACTTTTTAAAATATCATTTTAAATAAGAAATCCCTTTATTGTCGATCTCAAGTATAATATTATATGCCATAAAGACATAAAAGAAATATCATAAAAGTCGAGATTGTAGGACCAAGTAAGGTGATATAGAAGGAACATTCCATATATACTCAATTCATCTTTTTCTCCTCTCTGATGTAGTGCAACTTATTAACGTGAATGGGAAGAAAAAAAATAAAAAGTCATAAAATATATGGTAAAAGATATTAGGAGAATTAATGTAAAATCTTAAAATATATGGTAAAAGATATTAGAAAAATTAATGTAGAATTCTAAAATATATGAGAAAGAGAATTAAAGAAAAGACTTTAAATATATAGAGATTTAATGTTGCCAAGTTTTATTTTAACCGCATAAACACAAAATAGCCGATTAATGAAGCAATCATCGCACTTAGTCTTTTGCTCAGTACTACATTCTTGCAATTAGTGAATTTACCATTGACTACATTGTGGAGTAGTTGATTATTCACACAAAAGAAAAGAATGTGATTTTGTTCAATATATATGAAGTTTTTGTGGAGGGACTATCTAGAAAGATATTGAAGTCTTAGCTCGCGATTATGCTAAAGAACACAAAAAAATATACGAATTTTCATACACCCTTCTAATTATTTTTATATATATCAATCGTTGTGAATTTCTTTTCATGTACTTCCATCTAAATTTTTTAAAATTTTGTACTAATTGTGAGTTAATTTGTTTCTATCTTTTGATTTATTTAATTGAAATTATGTACTTTTGGTCTCAGGGTCTTATTTTTGCAAGGAAGGAAAGAGAGTTGATTCATTTCGATATTATATTGTTTAAGAGATGAAGCAGGTTAAAATTTGTTTATTTATTAGATTTATTTTATCTTTTTGTTATGATAAAATACTCTTTTTCTATTAATGTTATTTTATTTTTATTTTAAATTTACATGTCTTGCAAGTTAAAGTTGATGACATCTGATCAAATCACGGTATGTATATACATATGTGTTTGGGTTCATAAGGTTCGTAGAGTTTGAATTTTTATTTTTTTTATTTTTTTTTCTTTTTAATCTTTTATTCTTTGTTAGTATGATCTAAGAGTTTATTTTTATTCTATGAGAAATTCTTGTATATTTTTTTGTATAAAATTTTTGTTTACAAAGTATTTGATATAAGATTATCGGATGTTTGGTACATATATGCAGTAGGAGACTACTGAAAATTGAAAAAGACTATAAAATATGATTAAAGTGCATGTATTTATTTGTTTAAGAAATTACGCATTGTTTTTCTATTTATTCAGTAGAAGAACTAACTAATGAAAATTGAAGAAGACTATAAAATATGATTAAAGTGCATGTATTTATTTGTTTATGAAATTATGCATTATTTTTCTATTTTTTTTGTAGAAGAACTAACCAATGAAAATTGTGATGAAATAGTAAAAAATAAAATATATTTTAGATGAACTATCATACATATATTTTTTTGTTATATTTATTATAACAAATAAAAAATTTCAATTTTCTTCTATATATTAAGTTATTTTACTACAAATAAGCATGACTTATCGATGAAAAGGTAAACAGTAAAATTGAAGAAGACTATAAAATATGATTAAAGTGCATGTATTTATTTGTTTATGAAATTACGCATTATTTTTCTATTTATTCAGTAGAAGAACTAACTAATGAAAATTGAAGAAGACTATAAAATATGATTAAAGTGCATGTATTTATTTGTTTATGAAATTACGCATTATTTTTCTATTTTTTTCGTAGAAGAACTAACCAATGAAAATTGTGATGAAATAGTAAAAATAAAATATATTTTAGATGAACTATCATACATATATTTTTTTGTTATATTTATTATAACAAATGAAATTTTTCAATTTTCTTCTATATATTAAGTTAGTTTACTACAAATAAGCATGACTTATCGATGAAAAGGTAAACAGTAAAATTAATCATCGCTAATTCAATTTAGTAATGGATTAGCAATAAATTATTTTAAAAAATTCTTAGCAACGAGCAATTTAGTGACGAAATTCGTAGCTAAGTCCAATTTTATTCTTAGTGTTTGTTGTTAAATAAGGTACGTATTTTAATCACGCGCAAAGCGCGTACACTAAACTAGTCTATATCTATATCTATCTATACTATATTAAAAGTGTGAAGCACCTTATAATGTGATTTGAACTTTTTACCCTTCATTAAAAGGGTTTGCTTTAGACAAAATTGTCTTTTCACCATTTTTCTCAAATAAATTATAATTACACATAAACACTAATATATATTAAAATATTAATAATATTTATACTCTTAAAAGTTCCCGCAAAATCCCTAAAGTTCCAAAAAAAAAAGTCGACGGCCTTTTCTTAATTTTTGGCATATATATATATATATATATATATATATATATATATATCATATATATATATATATATATATATATATATATATATCATATTTTTTACCCTACTTTTTGTAGTAGTATGCACGTTTATATAAATAACATAATTTTTAAATATCTGGAATATTTTTAAAGAAAAAATTATATTAATGTTAATTGTTATTTTCACATAATTTATTTATTTTATATAATTTTTTTAATTTATTAACATGTGCAACGCACATACATTAAGACAATGTGTAATTTATCTATCTATATCTATATCTATATCTATCTATCTATATCTATCTATACTATATTAAAAGTGTGAAGAACCTTATAATGTGATTTGAACTTTTTGCCCTTCCTTAAAAGACTCCGCAATAGACAAAGTCGTCTTTTTATTATTTTGCTTAAATTATTAATTCATTATATTTATAATATTTAAAATTAAAAAATTCTGAAATATATGATAAGAAAAATATATGGTAAAAAATATTAGGAGAATTAATAATTAAGGAATCCTAAAATAAATCTATGCAATTCTTCATTTAAAATTTTTATACAGGACTTATTTTTCGGTAATATTTCTTTAGAATAAAAGTCTTATAATAATAATTTTTACCTTTTTTACTAAAATACATAAGGTCCAAATATCTAATTAATCAAATCTATATACGTATTAGTCCAAATAAACATATACTACAAACATATTATAAACATATATAGTCAAATATTACCGGAAAAATAATTAAATATTATATTTTAGCAAAGAAATCCTATTATACTACCTTTTTTCCGGTAATGTCTTTAGTAAAATATTATGGTTTTAGATTTTTATATTTAAATTTTTTAAATATTAGAATTTTATCTTATATTGGACTTTGGATATATATGAATTCTTTTACCTTTAGGTTTTAACTAGAAATATATTTTGGGTCAAACTTTACAAGAAATATAATTTTTTTTACTTCTATATTTTATTTTGATTTTGATTCTGCATTCATTATTACCATCTTTTTGTCTTTCTTTATTTTTTTAGTTAATTGTTTAAAGGTTATATATGAATTATATATAATCAACAATTGACAATGAATTATCCTCTTTTGATAATTTTTTGCGTTTTCTCTTTCAGTTAAAAATTTTTAATCGAAAAATCCGGACGAAACAAGCATATCGCTGTTGAATGCTACAAGCAATTTAGCACGGATCAACGATTAAGTCTGTAAGTTCAACTTATTTTTTTCTATAGTGTTTGTTGTCAATTAAGATACACGTTTTGATCACGCGCAAAGCGCGTACACTAAACTAGTTATATTAAAAGTGTGAAGGACCTTATAATATGATTTGAATTTTTTGTCCTTCATTGAAAGTCTCTCCTTTAGACAATATCGTCTTTTTACTATTTTATTAATAATATTCAAATAAGAACTTTAAATCGTGACTTTTATATCAACTAAAAGATTGGCCAAAATCTTTTCTTATTTGAACAAACTTCTATTACTTAGGAATTTGAGATTGAGTAAAACTTTGGTTGTATAAATTGAGTACGTTAATCTTATGAAGAATTCATAACAGAAATCTTTCGAAAAAATAATTCTCCAAATAGGTTTAAAAGTCTGCCATCAAGATTCTCGAGTTTTTGTTCCTTCAAGTGCAAATCAATTACAACGGAAAATCAAAGAAGTTTAGATTGCTAAACATCTCAAGGTTTAAGGCTTGGTTAGTTTTAGAATTATAAGTTAATCCGTCGGTTTGTATTTTTCCATGTGTATTGCTATCTGTTGCTATATTTGTTAGTATTTTCTTTTGTTGTTGTTCTTTTTTTTTTAACAATCATGTGTCGCACTCTTCCCTTTTGAATCGAAAGTCTATCGAAAACAACATCTCAACCTCACAAATATAGGGGTAAGATTTACGTACATCTTACTTTCATTAAACCCCGCTAATGAAATTACATTGAATATGTTGTTGTTGTTGTTGTTGTTATTATTATTATTATGCAAGATCCCCTAAAATTTAAGAATTTTAAATCCGAGTAAGATTTTTGCTTAATGGGCTTTATGTTCGTCAATTGCCCAGATTGCTCATAAAGAGCTCAAGAGCTGGATGCTTTTTAATTCTGATAAGTTATAAGGGTAAACAACATAAAACACAGTAGTTTGGTCCCTAATTACGTTTTATCCCACTATTTTAAAATATTACATTTTTCCCGGTAGTTTAAAAAAGGAAAGGCGTGTATCCTTTGTATTTTCGTGTATCCTGGATACATATAACCTCTTCATTAATGGTAAATCTGTTTCTATTATGGCGCTTTAAAAGGAAAATAAAATATTTACAATTAATGAGGAGTAAATCATTAATTGTAAATCTATTACTATTAGGGCGCTTTAAAAGGAAATAACAGATTTACAATTAATGAGGAGTAAATCATGCGTCAATCACTTTGAAATGCATCTGCAGTATCCTCATCTCCACAAACAACTGGAGAATTCAAATTTCAATTTAAAATTACTTGGATACACATCAAACCAGCAAGTAACTCCATTATACAGGATACATGTAATAATAGATCTCAAATATCTAAGGATACACATTTAAACAGCAAACAACAATAGGTATACTTAGATACACTGTTAACACTGTATCCAAGATTATAAGCTTGGATACATTATAACAGTGTTAAGGATACTTCCCAATATCTAAGGATACCCATCTAAACAACAAATAGATATAGGTATACTTGGATACATGTTAATATTGGATACAAGTTTGTAAGCTTGGATACATTGTAACAGTGTTAAGGATACATGTTACCAACATCTCAAATAGCAGGTTGCAATAGTATTGGGATACATGTTAACATGAATTAATCTTGGATACATGTAACACAAGATTTGCTTACAATGTTATCCCTGGATACGTATTGCTTTGTTTTGATTTGAAACTTTAAATTTACAAAAGTTACACATTTACAACTCAGATAGATATATGTATACTTGGATACATGGAAAATAACACTGGATACATGGTAACAAGTTGGTAACACTGGAAAATAACATCTGGGTTTGAGTCCCTTGTTCTTGATTTCAAATTTTTGCTCAATTCATTCATTTTGACTTGATCGTTTCTAAATTTGGATCTATTTTCAGCAAAGTCTTCTTCTTCAAAGTCCTCTTCTTAGCCAAATTCAATTTCACCGTCCTCAAATCCATAGATCGCTTAAATAATCTGGTGGTAATCGTGAAGACCCAAGGCCTCAGCATCAACAGGGGTATTGAAAATCCACCCATTTTTATGCTTCATCAGCTTCCCCAAAATCTGCCTACAATCCTTCATAATATTTTCCATTCCGATGGCCTTAACACCACCACCAGGATTACCAAAATTCCTATTTTCGACTCCGTTTAGGAGCTTTTTCGGATCTTTACTGGATCCGAAAGGGGTGGGCCATTTATTTCCAGAGATTTTCTTCGATTTGCCTAGAGATCTGGGGTTGGTGGTGCTGAATTGACCGGATTTGATTCGATCCTTGAGGTTTCGGATCTGTTCGAGCTCCGCCACCAGCCGACTCCGTAGCTCATGGAGCTCGCTTTTGTTGCAAGAGACAAGGTTGTAAGTCATATATCCTCCTAGATTGAGGCTGTTAACGTTGGTTGTTGATTCAATCGGCCGTTGATTGAATGAATAGGCATCATCGGACGCCGTTAGTGTCACGGCCGGCGAATCATTGATGTGACGACCAAGTAATTGCTCTTATAGATTATGATAACTTAGAACTAAACTATTGTAAAAGTTGAAAAACGAATTTTACCAACCTCAACAATGGAAGATTATGATCCAGCAAGCGCCAATTTTTTTTGAAAAGTGGAGGAAGATCGTGTGGAAGATGGAGCCTTGGTTGAAGGCGTGATTTGGGGAAAACGATTATAGAGAGAGAACAACCGTTGTCTTTAGATACAAGTTGAGTGATTTTAGGCCCTTTTTTAGGGATTGTGGTGGATACAGTTTTTTAACCATGTAATTTCAATTTAATGGGATAAATGTAATTATTTTAAAGTATTGAGATATTTAGTAATTAGGGTAAGGATGTTTGATTATTTATGTAGTTTTTCCAAGTTATAATGCATGCCTTTTACAATTCTCATGAATTATATTTTAGTAATTTGAAGTTTGAAGTAAATAATAGTGTTGTGACTTTTTTATAAACTTGAATTATTAGAGAAGTTTTTTCTTCAAAATCTATTTTCGTTCTTTTTGTTTAGTTTGGCATTAAAAGTCTGTATCAGTTTACATCAAATAAGATACAACAACAACAACAACATACCCAGTGTATTCCCACAGTGTGGGGTCTGGGGAGGGTAGAGTGTACGCAGTCCATACCACTACCTCAGAAGTGAAGTAGAGAGGCTGTTTCCGATAGACCCCCGGCTCAAGACCAAACAGTCTAAAAAAGGCTAAAAAGGACGTAACACTGATACAGGATAAAAACAAGACAAAACTACACGAGACGATATGAAGTAATATGAAGTAACAAACAACAGACATAAACAGAGACAAAAACAGAGCACTGCCACAAAACACTACCACGAGGAATCCAAGAACAAGAAACTATAAGCGTAACACTACGATTACTAGTCGGGACAATAAGGAACACTCCTACCTACTAGCCTACACACACTTCTACCTACTACTCTTCTACCCTAATCCGCGTCCTCCACACCTTCCTATCTAGGGTCATGTCCTCGGTAAGCTGCAACTGTGCCATGTCCTGTCGAATCACCTCACCCCAATACTTCTTCGGTCTACCTCGTCCTCTCCTGTAACCATCCATAGCCAACCTCTCACACCTCCGCACTGGAGCATCCGTGCCTCTCCTCCTCACATGTCCGAACCATCTCAACCTCGCTTCCCGCATCTTATCTTCCACCGACGCCACACCCACCTTATCTCGGATATCCTCATTCCTAATCCTATCTCTCCTAGTAAACCGCACATCCATCGCAACATCCTCATCTCCGCCACCTTCATCTTTTGAATATGGGAGTTCTTTACTGGCCAACACTCAACTCCATACAACAAAGCTGGTCGGACCACCACTCTGTAGAATTTGCCTTTAAGTTTAGTAGGCACCTTCTTATCGCACAAGACTCCAGATGCGAGCCTCCATTTCATCCACCCAACACCAATACGATGGGTGACATCCTCCTCAATCTCTCCATTTCCTTGGATAATAGACCCAAGATACTTGAAACTCCCTTTCTTTTGGATGACCTGTGTATCCAGCTTCACTTCTACGTCATCATCCTGAGTCGCCTCACTGAACTTGCACTCCATATATTCAGTCTTGGTCCTGCTCAACCTAAACCCCTTCGACTCGAGGGTCTGTCTCCAAACCTCCAACTTAGCATTAACTCCTCCGCGAGTCTCGTCCACCGAAACTGCATCATCCGCAAATAACATACACCATGACACCTCACCTTGTATTTGCCGCGTCAATACATCCATTACCAAGGCAAATAGAAACGGGCTAAGGGTCGATCCCTGGTGCAACCCCATTAACACGGGAAAGTGCTCCGAATCTCCTCCCACAGTTCTAACGCGAGTCTTGGCCCCCTCATACATGTCCTTAATTGATCTGGTGTACGCCACGGGTACACCTCGAGCCTCCAAGCACCTCCAAAGGACCTCTCTAGGGACTTTATCATACGCCTTTTCTAGATCGATGAACACCATGTGCAAGTCCTTCTTCCTTTCCCTGTACTGCTCCACCAGTCTTCTAAGGAGATGAATAGCTTCTGTAGTCGAGCGTCCTGGCATAAAGCCAAACTGGTTCTCTGAAATAGGCGCGATCTGTCTCAACCTCAACTCCACCACCCTCTCCCAGACCTTCATAGTGTGGCTTAGCAATTTGATACCCCTATAGTTGTTGCAACTCTGAATATCGCCCTTGTTCTTGTACAAAGGAATCATCGTGCTCCATCTCCAAGCTTCAGGCATCTTTGCCGTTCTAAAAATACCATCAAACAACTCGGTTAGCCACTTCACACCTGTCTCACCCGAGCTCTTCCAAAAATTAACGGGAATCTCATCTGGCCCCGTCGCCCTACCCCTTCGCATCTTATGAATCGCAACCTTAACCTCTTCAACCTTTATACGGTTACAATAATCATAGTCACGACGCCTCTCTGAGTGTGCCAAATCTCCCAGCACAAAGCTTTTGTCCCCCTCTTCATTCAAGAGTCCATGGAAGTAAGACTGCCATCTCCTCCTAATGAGAACCTCATCTACTAGTATTTTGCCATCTTCGTCCTTGATGCACTTCACTTGGTCAAGGTCCTGAGTCCTCCTCTCTCTAGCCTTTGCTAACCTGTATAACTTCTTATCCCCACCTTTATCCTCTAAAGCCGCGTATAAGCTTTCAAAGGCTGCCGTTTTAGCTGCCGTTACCGCTAACTTAGCCTCCTTCCTAGCTATCTTATACGCCTCCCTATTCCTTCTCCTCTCCTCCTCATCCTTACTCTCTACCAACTTCGCATATGACCCCTTTTTTGCCTCCACGTTTCCTTTTACTTCTCCATTCCACCACCAGTCCCCTCGATGCTTGCCAGAATGACCTCTCGAGACGCCCAACACCTCTCTAGCCGTCTCCCTTATGCAACTAGCGGTCGTATCCCACATATTATCCACATCCCCACTACTCCCCCAAGCCCTCCTAGTCAACAACTTCTCCCCTATTTCCAGTGCACTGGCCATAGTCAGGCTACCCCATTTAATCCTAGGCCGGTCATTCACAATCCGCTTCTTTTTCTCCTTCTTGATCTCTAAATCCATCACTAAGAGTCTATGTTGGGTCGAAAGATTCTCACTTGGGATAACCTTACAGTCTTTACAAAGACCTTTATCACCTGTCCTAAGGAGCAAAAAGTCTATCTGGGTCTTGGTCACCGAACTACGGAAGGTAACCAAGTGCTCCTCCTTCTTCGGGAAACTAGAGTTAGCTACTCTCAACCCAAAGGCTCTAGCAAAATCCAAGAGTGCGGCACCCCCTTCATTCCTATCCCCGAAACCAAAGCCTCCATGCACATCGTCATAACCCCTCGAAGATGCCCCGATGTGCCCATTGAAATCGCCTCCAATGAAGAGCTTCTCAGTATCAGGCAAACCTCCCACTACCTCGTCCAAAACCTCCCAAAAGCGTTTCTTCTCCTCCTCATCTAAGCCCGCTTGTGGTGCGTACGCACTAATAATGTTCAAAGTAGACCCTCCCAGGACTAACTTAATTGTCATCAACCTATCGTTGACCCTCCTACCCTCCACCACTTGCTCTCTCAACTCCTCATCCACTAGGATACCTACCCCATTCCTATTCCTCACACCTCCTGAGTACCACAACTTATACCCGTCTACCTCTCGCGCCTTAGTGCCCCCCCATTTAGTCTCCTGGACACACGCTATGCTAATCCTCCTCTTCCTTAGAACCTTCACTAGCTCTATGGACTTTCCGGATAAAGTCCCTATGTTCCAAGACCCTATTCTCAACCTAGATGCTCCCTTAACCCCCTTACCTCTCCTTCCCCTCGCTCCCGCCCCCGACCCCACCCCCGCCCCTGCCCCCAAACCCGAGTGCGACCGATGACATGACCCTACTCGACCATCATTCACCAAAGCCACTAAAACGTGCGCTATAATCAAGGATAAACCAACTCCACCAACTACTCTATACTAAACAACTATAAGACAAGAAAAGCAAAATAAGGTACAAGAGACAGGAACTACACTACCAAACACGCTATAGAGCCAATAATTTGCTTCCCGAATACACCACACGTCGCAATCAATATAAAATTTAAAAAACTAGACAGCGAGTGTTAAAGCAATGACAGATAACTTAATATAATTTATATAATTTAATAAAGTGAAAATATATGTTAATTTATTATGATAAAGTGCTAAAAGTCTACATACAAACACATATTATTTATCTATTGATTTGGTGTGAATAGAGCAGAGTTTAAAAGTATTAGATGTTATGACTTTTAATATAGTTCTATTAAGAAAATTATAATTGATTTTAAAGTCTTACATATTAAAACTTATTTGAGTTAAACTAAAAAACTAAAAACAATTAAACAAAAATCTATTGTTATTAATATGAGGGACACGCGCGAGGCGCGTACACTAAAACTAGTCTATATTATATTAAAAGTGTGAAAGACCTTATAATGTGATTTGAACTTTTTGCCCTTCATTAAAAGAATTTACAATAGACAAAATAGTCTTTTCACTTTTTTTTTCAATTATTATAACATTGTATTTATAATATTGAATATTGATTATACTAAATATATATGAAAATAAAAAAAAAACTTTTAAAATATATGAGGAGAATCCTGAAAAAGTAAAGACTCCTAATATATATGGTAAGAGGTAAAAAAATAAAACTGCCTTATTTCTAAAAAATAAAAAACTAATAAAAATAGCTTATTTTTGGAAGACAAAAAACTAGCATTATTTTTTCCAAACTAAACATGGTCATAATAAGAGTCCTACCGAAAATTTCTTGCGTAAGACTATTTCTTGGCAAATTAAAGAATTGCCTTATTTAAAAAAGAAATTTAAAAAATGCCTTATTTGGAAAAATTAAAAATTATCGTAGTTTTTTTTTTTTTTGGTTAAAATTATTTCCTTATTTTTTGGCAAAACAAATCACAATTGTAGTAGGACTCCTTTTTTGGTTATAAGATAAAGGTCCCTAATACAAATTATACTTTGAATTCAATTAAATTTTGGTCTCCATGAATTTTTGTCTATTTGCCATGAGTTTGAATATTTTCCAACTCAAATCATATATCATAATACTTCAATTAGAAATATATCAGTACTCCTTTGTTTACGATGAATGTTTGATCGTGCTTTAAAGAATTTTTGGTGTAAAGGTTAGGTTTAATCATATTGTTCTGATATCTCGATTATATCTTCTTCTTTTTTTGTAGTTTCTGCTCTGTTGCTATCTCTTATTTTTACCATCATAATACATGTGGAAGATGAATGTTCAATCGGGCTTTAAAAAAATTTCGTATAAAGGTTAGATCTAATCGTATTGTTCTAATATCTCAATTATCGTATTGTTTTGTTGTAGTTTTTGTTATGTTGCTATCTCCTTTTCTATTACCTTAATACAGGTAGCAGATGAATGTTCAATCGAGGTTTAAGGAATTTTCGTATAAAGGTTATATCTAATCGTATTGTTCTAATATCTCAATTATCGTATTATTTTATTATAATCTTGATAGTATCTATGATTAAAGAGATAAATTTGCTTGTGATTTGAGATAAGTTTTTTAAAATTTTAGTATATTCTTGAAGTTTACAATAAATGTCATCATGTATTCTTGATAGACAATTGTTAATTGAGAAGTTTTTTTTGTGAAATCCTGATTTATCTTATGATTGAAGAGACAACTTTGCTTGTGATTTGAGGTAGGTTTTCTAAAATTTTAGTATGTTCTTCATGTTTACAATCTTGATAGTATCTATGATTAAAGAGATAAATTTGCTTGTGATTTGAGATAACATTTATAAAATTTTAGTATATATGTTCTTGAAGTTTACAATACTAAATTATCATGTGTTCTTGATTGACAATTTCTAATTGAGAAGTTTTTTTGTGAAATATTGATGGTATCTATGACTGAAGAGACAAATTTTCTTGTGATTTCAGGTAAGTTTTCTAAAATTTTAGTATATTCTTACAAAAATATATTATCATGTATTTTTGATAGACAATTGCTAATTGAGAAGTTTTCTTTTGTGATTTTAGTATGTTCTTAAAGTTTAAAATAATAAATTATCATGTATTCTTGATAGATAATTACTAATTGAAGTTTATTATGGTAGCCATAAAACTTTCAGGGCAAACGTTGTCACTATAGAAACGTTTAAATGTAATTATTAACCCTTTATAAGGGTGCATACTTTGCCTGGATAGAGAAGTTGGCAGAAGAAACGTAACCCATCATGAGGCAACGGAGGAGAGAATTAAAAAGTATATGACATTTTTCTGAAAATAGTTTTGAGAGTTTAAAGGGAGTTAGAAGGAGAGAAAAAATGCAGCTTTTTGAGTGTATTTTGAATTTGGGATCAAATAGAGACAAGTTTGATAATATAAAAATGATATAAAAAAATAAAAAAGGTATAAGAAAAAAATGCCCTTTAATGTATAAGAAATTTTCAAAAATGTTCTTCATCTATCTATTGAATTAAATTTGTCTTTTCTTCTACCTGTTAAATCAAAAATATAATTTTTTTGACTTGAACTCACATTAGTTAATACCACATTAGGTTTAAGTTCTTACATGTTTTTGTGGGTTATTTGATCTTTTCTTACATGTTTGACGTGTGAAATTTATACAAGATTATTTGAATTGAGTTAATGATATATCAATTCACTATAACTGATTTTTTCTCTTTTACTTATGCAAGTTTTCGTGCATTCAAAATAATTTTAGGTATTTATTTTAAAATTTTAATTGTCAATTAAATTCATCTACATATATCTGTTGTTGGCTCACAATCGTGGTTGTCAACTTAATTATTCGAGTTAAGAACTGAAACGAATTGCAAAGAAAAAATATTAGATTTTATTTATAGTTAATTGCTGATTTTCAATAATTTATTCTTCTTTTATATATTTAATATTGATTAGAGGCATGACGTGATGCACACGTGCAACGCACGTACACTAAACTAGTTATATTAAAAGTGTGAAGGACCTTATAATGTGATTTAAACTTTTTGTCCTTCATTAAAAGTCTATGCAATAGACAAAATCATCTTTTTACTATTTTTTAAAAATTATTATTTAATTATTTTTACCAAAATAAATTCCACATAATAAAAAAGGAAAAGAGAGAAAGAGAACAAGTACTTACGATGGGTCAATTTTTTTTTACCATTTCTTAAAAATTATTATTTAATTACTTTTAACACAATAAATTTCACATAATAAAAAAGGGAAAAAAAGAAGAAAGAGAACAAGTACTTACGGTGGGTCAATTATTTTTACTATTTTCCAAAAAATATTATTTAATTACTTTTATCAAAATAAATTTCACATAATAAAAAAAGAAAGAGAACAAGCACTTACGGTTGGGCCCAAAAACAAGATTTTTTTTTTAATGAAAATTAGGAGTCCTAAAAATATATAATAAAAGAAAAATATATGGTAAAAAATATTAGGAAAATGAATAATTAAAAAGTTTTAAAATTATTCAAAAAAAACTTTTATAATTTAGGTCTAGGACTCCTTATATATAGGAAGAGAAAAAAAGATTCTTCTAATACAATCGACAATACAATCTCTCTTTTTACTTTTTATAGTAATGCGTTCTTTCTCTTTAAATTTCTTTACTACTTTTTTCTACTTTATTTGTTTATTTTATTTAGTTTGTATAAAAAACAACGTGAGTTAATGATAGATTTGACGATTGTGCATGAATCTGCTATTTTTTTTCTCAATACAGGTTTGTACGAATTTGCTATTTTTTTTAGTAGATGAATATTCATTCGGGCTTTGAAATTTTTTGTGTAAAGATTAAGTTTAATCGTATTATTCTAATATCTTGATTATAGTATTGTCTTGTTGTAATTTTTGTTTTGATACTAGCTGCTATTTTGTTTTTTGCTTAATACAGGTGGTAAATAATGTTTGGTCAGGCTTTGCAGATCCTTATGAAGGTTAGGTTTAATAGTATTGTTGTCATATCTCTATTGTCGTATTATTTTGTTATAATTTCTCTTTTATTACTATGTATTATTTTTGCTTATTACTCGTATGTATATAACTAAATAAATATATTATATTTATTCTTTAATATTTGATTTAATGTCTTAAATAGTAGGATTTTTATTTAAAAATTTTTACACTAAAATAATAATATATTTGAGTATAATATTTATTTATATCAGTAGAAAGATATAACATTTATTTTAACGTCAATTGCTACTTTTTAATAATTTTACTTTTTGATATATATATATATATATATATATATATATCAAATTGTTTGTTTTGGTTCTCTTCAATTACGTCCTTCTTTTAGCTAACAAAAGATAATTTTTCTAACATGATTTGTTTTTTCGTTCTTTTTTACTCTTTTATTTTCATAATGCTGAAATCTTTTAGTTTTATGTGATTTTTTTTTTATTTTTTAGTGTATTTATTTTTAATATAACGAACAACTAAAAATGAATGAAAAAGCATATTTTTGTTTAACTATGAATTGATAACATATTTTTCAAATATCAGGATGCATATTAGAGTTCAACCTAATCATTATGATTTTAAAATTAACTAAGATTCTTTTCTATTGAATTTTGGTAACTATAATTAACACCGCTACAAAATATTATTTTGACAATACTAGATAGGCTTTATTTTGTGAGGACTATTTATATGGGTAGACGTTTTTATGATTGAAATGAGTTTATTCACCAACACGAACCATCTTACAAACAAAAAGCTTGAAAAGTTTTATGAGTTCTTAAGTAGTTATAAAATTAAAATAGATAAATTGTTATTCCCTCATTTGTTATTGATTTTACTTTATATTTATAAATAATGATAAGGGTACAAACTTTTTAAAAGAAAAGTCATTGAGTTTTTTCTTTTTTCCTTCCTATTCTTCTTTTGCCTTAAAAGATAGTGCTATTTGTTAGCTTACAAAGTTTAGAACGAAACGCTTAACAACATAAGGAAGACTATAGTATCTTCACATAAAATTAAGGGTTTGTAGATGGTTCTCAACAACATTTGGTTTAAATAGTAAGTTAATTGTAACATTAAAAAAAATTGTAATTTTCTTTGTGGGGGTTCTATACGTGAATAAATGGAATGTAAACTCAACTCCTAAAAGGTTTTATAATTGTCGATTTTGTACACGTCCATAAATAAAAAGTAAGAGTAAAGAATCTTTTTAAAATAGTTAATCCTAAGAGCCTTCGTACTTTGTGCGTGACCCAAGTCCTATATATTTTAGGTTAATTTTTTGAGCACTTTTAATTTTTTTAAGGTTAAAGAGTATTTTTCTTAATTATAAAATTTTAGTTTAGGAGCTAATTTTTTTTACTTAGATCAAAAGTGTAAAAAAAACAAACTATTTAGTGTTTGAAGTTATAACTAATACTAATAAATTTTGCGTCAAACTGTATTATTTTAATAGATATAGCATTTATTTTAACGTCAATTGTTATTTGTTAATAATTTTATACTTTTATATATTGTTTTATTTATTAACACAAAGCAGTGAAAACACACGTGCGAAGCACGTTTATAGAAGGTGATTTAAACTTTTTATCCTTCATTAAATATATATATATATACTATACTATACTTTTTGCCCTTCATTAAATATATATATAGTATATATACACATCTGAAAACAATACATGTAGCATCTTCAAAAAAAAAACTTATACCTTTTGAAACACTATTTTTTTGTAATAAAAAATAGTGTTAATCCTTCTTTTTCAGTTTGAAATTCGTGTTTTCGAGCTGCAAGTTGATAGAGGACTTTGAGATTAATTAAAGTTATAAATATTAAATATTTGCTTATTTGTTTTTCCCTAATATTTAGGAGCTTTATATCAATTAAATTTTTGTATTAAATATGATTATTTAAATTAGATAAGAAATTCTAATTTCTGACTTTAAAATTAATTAAGAGTTACCTAATTTATTTTTTAGTTTTTTATTTAAATTTGATTAGGACATACCTTATATTGAATGTTAAAATCTTATGTTAGGACTTAAATAACCCAATTGAGAAGAGTATACATATTTTTTTTAGGTTTTATATTTAATAATATAATGTACACAATACTATTATTTTTTGATATATATATTTATTATTATTTAGAAGGAGAGGGTGCTAAAGACTGATACAAAACACGAGCAACAACAAAATTTGGACCTGCATATGGTTATTTAGGAGTTTTTTAAGAACACTTGATAAGACTACTTTAAGACTCATTTAGAAAGCTCTCGCATTTAGTTTATGGTGCTTTTTAGTACTCATAATTATCTTTTACTAATTATTTCTATTTTTACATATGACTAGGTAAATTTATTAGGTTGTCCATCTCTTTCATATATAACATGTATTGCAT
The DNA here is from genome assembly GCA_003996215.1 of Jaltomata sinuosa. Lineage (NCBI taxonomy): Eukaryota > Viridiplantae > Streptophyta > Magnoliopsida > Solanales > Solanaceae > Jaltomata > Jaltomata sinuosa. The sequence continues at coordinate 410,329 of QJPP01000883.1, read as the reverse complement.
TCTCCTAATGTTAAGAATAAATAGTTAATATTATTTCTGAAATTTAGGCTTTTATACTTTTTTTTTATATTCAATCTTTTGTATTGACGTGACACACACGTGCAACGCACGTATTCTAAACTAGTACTATATTAGAAGTGTGAAAGACCTTATAATGTGATTTGAACTTTTTGTCCTTCATTAAAAGACTTTGCAATAGATAAAATTATCTTTTCACCATTTTCCTCTAATTGTTATACCATTATATTTATAATAGTTGAAATATTTAGGAGTTTGAAATTGATTAAGATTCTTATATAAAAAAAAAATTATTTCAAATTGTATACCATAATTAGAACACCTTTCAATTTTAATCTATTTTTGGTCTTCTTATTTTCCGGGAAAACTATCAATTATTTTGATGTGCCGAGAAAGTCTTTTAGGATTAGGAGACTTTACTACTATTTTAATATTCCATTTCTATTAAAGAAGAAGTCCAAGTAGCAGATATTTAAAAGGAAAGAACAATAATAAATAAGTTTAATAAAAAAAATCTTTAGCATTTAGTATTCCTATTAAAAAGAGTTTAAAACTTTATTAATAGCTCAACTTAACTTTTATTATAATTTTATTCATTATCAAATAATTTTAAGAGTAAATCCCACTTTATCCCCTTAACATTTAAGGTTTGGAAAACAATACCCCTTCCATATATTGAATAGGAACGATACCCCTTTTATGTAATATTTTTCGGTGAGATTTTTCTTTTCTTGAATAAAGATTTTAAAAAAGTTTAAAAATAAATAAATTAACCCCCCTCCTCCCAACCCAATCCCTAAAAACACTGAAGAGAGGAATTTTTTTGGCACAAAGACAAAATGTGTATATATTTTCTTAAGAAATGATAGAGGCTAAGAACTTCAAAGTATAATCTGACAAACATCTTATTATGTGCTTGTCTTCTCAAAATCTTAGGGCAATGAGTAAAGTAGCTCGATGTCATTTAAACCATTTTTGAAATTAACGAAGAACAAGTGTATCATCCTCTAATTCCTTTGATTCGACATAGCTCTTTTGTTACATCGATCATATCTGATCGATATTGTCCCATTTTCTGAATGCATCTTACAACAAGATCATAGAAATCTTTTAATTGTTATCCTATAATCTTATCAACTCTATCCCCTTGTAAAATAACAGGATCAACTATTTGATTCAACTGAAAGTTCTTAATATTTGACCCTTCAGATACTATCGAGATATGGTAGAATGGATGTACAAAGTCTTCTGGTTCACAATTCGCAATCATTATGATGCTAACTCCATGCTTACATGGTATACCTGTTACATCCCATTCTCTACAAGTGCATACCTTTTCCTTAAGTTTTGTCACGTATATTTGCAACCCTTCATGGACCTCCCATATTCCATTTCCAGCTTCTATTGGTTCACAATTCAAAGTTTATTCTTTAATATTTAATGAAAGAATTACTCACCTATTCAAAAATAGGTGTCAATGGATATTACGTAGGTTTTTCAAATGTCAAAGTCACATAAACATTAAGAACATTATAAGATTAGCATAAAAAAATTCCCTCAAGTTAAGTGTTTTAGCGCCAAAAATATCCCGCAATTTAGTGTTTTAGCGCCAAAACAATTCTCTCTCTTCAGTGTTTTTAGGGATTGGGTTGGGGGGAGGGGGCTTAATTTTATTTTTTTTGACCTTTTTAAAATCTTTATTCAAGAAAAGAAAAATCTCACCGGAAAATATTACATAAGGGGGGTATCGTTCCCATTCAATATGTGGAGAGGTATTGTTTCCCAAACCTTAAATGTTAGGGGGGTAAAGTGGGATTTACTCTAATTTTAATCCTAAAAGTTAGGAATTTCAAATCAATTAAGGTTCTATTTTATATAAATTCCTACCTTATTTAAGTATTTTAATTAAGTATCATAATTCATATATGACACCTACAAGGCTACAACGTAGATCTTTTTTTTTTTTTAAACAAAAAAGAATGTATATACATAGTTTTTTTTTCTTTTTACCTATATATATATATATATATATATATATATATATATATATCAGCGGATGGTATATATATATATATGTAACGACCCACCAAGTCATTTTGTGAACTTTTACTTATTTTTCTTGTTTAAACCCTTCTCATAGTCTTTATATTTGATTTATGACTTTCGGGGATGAATAGTATGGACCTCGAGGTATTTGGGAGCGAATTAAGTTATTATTTGGAATCTTGAGTTTTAAGAAAGTTAAGTTTGATCATGGTCAACCTCTAGCCAAGACGACCTCGAATTGGCGTTTTAGTGTTCCCAATAGGTTTGAAATGTGCTTTTTAGTCAATTTATATATTTGATTTATTTTCATGGGGTTCCGAACAAATTCCGAGAATCCATTTGAAATTTAGGATATTTTAGATAATTAATTTAATTGATGATTAATGGGTCAAATCTATAATTTATTTACTCTTGTGATCCATGTATAAAATAAAATAAAAGAGGATTAAAGTTAATAGATTTTTATTTTAAACCTTCAGATCAATAAGAAAATAGAATAACATTTTGACGGGAAGTTGGAGTTGTGCGCCGTCGACAACTACTGCACATTCAGGTGAGAACTTTGGCTTCTGATAAATTCATTTGCTGTTAAAAAAATGTATTCTCAATGTTCTGTAACTTCTATTTTCTAGGATAGGTTGTCCACTTGTCTTTAACCTCAGTCGTCATAGGTTTGTTGCTATTTACTTCAATACTCATTAGTTAATGAATTGTGGGACAATTACCATGTAATCATGACCCAATTATTGAGCAAAGACGAGGTTTGGTAATGATTTCCAAATCATTAGGCAATAAAGAGAATGGAAAGGAAATTCTCTACATTCTATTGGACTTAGGAATTGATTGGCTAACAATTTCACTTATAACAATAATGTAGTGATGAGCAATCATTAGAAATTAATGATGGAATGGTTGGTGGTAGAAAATTCCTAGGTATTTTGATACCTTTTCGCAGAGCTACTGTCTTCATGGTCAATTGCAGATTTAAAGTTTTTCTTTTCCTATGATGATCGATCAATGGCACTGTTAACAAATCAGGTTTTAGGACTAGGGTTCTTAGAATAAGAATTCTTAATTTGGGGTTGAATAACGATTTATTTTAGCGGAAATTTAACGTGCTAGTTATTATGTATTTCAACAGATTTTGAGCGTTCGGAAGCGTTACGTAAAGGAAAGTTTGTTACTTGACACTTGGGCTTCGTTTTGAAGCAAGTAGAGATTTCTAATTTCATTTTGAAGTGTTAGTTTAATTGTATTGAATGGACTTAAGGGTAATGGGTAATAAGGGGGTCTCGTATAAATGAGATAACGAGTATTTATACGGGTACCAACGCCATGCTATGGGAAATTCTTATGGAACTATTATCAGTTGATAGAATCTCATAAGTTGTGATATAATTGAACTGTTGGGATTCGTGAGTTTTGTGAACCTGATTGTGATTGATAAACTCATTATATATACTTGATCATACATACTCATTCATACCACTCTTATTGCTGCATGATAATTATTGGGTGATATTGCTCATTGATTTATTTGTCAAATTCATATTCTTAATAAGCCGATGGGAAATGATTTCGGCTAGTGACATCATGCAAGGCCGATGAGAAATGATTTCGGCGAGTGGTACTGTGATTATTATGAAATTCAGGTTCTTATTATATCGATGGAAAATGGTTCTGGTGGGTCATATTATGCCGATGTGAAATGGTTTCGGCGAGTCTTATTATGCCGATGGAAAATGGTTCCGGCGGGTTATATTGTACCGATGAAAAATGGTTTCGGCGGATATATACCGGTTTACTTTTGGCCAGTGCATTGCATTGCATTACATTTCATCTGCATTGCACTCCATATTGAATTATTCTAGATACGTGCCTTATTTATTGTGTTGTGGTGACTTAGAGCCCGTTTGAATTGGCTTATTTTAAGTGCTTTTTAAGTTAAAATAGCTTTTAAGCATTTTTATAGTATTTGGGTAAGGTAAAAAAAGTAATTCTGGACACTTAAGTTTAAGCCAAAATAGCAAAAAAAAGCTAAAAGTTAAAAGCTAGAATTTTCAACTTAAAAAAAGCAGTTTAAAATAAGCTTATCCAAACAGGCTCTTATATTGTGGCAAAATTATACTTGTGATAAAGAGAACTTTTAAGACACATCTCGTTATCGCTTCTAGAAGGAGTTAGTAATCAAAGATTGCTGAGTACACGTATTTTTCGTACTCACTCTATACTTGTTGTACCTTTTTGCGTGCAGGAACTGAGTCAGGTACTGAAAGTACTTGACTTGTTATATGTGTTCAAGGCTGTTGCGGTTAGGATTCAGGGTGAGCTTCTTTCTCTTCGGTAGTACTGGATTCTAGAAATTCTTTATGTTTTCTGTCTTACTTTCTCCCAGACAGTCGTTTTAATTTTCACTGACTTGTTTCATATTCGTAGATGCTCTTGTACTGGTGTCACCAAGTCTTGGGGTAATTTGAATTGAAACTCATTTATTCCGCATTTATAAGAATTGGTTGTTTATTCTTACATTATTTTCACATTATTTATATTATGAAATGGTTAGTAAAGGAAAGGAGTTTGCCTATGGGGATGGTGGGTGCCCTCACTGCCTAAGGAGATTTTGGGTCGTGACAACATGGTATTATAGCATGGTTCATAAGGTCACACTAAGTACAAGAGCAGAGTCTAGTAGAGTCTTGCAGATCAGTGCGGAGACGTCCATTACTTATCTTCGAGAGGCTATGGCACTTCAGGAAACTTCCATTCTGTTATTCCTTATCGTGCGTATGTGATTCAGTTTAAGGTCTAAACTCTTTTGTTCCATTTTCTCACTAATGGTGAGGATATGTTCTCAAGTTTGCACACCGACAATGATGAATGATGTTACACGATATGATACAAGATATTGTGACGTGGTTAGAAAGATAACTAGCTAAGAAGTATTGTAATTTCGAACAATGCAACTATGAAGGCTAGGCATAGTAAGAATGATTTACTCGAGGTGTGTTTTGAACTAGTATACTTTATTGTTTTCTTGAATTATTATGATAATCTTATGATGTGAGTGTATCAATGACAAGTCAATAGTTTAGTAATGAAATGGTATGATGTTGACGTCCTGAAGACAAATACATTCTTGAGAGGTTTCGATTAGGCGAGAGAACATGAAATATGGTCTATTGTGATAAAATCTGTGATGGTAGAACTTGTTATAAGGTTTGTCTGAAAGCTTTCCTTTTTATCCTTTGGAGTAGAGGTGTACTGAAGAGAATTTGAATAGCTCAAGTTGGGTGACACAATAGACACGTTGGTATAGTGTCTTTGTTTTACGGGAGCCACGAAGTGGGATAAACCTAATACATAAAGAGATTATGAAAGGTTAAGTTGGGTACTAGTCAATAAGATATTTTAAAGCGGTGAGTTAATAGTAGATACTGATAAATTCAAGTTGTGAGATGACGTTCAGAGATTGATTTAAGGATCAGTGATATCAGTTGAAATTTTGAGGGAATGATGATTCTTAGTTAAGGGATTTATGCAAGAGCACTTTTATAAAGCTATATAAGAATATTCGTAGACGTGTGCATATAGTAGTTAAAAATCACCCTTCAGATTGTGGACTAACACAGTGATGATTAAAAATATTACATCAGCAAATAACTAATTCTAAAGGAGTAACCAAGGATGTCCCAAGCATTATTCAATATGCTCTCAACCTGCTACATTTTTACTTCAACCGTGGATCTACTTCTTTTTATGCACCTTCAGACCTTGTTTTAGATTTGGATATATTTGTGACTCTTTATATATTTTGCGTATTCCTACACTCGTAGATAGTTCTTAGTGGTGGATCAATTACATCGATCATGTGTAATTGACTTGGTAGTACAAGACACGTGGATAGACTTAATTATACTAGTTATGGTAGATTTTGAAATCATATTGAGTATTGATCGACTTTCTCCTTATCATGTAGTTCTAGACTATTATGTCGAGACAGTGAGTTAGATATGCTAAGTACTCCTAAACTGAAGTGGCAGTGCACTCTCGGCCCGTATTTGAGGAAAAGTATTTTATTTTTAAAAGCTTAGCGTATGGTTGGGAAAAAGGTGTCTCACCTATTTGACTTATGTTCATGATACTTGTGCTAATACTCCTCTTTTGAATCAATGGTGAATGATTTTTCAAAGGTGTTCCCAACTGAACTTTCAGGCATTTCACCTGATTATAATATTGATTTTGATATTGACTTGGAGTTGTTCACTTAGACCATTTCTATATGGATGGATCCGACAGAATCGAAGGAAGGACTATAACATTTATTGGCTAAAGGCTTTATCAGGCCAAGTGTTTCTCATTGGGAGTGCTTCAGTCCTATTTGTGATGAAGAAGGATGGGACTATGATAATGTATATTGACTATAGGCTATTGAACAAAGTGAAAATTAAGAACTATATCTCATTTCACGTATTAATGACTTGTTTGATAAACTTGATGGATATCTTAGTATTTTGTAAGATCGATTTGAGGTGTGATTAGCATTAGTAGAGGGTTAGGGTAGATGGTATATGTAAGGATAGCTTCTCATACCTATTTTGACCACAAGGAGTTCTTAGTTATGTCGTTTGGGCTGACCAACTTCTCAGCAACATTTATGGAGTCAATGAATAGGTTGTTCAAGCCTTATTTGGATTCCATATAGTTTTATCGATGAAAGCTTGATCTAATCTTGTAGTAGGGAGGAGCACGAGCAGTATTTAAGAATTGTGCTTCAGACTTTGAAGAAGAGGCTACTTGACAAAAAAGTTTTCAAGTATGAGTGTTAACTCAGTTTTGTGATATTCTGGGGACATGTGATGACAACATATGGTATTATGGTTGATCCGAAGAAGATTGTAATTGTTACAAATTGAGTTAGGTCTACTTTATCTATTGATATTTGGAGTTTTGCGAGCTTGGTTGACTACTGCGAACAGGTTTTGGAGGGATTTTCTTCTATTGCATCTTCATTGGAAGGGAATGTGACTTTTCGTGGTCTGAGGAGTGTGAGGCGAGCTTTCAAAAGCTCAAGACATTGTTGACTTCAACCTCGATTTTGACCTTGCCAGTGAAAGGTGAAGGCTTCACAGTGTATTGCGATACTTTACTGGTTGGTCTTGGGTGTATTTTGATGCAGAAAGGTAAGGTAATAGCATATGCTTCGAGGTAGTTGAAGGTTCACGAGCGAAACTACCCTACTAGTGACTTGGAGTTAGCAGCGGTGGTTTTTGCTTTGTAAATTTAGAGGCATTACTTATATGGGGTGCATTGTGAGGTATTCACGGATCATCGTAGTTTTCAGTATATTTTCAGCCAGAGAGATCTAAATTTGAGGCAGAGGAGATAGTTGGAGCTGCTTAAGGATTATGACATCACTATTTTATATCACCCAAGTAAGGTGAATATGGTAGCAGATGCTTTGAGTCGAAAGTCAATTAGTATGGGCAGCTTGGGTATGTTGCGAGTGGAGGAGCGTCCTTTGGCCATAGATGTTCAGTCCTTAGATAATAGCTTTGTGAGACTTTATATCTCGAAGTCTGGTAAGATTTTTTGCTCGGGTTGAGGCATAATATCTTTTATTAGAGCATATCAAGGTTAGACAGTTTGAAGATGAGAAGTTGAAGATAATTCATGACAAAGTATTAAAGGGTGAAGCTAAGAAAGTAATTCTAGATTGGAAGGGTATTTTGAGGATCAAGAGTCGTATTTGTATTCCTAGAGTTGGTGATTTGATCAAATTGATTTTAGAAGAGGCTCATAGCTCTAGATATTTTATTCATCCAGGAGATAGTGCATGTGGTATGCCTGTTATCATCATTTTAGATCGAGGTACTTAACTTCATTTAATTTTTAGAAGTCTATGCGAAATGAGTTGGTACTAGGGTGGAGCTTAGCACAATGTTTCATTCACAGACTGATGGCCAGTCCGAGCAGATCATTCAGGTGTTGAAGGATGTGCTATAAGTGTGTGTAATTGATTTTGGTGGTCATTGGGACCAATTCTTGCCGTTAGCGGAGTTTGCTTATAATAATAGTTACTATTCTAGCATTCAGATGGCTCCGTTAGAGGCTTGGTTTGGTAGGAGATATCATTCTCCGGTGGGTTGGTTCGATGTGTTCGAGGTCAAGCCTTAGGGTATAGATTTATTGAGAGATTCCTTAGATAAGGTCAAGTTGATTCAAGATAGACTTCTCACAGCTTAGAGTAGATAAAAGAGTTATGCAGATCGAAAAGTCCGTGATTTAGAGTTCGTGGTTGGGAAGAAGGTCTTGTTGAAAGTATCACCTAAAAAGGGTATTATGAGATTTTGAAAAAAAGGAAAAGCTCAGTCCTAGGTTCGTTGGTCCATTTGAGATACTCCGACGTATTGGAAAAGTGGCATATGAGCTGGCTATGCCACTAGACTTATCAGGTGTTCATCCGGTATTTCATGTTTCAATATTGAAGAATTATCATGGTGATGGTTCTCATGTGATTCGGTGGAACTCGGTACAGTTGGATCAAGGTTTGACGTTTAAGGAAGAACCTATAGTTATTCTGGATAGGCAGGTTAGAAAGCTGAGATCCAAGGAGATAGCATTTGTGAAGGTGCAGTGGACGCATCGTCCTATAGAGGAAGCTACTTGGGAGGTTGAGTCCGATATGTGGAGCAGATATCCTCATCTCTTCGATAGTCCAGGTACCTTCTTTCTCTTTACGTGTGGGGACGAATGTTTGTTTTAGTGGTAAATGATGTAACGACCCTCCAAGTCATTTTGTGAATTTTTACTTTTTTTTTCCGTTTTAACTCTCCTCATAGTCTTTATATGTGATTTATGACTTTTGGGGATGGATAGTATGGACCTCGAGGTATTTGAGAGCGACTTAAGTTATTATTTGGAATCTTGAGTTTTAAGAAAGTTAAGTTTGATCATGGTCAACATCTAGCCAAGACGACCTCGAATTGACGTTTTAGTATTTCCAATTGGTCCGAAACGTGCTTTTTAGTCAATTTACATATTTGGTTTATTTTCACGGGGTTCCGAACAAATTTCGAGAATCCATTTGAAATTTAGGATATTTTAGATAATTAATTAAATTAATGGTTAGTGGGTCAAACCCATAATTTATTTACTCTTGTTTTCCATGTATAAAATAAAAGAGAATTAAAGTTAATAGGTTTTTATTTTAAACCTTCACATCAATAAGAAAATAGAATAACATTTTGACGGGAAGTTGGAGTTGTGCGCCGTCGACAACTACTGCACATTCAGGTGAGAACTTTGGCTTCTGATAAATTCATTTGCTGTTAAAAAAATGTATTCTCAATGTTCTGTAACTTCTATTTTCTAGGATAGGTTGTCCACTTGTCTTTAACCTCAGTCGTCATAGGTTTGTTGCTATTTACTTCAATACTCATTAGTTAATGAATTGTGGGACAATTACCATGTAATCATGACCCAATTATTGAGCAAAGACGAGGTTTGGTAATGATTTCCAAATCATTAGGCAATAAAGAGAATGGAAAGGAAATTCTCTACATTCTATTGGACTTAGGAATTGATTGGCTAACAATTTCACTTATAACAATAATGTAGTGATGAGCAATCATTAGAAATTAATGATGGAATGGTTGGTGGCCTAGGTATTTTGATACCTTTTCGCAGAGCTACTGTCTTCATGGTCAATTGCAGATTTAAAGTTTTTCTTTTCCTATGATGATCGATCAATGACACTGTTAACAAATTAGGTTGTAGGACTAGGGTTCTTAGAGTAAGAATTTTTAATTTGGGGTTGAATAACGATTTATTTTAGCAAAAATTTGACGTGCTAATTATTATGTATTTGAACAAATTTTGAGCGTTTGGAAGCGTTACATAAAGGAAAGTTCGTTACTTGACACTTGGGCTTCATTCTGAGGCAAGTAGAGATTTCTAATTTCGTTTTGAAGTGTTAGTTTAATTGTATTGAATGGACTTAAGGGTAATGGGTAATAAGGGGGTCCCGTATAAATGAGATAACGAGTATTTATACGGGTACCAGCGCCATGCTATGAGAAATTCTTATGAAACTATTATCATTTGATAGAATCTCATAAGTTGTGATATAATTGAACTGTTGGGATTCGTGAATTTTGTGAACCTGATTGTGCTTGATAAACTCATTATATATACTTGATCATACATACTCATTTATACCACTCTTAGTGATGCATGATAATTATTGGGTGATATTGCCCATTGATTTGTTTGTCAAATTCATATTCTTATTAAGCCGATGGGAAATGGTTCCGGCTAGTGACATCATGCAAGGCCAATGGGAAATAGTTTCGGCGAGTGGTACTGCGATTATTATGAAATTTAGGTTCTTATTATGCCGATGAAAAATGATTTCGGCGGGTCATATTATGCCGATGAGAAATAGTTTCGGCGAGTCTTATTATGCCGATGAGAAATGGTTCCGGCGGGTTTTATTGTGCCGATGAGAAATGGTTTCGACCGATATATACAAGTTTACTTTTGGCCAGTGCATTGCATTGCATTACATTTCATCTGCATTGCACTTCATATTGAATTATTCTAGATACGTGTCTTATTTATTGTATTTTGGTGACTTATATTGTGGCAAAATTATACTTGTGATAAAGAGAACTTTTAAGACACATCTCGTTATCGCTTCTAGAAAAAGTTAGTAATCAAAGCTTGTTGAGTACTAGTGTTTCCCGTACTCACTCTATACTTGTTGCACCTTTTTGCGTACAGGAACTGAGCTAGGTACTGAAAGTACTTGACTTGTTGTTTGTGTTCAAGGCTGTTGCGGTTAGGATTTAGGAATTCTAGAAATTCTTTATGTTTTATGTCTTACTTTCTCCCAGACAGTCGTTTTAGTTTTCATAGACTTGTTTCATATTCGTAGATGCTCTTGTACTGGTGTCACCAAGTCTTGGGGTAGTTTGAATTGAAACTCATTTATTCCGCATTTATAAGAATTGGTTGTTTATTCTTATATTATTTCACATTATTTATATTATTAAATGGTTAGTAAAGGAAAGGGGTTCGCCTACGGGGATGGTGGGTGCCCTCACGGCCTAAGTAGATTTTAGGTCGTGACAATATATATATATATATATATATATATATATATATATATATATATATATATATATATATATAACCTTGTATTTAGGTTTTTGTCTCACTTTTTGCTTCTTTTGCAAATTGTTTTTGCTTGACATTTAATTTTTATTAAACTATTATGTTCTTCTTCAATTCTAATGTTATTTATTTTATTTGTAATCAAGAAAAAAAGTTCTAGATTCATCTGAATTTCACGTTTCAGTGTCGCGCTCAATCGACTATATGATGTTGTTCATGTAATAGCCATGAAGTGCATGAGATGATAGTTCTATTTTGTGCTTTATATTGTTAAGATTGAATTTTTATTTACCTTCTTGAATTTGAATATAAATTATGCGCTGCTTTGATGCTCCAGCCTTTCTGATTTTTATATATTAAAGCACTTCTTGCAATTGATTTTCTATTCATCAGTTCTTCACTCTTTGTTTCTTTTTATATATTGTTTCTCTGTCTTTGTAAACAGGAATTCTGACAGCCCCCTTGAATTGGTAATTCACACGTAATATAATTCTCTCATGTCCCACTCTTAAAATATTTAGCTTCTTTTTATTTTAGTTATAATTTTTTATTGGGGTATGTAAGGATGGAGGGTTGAGGGTTTGGGTTTAAACTATTTTTTTCTACTCATACTTAGATTGATAATCTTTTTATTTTTATTCTGACAGTTTTTGTATAAAACACCCAAATTTATTTGGCAAGAGCGAGAAACTAGATGTTTTGTGGGATAAATGACTTTATGATTTCTTTTCTTTTAATAATTTATCGGGTATTTTTTTTAATTGATACCTTTTTTATCAGAATTTTACTACAAATAAGCATGACTTATCGATGAAAAGGTAAACAATACTATTTTATTCATAGTGTTTGTTATTAAATAAGGTACACATTTTGATCACGCGCAAAGCGCATACACTAAACTAGTAGTTAATAATTAGTGGAGTATTAACTGAATGAAATTTATATATAATCTATATCTATCTATCTATATCTATATTATATTAAAAATGTGAAGAACCTTATAATGTGATTTAAACTTTTTATCCTTCATTAAATTATCTGTTCTTATAAGTTAAAGTTATAGTTCACAATTGTAGATGGAAACTTGGACAAACCATCAGAATGATTGTAGTACGAGATTAAAAGTAATTTATCTTGATTTCGAGAATGGTATATATATTTCTAACTTCTTGTGCTAGTGCATTTTGTATGTATTGAACAAGACCGAGTAGAGATAGATGTTTTAGACTGACTGACAAAAACATATTCTCTAAATTATTAAATTTACTTATATTCTCAATCTTGATATAACTATTATGAGCTGTATAAATTAATTATCGTTTTGATTTATTAAAAGGTAAAATCATGAGATGGGTCAATACGCCTGATAGATTGGATGATAGTAATATATATTGGTGAAATAATAAGTTAGTTGATAGAATCCATGTCTAGATATAGAGATTGATTATACGCCTTTTATGAGAAGCTCATAAGTTTTCATGTGTAAACCCGGTCGGTGAATTTATGAATCCGACATATGAAATAAGTTAAGTATTGCTCTAAAGAAAATTAATTATTGAATTAAATTCGTCAGTAATTTAATTTATTGATTAGTATCTGTAATCTTAACATGGGGAATTACATAAGTGTTTAATAGGAAATTTCAAAATATAAATAGAGGAGTGCAATTATGAATTTCTAGTGGAATAATTTATAATTTATTATGGTAAGAATAATCCAAATTAATATTTTGAATTATTTTCATAATAAGGAGCCTCAGTAATTAATTCTGTGGTCCCTGCAGTGCCCATATTTAACTAGAACTCAGAATTCTATTTTCTAAGGGAGAAGGAGAAAGTAGCGTGTGTTCTTGTTCAAAGAAAACGTGTAGTTTCTTCTCCTTCTTGGACTGGGAAAAAGTTCCTATAAGTAGGGATTCTTTCAACCTAGAAAAAAAAGGAATCAGTTTTCTACACAATACTTGCCCACTCAAGTATTGAGAGAATTCGGCTGTGAATTTGAGATCACTGGAGAAGACCGTAGAATTGAAGTTGGACTTGCTTCAAGATTTCTGCTCACGCTTCAAGAGGTATTCCTTGGTTAATTTCAGCACGCTTTGTGTGTACTACGTGTTCGTATTTATTATCTATTATTCATGTAAGCAGTATGTTCCTGGAATGCTTCCACTGCGTATACTATTTTCCAACAATTGACGTCATGAGCCTTGCTTACATTTAAATAGATAATAAATAATAAACATATGTTCAATTATGCGTGATTTTCTTCGGAAGAAGTGGCGACAATATCTTTTATCGTGAAGTAATTTTTGTTTACTGTTAAAGACTTTCTGCAAACTTGATTGTAAAATTGAAGTGTGGTTTTGTTTGATTTACGAATGGAATATAATTAGAGCAAAACCCTTTGTTTTTTTCTTTCTCTTAATTTGTCATTAAGCTAGAAAGAATAATAAAGGAATTTTTTTGTTTTCTGGAAAAGTTTCCATGTTCTGATCATGTTCAGAAAGGATTTTTTTTTTAAAGAAAAGGAATTGTGGAATATTGTGACGTGAGAATAGATAGCAACAGTGGACACTTTTTCCTAGTGTTATTGAAATCTTTTACTATAATCGAGAGTTCTTTAATTTTGTATTAGTGAAACCCAAAAATTGAATTTTTTTAAAAAAGAAAAAATCAACTGTTCGGTGTATTTTTCTGTTTCACATGAATGTCGGTGTGTTCCATGATTCTTGGAGAAATTAATTCTACAAAGTGTTTGCATTATGATAGCATATTTTAGTACAATATAATATTCAAAGGCTTATTGCAATATTATTCTCAACATGTTACTCTTTCATATATATGTAATTGTATATATGTGTGTGAGATGGTATTCGTTTTCACGATTACCAAGATTAAATAATAATGAAGTATTAAATTTATGTGCTGGCTTAGACCTTCCTCCATATCGAATAAATTTAATACAAGTCACTACATATTTAATCGCTAGTTTGATAATCTACATTAACTCTCCTAAATTGAGTAATATTTGATTGGATAAATGTAACTAGGGTTTTGATTTTTACTTGACTTAAATTAACAGTACACTTTCCATCTGAGTTAGGTCTGTAAAAGTTTATGGAGTGAATAATCGGTCGTTATATATGTGTGATGACCTTTTCGGTTATCTTCGCGTTATTGCATTTATTGCACTGTTAGAGCCTTCCTGTAGAGGTCCCAAGTCATTTATGGCTTGCTGGGACCGGTAGTCGGTGCCCTGGTCGTTCTTTGGTCGTTTTAGTCGTTCACCTGTTTTAGAGCTTTAAACTTAGAATATCGTTGACTTTAGTCAACATTCTTAGCTAACGTGCTCAGAATTGAATTCTGACAGTTCTGTTAGCTCCGGAGCGATGAGTTTGGTCTAGTTGGACCTTTAGTTGAGGCCTGAGAACGTCCGCTGTGGGGTTTGTGTTGTTTTCTCAGTTTTCAGGCCATTTGAAGCTGAAAGTATAACTTCAGGTGACTTTCAATGATTAGAGTGTCTGATTTGAAATCCGACGATTCCATCAGCTCCGGAATGTTGAGTTTGGGCTAGGAAGATGGTTGATTCGGGTTCCGGGTGAGTGAGACTCATTTCGAGCCTTTGAGTTCCTTTTCGTTAGTGTTGACTTGGGTAAACATTTCTCTGAAATGACCTCGTATGGAGGTTTCGTCGATTCCATTGAGTCTGGAACATCGTTTCACTCTATTAGCACTATTGATTTTTGAATATCGGTTTCGATTATGCCCGGAATGCCCCGTCGAGTTTTCAAAAAAGTGCAGAAAATCAACTGCGGACAACAACTATTTATTGCTGTCATTTCGTTTTTTCCAGCCCTTCTCCTCGCTTTTCTCACTCTAAAACTCAAAATTCTCTCCACCATTTTGCTCCAATTCAGTTCTAAACCTTGAGGATCTATTTGTTCGTCGATTATCCGTAATTCTTCGCCTCTTGGTAAGTCATCTTCCCCAACTTGTCTTCTTCGATTTTTCTCTTAATTCCTCTATTGATGCTCATCCAAAGCTTGAATTTTATGATAGATTCTGCCCCCTAAGCTTGTGCATGTTCGTGGGTGTGAAGTTTTATCCGTCTTGGGCTGATTTTCCATTGTTTTGGTAAGTAATTCTTGCCCAATTTCGATTTTTATTTTCGAAATTTCCATTATTTAATCCCCAACTTTGGCGGGCTGTTTTGGCGCCTTTCCCTTGTCCAATTGTGCTCAAATTTAGAGCATGCCCTCTTGGCATCGTTGGGGTCATCGTGTTTTTTTTTTTTTTTTGATTACGGGTTGCGAGCTACGCGGGCCCACTTTTGACCGGGATATCGACTTGGCTACATATGTAGCAATATGGGTATCTTTAGACTCGTCTTAACATTTTATTCATGAATTTGATAGTTTAATTCTCATTCGGAGCTTCTCGGAGCAGCTCGGCCTCGGATATCGTCGTTCCCGCAGCTTGTCGTTGGACGACAGGTAGGTTACGACTTAACTCCCTAGACTTCGCATATATCGGGTAAAATTATACTAGTTGACATCCTTGGGTTGGATTATTAGGTTGGTACCACAGACCTTGACCGCTTTTCCATGATTCATCCTATTTCTTTCCTCTGTTGTGTGTAGTATTCCTATTAGTTGATATATTTATTACCCTTGTGACCCTGTGAGGTCTTGTTGACTCTGGAACATAAAAGGTGGGATTATTGGGAATGTTCGCGATTCCCGGACATAGAAATATCCTTCTAGGCTGGTTATGCTTGCTTAGTAGCTTCAGAGTCTTTGCAGGGCCGTTAGGTTGATTGTGAGCTGCCGGGCAGCTATTTGAGTTGATCATATCATTTCCATGCATATAAAGAGGTTTTTCCACGTTTTATTATGGTGTTTGGCTTCGGGCCTACAGAAACTAATTTTCTAAATCTTGCATGGCCTCGGGAGCCTGTTTTCGATGAAATTGGATTTGAAAATGATTTGACTTGATATGTGGATCTTCTTGGGATAAAAGAAGGTTAAAGATATGGTTTTATCACAATTTACTACTATTGCTAGACTCGACCGGGTCGGAGTGCTAGCCGAGTTTTCTTACTGATTTGAAATGATATCAGGCTTGGTTGGGTCGAGCATCTGAGATGTTTTTACTATTGTTTTAGACCGGTTGTGCTCGGGAACCCTTGGAAGGGTTTTTGAGACATCTTTTTCACTGTTTTAGTCCCAGACAAGGTCTAGGCATGCATATTTGAGACTTAGCCACTGGCTTAAACCCAGACTCGATTCCGGAGGACATGTTTTGATTCTGAGTTTTAGTATGGGGTCCGGTACCTCCATGGACCTTGCCGGTCTAAGCTTGAGGCTTTGGGCTACATGTGCCGGGGGGAAGGGTATACGATGGAGTAGAGGTATACGAGCTGTGTCCTTCCATAGAACCTTCCTGCTGAGCTCGATCGACACCAGATGAGGTACATACAAAGGTTCTATTTCACCCTGAGGTTTTCATGCATCATATCATCCATTGTTTGAGATACCACCCTTGTTTGCTGTTTGTTGATTGTACGCTCTGATAATATGGGATGCCAGAGGGTTTGTTTTTATTTGATTGCGTTCCTCGATTGTATGGGCGTCCGAAAGACTGTAGGTAGACTCTTGTTACTTTATTCTGATATTGTTCCCTGTAACAGTTGAGTATGAGCATGATTACTGTGAGGTGGTGAGTTCCTGGATTGAGTTTTGTATGATTTGATTGGGTATTAGTTCCTGTATGTCGAGAATGTCTACCTTTATTCTTCTCTCCCTTTTCCTTATACTTGAGGGTACCGGTATACCACCCTTTGATAGAACTTACCCATATATACTTCTTTTTTGCAAGGACCCCAGGTGCATTGTCCTTTGTTTCACCTGTTCCTATTGTGTGTATATATTCTATATGCTAGCCTTATATGTTGTTTCTGCTGTCTTCCCTCTAGGCTAGCTCCTGTGTGCTTATCGTTGAATTCTGTGACTGTTTGTTCCTACTCTGCCTGCTATTGCACTTTTACTTTATATGTGCCCAGTCGGCCTATGGTACCTACTGGGTACCTTATGCTTCGCATTTGGTGCTCACCCTACCCTCTGCATCTTCTGGTGCAGATCCTAGCGTGAGCCATCACCGTTATTGCGTTGGAGACTCATGCGGGGTGCAGTTTTTGGATCATCCAGGCTGAGGGTGAGTTCTTGGCGTTCAGAGCTTGACTTCAGTTATCCTTGGTGTATTTTGTGCTCTTATTGTTTCAGAGACATTATGTATATATGACTTATTGACCTTTGTACTCTTGATATAGTTCGACTCTTTTACGCTTTGATACCATGTTTTGGGTTGGTTTAGATTCCGCTTGTTTATATCTCTCTTGTATCTATTTTCTTCTCATTATGCTCTTGCTTTCTCTTATGTATCGAATCTTCCGCTTAAACTGTTAGAAGGTAGTCCATTACTAACCGTTCCGGGCTACGAGGATTGGTTCACCTACTAGGGATTGTAGGTGCCATAATGACTGAGAAATTGGGTCGTGACAGCTTTGTATCAGAGCTCTAGGTTCACCGGTGTCATCGGTATAGGAGCCAATGTCTAGTAGAGTCCTGCGGATCGGGGTGAAGACGTCCGTACTCAATATTCGGGAGGCTATAGTGACATCTTAGGAAAATGGACCTTTCTTATTTCTCTTTCATGTGTAGTATCCTTGAAAGTTTCTGGAAATCTCACTTATTCTGGTTCACTCTTCCACAGATTGTTCATACGAGATCTTCAGTTTCTGGCGGAGGAGAGCCTCCTGCCCCTGCAACTCCGACTCCATCTAGGGGTTGGGGTGGTCGCAAGGGTAGAGGTAGGGATCGTGGATGCCTCAAAGCAGCGACACCTGCTAGAGATGCTAGAGTTGAGGTTGAGACAAAGTATGACTACGAGCCAGAGTTTTCTCCAGAGCAGCAACATATGGACCAGAGGCAGCCCAGGTACCACCAGCTCCAGCATCAGCTTCTGTACCAGCTTCAGCCCCAGCTCAGTCTTCGGATATTCAGGGTTTACTTGTTCAGCTACTGGGTATGATTGGGGAGCATCCTTCTGAGACAGCTCAGACATCCGCTCAAGGGGCAGCCCTGGGTGTTCAGAGTTCAGGAGCGCAGCCTGCTATTGCACCTCCCCGTGCTGAGGTTGTTCCAGTTACATCGGTTGCCCAACCTCTTTCTCCTCACCCTACTGTAACAGAGATGAAGCAGAAGGCCTTGGCTAGGTTTCTGAGATTGGCACTGTCGAGATTCGCTGGTACATTGGGTAAGGACCCACATGACTTTATCACTACCTACGAGGAGATGTTGCACCATTTGGGCTTATTGGAGACTCACGGGGTTGGCTACACTTCATATCAGCTAGAGGGTCCAGCGAAGTTATGGTGGAGGGCACAGGATGCTTGCAGGCCTTCTACATCACCTCCCTTGACCTGGTCTGACTTTTATGAGGCCTTTATGGCCAAGTTCTTGCCATAGAGCGACCGAGAGCGTCGGAGGGAGGAGTTCACTAGACTTTCTCAGGATACCATGACCGTCTCAGAGTATGAGACCCGGTTCCATTAGCTTGCTCCGTTTGGAGCCATGATTATGCCTATTGAGGCCGACAGAGTCCGTAGATTTGTTAAGGGGCTATAGAGAGAGTTCAGAGAGCCTACAGAGATACAGGTTGCTAGTGGTCGGTCATTCCAGGCCATTGCAGACTATGCCCGCACAGTTGAGGATTCGTGTCGTCATGACACCGGGGCCAGAGATAAGAGGCCTCAGTATCAGGGTGGTTACAGTGGTTCTAGGCATAGTGGTAGAGGTTAAGGCTAGTGGGGCCAAAGTTATCAGCTGTAGCAACATCAGGGTTAGTCTAGCCGATCGGTACATGCATCACTTCAGGCTTCTGGTTCTCAATTTGAGCAGGTTCAGGGCAGTCAACAAGGTCACAGTGGTCAGCCGTCGAGAGGTACAGATTATGGGGCATAAGGCCGTGGTGTCCATTCGGGTTCTACTGGTTCATCCCGACCGAGTAGGTCATCATAGGCTTGCTATACTTGTGGTGTGGTTGGTCACATTGCTAGAGATTGCCCCCAGCAGGGTACAATTCAGCTAGTCGAGCCGCTGCGAGCACTTCAGCCTCTGGCTAGAAGTGGTGGTGGTTAGGCTAGGGGTGGTGCCCCATGTGGTAGAGGAGGTGTTAGGTATGGCGATCGGGCAGGTAGAGGTCATCGTCAGTTCTATGCGGTCCCTAGGAGACCGGAGGTAGAGGCCTCGAATGCTGTGATCACAAGTATGATTTCTGTATGCCGTCAGCCAACTTATGCTTTGTTTGATCCTGGATCCACTTGTTCATATATATCTTTCTATTTTCTACCTTGTTTGGGGTTGGATAGTGAGCCATTGTCTGTTTCTATTTCTGTTTTGACCCCAGTAGGAGATTCTTTAGTAGTGGATCAGATTGTGAGATCCTGTGTGATATCTGTTGGTGATTTGGACACTTGGGCCGACTTGATTATACTTGATATGTTGGATTTTAATGTGATACTGGGCATGGACTGGTTATCCCCTTATCGTGCGATTTTGTATTGCTATGCCAAGACCATTACCATAGCCATGCCCGGTGTATCCCCGGTTGTGTGGCAGGGTTCTGTTATCCATGCACCATCTGGGATCATTTCTTGTCTTTGAGCTAGCAAGATGATATCCCGTGGGTATTTAGCTTATCTAGCATATATCCGAGATGCTAGTGCTGTCCCTACATCTCCTGAGTCTTTTCCTGTGGTTAGAGACTTCCTAGATGTGTTTCCTACTGACCAGCCAGGCCTTCCCCCTGAGAGGGATATTGATTTCGCCATTGAGTTAGAGCCAGGCACCAGGCCCATTTCTATTCCTCCCTACCGTATGGCTCCTGCTGAGTTGAGAGAGCTTAAGGAGCAGCTCCAGGATTTGTTAGCTAAGGGGTTTATTAGACCGAGTGTGTCTCCCTGGAGTGCTCCTGTTCTCTTCGTGAAGAAGAAGGATGCGTCGATGCGGATATGTATTGATTATCGGCAGCTGAATAAGGTGAATGTGAAGAATAGGTATCCGATGCCTAAGATTAATGACTTATTTGATCAGCTTCAGGGTTTTTCCATGTTTTCTAAGATTGATTTGAGGTCCGGCTACCATCAGTTGAGGATTAGGGCAGAGGACATCCCTAAAACAGCATTCAGGACACGTTACGGTCACTATGAGTTCCTGGTGATGTCTTTTGGGTTGACTAATGCCCCCGCAGCCTTCATGGACTTGATGCACAAGGTGCTTAGCCCGTACTTGGATATGTTCGTGACAGTCTTCATTGATGACATCCTGGTATACTCAAGGAGTAGAGATGAGCATGAGCAGCACTTGAGGACTATACTTCATACTTTGAGAGATCATCGGCTTTATGCCAAGTTCTCAAAGTGTAAGTTTCTGCTAGAGTCAGTTGCATTCCTAGGACACGTGGTGTCTAAGGATGGGATTGGAGTTAATCCGAGTAAGATTTCTGTGGTTTGTGATTGGCCTAGACCTACTACTCCTACCGAGGTTCGCAGTTTTATTGGGTTAGCCGGGTATTACAGATGGTTCATTGAGGCATTTTCTTCCATAGCAGTACCCTTGACTATGCTGACTAGGAAGGATGTTCCATTTGAGTGGTCTGATTAGTGCGAGGATAGCTTCCAGAGGCTTAAGGCCTTATTGAGTTCATCTCCAATTTTGGCTTTGCCGGTTGAGGGTCAAAGTTTCTCCGTGTATTATGATACTTCAGGGGTCGGTCTTGGTTGTGTGTTGATGCAGCAGTATCGAGTGATAGCATATGCATTGAGACAGCTGAAGGTTCATGAGCGCAACTACCCCACTCACGACTTGGAGTTGGCGGCGGTAGTCTTCACGCTCAAGATCTGGAGGCACTATCTTTATGGAGTTCATTGCGAGATATTCAACGACCATCGTAGTCTTCAGTACATTACGAGTCAGCACAAGCTGAACTCGAGGCAGAGGAGATGGATTGAGCTGCTGAAGGACTACGATTTCACTATTTTATACCATCTGGGCAAGGCAAATGTGGTAGCGGATGCCTTTAGTCGGAAGGCGGTGAGTATGGGCAACCTAGCTTTACTTTCAGTTTCTGAGCGACCGTTGACCTTGGATATCCAGTCCTTGGCTAACCATTTGGTTAGGCTTGACTTATCGGATTCCAGCAGAGTTCTTGCCAGTATTGAGGTTCGCTTTAATCTAGTTGATCAAATTCAGAGCCAAAAGTTTGAGGATCAGAGTTTGTGTGACCTTCGTGATCAGGTGGTTCGGGGTGAGGCCAGCCGGGCTACCTTGGGTTCTGATGGGATTCAGAGGTTTGAGAGTCAACTTTGTGTTTCGAGAGTTAGTGATTTGATACAATTGATACTCCGTGAGGCACATTGTTCCAGATACTCCATTCATCCTGGCGCAACGAAGATGTATAGAGATCTGAGGCAGCTTTACTGGTGGAGTGGTATGAAGCGGGATGTAGCAGAGTCCGTTTGATCCAGGACAGACTTAGAGCAGCCCAGAGTAGGCAGAAGAGCTATGCTGATCGTAGAATTCGTGCCTTGGAGTTCAGTGTTGGTGATCTGGTTTTCCTCCGAGTATCACTCGTGAAGGGCGTGATGAGATTTTGTCGGCGGGGCAAGCTTAGCCCCAGGTTTATTGGGCCGTTTGAGATTCTACAGAGGGTTGGTAGTGTTGACTACATGTTAGCCTTACCTCTGATGTTTTCAGCTATTCACCCAGTTTTCTATGTTTTAATGTTGCGCCAATATGTGCCTGATTAGTCTCATGTGTTACATTGGGATTCGGTTCAGTTGGATGAGAGTTTATCCTTTGTTGAGGAGCCGATAGCTATTCTGGATAGAGATATCAGAAGGTTGAGATCTAGGGAGATTTTGGTTGTGAAAGTGCAGTGGAGGCATCGTCCGGTCGAGGAGGCTACCTGGGAGACCGAGAGTGAGTTGCGTGCTTAGTATCCGCAGTTGTTCGAGCCTTCAAGTACTCCCTTCTTCTTGACTTTCAAGGATGAAAGTCTTTTTAGTAGTGGATGTTGTGATGACCCTTCCGGTTATCTTCGCATTTTTGCATTTATTGCACTGTTAGAGCCTTCCTGTAGTGGCCCCAAGTCATTTATGGCTTGCTGGGACTGGTAGTCGGTGCCCTGGTCGTTCGTTTGGTTGTTTTAGCCATTTGCCTGTTTTAGAGCTTTAAACTTAGAATATCATTAACTTTAGTCAACATTCTTAGATAACGTACTCGGAATTGAATTCTGACAGTTCCATTAGCTCCGGAGCGATGAGTTTGGTCTAGTTGGACCTTTAGTTAAGGCCTGAGAACGTCCAGTGTGGGGTTTGTGTTGTTTTCTCAGTTTCAGGCTATTTGAAGTTGAAAGTGTACCTTCGCGTGACTTTCGATGATCAGAGTGTCGGATTCAAAATTTGACAATTCCATTAGCTCTGGAATGTTGAGTTTAATCTATAAAGATGGTTGGTTCGGGTTCCGGGTGAGTCAAACTCATTTCGAGCATTTGAGTTCCTTTTCGTTAGTGTTGACTTGGGTAAATATTTCTCCGAAACGACCTCGTATGGAAGTTTCATTGATTCCCTTGAGTCCAGAATGTTGTTTCCACTCTATTAGCACTATTAGTTTTTGAATATCGGTTTCTGATTGTGCCCGGAATGCCACGTCGAGTTTTCTAAAGAGTGCAGAAAATCAGCTGCGGACAGCAGCTATTTATTGCTGTCATTTCATTTTTTCCATCCCTTCTCCTCACTTTTCTGACTCTAAAACTCAAAATTCTCTCCACCATTTGCCTCTAATTGAGTTCTAAACCTTGGGGAATTATTTGTTCGTCGATTATCCGTAAATCTTTGCCTCTTGGTAAGTCATCTTCCCCAACTTGCCTTCTTCGGTTTTTCTCTTAATTCCTCCATTGATGCTCATCCAAAGCTTGGATTTTGTGATAGATTCTGCCCTCTAAGCTTGTGCATGTTCGTGGGTGTAAAGTTTTATCTGTCGTGGGCTGATTTTCCGTTGTTTTGGTAAGTAATTCTTACCCAATTTCTGTTTTTATTTTCGAAACTTCCATTCTTTAATCCCCAACTTGGGCGGGCTATATTGGTGCCCTTCCCTTGTCCAATTGTGTTCAAATTTGGAGCATGCCTTCTTGGCATTGTTGGGGTCATCGTGGTTGTTTTCATTTTTAGTTTCGGGTTGCGGGCCTCGCAGGCCCGCTTTTGACCCGGCTACAATTGTAGCAATATTGGTATCGTTAGACTCGTCTTAACATTTTATTCATGAATTTGATAGTTTGATTCTTGTCCGAAGCTTCTCGGAGTAGCTTGGCCTCGTATATCATTGTTCCCGCAGCTTGTCGTCGGACGACAAGTAGGTTACGGCTTAACTCCCTAGACTTCGCATATATTGGGTAAAATTGTACTAGTTGGCATCCTTGGGTTGGGTTATTAGGTTGGTACCACAGACCTTGACCGCTTTTCCATGATTCGTCCTATTTCGTTCCTCCGTTGTGTGTAGTATTCCTATTAGTTGATATATTTATTACCCTTGTGACCCCATGAGGTCTTTTTGACTCTGGAACATAGAAGGTGGATTATTGTGGAATGTCCACCAGTCCCGGACATAGAAATATCATTCTAGGCTGATTATGCTTGCTGAGTAGCTTCGGAGCCTGTGCAGGGCCGCTAGGTTAATTGTGAGCTGCCGGGCAGCTATTTGGGTTGATCATATCATTTCCATACATATAAAGAGGTTTTCCATGTTTTATTATGGTTTTTGGCTTTGGGCCTACAAAAACTTATTTTCTAAACCTTGCATAACCCCAATGGCTTGTCTTGGGTTGAAAGAAGGTTAAAGATATAGTTTTATCACGATTTACTACTATTGCTAGACTCGATCGGGTCGGAGTGCTAGCTGAGTTTTCTTACTAATTTGAAATGATATCAGGCTCGGCCGGGTCGAGCATCTGAGATATTTTTACTACTGTTTTAGATCCGGCTGTGCCCAGGCACCCTTGGAACGGTTTTTGAGACATCTTTTTCACTGTTTTAGTCCTAGACGGGGTCTAGGCATGCATATTTGAGACTTAGCCACTGGCTTGAACCCAGCCTCGATTCCAGAGGACACATTTTGATTTTAAGTTTTAGTATGGGGTCCAGGACCTCCATGGATCTTGTCGCTCTGGGCCTGAGGCTTTGGGCTGTGTTTGCTAGGGGGAAGGGTATACGATAGAGTAGAGGTATACGGGATGTGTCCTTCCATTAAACCTGCCTACTGGTCCCGATCGGCACCGGAGAATGTACATACAGAGGTTCTATTTCACCTTGAGGTTTTCATGCATCATATCATCCATTGTTTGGGATACCACCCTTGTTTGTTGTTTGTTGATTGTACTCTCTGGCAGTATGGGATGTCAGAGGGTTTGTTTTCACTTTATTGTGTTCCTCGATTGTATGGGCGGCCGAGGGACTATAGGTAGACTTTTGTTACTTTATTTTGAAATTGTTCCCTATTACGGTTGAGTATGAGCATGATTACTGTAAGGTGGTGAGTTCTTGGATTGAGTTTTGTATGACTTGATTGGGTATTAATTCCTGTATGTCGAGCATGTCTACCTTTATTCTTCTCTCCCTTTTTCCTTATACTTGAGGGTACCGGTATACCGACCTTTGTTAGAACATACCCATATATACTATTTTTTGCAAGGATCCCAGGTGTGTTGTCCTTACTTTCACCTGTGCCTATTGTGTGTATATATTCTATATGCTAGCCTTATATGTTGTTTCTGCTGTCTTCCCTCTAGGCTAGCTCTTGTGTACTTATCGTTGAATTCTGTGACTGTTTGTTCCTACTCTGCCTGCTATTGCTCTTTTACTTTATATGTGCCCAGTCAACCTATGATACCTACTGGGTACCTTATGCTTCACATTTGGTGCTCACCCTACCCTCTACATCTTCTGGTGCAGATCCTAGAGTGGGACATTGCCATTAGCGCGTCAGAGACTCGTGCGGGGTGCAGTTTTTGGATCATCCAGGCTGAGGGTGAGCTCTTGGCGTTCAGAGCTTGACTTCAGTTATCCTTGGTGTATTTTGTACTCTTATAGTTTTGGAGAAATTATGTATATATGACTTTTGGACCTTTGTACTCCTGATGTAGTTCGGCTCTTATACGCTTTGATACCAGGTTTTGGGTTGGTTTAGATTTCGCTTGTTTATCTCTCTTGTATCTATTTTTTTCTCATTATGCCCTTGCTTCCACTTATGTATCAAATCTTCCGCTTAAACTGTTAGAAGGTAGCCCATTACTAACCGTTCTGGGCTACGGAGATTGGTTCGCCTACTGGGGGGTTGTAGGTGCCATCATGATCAAGAAATTGGGTCGTGATAATATGTGTATTACATGAGTAGTTCTCCAATTCCATTGATTGGCTATTTGAGATGCATGAATATATATGTATGTGATGAGTTTGAATTTAATTTTTCTAAATTTATATGACTATTTTATTGATCTATCGTAAAAAAAAATCAATCTTAGATTCAATATGTCTCCTTTTTCCTCCCTAAGCATTATTTTAGTTTAAAACAACTTGAGGGTCATAACTATATTGACTGGAGAAGAAATCTAGACACTGTGTTAACTGCTGAAGAGTATAAATTTGTACTCCAAGAAGAGTGTCCCTTGAAACCAGATGAGGAGTCTAGTGATGATGATAGGTTAGCTCATCAGAAATGGCAAAAAGTTGATGAGATGGTGCGGTGCTACATTATGGCTTCAATGTCAAATGTGCCACAACATCAACATCAGAATATGCACTCTTCTTTTGAGATTCTGAAAAGTCTCAAACAAATGTTTGGTGACCAGAGTTGCTAGCTAAGCAGACTGCCATGAGAGCTCTTATGAACACTAAGATGGTTGAAGGCACCTCTGTTAGAGATCATCTTTTGAAGATGATGAGTCTTTTGAATGAACTAGAGGCTTGGGGGATGAAATCGATAATGACTCCCAAGCTGAGATGATATTACAATCGCTGCCAGACAGTTTTCAACAGTTTCGCCTGATCTATAACATGATTAAGATGAGTCTATCTTTGGCGCAATTGTTGAATGAGCTACAGGCGGTAGAGACAATTATCAGAAAACAGGCACCACCTGTGGCACTCTATGTTGAGAAAGGTTCTACTTCTAAATCAAAAGGTGGACAGAAGAAGAAAAAGGCTCACAAAGTTAAGGCAGTTGCATCTCCAACTGGAGACATGAAAAATCCAAAGGGCAAGTGTTTTCATTGCAAGATATAAGGTCATTGGAAGGCACACTGTCCAGTTTTCTTAGCCAAGGAAAAAAATAAGCCAGGTAACTCAGTTTCACTTGTCTTTGAAATATTTTTAGCGGCTGTTTCTACCACATCATGGTGTGTAGATTCAGGAGCCACTGATCACATCTGCACTACTTTGCAGGGGTTTCAAGAAATGTGCAAGCTGATTAGAGGTGAAGTTAGTGTTTTTCAAGCAGATGGCTCTGCAGCTCTAGCTTTAGCATTAGGAAATATTAATATTTCGTTTGGTAGTGGTAGAGTTTTAATTTTAAAAGACGCATTATATGCACCAGCTGTTAGAAGAATTTGATTTCAGTTTCTAGAGCTTTAAGAGATGGTTATGATGTTAATTTTTCTGATAACGGTTGTGTTAATAGCTATAATAAACATTTTATCTCTGCTGGTACATTGATTGATGGTATTTTTATTATTAATGTCTCTCTTGAACTGCAACAAACTATTGAACTGAATAATGTTAACCTTTCTAGTAAAAGAAAACGATCTTCCAAATTTAATGAGACCTATTTATGGCACTTGCGCCTATGTCATATAAATCTAGACAGGATTTTAAGGCTGGTTTGAGATAGAACTTTAGGTTCATTAAAAGTGCAGGCATTACCAACATGTGAATCCTGTTTAGAAGGAAAAATGACTAAGAGACCTTTTTTTCCTCAAAAGGAAATAGAGCCAATGATAAATTAGAGTTAATTCATTCTGATTTGTGTGGCCCGATGAACGTTCAAGTGAGAGGTGGTTATGAGTATTTCGTGACTTTTATTGTTGACTACTCAAAATATGGATATATTTATTTGTTGAACCGTAAGTCTGAATGCTTTGAGAAATTCAAAGAGTTTAAGGCAGAAACAGAGAAGTGACATGAAAAATATATCAAGTCACTACGATCTGATCATGGTGGCGAATACCTCTCCACAGAGTTCATTAATTACTTATCAAAATAAGGAATTATGTCTCAAATGTCTACACCTAGAATGCCACAACAGAATGGTGTAGCAGAAAGAAGAAATCGGACTCTTTAAGAAATTGTTAGATCTATGATGAGTTACTCTGATTTGCCTTTTTTGTTTTGGGGATATGCACTAGAAACTGCGAACTATATTATGAACTTAGTTCCTTATAAGTCTATACCTGTGACACCCATAGAACTGTGGACTGAGCATAAACCTAGTTTAAAACATGTTCAGATTTAGGGATGTCCAACATATGTGCTGAAAGGGAAGGCAGAAATATTGGAACCAAGAACAGAAGTAAGTGTTTTATTGGATACCCTAAAGGAATGAAAGGTGGTCTGTTTTATAATCCTAAAGAAAAGAAGGTTATTGTAAGCACCAATGCCAAGTTTCTAGAAAAAGATTTTTTAACAAATCACGTTCCCAGAAGTAAACTAGTTTTACGGGAATTAGGCAAAGAGATAACAAATGAATCTACTAAAAATAATAAAAACCAAATTCAAATCCCAGATGTTAGAATTAACATACCATTACACTTTAGTAATGGGAGAGATGTTGATAAACCTACAGTTCCACGAGTACAAGTTTTAGAAAATTCATTGCATCAAAGTAATGGGAGTAGTATTGAGGAGATCACACTAGAGGAAAACGTTGTTGATATTCCCACACCGCAAGGTACTGAGGATAACATAGAGACTCAAGATTCTATAAATGATGTGGTTCAACCACAAGATCATACTAGTGCATCCTTTTCAGTTCCTGTCCCTCCACTTGTACCTGTAATGCCTCATCATAGTGGGAGAGAGATAAGAAAACCACTTCGGTATACACTCTTGGGAGAGTCCTTTGATAGAATCCCTGAAGAGTTGAATACCGAACCCGTGAATTACGATGAAGCACTACAGGATAAAGATGCAGAAAAATGGATTGTTGCTATGAAATCATAAATGGAGTCTATGTATTCTAATAAAGTCTGGGATCTTGTAGAACCACCTGTAGATGGAGTCAAACCCATTGGATGCAAGTGGATCTATAAGAAAAAGAGAAGAGTAGATGAAAAAGTGCAAACTTATAAAGCTAGGCTTGTTGCAAAAGGGTTTACTCAAAAAAAGGAATCGATTATGAGGAAACTTTTTCGCCAGTAGCCATAATTAAGTCTATTAGACTTCTCTTATCCATTGCTGCTCATTATGATTATGAGATTTGGCAAATGGATGTCAAGAAAACTTTCCTTAATGGAAGTCTTGATGAAAGTATTTTTATGCGACAACCAGACAGTTTCATTCAAAAAGGTCAAGAACACATATTGTGCAAGCTTAAAAGATCCATTTATGGCTTAAAGCAAGCTTCTAGGGCATGGAACACTTGTTTTGACAATGCTGTTAAAACTTTTAGTTTTGAGCAATGTCTTGATGAATCTTTTGTGTACAAAAAGTGGAATGGGGATAAAGTGGCGTTTCTGATATTGTATGTAGATGATATCCTGCTCATAAGAAATAGTGTGGGCTTGTTGAATTCAGTTAAGGAATGGTTGTCCAGTAATTTTGATATGAAAGATTTGGGAGAAGCTGCTCACATTCTTGGGATCAAAGTTCTACGTGATCGCAAGAAAAGAATGTTAGGCTTATCTTAAATTCTTTATATTGATACAATTCTTACTAGGTTCAGCATGCATGATTCCAGGAAATGATTTCTTCCTTTCAGACATAGAATTTCTCTATCTAAGGATCAATGTCCTAAGACAGATGAGGAGACTGAAAATATGAAGGCAGTTCTTTATGCATCAGCTGTAGGAAGCCTCATGTATGCGATGTTGTGTACTAGACCTGATATCTATTTTCCTGTAGGCATGGTTAGCAGATTTTAGTCTAACCCTGGACGAGAAAAATGGATGGCAGTTAAGCATATAATCAAGTACTTGAAAAGGACTAGGGATTACATGTTAGTCTACCATTCAGATGAGTTGGTGCCAATAGGGTACACAGACTCAGATTTCTATTCTGACAAGGACTCCAGAAAGTCGACCTCTGGAAATGTGTTTACTTTGGGAGGTGCAACCGTTGTTTGGAGGAGCACCAAGCAAACTTGTGTTGCTAATTCCACCATGGAAGCCGAGTATGTAGTAGCCTCTGAGGCAGCTAAGGAGGCAGTATGGCTCAGAAACTTTCTAAAAGACTTGGAAGTAGTCCTTGCGATAGAAACCCCACTTACTATGTATTGTGACAATAGTGGTGTGCTTGCAAATACAAAGGAACCACGAAGTCATAAGAAGGCAAAACACATTGAGCATAAGTACCATTTGATTCGAGACATAGTGCAGAGAGGAGATGTGATGGTTGTGAAGATTGCATCAGAAAACAACCTGGCATAACCTTTATATATAGTTTTAATCTTTGACACGAGACATACGTGCAAAGAACATATACTTGATTAATATTTAAAAAAAGATTAAGGGTAATTTAGAAAAATACTCTTATTTATAATGTTGGATCTATTAGGATATACTATTAACCATGAGTTTTGATATAATATTATTTATTGAATGATTATTTATTCATTTACTTAATTCAATAAAGTGTAATAGATCATTTTGTCATATATGTGTCCTCAGCTTATATAGTAGATGATTTGGTGTATAGAGTTTAAGCTTATGCACAGAAGATTAAATTATCAGTTTTTATAAGTTAAAGTTATGGTTCGCAATCGTAGATGAGAACTTGGACAAACCATCAGAATGATTGTAGCACGAGATTAAAAATAATTTGTCTTGATTACGAGAATGGTATATATAGTTTAACTTCTTGTGCTAGTGCATTTTGTATGTATTGAACTGGACCGAGTAGAGATAAATATTTTAGACTGAATGACAAAAATATATTCTCTAACATATTAAATGTACTTATATTCTCAATTTTGATATAACTATTATGAGCTGTATATATTAATTATCATTTTGATTTATTAAAAGGTAAGATCCTGAGATGGGTCAATATGCCTGATAGATTGGATGATAGTAATATATATAGGTGAAATAATAAGTTAATTGATAGAATCTATGTCTATGTATAGAGATTGATGATACGCCTTTTATGAGAAGCTTACAAGTTTTTATGTGTAAACCCGGCGGGTGGATTTATGAATCCGACATATAAAATAAGTTAAGTATTGCTCTAAAGGAAATTAATCATTGAATTAAATTCTTCAGTAATTTAGTTTATTGATTAGTATCTGTAATCTTAACATGGAGAATTACATAAGTGTTTAATAGAAAATTTCAAAATATAAATAGAGGAGTGCAATTACGAATTTCTAGTGGAATAATTTGTAATTTATTATGGTAAGAATAATCCAAATTAATATTTTGAATTATTTTCATAATAAGGAGCCTCAGTAATTAATTTTGTGGTCCCTGCAGTGGCCATATTTAACTTGAACTAAGAATCCTATTTTCTAGGGGAGAAGGAGAAAGTAGCTTGCGTTCTTGTTCAAAGAAAACGTGTAGTTTCTTCTCCTTCTTGGACTAGAATTTTTTTTAAGTAGTGATTCTTCCAACCTAGAAAAAAATGAATCAGTTTTCTACACAATACTTGCCCACGCAAGTATTGAGAGAGTTCGGCTATGAATTTGGGATAACGGGAGAAGACCGTAGAATTGAAGTTTGACTTGCTTCAAGATTTCTGCTCACGCTTTAAAAGGTATTCCTTGGTTAATTTCATCACGCTTTGTGTGTACTACATGTTGGTATTTGTTATCTATTATTCATGTAAGCAGTATCATCCTGGAATGCTTTCGTTGCGTATACTATTTTCCAATAGGATCTTGGATATACAAAAATTTAAGAAAAAACTGTTATATATATTTTTTATTATTGGTGTGGTCAATAATTAATGCTGATAGGAGTCAATGGCGTTAACGGAGCAACAACAAGTTAAAAGGATGACCAATTTTGCATAGAGATGGAAAAGGTCATGCGTGAAGTGAAGTAGGTCATGTGATTTTAGGGTTTCTGCATGTGTATAAAAGGTCGTCTTTTCAAACCCTTAAATCCGCAGCAGGACACACTTTGTCTTGACTATAAACTTTCTGACTCAATCCCACTTTATGTTCTCTTCCAAAAAAAATATATACTTGTTCTAGATCTACTCCATAAAAATTCGGTGTATGACTAATTTATGCTCATGTTTGTCTTTATGGTTGTTACGACCCAATTTCTCAGGTCATGATAGCACCTACAACCCCCCCAGTAGGCGAACCAATCCCCGTAGACCAGAAAAATTAGTAATGGCCTACTACCTAACCAATATGCACAATAAACAGAAAATAAACGGAAGCAGAATATAAAGAAAGACAAAGCGGAAGCAAAACCCGAATATATACATAATGAAACTACACCAACCCAAAGACTTGGTATCGATAGTACATCAGCTTCTAATGGAATACAAGTGCTAGAAGTAACAAAAGATAAGCACAACTATCTCTGAATATATACAAGAGTAACAATACAATAGATGAGATGTAGACAAGTCCCGACTGTCAGGCCCTCACCCTGGTCTCGAATCTCCCAAAAGTTGCATGAGTCTCCAACGCGATCAACGACGAAAGCTCAACTAATATCTGCACCAAGAAGTGTAGAAGTGTAGTATGAGCACCAATTGCTAAGCAATGGGTACCTAATAGGCATCATCGGCTGACTGAGCGTATATAAGATATAAAAACAGTAAATAGCAGATAGCAAGAAAGCAGTCATAAAAGCAATAGATAAAGCATAAGGACCTAGCACGGAGAATAGACAACCAAGAGTTATAAGCAAACAATGCTAGCACAGAAAATATATACACATAGAATGCAGGTGAAAGAAGGAAAAAGGATGCACCTGGGATCCTTGTAATAACAGTATATATAAAGAAAATTCAAAGTGATGGGAGGTATACCGATAATCTCAAAATAACGAGAAGGAAGGAAAGCAAGCCAACAATTGAAATAGAAATCACATACTAACAAAAACATGCCTAAGACATTAAATACCAAGATAAAGATAAATGTAATCCACTTAAAAGTCAAGCCTAAGATGGATTAATTAACCCACAAGTATCCAGATACGCTAAACAAGACCAGGATAAAACCGGAATCAAACTTCACAATCGTTCAGTAAGCTACACAATCAGAATCTCAGTGATATGGGACCCACTAGCCCCTTAATAACCTCAGTCCCAAGAATGGTGCCTCCACGGGCTAAACCACTCATCCAATCGATACCAAAAGTCCAAGCTAGATCTATAAGACGAAAGAAGTAATATAATCTACCTACAGTCCCAACAACCGCCCATACAACTGAGGAACACAATCAAGTGAAAACAAACCTTTCGGCCGCCCATACAACCGGAGCGTACACTGGACACACAACAAATAAGGGTGGAATCAGAGTGCCAAATGCATGATAATGATATGATGTAAAAGTAACCAATATGTTCCCCCTCAGGTACCTCAAGGGCCCATATAGAGGCAGGACTTATGGAAGGACTCTACCCGTGTACCTCTCCGACGCTGTACACCCCTCATCCGGTACATGCAACCCAAAGCCCCAGGTCCTGGATCAATAGGGTCCATGGAGGTCTACTCATAGACCACATACAAAACCATGCAATCTCATATAGTAGCTCAATACTCAGAACCTCGTAGTACATGCCCAAAATTGAACCGGGTCTAAAACAATAGTAGTAGTCTCAAAAGACCCTCTCAAGGAGTGCCCGAAGTATACTCGTATTTAAATCAGTGATAAAAGTCTCAATAACCCTCTCAAAGGGTTTCCAGAACATATCCAGGTCTAAATCAGTGATAAAAGTCTCAATAACCCTTTCAAAGGGTGCCAAGAATGTATCCGAGTTTAAATCAGTGATAAAAGTCTCAATAACCCTCACAAAGGGTGCCCAAAACGTATCCGGGTTTAAATCGGTGATAAAATCAAGTCAAGTGCTCTGCCCTGACGAGCCTAGAATCAGTAGGTAAACTAGTGTGAAATCATCCAAATCCTATTTTATCATCATCTATACCGAAAACAAGCCCCCGAGGCCATGCAAGGTTTAGAAAACTATCTATAGTAGGCCGAAAGCCAAAACAGTGATAAAATATGCAGGGAAAACCATTTTCATGGATGATATGCTTGCACACAGATATAAATTAGCCCAACGGCTCACAAATATTCCTACTGGCCCTGCACAGGCTCAACAGCTCTACAACAGACATAACCAACTTAAAATAAAATCTTTATGTCCGGGACTCGCAGACATTCCCAAATAACCCACCATCTATGTTCCAGAGTCAATACAGGGCCACACAGGACCACAAGGGTAATGTACAATACTACACAAATACTACAAACAACGTATGAAATAAATGGACAGAAAAGGCGGACAAGGTCTGGGGTTCCAACCTAATACAACCCACCCAAGGATACTAACTAATGTAGTTATAGCCTATATACGCAGAGTCTAGGTAGGGAAAGCCATAACCTACTTGTCATCTGATGACTAGCTATGAGAATGATATCATCAAGGCTCAAACTGCTCTGGGAAGCTCTAATTCATGAAACTTCTATCAACACAATAATCTAAACAATAAACCAAGACTAATGATACCCATAATTCTATGAATATAACCGGATCAAAATCTGAGTCACAAACGGGCCTGTGGGTCCTGCAACCCGAAACTGGAAACGAAAAACACCCAAGTGTTCCTTACCATCCTGTGAGCACATAATCAAAATTTGAGCATAAACGGACATGAAATGGGGCTCCAAAATTACCCACCCATTTAAGAATTTTAAGAGAAATTAAATGGAGAAAATGGGAATTAAAGAGAGGACTTACCCGTCTTAGAAGACAATAAAAGAGCTAGGATCGATGAAATATTATCCCCAAACAGTTGGGTTCAATAATGGTGAAATATGGTGTTCTTGAGAGTTTTGGCAATGGAGGATTGTAGGTGTTGTGTTTGGAGAAATGAAGATGGAAAAAGGAAAAACCAACTTAAAGCTGACTGCCTTGGCCTTCACGAACGCGGCCAAGGCGTCGCCTACGCGAAGAACAAAATGGGCGGCTGGCCAAATGCCCTTCACGAACGCGGCCAAGGCCCTGCAAAGAACAAAATTGGGGCAGCTGGATTTTGCCCTATGCGAACGCGGCCAACTCCCCGCATTCGCGATGAACAAAATGGGCTATGACAACAACCAACTATCAAGGGCAGACTTTCACACTTTGGGTCCCCGGGAATGCATTTGGGGTCCCGCGAACACAAATGACCTGAGCTATTTGACTAGAAACGGTATTCTGGATCTAATGGAATCAATAAAAATCCCATCAGAGGTCGATTTAATAAAAAGTGGGCCCCACACCCAAAATCAACTTTAGCCAACTATTTCTAAAACGGAACCCAATGGCCAAAATCAAGCCCGGAAGCCTCGGGACCTAAACCACTAGTCCCTCTAGCCTAAACTCGATGTTTCGAAGCTAACAATGCTGACATAATTTCCATCCGAGGTTGTCTTCTCTAAATATTGACCAAAGTCAACCAAGCAAGATAAACTGGCTTGAAAACACAGAACGAGAGAGAATTCCAAGCTGGAAAGCTCCTGGATACCGACCAACAGTCCTACTAGACCAAAGTCCACGCTCCGAAGCTAACGGAACTATCGGAATTTGATTCCGAGCATGTTCACCAAGAATGTTGACTGGAGTTAATAATTTCAAAAGCCTAAAGCTCTAAAACAAGGAACGCCAAAAAGACCAAGCAAACGGCCGGGCACCAAACTACCGGTCTTAGCAAGCCATAAGTGATTTGGGGTAGGGCCTCTACATGCAAGCTCTAACGGTACAAGAAAGGCGAACACGCGTAAATGACCGGGAGGGTTATTACATCATCCACTACTAAAAAGATGTTCATCCCCAAAAGTCAGGAAAGAAGTAAAGACTAGAGGTTAAAAGAATAGCAAATACGAAGCTCACACTACTCTCATGAACAACCCGGGTAGCCTCCTCGACCGAACGACACCCAACAGAACAAAACCAATGAAGGCAACCAAGCCTAAACTCCTTACTAACCAAGCTAGATTTCAAACTCAAACTCCAAAACTCCAAAGACCGGCCAATCCAGGCTGAACCTCAAGAATCTCAACCGGAAAATACCGACACCATACCAAAACCAGAGAAACAAGGTGACCAACACACAGAGCTCGAAACCTCGAAACCACAACCAAGTTTTACCAGAAAAGAAACCATCAACCCAAAACTCTAACTCATTAACTACAAATAGAAAGTTTCATACAAGTCGAACACTCAAACCATCCTCGAAGCATCAACTAACACACCGGAGATCCATAGTTCCCGCTTATACTTCACTATGAATGAAACCATCCTTTTCACTCAAACTCTTTCCAAACCAAGGTATATTCCATTAGCCCTTGCCCTTTAAGATAACAACTCGAAGCATACCTTTGGAAACTTGGGCTACCTGTCCTGACTGACCATCAACCAACGAACGAAAAATCTTGCTAACATCAACCTTGCTAAATGAACCCAACTAGACAACCCATCTGAAGCTTGCACATCCAAGTCAGGAAAGGCATGTACAAATACCCCGTGTTGACGGAGAAACTTCCAAACTATAGGATGAAACCAACCTCGCTGAATCAGACCAAATCTAAATTTTGTGAGTATAAATGCACCAGGCGATTTGTCCAACCAATCCAAACCAAAACCAAGATCCTGCAAGGAGTGTGGTAAGCCTACCATGAAGTCTGTAATCATCAGCTAAGCTCCCAACTCTAAGAAGTACTGCTGCTGCTCCAAATACTTGAACGCCATTTGGATTTGAAATTGCTTTACAAATCTCAACTCAAGAAGGAGTCTACCATACAACGAATATCAAGTCAGGACACCTCGTAGGCAAAGGAAAGGTGATTGAAGTCCAAAGTCACCACCTAGTTTTAGAAATTTTGTATAAACCATCAACTCACCTCTTTGGCTCAAATCAACCCCTCTACTGTATCACCACACAAACCAACCATCTAGAAACACACAACATACCAAACTTCTAGCCCATACTAGACGAGTCTAACCAACACTAGAACCCCATATAAAAAACAACCCTTAAAGACCCAACTAAACAAGTATTTCAGACTCTCGCTAACGAAGACCACAATCAATCTCAAAGTACCATTAGAACTCATAATAGGCTCGCTAATCTTACCTTGCACAACCTGATCACATAAAGCATACACCACTACTGAATCTCGAACCCACGCCACTGAGTCTATACAACTAGGGTAGAAGGAACCTTGTACTAATTAGAACACCGCTGATCTCTGGAATGTCCAGCCTAACTCAAGGGTTAGCCAAGGACTAGGTGTCCAAGGCCAACTGTCACTCCATAACTGAAAATGGTTAACCTAAGTTGTCCGAACTCAATGCCTTCCAACCCAAGAAGCTGCAACCAAAAGAACCAACCATGAACCATCCATAGTAGTTTGCTAGCCCACGAGTCTGAAACCTAATCTTGAAATTGCCAACCAGATCCTCTATCGAACCCATATGCTGCCAGTGAACCTTTAGGAGCCAAAGTCAACCACGCTTTGAATAACAAATCATCCAATCTATTGATGCTACTAAACCCCAAACTGCTCAAAGAAAAAGCCACTGCAATCTGTAAATAGCCGAATCAAATCACCAACCTATAAACCAAAGCAATCTCTCAGTCGTCACCCCAGTCAGCTACTAGAACACACAAGCACGAACAAGGAGTCATCTCCCTTCTATCTCAACTAAACAAAACCCTTCCTTGGAATATACCGAACCTTACAAATCCTTTCTCAAATAAGAACCCGAGGCCATTCCCTTAGCTTCCAAATTTACATTTGTCAAAGCTTAACAAGGCAGGAGAAGAATGGGCTGGATGCCCAACTTACCCAAACTGCTATGATTTCAACACAACCATGATGCCACAATCGAAAGCTCAACCAGAAAATTATGATCGAAAAATCACTCCAACTGGAACTGGGGAAAACAATAAGACAACACAACCGAATAAGAAACTGAAGGAGACTATGAAAACAAACCACATACCTGTCAACCTTCTAAGCCAACCAAACTAGGGGAGGGTCGACTCTAAACACCCGAGAAAACCAAACCAATCAAAGCATGCTAGCATAACCGACACCTCTCAACTTAAGACAAAATCTCAAACTCCAGCACAACCACCGGTAACACCAAACCAACACAAAATCATCTAGCAATGCTAGATAACAGCCTAGGCAACTACCATCTAGGACTGATCAACAAGAAAGACTCAATCACAAGTCCAGAATTACAATAAAACAGGGATAAACCCAACCAAAAATAGAATAACTAGAACTACCCACGAGCTACAACTCCGGGTAAACACCTCACAAAGATAACTCACCCCATCCACTACTAAGGAATAAACTACCATGGAAACAGTGCATAGATACTATAACTCAGGTAGCCAAACAACGAAACAAGCAACAAGTAGGCATATAAGCAAATAAATGATAGAAGGGAAGGAATCGCATCGCGAACAGGACTATCACAATACAAAGGTAACAAGAGCCTTACCTGGAGCAGCGATATTAGGAACCTCTACCTCCAACCCACCAAGAGGGGCTTCAACCTGATGGGATCTAACTCTGGACTAAGTAGTCAAAGCTGAGGGCTCAACCATCCCTCATCGGAGATAATCTCTAGAAAAGTGACCAAGCACTCCAGAATCATAACAACTAGGCTGACCGGGATACACAATCGTGGGGAAATTCCTAGCAAAGTGCCCACGCTTACCACATCAAAAGCAAACCCTACTGAATAAAGCTGGACTGGAAGAGCTCGCTAAACCTAACTGACCACCACGGCCTACACACTTGGAATACACACCTTGAAGAATCTGACCCATACCATGCTTACTAAGTTCAACATATCCTGTACCACCACCCTATTAAAACATGTGGAGTAACTGAAACTGGCCTGGTTGATAAAAAGTAATAGAACCTATCTCTGGTGGAGAATCCCCTACCTCGAGTCTGCGAACCTCGGGAACTGTCCTGGCGGAGATGATTCTTAGCACTACCTCTATAAGCCTCATGGCATAAACCCTTAGCCCAAGCATGATCGACCACCTGACAAAAGGTAGTCCCAACTGTAACCAAGTGCTCGATCGCTAAATGGAGCGATGAAATCAAACCTCCTATGAAGCTTTAAACCCTATCAAACTCTGAAGGCATAGTCCTAGCAGTATGTATAACCATCTCGTGAAACCTCTCCTCATAGTCCAACACTGACAAACAACCCTGCTGAAGAACTAGAAGCTCAACCCTAACTGAAGCACTGTTTGTAGAATCAGGTACTAAAATATCCACCAGAGGACTCAAAGTCCTAGCCACAGTGTCCTGAAGAACTAGGGTAGCATGAACCCCTACCGGAGGCTGGGCTGGCCTCACACCCCCTATATGATGCGATATACTCTTACTCTGAATTATTAGCGCTGATAGAAGCACGGAGGCAACAAGCACAGAAGCCTCGATAACACTCACTGTCAAACTCGTCTTAGGCATCTAAGAAGGAATGAAACAACTGAAGTTTAGAACCTAATAGAGTTAGGAACGCATGATAAGGAGCCAAGAAAGATGAAACTTTTCCTAACAATGCCCTGTAGCTTCACGTAGATTAGATACGAATGTCATCATACCGATCTGCGGGACTCTACTTAGACACTTGCTTCTGTACCACGACACTGGTGAACCTAGAGCTATGATACCAAGCTGTCACGACCTAATTTCTCAGGTCATGATGACACCTACAACCCCCCAGTAGGCGAACCAATCACCGTAGCCTGGAATGGTTAGTAATGGGCTACTACCTAACTAATACACACAATAAACATAAAATAAGCAAAAGCAGAATATAAAGATAGACAAAGCGGAAGCAAAATGCAAATATATACATAATGAAACTACACCAACCCCAAGACTTGGTATCGACATTACATAAGCTTCTAATGGAATACAAGTGCTAGAAGTAACAAAAGATAAGCAAACTATCTCCGAATATATACAAGAGTAACAGTACAACAGATGAGATGTAGACAAGCCCGAACCGTCAGGCGCTCACCCTGGTCTCGAATCTCCTAAAAGCTGTACGAGTCTCCAACGCGATCAACAATGAAAGCTCAACTAATATCTGCACCAAGAAGTGCAGAAGTATAGTATGAGCACCAATTGCTAAGCAAAGGGTACCCAGTAGGCATCATCGACCGACTGAGCGCATATAAGATATAAAAATAGTAAATAGCAAATAGCAAGAAAGCAGTGACGGAAGCAATAGATAAAGCATAAGGAACTAGCACAGAGAATAGACATACAAGAGTTATAAGCAAACAATGCTAGCACAGAAGATATATACACATAGAACGCAGGTGAAAAAAGGAAAAAAGGAGGCACCTGGGATCCTTGCAACAATAGTATATATAAAGAAAATTCTTAAAGATGGGCGGTATACCGATAACCTCAAAATAACGAGAAGGAAGGAAAGCAAGCCAACAATTGAACTAGAAATCACATACTAACAGAAACATGCCTAAGACATCAAATACCAAGATAAGGATAAATGTAATCCACTTAAAAGTCAAGCCTAAGATGGAATAACTAACCCACAAGTATCTAGATACACTAAACAGGACTAGGATAAAACAGGAATCAAACTTCACAATCATTCAGAGAGCTACACAATCAGAATCTCAGTGATATGGGACCTACTAGCCCCTCAATAACCTGAGTCCCAAGAATGGTACCTCCACAGGCTAAACCACTCATTCAATAGCTACCAAAAGTCCAAGCTAGCTCTATAAGATGATAGAAGTAATATAATCTACCCATACTCCCAACGGCCGCCCATATAATCGAGAAACACAATCAAGTGAAAACAAACCCTTCGGCCGCCCATACAACCAAAGTGTACACTGAACACACAGCAAACAGGGGTGGAATAGGAGTGCCAAATGCATGATAATGATATGATGTGAGAGTAACTAGTATGTTCCCCCCCAGGTACTTCAAGGGATCATATAGAGGCAGGACCCTTGGAAGGACTCTACCCATGTACCTCTCTGATGCTGTACACCCCTCATCGGCACACGCAACCCAAAACCCTAGGTCTCAGATCGACAGGGTCCATAGAGGTCTACTCGTAGACCACATACAAAATTGCACAATCTCACATAGTAGCTCAATACTCGGAACCTCATAGTATATGCCCAAAATTGAACCGGGTCTAAAATAGTAGTAGTAATCTCAAAACACCCTCTCAAGGGGTGCTCAAAGTATACTCGAGTCTAAATCAGTGATAAAAGTCTCAATAACCCTCTCAATGAATGCCAGAATGTATTCGACTCTAATCAGTGACAAAAGTCTCAATAACCCTCCCAAAGGGGGCCCAGAGCGTATTCGGGTCTAAATCAGTGATAAAATCAAGTCTAGTGCTCTGCCCTGGCGAGCCTATAATTAGTAGGAAAACCAGTGTGAAATCATCCAAATCCTATTTTATCATCATCTATACCGAAAATAGGCCCCTGGGGCCATGCAAGGTTTAGAAAACCATTTATAGTAGGCCCGAAGCCAAAAAAATGATATAACATGCAGGGAAAACCTTTTTTATG
This sequence comes from Jaltomata sinuosa, assembly GCA_003996215.1. NCBI lineage: Eukaryota > Viridiplantae > Streptophyta > Magnoliopsida > Solanales > Solanaceae > Jaltomata > Jaltomata sinuosa. The sequence goes on along the minus strand of QJPP01000883.1, from coordinate 369,003 downwards.
GATGATATGCTCGCACACAAATATAAATTAGCCCAATGGCTCACAAATATTCCTTCCGGCCCTGCACAGGCTCAACAGCTATACAACAGACATAACCAGCCTAAAATAAAAGCTCTATGTCCAGGACTCACAGACATTCCCAAATAAGCCACCATCTATGTTCTAGAGTCAATACAAGGCCACACAGGACCACGAGGGTAATGTACAATACTACATGAATACTACAAACAACATATGAAATAAATGGGCAGAAAGGAGGACAAGGTCTGGGGTACCAACCTTATACAACCCATTTAAGAATACTAACTAATACAATTATAGCCTATATACGCAGAGCCTAGGTAGAGAAAGCTATAATCTACCTGTCATCCAATGACTAGATGTGGGAACAACATCATCCAGGCTTGAACTACTCCGGGAAGCTCTAATTTGTGAAACTGCTATAAAAACAATAATCTACACATTGAAACAAGACTAACGATACCCATAATGCTATGAACATAATCGGGTCAAAATCTGAGTCAGAAATGGGCCAGCGAGCCCCATAACCCGAAATCAGAAATGAAAAATACCCAAGTGTTCCTTACCATCCGAGAGCATAAGCTCAAAATTATAGCAGAAACAGACATAAAATGGGGCTCCAAAATAGCCCACCCATTTATGAATTTCAAGAGAAATTAAATGGAGAAAACAGAAATTAAAGAGAGGACTTACCTGTCTTAGAAGCCAATAAAAGAGCTAGGATCGATGAAATATTATCCCCCAATCAGTTGGGTTCAATAATGGTGAAATATGGTGTTCTTGGGAGTTTTGGCAATGGAGGATCGGAGGTGTTATGTTTGGAGAAATAAAGATGGAAGAAGGACAAGCCAACTTAAAGTTGACTGCCTTGGCTTTCGCGAACGCGGCCAAGGTGTTGCCTACGCGAAGAACAAAATGGGCAGCTGGCCAAATGCCCTTCGCAAACACGGCCAAGGCCCGAGAAAATGAAGAACAAAATTGGGGCAACTGGATTTTTCCCTATACGAACGCGACCAACTCCCCGCGTTCACGATGAACAAAATGGGCTATGAAAGCAACCAGCTATCAAGGGCAGACTTTCACACTTTGGGTCCCCAAGAATGCATTCAAGTCTCCCGAACACAAACGACCTGAGATATTCCACTAAAAATGGCATTCTGGATCTAATGGAATTGACAAAAATCCCATTGGAGATCGATTTAAAAAAAGTAGCCCCCATGCCCAAAATCAACCTTTAGCCAACTATTTTCAAAATGGAACCCAATGGCCGAAATTAAGCTCGGAAGTCTCTAGACCTAAATCAATGGTCCCTCTAGCCTAAACTTGATGTTCCAAAGCTAACAGCGCTGACGGAATTTCCATCCGAGGCTGTCTTCTCCAAATATTGACCAAAATCAACCAAGTAAGCCCAACTGGCTTGAAAATACAGAATGAGAGAGAATTCTAAGCTAAAAAGCTCGCAAATCCCAACCAAAAGTCCTACTAGACCAAAGTCCATGCTCCAAAGCTAATGGAACTATCAGTGTTCAATTCCAAGCACGTTCACCAAGAATGTTGACTGGAGTCAACGATTTCAAAAGCCTAAAGCTCTAAAATAAAGAACGGTCAAAAAGACCAAGCAACTGGCCCGAGCACCGAACTACCGATACCAGCAAGCCATAAATGACTTGGGGCTGCTACAGGCAAGCTCTAACGATACAATAAAGGCAAACATGCGTAAATAATCGGGAGGGTCATTATTTTCTTGAAATTTATTCTTTAGCATGAAAAAGGTGTTTGGGTAGCTAGATTGACAAGTCATGAAGAAAGAAAGAAGAAAACAATATCATATGTATAGGGTTTTAAATCTTAAAATTATAACCAAAGTTTACTTGTGGATGGTGTGGTTATTTAATCTAATGAAAATGTAAAGTGTTACTTGTGTGCCATGATTTAAAATCGTACGCCATGACTAACACCTAAAGAGTTGCTACTATTTGCATGAAAAATCATCTGGGAGAAAACTAAGTTAAATTTATAAAATAGAATTAAAGGCATCTGAATTAGGGTTGATCATGTTTTCTTTCTTTTTCGACTAGGAATTATTGAGAAAAGTAGATAAAAATAATATTAATGACTGGAAATAAAATGCTTGTTATAATCAATATATGAAGATTAATGATGAGAGAGATGTTATCTATTTATAACTTGAGATAGCTTGTTACAAATGAGAGATGAGATATATTCTACTCCCACGCAAGGGTTTATTTATAGGGCAAAAGCTCTGGATAAACTTACCAAAAAGAACTAGTCTAGATTCTATCAAAAGTCTATCCTAGATTACACTTGAGTACTATCACATGCATGGCTGCAAGTTAACACATGTTTTGAGGTTGGTTAGCGATAGTTTCGTTATCATTGTGCTTTGCACCTTGGATAAAATCAAAAATATGGCCTTGGAGACATCGCTTTCCCCAGGCCAAAGTGGGTGTTGTTCAGATTTGGAGACTTCCTTCATTATCTATGGCAAACTCTCGACTTTGGGGTTAATTATGGTCAAGTATATAAACAACCTCCATCGGTCTCTTATTCACTCTGGGGTCCATATCAAGTGTCGAAATTAATGTTAGCCTAAACAAGGATCATGGTTTTTACCCTCATACCTCTGAAGCATTGTGTTCTCTATCAACACATTAATCATCAAAGTAAAGTAGAATCAGTAAAATGTGTGTGATTAAGTAGATAGTTCAAATAAAATAAATAACAAAAATTTAATAGTACATGTCTAACAAGTCACTCATATCCCGAATAGACTATCAAGGAGCATTACTGGAATCTGAATACATAAGTTGAACTATAACCCAAAGCAGAAATAGACAATAGCTTGAATACCACAACGACTAATGTGGTTGGCTCACCTCAACTGAACTCTGATAAGGACTTGAATAGGATTAGAGTTGACCAGTAATTGTACTGGTAGAATAATTTGCATTGTCAGTTTGGTTGCGATCTAAGCACTGAAAGAATCAGGTTTTTTGAGCAATTAATCAAGAAAGTAATTGCAAACTATAAATCAACACAAGAATTTTATGTGGAAAACTTCTTACTTTGTGGAGTAAAAAACCACGACCTAACTTTGTAGAACTTTACCAAACTCTTACACTAAACACAAGCCCAAACTCCAAAGAGGTTTAGAACTTCCCTAGTAACAATAAAGAACTTTCTCAATAATTCTGCTTTTTCCCTCTTAATCTTCAATGACCCTACACTAGTAAATAAAATCCCTTAAACAAGACAACACCTACTAAAATTTATAAGAGTAATCAAGATCCTATCTTGAAATCACTCCAAGAAAATTAGTAATTACAAACTAAAGAATTGTATTAATAAAACTTGATAGGAACATGTTCTTTGTCTTAGCAGTAGCTTTTTCTTCCTGACTCTTCATATAAAACTGAGAACAATCTGAGGAATCTGTCTTTTGGTATGGTTAAACTCCAGAGGTTGGATATCGTGTTGTTTATATAGGAGTAAGTAACAACTTTCCATTTAACTGATCTAACTTAGAATTTGTTCAAGTTCCGTCATGAATCAAATATTAATTTGACTTGGTCTTCTTCTTGGTTGAGCATATTAGCTTCTTGATCTCCTTATTTTAAACTAATTCTATGTGTAATTTTATGATAACTTTTCTTGTATAGCCTTTTAGTTCCTTGATGAATTGAGTTCTCTCATATTATAAATCTCTGACAAATCCTGATGCACGTGAACAACCTTAATCTTCATTTATCTTGACAGTCACTTTCTCTACTAAGAGGAACAGATTCTCTGATGAGTTTCTTTGACAGTGTTTCTTATATATTTACTTCTTGAAGATCTGAGAGGATCTAGTTCTTGATATTTTTTACTTCAACCTTCAGCATGTAGATTGACACTTGTATACTGTTTATTAATCATCAAAACTTCACATGATCTTAAAAGTAGATCAAGAGATAATAGTAGAATTTACCTTCTTTTGATGATGACAAGCCCATAGCAGCTTCATAAGTCTTATTTTGTACTCTCGAGCATGTTCAATATTCATGAGTGTTTGGTCTGCATCTCCCCCTTTAATCATAGCTCCTATATTAACAATCTTCACCCTAAGATCTAACTACTTTGTTGTTAAACACTTATAACTTTATATCGATACAACAGGATTCATACACAAGGTTTGTAAGCTCGCATAATTCACCCTTGATTTTAGAAAGATTTCTGGGCTTCCTAAGTTAGTAGGCTTTAGCAACTTCTAGCCTCTTCTAGTTTATACAAGTAATTAGATTGCATGACTAAGGAAATTTCTATGAACTTACTTAACAAGCTACATGACTAACCTTTCATTCATCGCATCGTGTTACATGGCTATAATAACTTACCTTCTATTAATTGCAACCCTATAGATTGATAGGTTTGAGAATCTGATCATAACCATATATTTTTTCAAAGAAACATTCTCCCGTATGTCTCCCTTCAAAAATATTCTTCAACTTCTGTATAAGGACCAGGTTCTTCAAGTATAATTTTATTTTCAAGTGTTCAATTGTATGGTGCAGTGGCAACTTACTTCGTATTTTTCTCTTTGAATCCTTATCTTCTAGCTCTCCTCAGGACATTATCTTCATCTTTAATATACTAATTGCTTCAAAGTAGAGCCAGGTTCCTTTATAAATGAGAACACGTTTCTTTGCAATTCAATCCCATAGAATATGAATACATTGGGTTAATCCAGAATTGAAACTCTGAACATATATGTGAATGGAACAAAGATAGTACCAAGTGAAAGTCTTTTGTGAACATTACAATGTCAATTTCAAACCCAAAAACTTATCAATCATAAATAGAAGATTTTTGTATCCATCATCTTAATCCATAAGGACAAAATCAGATAGACAAACACATTCACTTCCATACTACTACTACTAAACAACAACAACAACAACATACCCAGTGTATTCCCACAAAAGTGGGGTCTGGAAAGGGTAGAGTGTACACAGTCCGTACCTCTATCTCAAAGGTGAGGTAGAGAGACTGTTTTCAATAGACTTCTAGCTCAAGACAAAGACAATCTAAAAAAAGACATAATAGAGATACAAGAAACAATAGGTAGTACCAAAAGAACAAATAGTAATAGAAACAAGACTACCATAAAATAATACTACAATCAATCTACCCAACAACATGTATCACTAAGACTCCAAGAACAAGAACTACAAGCATAGTTGTAACGACCAAGTCCGTCATTACTGGTAAACCTTTTGTGTCAAGTTTCGAGTTAAAAAACTTCTGGGTTTGGGAGTATGAAATTTTGGGCTAGGCTAGTCTCGACCAGTTTTGGAGCGAGGTTTGGTCTAGGGTAATCCGGGTGAGGATTCAATGATGTATCTTGTATTGAGATAGTTTTTCCATTAGTTAAGATGTTAAGGAGTCCAAGAGACTTTTTAGAAATGAATTCGGGTAAGTAGAACTCCGGTATTAAGGTTGACATAAAGGGGTTGTTCTGGAACATCAGGATTTAAGGTGTGTTGTAAAATATATACTTTTGTGAGATTTTTGAGGTTCTATCCCATGTCAACCGATATAGCGGTTGACACTGTGCTACCACAACCATTGTTATAGCAAAATAATTTCTGCTATAGCAAAAGTCAACGCCGATCAACACCGCCATAGTGGTCAGTTCCGCTACAACGGTGCTACTATAGCGGTGTATGGACCTCTATAGCAGACTGAGTTGGGTATTATGTTGAAACTTCCCCAAAAACATTCAAAAACTTTCAAGAATGTTTTGGGGAAGGGTAGAGATGAAGGGAGATGAATATCAATGAATTTCCACCAAACTATGTCAAAAAGGTAAGGTTTTTGCTCCCCTCTTTGTTATTTCAATTCTCAAACCTTAGAAACTATAATCTACAAGTTTGGGGAAAGGTTTGGGTTAACCTAAGGATATGGAATCTGGGGGATAAGGGGGATTCTAGGATGTTGAATTCTTGGTTATGTTGCTTATGGGCTTTTCATGCCTTAATCACCCGATTCCCTAAATTTAATCATAAAAATAGTGGGTTAGGACAAATTAGTTGTGGGAAAGCACGGGAATGGGTGGAATGATTATAGTATTAGCCTAGGGATTGGGATTTTATATAATTCAGGTATTTTAGGCCATTAGACTGATATTGGCATATTGTATAATCAGTTTTAGACAAGAACAAGCAAAGTCTTTGAAAAATGGGAAGGCTCCGATCCAGTAGAGCTTTTGAGTTATTCGAGATAGGTGATGGTTACTGTTTTTCCTAGTATGTAATATGTGTTCATGTACTATCGCTTAGTACTGTTTGAGTTTGCATGCTTAAGAAATGGGATTAGGAATGTGTAGCTATCCTGTGCCAATTATGTGAAATGAATTGGGTTTGGTTGCTTGTAGGTTTATAAGTGTGATATTGTTCGTTATTTATTAATTTGTTGGATTGTGTATGACATTCATTTGGCTCAGGTACCACACATGGTACAGGTTACATATTGGTTGGCTCAGGTACCATGCCTGGTATGGGATATTTAATTGTTGGCTCTGGTACCATGCTTTGTATGGGTTCTGTAATGGTTGGCTCGGGTACCACACCTGGTACTGGTTTGATTTTACTTTCATTGATTGTATTCTGATGATGGTTTCATGAGTGGACCTAGTTGTATTCTTGATATATGGTTGTGAATGATGGCCCTTGAGAGGACATGTGGTTGTACGTAACTGTGGGGTTGGTCATAGTGTGGACCGAGATTGCATGTTAAACACTTAGGTTTTGTCTGAGGGATCTGTAGTTGGTCCGGGTTATTTGAAAGCGGTATATGTTATTATCATGGTGTATTGTGCAATGGATTTCAGACTTGTTATATGTGGTTGGTAATCTAGGGGAAAGACTTAGAGTATAATTTTATTGCTGGCTTGTATTACATGTTTACCTTACTTTACTCAACTTTAGTTTATTGTTCATATCTTGTTTATTGGAGCTGGACGATGATCCTACCAGTACATGGTGGTTGTGTATTGATTTTGTACTTGCTTTTCTTTTGTGAGTACAGGACATCTTCCGGCGGCTGACACACAACCTCAGTTGTAGTTTCAGAGATTTAAGATCCCAAGGGTGAGCTACTCTTTCGGCTTCCATGGTTTCATCCAGTATATTTTTGGTTCTTTGTTTTGGACCTGATGTCATGCCCCGAGCCTATACCCTAGATATAGCATGGTGCTTAGAGTCACAAGTGACCCTAAGCTAACTCATGGCCTGGCATACTATTGATATACAGACTGAAAGATAATGCGAAAGCTGAAATGTGCTGAGCTCTTGAAAGAAATTTTAAAACAAAATAATCTTTCATAAACTGAGATACAATAGCATTTGAAAACTGATACAAGTAACTGACTGACTGTTTGACTATCTATGAAGCCTCTACTAACACTGACTATGGTTAGTCGGGACATGACCCCCGACTATATTTAATCAATGTATAACAACTAAAATAACCACTATAACTACTAATTGACTGGAGTTACTGGAAAAAGGAGAACTCGTTCCCTTCTAGCTTGAAGCTGCAATCTATTTGACCATGATCCTGGAAGTTAGCAGTAAAACCTGCATCATCAAAAGAATGCAGCACAAAAAGGTATGCGATCGGTACTTTGAATGTACTGATCATGTGGGATAATGCACTAACTTTGGAATCATGAGAAAACATGTATACTGAAAGCATGGCTGAAAACTGGACTAAGTGTAACATCTGAAGTACATAAGTCAAAACTGTAAAACATAAGCCTTTTTATTGAAAAGGGTGTAAGTCCCATCTCTGAACTGTAACTGTGAGATCATAATATTTTAAGATAAGTAAAGCCTTTACTTAGGAAACCCATGGACTGGAAAGATAAATTCTATCTGTAAATCATGAAATAGTACAACTGAAAAGTCATGTTTAAAGTAAATCCTTAGGTGAGTTCCTTCTACTTAACATGCTAAAAATACTGATATAGTGTACTGAATGCAAGCTGAAAGATATAAGTTGATGCAATGACCAAGTATATAAACATGCAACTGTATAATACTGAACTGACTAACAGAATACAAGGTCATGCAATAATGAATATGGACTGTGGGAGCTACTATTAACCGACATACCCCAAGCTGAGCTAATTATGGGGCCAACCTGTAACCCTGGATGGAAGTGGTGTTCATACCTTGCCAAGGGTACAAACAAATCTGACGTGGATCTACTAAACTGATGTCCACAAGGGACAAGGGTGTCCAACCTAATCTAACAACTGACCCATTTGACACCTATAGTGGCGCCGTAGTTCTGAGACTTAGAGACTACTACTAAAGGTCTCAGCCTAATCTGCCAACTGAGCCTTCATCCCTTCGTCCGCTCGGTGCTAAGCCTACTCCCAACTGAATATAAAGTAATGAGTGCAACTGAAATACTAGATAGCTCAAATATACTGATGTTTTGAGAATGCAAAATATTACTGAGGCTGAAGCATTCTAATAATATAATTTTGACTAACTGAGTGCCTGACTAATAATGCATGAGAACGGTTTATAACATGTGACATATCTGAATGTCAAAACTGTTCATATTTAAAACATATTTTGTAGATCATATAAAGTAGGCCGAAGCCCGCTAAATCATGCATAGTTCTTTTGTATTTAAAACAACTGGACTGAAGTGATTGGAAATCATGATTACTTGTCTGGAAGCCAAAAGCCATAGTTGAAATCATCATGAGGAAACTTAAACCTGTTTAGACTGAATGCTGACAAGCTGAACTAAATTCTGAAGAGAGAGCTAAATTCTAAGAAAATATTGTAAATCAAGCTAAAACATTCTTCTCCCAAATATCTTGGGTTTTGAAATCTATTTGCAGGAATTCATGTAAAAAGCATTCTAACAAGGCCAGTAGTTATGTAGAATCATCATGAAATCGAATTCATAATGAAACACATGTTTGGGTAAGAACCCTAGAAACATAACTTGTAAATTCATACTGAAATATGAAACTTTGGTAATTAGGGTGAAAGGAAACCCTCATTGGAATCCCACATACCTGGTTGTTGAAGAATCTTGAACTATCTTGAAAGTTGGAAGCTTTGGAGAAGAACCCTAGGTCTAAACTTTGGAGAAGAACACTCTTTTCTTCTTTGAAATGGACTTGAGAGAAAGAATGAGGAAAACTGATAGCTTGGAGGTATTTTACTTAATAAAATAAGCCTCCAACTATTTATATTCAGAGCTAAAAGAAGAAGGAATGATCTGAAATACCCCTGGGGAATTAAATTAAAAACTGCTAAAATTCTCGGAATATCGAACCAAGGATTGGTTGACAGGCCATGGTTCTGAATGATGGACCGTCAACTGAGTCGTGGTTCTATCCTTCAGTTCTGGGGTTCTCTGAAGGTGATTCCATGAGTTACATGATAGACCGTCATTTGAAACGACGACCGAAATCACCCATGGAAATCTGGAAGAAAGGCTGAAAATTGACAAACCACGGGTCATACTATGGACCGTGGTTTTGGTCTATGAATCGTGGACAACCTCGTTGTTTTGAAGGTGAAAATTCTATATTGTAGATCTATTTTCACGAGTCACAGTACGGACCGTGGTTAAGAACCACGATTCATCATCACGTCTGTGGTCACTGACACTACTGCAGTAAAATGCCCATAACTTTTTACTTCAGACTCGGATTAATGCGCGGTCGGTGGCGTTGGAAAGAAGACTCAAAACCTTTAATTCAGTGGGTACTAGGCTACCTAACTCTTCATATTTTATGAGGTGTGATCATTTGAAGTTGACACTTGTAGAATCTTACATGAAAACTTCTTGGGTTGGGGTGCTTCCAAATTAACTTGCTTCTAGGAGTTTCTTATGAAAATGATTCACATCCAAAGCACTCACCACACTAGGAAAATTCTCATTACATTCATGTAAATGTTTTAGATCTTAACTTAGAATTTTTGGGGTGTTACACCCGAATTCTTTTGTTTTTGGGGTTGCATCCTTATTTCTTTTCTTGATAGTAGTAGATGTTTTGGTACGATTACTTTCAGATTCTAGGGGATTTCTTCAGGATCTTGTTTATTTTAATTTTGATGGGGAATGTTAGTTTATTTTTAATGCAAACTAGTTTTGACCTATTAGAATTGCTAAGTGTTGGGTCGATATTCGTTCGCTCATCCGGTGGCTTCGGGTGGGTGTCACTCACGGTGGATTGGATTGTGACAAAGATGGTATCAGAGCCCTAGGTTCATTGATCTCATCATACCAAAATGGGTCTAGAAGAGTCTTGCAAAATGGTACGGAGACATCTCTGCTTTTCTTTGAGAGGCTATAGGACTTTAGGAAACTATCTCCTCTTTATTCCTTCATGCTAGAACTTGATTCCAATTGGTATATGGTGATATAAATTGGTATCTAACTCCTTTCACTCTTTTGTCTGCAGATGGTTAACATGAGAAATAATGGAGCACGAGCAGCGGTCTCGATGGCCCAGTGGTCAGAGGGAGAGGAATGAGCAGGGAAGAGGCCGAGGTAGGGCAACACCTGCCAGGGGTGGAGCTCAGGCAGCTGCAGGTGCAAGGAAGGTGAACCCTCCCCCACCCCAAGATCAGGTTGAGGAGGAAGTTGAGGTTGTTTTTGAGGAATGCGTGGAATAGGAAGATGCAGCGATGGATGGAGGTGCAAGCCTTCCCCATATAACGCCTTAGGCATTTCAGCAGGTGTGGACTTTTCTGAGTGGATTGGTTGGTACTGGAGCCACCCCACGGGTAGTGCAGATCAAGTTTTGGGCACCCAGCCAGCGGCTATAATAGCTCCTCAGATGGATGCGATGTGGGGTACTAATGACTTTTTCCGTCCGATGCTAGGCCCGATTATGACTGGGAATGATCATGAGATGATGACTATGTTTTTGAAACTAAAACCTCCTACGTTTCAGGATACTGAGAAAGAGGATTCTTATGAGTACATTTTGGACTATTATGAGAGATTGCATAAGGTAGGCATTATGCAGCAGCATGATGTAGAGTTCGTCACTTTCCAGCTATAGGGTGATGCTAAAAAGTGGTGGAGGTATCATGTGGAGTGTCAGCCATCAGCTTTGCCTCCGCTGACCTGGACAGAGTTTCATGCTCTTTTCTTAGAGAAGTATATGCCCCATACTTTGTGAGATTGTAAAAAGGATGAATTTCTGTCTCTAGAGCAGGGTAAGATGTCAGTATCAGCCTATGAGGCCAAATTTCATGCCTTATCCCATTTTTCTACTCACCTTTTGGGTGCAGAAGAGGAAATGATTCATCTATTTGTGAAGGGCCTAAATACTGAGTTGCAGGTAATGTCTGTGGATATGACTTCAGCGGGGAAGAGTTTTAATGAGGTAACAAATTATGTGAAGAAATTAGAGGGGGTCAGGCAGGTTGGGAAGGCAAAGGTGTTAGCCAAGAAGTCCCAAAATGAAGGTAACTACAGTGGTTCATACTCCAGGGGTCACAACTAGTAGGTGTATTCTACTCGTCTTATTCAGTCAGCCTTGCCAGATTCTATAGGTGGTCGTCCGAGAGCTAGTCAGTTCTCATCTTCTAGAGCCAGGGGGCTTCTTATACTTCTACTAACAAGCCTACTCTTGACCATGTATGCTTTCATTATGGTGAATCGGGTCACTTTAAGAGGGAGTGCCCCAACAGGAAGACAGGTAATCAGACTCAGCAGTAGTCTAAGACCGTGGTCCCAAAAACTAGAGGTGGTTATGCTAGGGGTCATCCACAGTGTGGGTGAGGTAACTTCTAAGGACGCTGGGGAGACAGAGGGAATAGAGGCGCGGGCAGAGGTGTGGCATAGCCAGCCAGGGAAGTTGCTCGAATTAATGACCGAGCCCATTGTTATGCTTTTCTAGGGAAGTCTGAGGCTGAGGCATTAGACACAGTGATCACAGGTACAATTCTAGTCTGTGATAGGATGACTTCTGTACTATTTGACCCAGGTTCTACTTACTTTTATGTGTCTGTGAATTCTTCTTTAGGTCTGAATTTGGTTTTTGATGTACTTGATTCCCCTATTCATGTTTCTACCCAAGTCGGAGAGTCTGTGATAGTAACTCATATTTATAGTACTTTTCCTGTGGTATTTGTGGGGCTGCAGACTTGGGTAGATTTGGTCATTCTGGACATGTTGGATTTTGATGTTATTTTAGGGATGACCTGGTTGTCTCTATGTCATGCAGTGTTGAATTATAATACTAAGACTGTAACTCTAGAGATTCTGGGTAAGGATAGACTAGAGTGGGAAGGTTTGTACAAGTCTAAGACGGCTAAAATCATATCATTCATCCTGGCTAGGAAGTTAGTGGGAAGATGATGTTTGGCCTTCTTGGCTCATTTTTGGGACGATAGTGTAGAGTCCCCATCGATTGAGTTAGTTTTAGTAGTTTCAGAGATTCAGGAGGTGTTTCACAGATTTTCCTGGCATGCCTCCGGACAAAGATATTGACTTTTGTATAGACTTGGAGCTGGGCACTCGCCCGATTTCAATTCCTCCTTACCGCATGGCTCTGACAGAGTTGAGGGAACTTAAGACTCAGCTTCAGGAACTCTTAGATAAATGTTTTATCCATCCCAGCGCTTCACCTTTGTAATGACCCTTCCGGTCATTTACGCATTTTCGCCTTTCCTGTACCGTTAGAGCTTGCCTATAGTGGCCCCAAGTCATTTAAGGCTTATCAGGACTGGTAGTTTGGTGCCTGGGCCATTTGTTTTGTCTTTATGGTCGTATGATAAGTTTTGAAGTCAAGAAAGTCGGCAAAAGTTATCATAAGTTTCTTTAATAAATTTTCTGAACTTAGGTTCAAATGTCTCAGAGCTTTTCTCTCAATATATAAAGAGTTATAAGTCCCCCGACTACCAAATTGAAGTTCTACGAGTCTAGTTTCCAATGCATAAAACCTCACATAAAACCGATCTTGGAGTAAAAAGTTATGACTATTTTACCGTGGACTGTCTGGGCAAAAATCGGGTTGCGAACCGGGTCGGGTCAAAATTGATTTAAAGCTTCAAATCCACGTTTTAAAACTCCAAAATAATTCTGAAAAAGAGAGAAACCATAAGGGAGGGTTCCAAGAGAGTTCTTGAGTGATCAAGGTGCATTTTTGGTGATTTCTATCGGTAAAGTTTGCCCCCGTGCCTAGAAACGCGATCTCTATGCGTGACAAATATTTTCCCCTTTGATTAGCCACGTTTGGAGCTGGTTTCAGAAGATAGGACTTGGTATTTCTTGGTTGTTCTTCAATCTTTACACTTGGTTTGCTAAGGTAACCATCTCGAGGCTCTTTTATGATCATTTTTATGAAGTTCTACGGACGTTTCATCAAGTTATGATCCATTTTGGGAAATCAGCCAATTTAAGCTTAATTATGCACTATTTATAGGTGAGTATAATCTGCATATAATAGTGTTTGCAAAGCTTAGGACATAAGGAACAATTTCCGTGAAGGAACTACGAGCATTCAAACGTTCGTTGGAAGGCATTTTTGTGATTCGGAGATTCCCGGAGCAGTTCGAGCCTGGACGACGCCGTCCCCGCAGCTAGTCATCGGATGACAAGTAGATTATGGTTTATTTTCCCTAGACTCCACATATATAGGAGTCTATTAGGTTGGGTTTATTAGGTTGGTACCACAGACCTTGACCGCTTTATTCATGTCCGCCTACTTTTGTTCCTCCGATCTTGTAGTACTTGCCGATATGTTTTATTTACCCTTGTGGTCCTGTGAGGCCTTGTTGACTCTGGAACATAGAAGGTGGGATATTGGGAATGTCCGCGAGTCTCTGGCATAGAATTATCCTTCTAGGCTGGTTATGCTTGCTGAGTAGCTGTGGGCCTGTGCAGGGCCGATAGATTGATTGTGAGCTGCTGGGCGGATATTTTTGTTGATCATTCATTTCCATGCATATAAAAGGGGCTTTATTCATGTTTTACTATGGTTTTGGCTTTGGGCCTACTGGAATTGTTTTCTAAACCTTGCATGGGCTCGGGGGACCATATTTGATGGAAATAAATTGGAAATGGTTTTATTTAACTTGTGAATATTCTTGGGGTAAATGAAGGTCAAATTATGATTTTTATCACCAGTTTTACTATTAATGCTAGACTCAGCAGGGCCGGGGTGCTAGTTGAGTTTTTTATTGAATTGGAATGGTTTTTCGCCTCGGTCGAACTGACCACCTGAGATGACTTTCTATTGTTTAGACCCGGTTATGCCCGGGCACCCTTGGAGGGGTTTTTGAGGCATTTTCCCACTATTTTAGTCCTAGAAAAGGTCGGGGCATGCATATTCGAGACTGGGTATCTATCTTGATCCCAGACTTGCTTCCGGATAACATGTCTTGATACTGAGTTTTAGTATGGGTCCGGGACCTCCATGGACTTTGCCATCTGGGCCTGGGGCTTCGGGCTGCCTGTGCCGAAGGGAGGGTATACGGAGGAGTAGAGGTATACGGGTAGTGTCCTTCTATGGAACCTACCTGCTGGGTCTGATCAGCACCGGAGAAGGTACATACAGAGATACCATTTCACTTGAGATCTTTATGCATCATATCATTCATTGTTTGAGGCTCCACCCTTGTTTGCTGTTTGTTGATTGTATTATCCGGTAGTATGGGATGCCGAAGGGTTTGTTTTCACTTGTTTATGTTCCTCGATTGTATGGGCGGCCAGGGGACTGTAGGTAGACTCTTGTTATTTACTTAGAGAATTGTTTCCTGTTATGGTTATGTATGAAATTGGTTACTGCTAGGCTGTTAGTTCCTGGATTTGAGAATTGATATGATTAGTTGAGTTTGATTCATGTCTCCGAGCATGCCTATCATTACTTTTTCCCTCTTCCTCTTACACTTGAGGTTACCGGTATACCGTCTATTTTGTAAACTTATTATGTATATGCTGTTATTGCAAAGATCCAAGGTGAGTTATTTCTTACTTACACCTGTGACTGTTGTATATATATTCTGTTTGCTGGCCTCGCATGTTGTTCTGTTGACTTCCCTCTGGGCTAGTTCCTGTGTACCTTTTGTTGATTTCTGTGACTACTTGCTTCTATTCTGTCTGTTACTACACTTTTATCTTATATGTGCCCAGTCGGCCTATGATACCTACTTGGTACCTTATGCTTCGCATTTTGTGCTCACCCTACTTCTGCATCTTCTGATGCAGATCCTAGTATGGGCCATCACCACTAGATCATCGTGATTCATGCTCGAAGATCTTTTGGGGACTACTTCAGACTGAGGGTTAGCTCTTGGCGACCGGAGCTTAGCTTTAGTTTATCTTTTGCTTTATGTACTCTATTACCATTCAGAGACATCTGTATATATTATTTTGGATCATTTGCACTCCATGTATGTAGTTTTGGCTCTATACCATGATACCAGGTTTTGGAGTTTGATTTAGCTTCCGCATATGTATATATATATTCCCGTTGTCTATTCTCTTCATCTTATTCCCCTACTTTTGCTTATTAAACTGTTCTTCCACTTATTTGTTAGATAGTTGCCCATTACTAACTGTTCTAGGCTACGGGGATCGGTTTGTCTACTGGGGGGTTGTAGGTGACATCATGACCGAGAAATTAGGTCGTGACAGCTTGGTATCAGAGCTCTAGGTTCACCAGTGTCATCGGTATAGGAGCCACTGTCTAGTAGAGTCCTGCGGATCGGGTCGGAGACATCCGTACTCAATTTTCGGGAGGCTATAGTGATATCTTAGGAAATACGACTCCTTCATTGCTTCTGTATCATGCGTAGTACCTTTGAAATTTCTTGAAATCTCATTTGTTCTACTTCATTCTTCCGCATATGGTCCATATGAGAGCGTCAGTGTCAGGCGAAGGTGAGCATCTAGCTCCAAGTAGGGGTCGGGGACACCCTCGAGTAGCGGCACCTACTAGAGCTGCTAGAGTTGAGATAGAGCCCGAGAAGCATGTGGATCAGGGGGCATCCCAGGTACCACCAGCTCCAGTACCAGCTCCATCACCCACTTCAGTGCCAGCCTCAGCCCTAGCTCAGTCTTCAGCCATTCGGGATTTACTATTACAACTTTTGGGTATAATTGGAGAGCATATTTCTGAGGTAGCACAGACATCTGCTCGGGGGGCAGCCCTGGGTGCACAGAGTTCAGGAGCGCAACCTACTACTGCGGCTCCCCGTGCGGAGGTCATTCCAGTTCCATCAGTTGCACAACCTCTTGCTCCTCGCCCAGCTATGACAGAGTCAGAGCAGAAGGCGTTGGGTAGGTTTTTGAGATTAGCACCTCCAAGGTTTGCTGGTACTTCTGGACAGGACCCACATAACTTTATTACTACTTGTGAGGAGATATTGCATCATTTGGGTTTTTTAGAGACTCACGAGGTTGGTTTACTACCTATCAGTTGGAGGGCCTAGCGAAGTTATGATAGAGGGCCCAGGTTGTTTGTAGACCACTATCGTCACTTCCTTTGACCTGGTCTGAGTTTTATGAGGCCTTTATGGACAAGTTCTTGCCTCAGAGTGATCGTGAACGTCGCAGGGAGCAGTTTACTCACCTTATGCAGGAGTCTACGACTGTCTAGAGTATGAGACCCATTTTCATCAGCTAGCACCGTTTGGAGCTATGATCATTCCTACCGAGGCAGATAGGATTCACAGATTTGTATGGGGTTTGAGGCCAGAGATTAGGTAGCCATCTAAGATATTGGTTGTCGGTGGTCGGTCATTTCAGGCTATCGCAGACTATGCCCATACTGTGGAGGACTTACAGCGACATGATCAGGGGGCCAGAGATAAGAGGCCTCGACATCAGGGTGGCTACAGTGGTTCCATGTATGGTGGTAGAGGTTTAGGCCAGTGAGGCCAGGGTTATCAGCCATAACAGTACTAGGGTCAGTTCAGCCGACCGGTTCAGGCTTCGCTTCAGACTTCCGGTAGTACCCAGTTCGAGCATGGTTAGAGAAGCCATCAGGGCTATAGCAGTCAGTCTTCGAGGGGTACAACTTTTGGGGCATCAGGCCGTGGTGGATATACGGGATATGCTGGTTCATCCTGATCGAGTAGGTCATCTGAGGCTTGTTTGACTTGTGGTGTGATTGGTCATTTTGCTTGAGATTACCCCCAGCAGGGTGTAGTTCAGCCGGCCAAGCCTTTACGAGTAGTTCGGCCTCCGGCTAGAGGGGTTGGTGGTCAGGGTAGAGGTGGTGCTCCGCGTGGCAGAGCAGGTGCTAGGGATGGCGGTCAGGCAGGTAGAGGTCATCATCAGTTATATGCGGTCCCTGGGAGACCAAAGGCAGAGGCCTCGGATACTGTGATTACAAGTATGATTTCTGTATGCCATCAGTCTGCTATGGCTTTATTTGATCCTGGATCCACTTGTTCATATATATCTTCCTAGTTTCTGCCTTGTTTGGGGTTGGCTAGTGAGCCATTATCTATTGTTATTTCTATTTCCACCCTAGTAGGAGATTCTTTAGTAGTGGATCAAATTGTGAGATCCTGTGTGATATCTGTTGGTGATTTGGAGACTTGGGGTGATCTAATGATACTCGATATGTTAGATTTTTGATGTGATACTGGGCATGGATTGGTCATCCCCTCTTCGTGTGGTTTTGGATTGTTATGCCAAGACCGTCACCATAGCCGTGCCCGGTGTATCCCCGGTTGTGTGGCAGGTTTTTGTTAGCCATGCACCGTCTGGGATCATCTCTTGTCTTCGAGCTAGGAAGTTGATTTCCCATGGGTGCTTAGCTTATCTAGCATATGTTCGAGATGCTAGTGCTAACCCTTCTTCCCCTGAGTCTTTTCCTATAGTTAGGGACTTCCTAGATGTGTTCCCTACTGACCTTCCAGGACTTCCACCTGACACAGATATTGATTTTTCTATTGAGTTAGCGCCGAGCACCAGGCCCATTTCTATTTCTCCTTACCGTATGGCTCTGGCTGAGTTAAGAGAGCTTAAGGAGCAGCTCCAAGATCTGTTAGCTAAGGGGTTTATTAGACCGAGTGGTCACCTTGGGGTGCTCCTGTTCTCTTCGTGAAGAAGAAGGATGGGTCGATGCGGATGTTTATTGATTATCAGCAACTGAATAGGGTGACAGTGAAGAATAGGTATCTGATGCCAAGGATTGATGACTTGTTTGATCAGCTTCAGGGTTCAGTCATGTTTTCGAAGATTGATTTGAGGTCCGGCTACTATCAGTTGAGGATTAGGGCGGAGGACATCCCTAAGACAGCATTCAAGACACGTTATGGCCATTATGAGTTCCTGGTAATGTCTTTTGGGTTTACTAATGCCCCCGCAGCCTTTATGAACTTGATGCACATTGTGGTTGGCCCGTATTTGGACTCATTTGTGATAGTTTTCATAGATGACATCTTGGTATACTCGCAGAGTAGGGATGAGCATGTGCAGAACTTGAGGACTATACTCCAGACTTTAAGAGATCATTGGCTTTATGCCAAGTTCTCAAAGTGCGAGTTTTGGCTTAAGTCAATTGCATTCCTAGGGCACGTGGTGTCTAAGGATGGGACTAGGTTGATCTGGGAAAGATTTCAGCGATTTGTGATTGGCCTAGACCCACTACTGTTACTGAGGTCCGCAACTTTATTGGGTTAGCAGGTTACTACAGACGCTTTGTTCAGGGATTTTCTTCCATAGCAGGACCCTTGACTATGTTGACTAGGAAGGATGTCCCATTTCAGTGGTCGGATCAGTGCGAGGATAGTTTTCAGAGGCTTAAGGCCGTATTGACTTCAGCTCCAGTTTTGACTTTGCCGATTGAGGGTCAGAGCTTCTTTGTGTATTGTGATGCTTCCAGGGTAGGTCTTGGTTGTGTGTTGATGCAGCAGGGTCGAGTGATAGCATATACGTCGAGGCAGCTGAAGGTTCACGAGCGCAACTACCCCACTCATGACTTAGAGTTGGCGGCGGTTGTTTTCGCGCTCAAGATCTGGAGGCATTACCTATATGGAGTTCACTGTGAGATCTTCACTGATCACCGTAGTCTTCAGTATATCACGAGTCATCGAGAGCTGAACTCGAGGCAGAAGATATGGGTCGAGCTACTGAAGGACTATGACTTCACTATTCTGTATCATTCGGGTAAGGCAAACGTGGTAGCGGATGCCTTGAGCCAGAAGGCGGTGAGTATGGGTATCCTAACTTTTCTTTTAGTTTCAGAGCGACCCTTGTCCTTGGACATCCATTCCTTGATTGATCAGATTCAGAGCCGTCAGTTTGAGGATCAGCGGTTGTGTGACCTTCGTGATCAAGTTGTTTGGGGTGAGGCCAGTCGGGCTACTCTAGATTCAAATGGGGTTCTGAGGTTTGATAGCTGCCTTTGTGTTCTGAGAGTTGGGGATTTAATTCGATTGATACTTCGCGAGGCCCATTGTTCCAGATATTCTATTCATCTAGGCGCTGCGAAGATGCATAGAGATTTGAGGCAGCTTTACTGGTGGAGTGGTATGAAGCGGGACATGGCAGAGTATGTATCTCGGTGCTTGAACTGTCAGTAGGTTAAGTTTGAGCACATGAGACCGGGTAGTTTGATGCAGCAACTTCCCATTCCTGAGTGGAAGTTGGAAGGTATTACTATGGACTTCATTGTTGGTTTACCTCTTACTTCTTGTGGGTTTGATTCCATTTGGGTGATCGTTGATAGGCTGACTAAGTCAGCACACTTCTTACTAGTTTAGACTTCTTACGGGGAAGAGAATCTATCTCAGATCTACATTCGTGAGATTGTTCGATAGCACGAGGTCCTAGCTTCTATCATTTCAGACCATGACACTCAGTTCACATCTCATTTCTAGAGGGCTATTCAGCGAGATTTGGGTATAGAAGTTCAGCTTAGTACTGCTTTCCACCCTCAGATAGATGGCCAGTCTGAGAGGACCATTCAGGTCCCGGAGGACATACTTCGGGATTGTGTTCTTAACTTTGGAGGTTTATGGGATCAATTTCTGCCTTTGGCTGAGTTTGCTCATAATAATAGTTTCCATTCGAGCATCGGTATGGCACCTTTCTAGGCCTTGTATGGTAGGCATTGCATATCGCCAACTGGTTGGGTTGATGATTTCGAGTCTAGGCCACATAGCACAGATTTACTTTGTGATTCCTTAGACCGAGTCAGAGTGATTCAGGATAGACTTTGGGCAACCCAGAGTACGCAGAAGAGCTACGCTGATCATAGACTTCGTGCCTTAGAGTTTAGTTTTGGTGATTTGGTATTTCTCCGTGTATCACCCATGAAGGGTATGATGAGATTTGGTAGGCGGGGCAAGCTTAGCCCCAGGTACATTGGGCCGTTTGAGATTCTCTAGAGGGTTTGCAGTGTTGCCTATTAGTTAGCTTTGCCTCCGATGTTTTCAGCTATGCACCCGGTTTTTCATGTATCGATGTTGCGACGGTATGTTCCAGATGAGTCTCATGTGTTGCAGTGGGATTCAGTTCAGTTGGATGAGAGTTAAGCCTTTGTTGAGGAGCCGGTAGCTATTTTGGCCAGATATGTCAGGAGATTGAGGTCTCGGGAGATCCTGGTTGTCAAGGTTCAGTGGGGGCACCGTCTAGTTGAGGAGGCTACCTGGGAGACCAAGAGAGATATGCGGGATCAGTATCCACAG
Source organism: Jaltomata sinuosa (assembly GCA_003996215.1). Classification (NCBI taxonomy): domain Eukaryota; kingdom Viridiplantae; phylum Streptophyta; class Magnoliopsida; order Solanales; family Solanaceae; genus Jaltomata; species Jaltomata sinuosa. The sequence continues at coordinate 348,286 of QJPP01000883.1, read as the reverse complement.
CTGTTCGAGCCTTCAGGTTCATCCTTGTTCTTGACTTTCGAGGACAAAAATGTTTTTAGTAGTGGATGATGTAATGACCTTTTCGGTCATTTATGCATTTTCGCCTTTCTTGTACTGTTAAAGCTCGCCCGTAGTGGCCCCAAGTCATTTAAGGCATGTATGGACCGGTAGTTCAGTGCCCAGGCTGTTTTTTTAGTCTTTATGGTCGTATGATAAGTTTTGAAGTCAAGCAAGTCGGCAAAAGTTATTGTAAGTTTCTTTAATAAATTTTTTGAACTTTGGGTCAAATGTCTCAGATCTTTTCTCTCAATATATGAAGACTTAGAAGTCCCCCGAACTACCAAATCGAAGGTCTACGAGTCTAGTTTCCAACGCACAAAACCTCACGTAAAACCGATCTTGGAGTAAAAAGTTATGACTATTTTACCGCAGACTATCTGGGCAGAAACTGGGTCGCGAACCGGGTTGGGTCAAAATAGATTTAAAGCTTCAAATCCACGTTTTAAAACTCCAAAACAGTTCTAAGACAAAGAGAAAACATAATGGAGGGTTCCAAGAGAGTTCTTGAGTGATCAAGGTGCATTTTTGGTGATTTCTATCGCTAAAGTTTGCCCCCGTGCCTAGAAACGCGATCCCTACGCGTGGCAATCATTTTCTCCTTCTATAAGCTACATTTGGAGCTGGTTTCAAAAGATACGACTTGGTATTTCTTAGTGGTTCTTCAAGCTTTACACTTGGTTTGCTAAGGTAACCACCTCGGGGCTCTTTTATGATCATTTTATGAAGTTCTACAGACGTTTCATCAAGTTATGATCCTTTTGGGAAATCTGCCGATTTAAGCTTAATTATGAACTGTTTATAGGTGAGTATAAGCTGCATATATATAGTGTTTGCGAAGCTTAGGACGTAAGGAACAATTTCCGTGAAGAAACTACAGGCATTCAGACGTTCGTTGAAGGCATTTTTGTGATTCAGAGCTTCCCAGAGCAGTTAGAGCCTAGACGACGCCGTCCCCGCAGCTAGTCATCAGATGACAAGTAGGTTACGATTTATTTTCCCTAGACTCTGCATATATAGGATAAAATTATATTAATGGGCATCCTTGGGTTGGGTTTATTAGGTTGGTACCACAGACCTTGACCGCTTTATTCATGTTCGCCTACTTTTGTTCCTCCGATGCTTGTAGTATTCTCCGATATGTTTTATTTACCCTTGTGGTCCTGTGAGGCCTTGTTAACTCTGGAACATAGAAGGTGGGATATTGGGAATGTCCACGAGTCCCTGGCATAGAATTATCCTTCTAGGCTGGTTATGCTTGCTGAGTAGTTGTGGGCATGTGCAGGGCCGATAGGTAGTTTGTGAGCTGCTGGCCAGCTATTTGTGTTGATCATTCATTTCCATGAATATAAAAGGGTTTTTATTCATGTTTTACTACAGTTTTGGCATCGGGCCTACTGGAATTGTTTTCTAAACCTTGCATGGCTCCGAGGGTCCATTTTTTATAGAAATGATTTGGAAATGGTTTGATTTAACTTGTGAATATTCTTGGGGTAAAATAAGGTCAAATTATGATTTCTATCACCAGTTTTACTATTAACGCTAGACTCGGCATGGCTGGGGTTCTAGTTGAGTTTCTTATTAAATTGGGATGGTTGTTAGCCTCAGTCAGACCGAGCACCTGAGATGACTTTCTACTGTTTAGACCCGGTTATACCCGGGCACCCTTGGAGGGATTTTTTGAGGAAATTTCCCACTATTTTAGTCCTGGACAAGGTTTGGTCATGCATATTGGATACTGGATCTCTATCTTGATCCCAGACTTGCTTTCAGATGACATATCTTGATACTGAGTTTTAGTATGGGGTCCAGGACCTCCATGGACCTTGCCATCCGGGACTGGGGCTTCGGGCTGCGTGTATCGGAGGGAGGGTGTACGGAGGAGTAGAGGTATACGAGCAGTGTCCTTCCATGGAACCTACCTGCTGGGCCTGATCAGCACCGGAGGAGGTACATTCAGAGATACCATTTCACTTGAGATCTACATGCATCATATCATTCATTGTTTGAGCCTCCACCCTTGTTTGTTTTTTGTTGATTTTATACTCCGGTAGTATGGGATGCCGGAGGGTTTGTTTTCACTTGTTTGTGTTCCTCGATTGTATGGGCGGCCGGGGGACTGTAGGTAGACTCTTCTTATTTACTTACGGAATTGTTCCCTGTTACAGTTATGTATGAAATTTGTTACTGCTAGGCTGTTAGTTCCTGGATTTGAGAATTGATATGATTAGTTGAGTTTGATTCCTGTCTCTGAGCATGCCTATCATTACAGTTTCCCTCTTTCTCTTACACTTTAGGTTACTGGTATACCATCCATTTCATAAACTTATTAGATATATACTTTTATTGCAAATATCCCAGGTGCGTTGTTTCTTACTTACACTTGTTCCTGTTGTATATATATTCTGTTTGCTGGCCTCGCATGTAGTTTTGTTGACTTCCCTTTGGGCTAGTTTCTGTGTACCTTTTGTTGATTTCTGTGACTACTTGCTTCTATTCTGTCTGTTACTACGCTTTTATCTTATATGTTCCCAGTCATCCTATGATACCTACTGGGTACCTTATGCTTCACATTTGGTGCTCACCCTACTTCTGCATCTTCTGGTGCAGATCCTAGTGTGGGCCATCGCCGCTAGTTCATCCTGATTCATACTCGGAGATCTTTTGGGGACTACTTCAGACTGAGGGTAATCTCTTAGCGATCGGAGCTTAGCTTTAGTTTATCTATTGCTTTATGTACTCTATTACCATTCGGAGACATCTGTATATATTATTTTGTATAGGTTGCACTCCATGTATGTAGTTCTGGCTCTATACTATGATACCAGGTTTTGGGGTTTGATTTAGCTTCCGCATATGTATATATATATACCTGTTATCTATTCTCTTCATCTTGTTCCCTTACTTTTTCTTATTAAACTCTTCTTCCACTTATTTGTTAGATAGTAGCCCATTACTAACTGTTCTGGGCTACGGGGATTGGTTCGCCTACTGGGAGGTTGTAGGTGCCATCATGACCGAGAAATCGGGTCGTGACAACCTTGGGATGCTCCGATATTGTTTGTGAAAAACAAAGATGGTAGTATGAGAATGTGTATAGACTATAGGAAACTGAACAAGGTCACTATCTGAAACAAGTATCCCTTACCTCGCATAGATGACCTCTTTGACCAGTTGCACGGTGCGTATGTATTTTCAAAAATTGACTTAAGGTCAGGGTACCATTAGCTAAATATTAGGCCTGAGGACATCCCTAAGACAACATTTAAGACTTGGTATGGGCATTACGAGTTCTTAGTGATGTCATTTGGGCTAACCAATGCACCAGCGGCATTCATGAGTTTGATAAATGGGGTATTCAAAGCTTATCTAGATCCGTTCGTCATTGTGTTTATTGATGACATTTTGATGTACTCCATGAGTAGGGAGGATGTAACACCCCAAAAATTCTAAAATAAGACCTGAATCACTTTTCATAGATGTCATGATCAATTCCCTAATGTGGGAAGTGTTTTGGATTCGAATCATGTTCATAACTCCTATAAGCAAGTTAAGTTGAAAGCACCCCAACCAAAGAAGTTTTCATGTAAGACTAAACTAGGGTCAACTTCAAATGATCATAACTCCTAGAATATCAATAGTTAAGTGGACTAGTACCTCCCAAGTTAAAGGCCTTTGAGTGTTCTTTCCAACACCATTGACCGTGCATTAATCTGAGTTTGGAGTAAAAAGTTATGTATATTTTACTGTAGTACTGTCAGTGACCACGGACGGGATGATGACCCGTGGAACAGAACCACGGTCCATACTGTGACTCATGAAATCAGACCTGAGACTTAAAATTTTCACCATCAAAATCACTGATACTTAAAATTTTCACCATCAAAATCACTGATGGTCCATGACCCGTCAACCAAAACCACGGTACGTAGTATGACCCGTGGTTTGTCAATTTTTAGCCTTTCTTCCAGGTTTCCACGAGTGACTTCACGGGTCGTCATTTTGAATGACGGTCCATCATATAACTCATGTAATAACCTTCAAAGAAACCCAAAAACTCAAGGACAGAACCAAGACTCAGTCGATGGTCCGTCATTTATAACCACGGTCCATAGACCAATCCGTGGTTCGATATTCCGAGAATTTCAGTAGTTTTTAATATAGTCTCCTAGGGGTATTTTAGACCATTACTTCTTCTTTTAGATCCGACTATAAATAGTTGAAGGCTTATTTTATTATGTAAAATACCTCCAATTTATCAGTTTTCCTCATTCTTTCTCTCAAGTCCATTTCAAAGAAGAAAAGAGCATTCTTCTCCAAAGTTCAGACCTAAGGCTTCTCCTCCAAGCTTCAATTTCAGATTTCTCTTCAGTGATTATCATCCACCACGTATGTGGGATTTTAAGGAGGTTTCCCTTTCACCTCATGCCCAAAATTCAATTTTCAGTTATGATTTTTACAAGTTATGATTCTAGGGTTCTTACCCAAACATGTGTTTTGCTATGAATTTGATTTCTTAATGAATCTACATGACTATCATCCCTGTTAGAATGATTTTTACATGAATTCCTGCAATAGATTTCAAAACCCAAGATTTTTGGGAGAAGTAGGTTTTAGCCTGATTTTACATTATTTTCTCAGAATTTTACTCTCCTTTCAGAATTCAGTCCGTCTTGTCAGTATTCAGTCTAAACAATTTTAAGTTTCCTCACGATAATTTTAACTATGGGTTTTTCTCCCAGACAAATATGCATGATTTCCAATCACTTCAGTCCAGTTATTTTACGTATGAAAGAACTTTGTATGATTTAGCAGGCTTCGGCCTACCTTCCAATCACTTCAGTGCAGTTAGTTTAAGTATGTGAACAGTTTTGACATTTATACATGTCACATGATACGAACAGTTTTCATTCATTGTTAGCCAATACTCAGTTATTCAGGATTTACATAATTAGAATGCTTTCAGTCTCAGTATTATTTTGCATTCTCAAAATAATTAGTATTTGAGCTATCCAGTATATTAGTTTGTATTTATTTTAGTTGGGAGTAGTACTTAGCACCGAGCGGACAAGGGAATAAAGGTTCACCCATCATTTTAGGCTGAGACCTTTAGTAGAAGTCCCTAAATCCAAGAACTATGGTGCCACCGTAGGTATCAAAGGGGTCACCCGTCAGATTATGCTTGACACCCTAGTCCTTTTTGGACATTAGATTAGTTGATCCACGCCAGAAAATGTTTGTACCCTTGGCAAGGTATGAATACCCTCCCAGCCAGGGTTACGGGTTGGCCCCAAAGTTAGCTCCACTTGGGGTATGTCAGTTAATAGTAGCTCCCACAGTTCAGATTCTTTATTGCATGACCTTGTACTCAGTTGTCATGTTCAGTTCAGTATTATACAGTTGTATATTTATATACTTGGTCATTGAATCAACTTATATCTTTCAGCTTGCATTCAGTATAATATATCAGCATTTTCAGCATGTTCAGTAGAAGAAACTCCCCTAAGGATTTACTCTAAACATGACTTTTGGCATGACTCATGGTTTTCAACTCAGTTGCACTATTTTATGATTTACAAATATAATTCATCTTTTTAGTCTATGGATCTCTAAGTAACAGTTTTATGTATGTTAAAATATCATGATCTCACAGTTACAGTTCAATAACATGACTTACACCCTCTTTAGTATAAGGGCTTATATTTTACAGTTTTGACTTGTGCACTTCAGATGTTATACTTGGTCCAGTTTTCAGCCATGCTTTCAGTTACATGTTTTCTCATGATTCTAAAGTTAGTTCATTATCTCACATGCTCAGTACATTCAAAGTACTGATCGCATACCTTCTTCTGCTGCATCCTTTTGATGATGCAGGCTTTAGTGCTAACTTCCAGGATCATGGTCAGACATATTGCAGCTTCTAACAAACAGGGAACAACTTTTCATTTTTCCAGGAACTCCAGTCAGTTAGTAATTATAGAGGTTATTTCAGTTGTTATACATTGATTAAAGATATTTGGGGGGTCATGTCCCGGCTAACCATAGTCAGTGTTAGTAGAGGCTTCATAGACAGTCAGTAAGTTAGTTGTATCAGTTTTCAAATGACAATGTATTTCAGTTTATAAAGTTCAGTTTATTACAGTACTCTTTAAGAGCTCTACTATATTTTAGCTTCCGCATAATGTTTTTTTTTCAGTTTAAATATTTCTATTCAGTTGCTCATGAAGTATGCCAGCATAAAGGGTTAACTTGGGGCCACTTACATACCAAGGTGTAGGCTCGGGGAATGATAAGCTTGGTATCAGAGCACAGAGTTCAAGTGTCCTAGGGTGTTTGTGAAGCCGTGTCTAGTAGAGTCTTACTTATGGGTGTGTTGTACACCACACTTATAATCAGGAGGCTACAAGGCATTTTGAAAATGTTTCCCTTCTTTCATACTCCAAATCTTACAGTCGAACTGTTCCTTATGAAGTATATACAGAATCATGCATTTCTCCAATTCTTCTGACCATGCCTCATCTTCGAGGTGGTGGGAATAGTAAAGCTCAGATTTCTATTAGTGAGATGCTCTCAAATAGAGTCATCAGGAAATTATGAGACTGCACAAGGGCGTAAGAGGATCCCACTAGTGCGTTAAAGTCTACCAATCCAAAAGCATATATCCTCTTTCACTCGTGCAGTTGAGCCTATAGTAGGATGTGCTCTCAGACTCCCTTCATAAATCTTTACTACAAATGGTGCCTTAGCCAAAACGTATGGTCCCCTAAGCATTTGGGTAGTACAGTCACTCAAGAGTTAGTATGAATTGAGATGTTATGGGCCATAAGTAGAAGAATTACCCTTGAGCTAGGTGTACGAATTCAGAAGTATAGTAGCTATAAGATGGGAATGATGATGCTAGTTTTATGGAATTCACCTATTATGCCCGACATAATGTACGCAGAGAATTAAGTTGATTAATTTGTAATGAGTGTGGTAGTGCAGGTAAGATATAAATGTCACCCAAAATGAATTGGTAAAGTGTGACTAAGTCATGAGATAAAGGAGAGGGCCTTAAGCAATAGAAAGGTTGATGTGTATCCAGAGTAGCATGTTGTTGCATGATATTCAGGAGATTATAGATAAACGATGTTGAGTCCTTTAGCATGGTTTTAATTTAGTTGATTTGGGTGGATGTGAACTTAGAGATACAATGTAAGTAGGAGAATAAGCAAAGGTCAGATTGCTAAGTGTTGGAGACAGTGGTTATATATGCCAGTAAGAGTATAAGTCCTCTAGTGATAGCCTTAAGGGTAAAGAGGAAGCTAAAAGATGCCTCAGAAGAAGACCTAGCATGGGTTTAGCATCTTCAGTTATTGCCTATCAAGGAGAGTTTAGCATCTAGGTGTACAGTGATACCCGACCTTGTAAGAGTTAATTGATTTTAGCCTAGTTAGAAGAGAGATCCACAGACTAAGAGGGGTGTCGGTTTGATTTAAGGGGGAGATGATAGAATGAAGAACTAAGTTGAGTCTTACGACTCAACTACTATAGAATTCTAGAAAAGGCTATGATGGGATATCGATCCATTCTTATTACAACAGATTTTGTACCACTTCAGTCAAAGATGACACTATACTCAGACGTATTTGAGTCATACTCATGACTAAGTTCATGCACTCTATGCAGATTCATGTCCATGCTCAGCTTCTAGAACAAACAGAAATTTCTCCAAAAAGAGATTTCAGTCTTACTATACCATTCTATGAATCCCAGCTTTGTACCATGAGACTCGTTATATATGTAAACTCATGTCTCATAGTATGCTCAGTTCTATGTACTCAATTTAATCCTCAAGATATGACTTAATAGCTAATGAAACCATGCTACGTCATGTATATGCTCAGATCAAACTTTTCTAACAGTTTGTGCTTATGATTTCTTTACTCTAACCATGCTTCATATATCCAGAATGTAAAGCACTCAGGACCTTGCACTTAACTTCTCAGACCCCACCTTGAGTGGTTAGATCACACTAAGTGTAAGTCAAGACTGATCAGTATTCCTTAATGCATGATGCTCATGCTTCCACTCCATTTCTTCAGGAATATTGGTTTATGTTGTCATATCTATTCGTGGAAGAAGCTAAGTAGTAGTTTTGATGAGAAGTACTATATGTTTCTTTTTGGTGTACTAGTTCCACCTTAGCTTGTAGGTGTGGATGAAATGCAATGTAAGGATCATTAACATGTAATAGTTAGATGAGAAATTTTGGTATAATTCTTTGTAGAAGTTCTTGCAGTTACAAATTCTAGATATGCTAGGAAAAAAGATAGAAGTCTCAGATAGTATCTACTATAAAGAAGCCATAAGATGATTATAGTGATAGTCTTGAATGTCATGATGAAATACATGTGGGATTTTTCTTTGTGCGACTAGTGACCCATTGATTAGAACTCAAGGTTAGTTGATTTTCGTGATAAGAGGGTATACCATTCTTGGGAAATAACTCTAGATACAAGAGATTTAGTCTAGATAGGCCTGAACATGGTGAAAGAAAGTAGTTAGACTCAGACCTTAGCACCTATATGTGTGTTAATGAGAATTTTAGTTGCAAATGGTAAGTGTGGTATTCAAATAAGTTGGTGTAGTTAAAAATGGTGTTCCTAATCTTAAAAACTGTCAACCATATTGTTAAGGGGGGAATAGTCTTGTTCTTACTACCTCCCTAGGGTGATCATACCTTATGTCCACTAGCTTCAACCAGCGAGATAGTAGACTCCTTATATCAGATTAGTTCATACCTACCGGTAATCATTCCTAAGGCCAGAAGGCTTTACATTCAGTTCACTCCATGCTAGTAAGTTCAGTTTAGAAGTGGATAGCTTTATCTTATAGTTATTCCTCTTAGTTTTATGTTCCTTTCACTTAATTATGATTTCTAAGAATATGTTCATTCTCTATGAGTTTCAACTGAGTCCCTACTCTTAATCCAAACCAGTTATCATACTGGATATTCAGTTTTATGCCCTATCAGTGTTTTATGCTCTCAGTATACATATAGGTCTCATGAACCCAGCTCAGTTCATATTTCAGTCATAAATCATTTACCATGTCAGTACTCCAGCTTTTAGAACTCAGTCGATGGGATTGTAGCCCTTTCCTGACAATCTCAGCCTAGTTAGTCTTCATTCGAGGATGAATGATTCCAAGGGGGAGATATTGTAACACCCCAAAAATTCTAAGCTAAGACCCGAATCACTTTCCATCGGTGTCATGATCAATTTCCTAATGTGAGAAGTGTTTTGGATGTGAATCATGTTCATAAGAAACTCCTATAAGCAAGTTAAGTTGAAAGCACCCCAAACAAAGAAGTTTTCATGTAAGACTAAACTAGGGTCAAATTCAAATAATCATAACTACTAGAATATAAAGATTTAGGTGGTGTTGTACCCATCATATTAAAGGCCTTTGAGTCTTCTTTCAAACGTCACCGACCGTGCATTAATCGAGTTTGAAGTAAAAAGTTATGTATATTTTATTGCAGCACTGTTAGTGACCACAGACAGGATGACGACCCGTGGAACAGAACCACGGTCCGTACTGTGACTCGTGAAATCAGATCTGATACTTAAAATTTTCAGCATCTAAACCACTGATTGGTCCATGACCCATCAACTAAAACCACGGTCCATAGTAGGACCCATGGTTTGTCAATTTTCAGCCTTTCTTCCAGGTTTCCACAAGTGATTTCACGGGTTGTCATTTTGAATGATGGTCCATCCTGTAACTCATGGAATCATCTTCAGAGAACCCCCAGAACTGAAGGACAAAACCACGACTCAATCGATGGTTCATCATTCTGAACCATGATCCGTCGACCAATCCGTGGTTTGATATTCCGAGAATTTCAGCAATTTTTAATTTAGTCGCCCAAGGGTATTTCAGACCATTCCTTCTTCTTTTAGATCTGACTATAAATAGTTGGATGCTTATTTTATTAAGTAAAATACATCCAATCTATCAGTTTTCCTTATTCTTTCTCTCAAGTCCATTTCAAAGAAGAAAAAAGTATTTTTCTCCAAAGTTCAGGCCTAGGGCTTCTCCTCCAAGATTCAATTTCAGATTTCTCTTCAAGGATTATCATCCACCACATATGTGGAATTTAAAGAAGGGTTCCCTTTCAGACTCATGCTCAAAGTTCAGTTTTCAGTTATGATTTCTACAAGTTATGATTCTAGGGTTCTTACCCAAACATGTGTTTTGCTATGAATTTGATTTCTTGATGAATCTACATGACCACCATCACTTTTAGAATGATTTTTACATGAATTCCTACAATAGATTTCAAAACCCAAGATTTTTGGGAGAAGCAGGTTTTAGCCTGACTTTACAATATTTTTCTCAGAATTTTGCTCTCCTTTCAGAATTCAGTCCATCTTGTTACCATTAAGTTTAAACAACCTTAAGTTTCCTCACGATAATTTTAACTATGGGTTTTGCTCCAAGATAAGTATGCATGATTCCCAATCACTTCAGTTCAGTTATTTCAAGTACGAAAGAACTATGTATGATTTAGCAAGCTTCGTCCTACCTTCAGTATGATCTATAAAATATGTTTTAAATCTGAATAGTTTTGGCATTTAGACATGTCACATGGTACGAACAGTTTTCATACATTGTTAGCCAATACATAGTTATTCAGAATTTACATGATTAGAATGCTTTCAATCTCAATATTATTTTGCATTCTCAGAATAATTAGTATTTGAGCTATCCAGTATAACAATTTGTATTTATTTATTTATTTACTCAGTTGGGAGTAGTACTTAGCACCGAGCGGACAAGGGGATGAAGGTTCACCTGTTAGTTTAGGATGATACCTTTAGTAGAAGTCCCTAAGTCCCAGAACTACGACGCTACTATAGGTTATAAAGGAGTCACCCATCAGATTAGGCTTGACACCCTAGTCCTTTTTGGACATCAGATTAGTGGATGCACGCCAGAAAATATTTTTACCCTTGGCAAGGTATGAGCACCATCCCAACCACGGTTACAGGTTGGTCCCATAGTTAGCTCATCTTGGGGGTATGTCAGTTAATAGTAGCTCCCATAGTTTGGATTCTTTATTGCATGACCTTGTATTCAGTTATCATGTTCAGTTCAGTATTATACAGTTGCATGTTTATATACTTGGTCATAGCATCAATTTATATCTTTCAGCTTGCATTCAGTACAGTATATCAGCATTTTCAGCATGTTTAGTAGAAGAAACTCTTCTAAGGATTTACTCTAAACATGACTTTTGGCATGACTCATAGTTTTCAGTTCAGTTGCACTATTTCATGATTTACAAATATAATTCATCTTTTTAGTCTATGGATCTCCAAGTAACAACTTTATGTATGTTAAAATATCATGATCTCACAGTTGCAGTTCAAAAATATGACTTACACCCTCTTCAGTAAAAGGACTTATGTTTTACAGTTTTGACTTGTGCACTTCAGATGTTATACTTAGTCCAGTTTTCAGCCATGCTTTCAGTATACATGTTTTATCATGATTCCAAAGTTAGTGCATTATCTCACATGCTCAGTACATTCAAAGTACTAATCACATACCTTTTTGTGCTGCATCCTTTTGATAATGCAGGTTTTAATGCTAACTTCCAGGATCATGGTCAGACAGATCGCAGCTTCCAGCCAGCAGGGACCGAGTATTCATTTTTCTATGAACTCCAGTCAGTTAGTAGTTATAGTGGTTATTTCAGTTTTTATACATTGATTAAAGATAGTTGGGGGGTCATGTCTCGGCTAACCATAGTCAGTGTTAGTTGAGGCTTCATAGATAGTCAGTCAGTTAGTTATATCAGTTTTCAAATGACTATGTATTTTAGTTTATAAAGTTCAGTTTACTACAGTAATCTTCAAGAGCTCATCTATGTTTCAGCTTCCGCATAATTTTTTTTTAGTTTATATATTTCTATTTAGTTGCTCATAAAGTATGTCAACATAAAGGGTTAACTTGGGGCCACTTATAGTTTCAAGTCCTGTGTTACGTCTAGAGTGTAGGCTCGGGGCTTGACAGAGGAGTATGCTGAGAATCTTTCTATTGTTTTGGATATCTTGAAGCACCAGAAATTATATGCCAAGTATTCCAAGTGTGAATTTTTGTTGATTTTAGTCACTTTCTTAGGGCATGTGGTGTCAGAAAAGGGGGTGATGGTGGATCCCCAAAAGATTGAGGCAGTTAAGAGTTGGGTCCGACCTAGCTCTGTGACTGAGGTTAGGAGTTTTGTGGGGCTTGCAGGCTACTATCACTGGTTTGTCAAGGATTTTGCATCTATCGCTACTCACTTGACAAGGTTGACTCAGAAAAAGGTACCATTTGTGTGGTCCGACAAGTGTGAAGAGAGCTTCCAAAAGCTCAAGACACTTCTTACTACAACTCCCATTCATTCATTGTCAGTTGAAGGTAAGGATTTTATTGTATATTGTGATGCTTCACATTCGGGTTTGGGTGTTGTGTTAATGCAGGACAGGAATGTTATAGCGTATGCTTCAAGATAGTTGAAGCCCCATGAGAAGAATTACCAACTCACGACTTGGAGTTGGCAGCGGTGGTCTTTGCACTTAAGATTTAGAGGCACTACCTCTATGGTGTCAAGTGTGAAGTGTTCATGGACCATCATCGCCTGTAGCATATGTTTACTTAGAAGGACTTGAATCTGAGGCAGAAGAGCTGGATAGATTTGTTAAAAGATTATGATGTGACCATCCAATATCATATGGGCAAGGTTAACATAGTGGCAGACGCATTGAGCCGGAAGACGATTAGCATGGGCAGTTTTGCTTATTTGGGGGTGTCCAAATGACCACTGGCTAAGGAGATTCAGGCTCTAGAATCTAAGTTCATGCAATTGGAAATATCAGAACAAGGTGGGGTGTTGGCCAAGTTTGAGGTCAAATCTACATTCATAGAATAAATAAAGGCCAAGCAGTTTCAGTATGAACAGTTGAACAAGCTTCAGAGCAAGGTAGTATCCGGAGAGTATGGGGATGCCACATTGGGAGCTGATGGGGTGATGAGCTTCAGAGGGAGGATTTGTGTTCCTCAGGTTGATGACATAATTTAGAAGGTGTTGGAAGAGGCTCATGGTTTGCGGTATTTAATTCATCTGGGCATAACCAAAATGTATAGAGACTTGAGACAACTTTACTGGTGGCCTAGGATGAAAAAAGACATAGTTGATTATGTGTCTAAGTGTCAGAATTATCAGTAGGTCAAGTATGAGCACCGAAGGCCTGCAGGATTGCTTCAGAGAATGCCCATTCCCGAGTGAAAGTGGGAGAGGATAGCCATGGACTTCATGGCGGGTCTTCCTAAGACCTTAGGGAAATATGACTCTATTTGGGTCATTATAGACAGGCTGACCAAGTCAGCTCATTTTATTCTGGTCAGGGTGGACTATAATTCACAGCAGTTGACTAAGATATATGTTAAGGAGATTGTGAGACTGCACGGCGTGCCACTCTCAATCATTTCAAACAGGGGTACTCAGTTTACCTCCAAGTTCTGGGGTAAGTTGCACGAAGAGTTGGGCACTCAACTCACTTTCAGCACGACATTTCACCCTCAGACAGATGGTTAGTCAAAGAGGACAATCCAGGTATTCTAAGACATGCTGAGGTCATGTGTGATCGACTTTATGGGTCAATGGGACCAGTTTCTACCATTGTGTGAGTTCTCATACAACAAGAGCTACCACTCCAGTATCGACATAGCACCATTTGAGGCACTGTACGGGAGGGGATATAGATCACCTATAGGGTGGTTTGAGGAAGTTGATGTGAAACCCTTGGGGGTAGACTTGGTAAGGGAAGCTCAGGAAAAGGTGAGGGGAATTCAAACCAAGTTGCTAGTAGCTCAAAGCAGGCAGAAAAAGTACATAGATCACAAGGTAAGAGACATGGATTTTCAAGTTGGTGAACAGGTGTTATTGGAAGTGTCACCAATGAAGGGGGTTATGCGATTCGACAAGAGGTTCAAGCTCAGCCCTTGGTTTATTGGTCTATTCGAGGTTCTCGAAAGTGTAGGGCCAGTGGCTTATAGGCTAGCACTGCCACCCAGTTTATCCAGAGTCCATCCAGTCTTCCATGTATCCATGTTGAAGTGATACCATGGGGATGGGGAATACATCATTAAATGGGATTCAATTTTGCTAGACAAGGATCTTCAATATGAAGAGGAACCAGTTGCGATTCTTGATCGGGACTCCAGAAGTCGAGAATAAAGGAGATCAAATCTATGAAGGTTCAATAGAAGCATCATACGGTTAAGAAAGCCACTTGGGAAACTGAGAAGGACATGCAGGATAAGTACCCTCACTTGTTTGAGGATTCAGGTACTAAACTTTCCTTTTTTTACTTCATATTTTCGGGTTTTATCATTCGAGGATGAATGATGGCCCTTGAGAGGCCAGGTGATTGTATGTAACTGTGGGGTTGGTCATAGTGTGGACCGAGATTGAATGTTAAACACTTAGGTGTTGTCTTAGGGATCCATAGTTGGTCCATGTTATTTGAAAGGGGTTTATGTTATTGTCATGGTGTATTGTGCAATGGCTGTCAGACTTGTTACATACGGTTGGTAAGCTAGGGGAAAGAATTAGAGTCTAGTTTTATTGCTGGTTTGTATTACATATTTACCTTACTTTACTCAGCTTTAGTTTATTGTTCATATCTTGTTTATTAGAGCTGAACGATGATCCTACCAGTACACGGTGGTTGTGTACTGATTTTGTACTTGCTTTTCTTTTGTGAGTACAGGACATCTTTTGGCGGCTGACACGCAACCTCAGTTGTAGTTCCGGTGATTTCAGATCCCAAGGGTGAGCTACTCTTTCGGCTGCCATGGTTTCATCCAGTATATTTTTGGTCCTTTGTTTTGGACCCAGATTCTCTTGTTTTTAGGGTTGCATCCCTATTTCTTTTCTAGACAGTAGTAGATGTTTTGGTACGATGATATTCAGATTTTAGGGATTTTTGCAGGATCTTGTTTATTTGAATTTTGATGGGGAATGTTAGTTTATTTTCAATGCAAACTGGTTTGGAACTATTAGAATTGCTAAGTTTTGGGTCAATATTGGTTAGCTCATCCAGGGGCTTTGGGTAGGTACCCCTCACGGCGTGTTAGGTCGTGACAATAACACTAAGACTACTAGTACAAACAACAAGACAAAGCACTCCTACCTACTAGCAAGGACACACTCCTTCCTACTAGCCTTCTATCCTAATATGCATACTTCATACCTTTATATCTAGGGTCATGTCTTCGGTAAGCTAGTCTATGCCATATCTTGTCTATTCACCTCTCTTCACTAATTCTTCGGTCTACCTCTACCTCTCCTGAATCCATCCATAACCAGCCTCTCATACCTCTGCACTGCAGTCTCTGTGCATCTTCTCATCACTTGTACGAACCATCCCAACCTCGCTTCCCCCATCTTGTCTTCCACCAAAGTCACTTCCACTTTATCTCAAATATCCTCATTCCTAATCCCATCACTCTTAGTAAACCCACACATCCATCACAATATCCTCATCTTTTCCACCTTTATTTTTTGAATAAGAGAGTTCTTGACTGGCCAACATTCCACCCCATACAATATAGCCAGTCTAACCACCACTCTATAGAACATGCCTTTAAGTTTAGGAGGCACCTTCTTATCATAGAAGACTCTGTATTTGAGCCTCTATTTCATCCACCTGCACTAATTTAATGAGTAACACCCTCATAAATCTCACTATTTCCCTTGATAATACACCTTAGGTACTTGAAACTACCTTTTTTATGGATGGATTGTGTATCAAGACTCACTTCCACGTTAGTCTCATGCATCACCTCACTGAGCTTACACTCCAAATATTCAGTCTTGGTCTTGCTCAACCTAAATCCTCTAGACTCCAGGGTTTGTCCCAAACCTCTAACTTATCAATAAATCCTTTGTGAGTTTTGTCAACAAAAACTATATCATCTGTAAATAACATATACCATTGCACCTCACCTTGAATTTTATGCATCAATACATCCATCACCAAGGTAAATAAAAATAGGTTAAGGGACGATCCCTAGTACAACACAGGAAAGTGCTCCGAGTCTCCTCTCACATTTCTAAATCAAGTCTTACCTCTATTGTACATGTCCTTAATCGACCTAATATATACCATATGTACACCTCTAGTCTCTAAGAACCTCCATAGAACCTCCCTCAGGACTTTGTCACAAGCCTTTTCTAGGTCAATCAAGACCATGTGCTAGTCCTTCTTCCTCTCCCTATACTGCTCCACCAGTCTCCTTATGAGATGGATGGCTTCTGTAGTCGAGCATCCTAGCATGAATCCAAACTGATTCTCAAAAATAGCCAGGATCCTCCTCAACCTCAACTCCACTACCCTCTCCCAAACCTTTATAATGTGGCTTAATAACTTGATACCCCTATAGTTGTTTTGATTTTGAATGTCACATTTGTTATTATACAATGGAATCATCATACTCCATCTCCAAGCTTCAGGCACCTTTGCCATCCTGAAAATAACATTAAACAACTCAGTCAGCCACTCCATACCTGTCCCGCCTGTGCACTTCCAAAACTCCACCGAAATCTCATATGTCCTAGTCGCTCTACCCCTATGCATCCTACAAATAGCACCCTTAACCTCCTCAACCTTAATACGCCTACAATAACCATAGTTGCAAAGCCTCTCAAAGTGCTCCGAATCCCACAACACAATGTTTTTGTCCCTCTCTTTTTCCAAGATTTTATGGAAGTATGACTGCCATCTCCTCTTAATGAGTACCTCCTCCACCAATACTTTGTTGTCCTCATCCTTGGTGCACTTCTCTTGGTCAAGTTACCGAGCGCTACTCTCTCTAGCCTTGCCTAGCCTGTACAACTTTTTATCTCCACCTTTACCCTCTAACAATGCGTACAAGCTTTCTAAAGCTGCTGGTTTAGCCACCGTAACCACCAACTTAGCCTCTTTCCTAGATATTTTATACTCCTCCATGTTCTTCCACTTCTCCTCCTCATCCTTACTCTTAGAAAACTTTGTGTAAGCCCCCATGTTAGCTTCCACCTTCCCTTCTACCTCTCTATTCCACCACCAGTCCCCTTGATGCTTGCCAGAGCAGTCTCTTAAGACACCCAACACCTTTCTAGCTGTTGTTGACACCTAATTTTGACCTCCCTATACCTCTCTCGGGCTGCTATTTTACTAGTTATTATTATTTATTTTTTTATCTCATTTTCATGTATTACTCTTATTTACTAAATAAATCACGTATTTTACCGTCGTCTTGGCACTTTCTGAATTTGTAATAATTTATAAATATATATTTTATATTTATTTATCATGAATTTTGCATAATTTTACATATCATTTATTTTACGTAATTTATTTATAATTTTAAAATAATATATATGTATTTTTTGATTTATCTACTAAATCATATATATGTAGTGTTCCATTTATTAATTATCATTAATTATTACTTTTATCTACTAAATTATATATATGTAATATTCTATTAATTAAATAGCAGCCCAATTTCAATTTCTATCTCAATTTGTTTAAATTTTAGCCACTTTTTACCTATTTGATATCAATTTTAGACCCAAATTGAGTCTAATTGGCCAAGTTTTAAATTCAAATTTGATTTCCAATTAAACCTAATTTCATGACCCATCAATTGATCCATAACTTGACCCATTTCATAATTTTAATCTCAACCGTCCATCAAACTGATCATACGGCTCAGATTAAACCCCCCTAATTTCCTTTTAATTATACTCACTCCCAAATCCACCGCCACCCCCTCTCTGATCCTCTCTTCTCCATTCTCTCTTCATTCCAACACACCCAACACCGCTGCCTCGTTCTCCGTTGCTCTACCACCAGCAAAACACACTACCACAGCCACTACCTCTCTCCTTTTTCTCTCCGTCGCCATGACCTCCCCTCTCTCTTCTCCTTTCTCTGCCTCACCACCGCACCGCCGCTCTAGAGAAACCCCACCACAAATAAGTCACCCCTCACCCTTTCACTCTCCTCTCACCACCAAAGCTCCATGCAACCCCCACAAAACTGCCGTCGTCTCATCTCCAGCCATCCCCGCCACCTTATACTCCTCTCCCTCCATCTCTTCACACTCTCTCTTATTCTCTCTTCTCCATTCTCTCCTCAACTCCACCGCCGCCGGCCACCTTTGGTCGGCAGGACACCAGTAAAAACTCCACCGGCAAAACTCGTTCGAACCACCGCGAACACCACCACCCGTAATCACCAGCGCCATACTCTCTTCTCTCCGGTACTGTTATCAAAAATCCAAAACCCCAAAAGTCTCTATCCTACAGTGAATTTTGGGCGAATTCGATGAAGTGAGAAGAGTGTACGAAACATCAATGGCTTTGGTATCAAGTTCTATGCAGATATGGGTTTTTGAATATTTTGAAGTCACTAGTTTCGCGATTTGTTCACCGTCAAGCCGAGGTTCCCATTTCTTTGACGGGGTTCGTAAGAATATGTCTCCCTATAATTCTTTTGTGCTCATTATTATGTTAAATTTGCTTCCCCTCTATCTAAACTCATGATTCATTTTTGACAGACTCTATGATCTGAAATTGGTAAATGTAGTGTCACGTTTTGATTGATACTTGTTTACCTCATGCTCCCCTATGCTTTGTATATGCGAATCGTCTTGATTTATGTTTATTAAGCCCCTATGTTCATATTATTCTCATGTCAAGTCTGAGCACTGGGTGATTATGAATTTTCCCAAATCAAGTTAAGCTTTTGGTAATTTGATCCTACTGTCTTCTTTCTTCTTAAATTCGAATTGTGACAGCTCTTGAACTTCCTGATTTTTGGTAAGTTTGGACTGATTTTAGGCTTAATTGGATTGAGAAAAGTTTATCAAGATTTACATTCCTCCTCTTTTCTTTATTTAAACTAATGGGACAAATCTAGTACGATTGATCTAGTATAATGGGACAAACTAATGGGAGAAAAGTTGTATGACAACTTCTCTTGTGTCAACTATGGTAAGTAGGAATTTTCTACTTGATATAATCTCACTGTGTTATTGTGACAACTTTAATACTTGTCTAATTATGGTAATCTTGGCATAATTTTCTGCTCTTAATTGATTCAGACACCTTTATGTTTAAGGAAATAATCCCCTTGATTGATTGTTTGAATATTCTCCCCTCACACTAATTTTGTGATTGATTACAACTCTTGACTATATAAATACTGCTACCTCTTCTCTTTAAAAATCAATCGAAAAATACATATTGGAAGTTCTCCATACTTCCTCACACATTTTTATCAGTGTTCCTCTCTACCGATACATCTTTTAAAGCTTATATATTGTGTTGGGGAAAGGATTGGTTCCTGGATTTCTTATTACTTGTTGGCTGTTAACCGGTTAGTCTCCCATCGATGTTTTCAATACTTATGTCGCAAATTGTTTGCAGTTTCTATTTCATGCCCCCCTAGATTTTAGTCGTTTAATGCTTTAAAGTATGATATGGGAAGCATCTATGTATGATCTCTGTTACTTTTTTGGGTGTTGTTAAAATTTGTGCAATAGCATTATGCCTATAGGTCTTTAAACTTCTTCGTGTATGTCTGTCTTGATTTATTTAGTTTATTGTGATACCTTGACTGGAATTTATGAGTAGCACATGCTTTTGTTATGATCCCTTGGCTACTGGTAAAGGCTGGGTTGTTCATGCCCCCCTCGGTTTGAGAAGTGCCTAGAATCCTTGAGATTCTCGGGATCTTGACATGCCGAGGGGGATGGTTCTCATTCCTATTGGCATCCTGTTTGGAAGTTTGGCAGACGTGTTTGTGGATTGCTTAGACCTGGACAGGAATAATGGATTTTTGAGTTTTGGAAGGCATTTTGGGGCTCACTGACGTTTCTGACTCACTTGTACTAATTCATTTATATAGGCCTTGTGAAATTTTGTATATTTTTTAAACACATTGATGTAATAATAAAAGAAAGGGGGCTGCCTAGGGGGGTTGGGAATTTTGTGCTAAGTGTTTAATACATTTTTCTTACTACTTTGAATAGTTTTCTTACAAACTCATATTGTTATTTACCTTTTTCATAATTTTCACTTCTCACAATTGAAATCATTGCCGATGGTTCATTTTTCATAAAACTATGTGAACCATGGCGATGTTATTTTTAATCACCAATTATATAAATACTTCTCCTAACAAATAATTAGTGGGAAGTAAAAGGGATTACGAGCTCTAATCTCATTTTTTATTAAACCGACGCATCCTCGGGAGTACCACCAACCCAAACTTTTAAAAATGTGTTATGTGTATTTATATGTAAATATACTTGTGTGTTTATATTCAAACCTCAAATCTTTCATTTGTTTTAAATATATTATTATTTTAAACTTTAAGATCTACCTTGAATCAACTTGTTGCTAAAGTTAAATGAGCGTGATTATTAATATCATGGCATCATCCTTATGAAGCGACAAACATTTTTTTAAAATAAAAAATCATTCTAGTTTCCATTCAAATTTTGAAAACGCTCGTTCTTGTTAAATTTATTTATTACTATATCTATTCTTACTCTCTGTTTGTTTTGGAATAGTTTAGCCTATATTATTAAATTAATTAATTAAGTTATTTTTCTAACTCATTATCTTGATTCTCTCTTCTCGCTTATCCATCTTAGTATTTCTTAGTGATGCGTATTTGTCTTTTCTAATAACAAATTAACCTTCATTTTTTTCACTTAGATTCATAGTTGCCCGATTATAATTTATGCCTCTCATTTATTTTAAATAAAAGATTTTCTATAATTAATCACCTAGTTATATTAATTTATATTAGTTAATTAATAACCAAATTTTGCATGTCTAGTTTCACTTATTCGCCTACTCTTTTTAAATTAATAAATAAATTTGTTATCTAAACTAAATTTTACCACCTAGATTCGTACTTGTTAAATAATAATTTACGGCTAGTTTATTTATTCATTTTAAAATGAAGTTCCATGTTTAGTCACCTAATTATTTAGATTTGTATATTAAAAAATAACTTGATATTTAATTATTAATTAGTTATTTAAATTTTCCTACTAAAGAATAATTTGGTTGATTAACGTTGTTATGTATCTATCGCATGTAGATTAATAAGTGAACTTACACTTAATTTATTTATCCTTTTAAAGTTAAGATTTTATTTATTTAATCACCCTTTTTCTAAATAAAATCAATCGACCCTTTGTTTATCACGAACTTCTCACATAAGTAACGAATCTGGCAGGGATCCACATTTGTAGACCTCGAAAGGTGCTTAACACCTCCTTTTGAGGTAACTTGAACCCTTACTTGATTTTTAGTGACGTGGACTTTTTAAAAAAAAAGTATTTAGTTACGGTTAGTGTAGTATGGTGCTCTAACGCACCTTTAATTCGTTAGGTGGCAACTATTCACCCTCTTCTATTCTAAAAAGAGTTGTCACGTCGAATCTCATTTTTTTCGCGAGAAAAATGGAGCGCGAAAGAATGGAGACTCTACTGGGGATACTTAGGTTCTAACCGTTACGGATTTTGTGTTTATGTGGAATTTTGTGATTGTTTTTTTTCGTAATTAATTGTTTTCCCTTTCTCTGTTATTTATTTATTTTTTCAAATAAATTATCTATTTTCGTTACTAGCATGCTACCTAATTTGTCTGTATTCCTCCTGTTTAATTTTTCTTTTTATAAATGATCATTTCCATGCTCAGAATTTTCTTTCTATTTGGTTTTTATTAATAGTAGGCCTATTTCTCATGTTTAGAATATTTTAATTTATTTTAAATAATATATCTAATCGTTTAAAATTATGGATAAAATTATATTTTTCTTTCTTCGGTGTAACTTTTTAAAATAATATTTTCATGTTAAACCTCCCTTTCCTTTTCCCTCTTTATCTGTCTTGTTAAAATAATTTTGGTATGTTTTAATTATTTTATGTGTGTTTTTGTCATGATTAATGTGCCTTTCTTTGTTTCTCCTTGTATGTTCATGATAAAGTTTAGCATGATTAGTTGTCTTCTTATACTCTTTCTCCGTATTTTCATGTTCATTGCTTACCCCTTTCATTTAGTTGTTCCCTTAGATAGTCTATTTCTTTTTATGTTTGATTCCTGCTCACCTGTTATACGCTTTCTAAGTTTTTCCACTGATTTAGTTACTTATTTTTTTACTATTTTCCTTAACTGTTCAACGTGTTACTGCTTTTCCTATATGCTACATGTTATCGTTTTTCATAACTGGCATGCATTCCGTTCATACTTCCCCCACTTAGGAACTTCACACTTTCACACACTAGACACGTGAGTTGTGCCTTTGCACTTCTCTAAAATTCTTTCAAATACCCATTTTAGAGAGTTGGCATAGACGTGGGGTGAGCGGATAGTTTTGCTACCGTGTGACCACGTGCCTCCTCGCATAGGAAAACTTTGAGTCTGTGTCCATCCAAATCTTGGAAACCTAAGATAGTGCTGTGGCCACCCCTTATACTTAAGTCATGCATGTATTAACTATAAATGAGTGTTCGTGACACCAAAATTATGCATATATTTATTTGCTATGTGTTAATCTTTTACGTTATCATTTTACCTACTCGATTATTTGATTCTTGTCTTAGCTATCCCTTATTTGCTATGTGGACCTCGAAAGGTGCTTAAAACCTTCCTTTCGAGGTAACTTGAACCCTTACCCGATTTCTGATGACGTGGACTTTTTTTAAAAACAAGTATTTAGTTACGGTTAGTGTAGTATGGTGCCCTAACACACCTTTAATTCATTAGGTGGCGTCTCTTCACCCTCTTCTATCCTAAAGAGAGTTGTCACGTCGAATCCCGTCTTTTCGCGAGAAAAATGGAGCGCGAGAGTTGTCTCCCTAATGCAACTGACAGTCGTATCCCACATACTATTTGTATCCCTTCTACTCTCCCAAGGCCTTATAGCCATCAACTTCTCCCCTATCTCTAGAGCACTGGCCATAGTCAAGCTACCCCATTTAATCCTCGGTTGGTCATCCACATTCCTCTTCTTTCTCTCCTTCTTAATCTCCAAGTCCATCACTAAGAGCTTATGATGGGTCGAAAGGTTATCACTTGGTATCACCTTAAAAACACCTCTATCACCCTTCCTGAGGAGCAAAAAGTCTATCTGAGTCTTGACTCCCAAACTATGGAACGTAACCAAGTGTTCCTCCTTTTTTTGGAAGATCAAATTCGCTACTATTAGCCCAAAGGCTCTAGAAAAATCCAAAAGTGAGGCTCCTCCTTCATTCCTTTCCTTGAAACCAAATCCTCTATGCACATCATCATAACCCACTGGGACTGATGTGCCTATTGAAATCTCCTCCTACAAAAAGCTTCTCGGTGTTTGGTACAACTCCCACCACCTCATCTAAAGCCTCCCAAACGCCCGTCTTCACCTCCAGGCCCAAGCCAACATTCCTACTCCATTCCTATTCCTCGTGCTTCTTGAGTATCACAACATTTACCCGTCCACTTCCCTCGCCTGAGTACCTATACATTTGGCCTCCTGGAGACAAGTATATTAATCCTCATCTTTCTTAGAATCTTTACTAGCTCTATGGACTTTGCTGATAAAGTCCATATGTTCTAAGATCATAATCTCAACCTAGAGGCTCCCTTGACCCACTTACCCTTCTCCCCCCTACCCCTACCCTAAACTCGACCCTAAACTCGACCTCAATCGATAACATGACCCTAGTCTACCATCATCCACCAAAGCCACTAAGGAAAGCATAAACTACTTAGGGATATACTAACTAAATCCATCAATCTACAGTAAACAACTATAATACAGGAGAAACATGAGGATTAACAACCCCGAACAACAAATGATACAAGAGTAATAAATCAAAAAACTCAAACTAGTGGAGGACAATCGAGAAAAAATATCTACCACTATATCCAGTAATATGATCCGCCACTAGAATCAACTGATAGAGTCAACAAAGAATATAATCAAGCAATGAAACAATTAACATGTATAACAGAATTTAAACTAAAGGCAAGATTCTAATAACACTTCAGCTCTAAGCTCAAAAACTATAGCATATTACTAAATCAAAATAGTATATCACAAATACCAACTTGAAATGGGCCATAGGAATAATAATGACAAGAATAATAAAATTATACCAGTGAACAACAAGGTATAGTAAACTAAAGAGATATCAATACAACACAAGAAAGGACCTAAAATTGACTAACTAAATTATATGCTATGCAGAACAATGAGATAGAACAACAAACGAATCAAGAAACTGAGCAACACATAGTAGGGAAACTCAAATTAACATGCAAAAAGAGAGAAAAAGGAGAGAATTTGCCAAGCAACAATGAAACAACCCTCAAACAATCAAGAAAATAGACAATAACTACCCAAGAAATTAAAAACAAATAGTTAACTATGGAACGAGTGCACCTGATAGTTGCCAAAGAAATATGCACAACAATAAGTATCCTTATCCAAGCAGATCTAGGCTTTTCTATTGAGATAACCAACATCAATGATCAAAGCAAAGGTGGCGGTAGTCGACAAGAATTTGTGGTATGCATCGAGTAGAGGTGGTCGACGGTAATCGATGGAACTCGTGCAGTGGGTGCAAAAGATTGCAATGAAAACCCTAGCAATTGAAGGATAAGAGAGAGAATTGAAAAGAGTTGATTTCAAAGATGAGATTTGGGTTATCACCGATGGAGGGAGTGACCGGCAATGTGGTCACATATGGTCAGCGTTTATTGGTCGATGATCAGTCGCAGAAGGCCAGAGAAGAACCAAAATCTCCAATAAGTACTAGATATTAAAGTTACAAACTTTTAAACATGGATATAATTACAATATCTATTTTCAGCTATATACATGGTCATATTATACTGGCAAAGGAAGTTTATTCTACATTAAAATCCAATAGACTATTTTTCTAAGTTCTAAAGCTAAAGTCTCTTTCCTCTTTACCAAACTCAAAAAAACTAAAAATTCAAGTGAAGGAAAGAGAGAAGAGAAAATAAAGGCTTCCATAACTACTATGGTATGATTTTGATATTTAAAAGGTTGCTCAAAAATAGGTTCTTCTTGTTAAGAAGGAGGACTTTATAATTTAGTTTCCATGTATTCTATCAAGGAAAATAATGACATCTTTTAAAATCCTTTTTACTGTTCTTCTTTCTACTCCTTAAACCTGTATTTATTCTACCCAACAAACACTAATGGTAGGATCTATATTACATACTTCTCAATTCAATCATTCATATTTTTTGCTAGGACTGATATCAAGGAACCAGATTCTTTATCAATTCTGTAATTATTTTTGAGCTCATCATCAATATACAATGCTGCATGTCCAGGTATCCTGTGATTCAAGTTGTTTTTTTTGTACTCATACCTCATGTTGCATCAAAACGCGCACATATAAGTAATATAGGATGTGAGTTATGATATCGTGCCCAAGGGATTTAATGAATTGATATTCTATTTTGAATTCTTATAGTCGCTATTTAGTAGGTAACCAATAATAAAGAATGATTTTTTGTCTTGAATGTAAATTAAAGCAATTGGATACAAGTCGTGATTTAGTGTTTTGAAATTCAGATTAGTGAGAGTATCCAGGATTATGGTATTTCAACAATATAGTTGTGCTTTCAAACCCTACATTTAGTTGATTTCCTGAGTTACTAGTTGTAGTTGATTTTAACTGTACTTAGCATATTGCCAACAACTCTATGTCTTCTCGACTATTCCTAATGCCTATACTTCTATGGCCATCAATCAATTGTGAAGGGCATGTGATTTCTCTTCCGTATCAACTGACAAGGCTAATGAGTATATTTCTATCCATGTAAAAGAATCATTCCTACCTTCCCTTATTATATACGTAATTTCTCTATTTCTAGTCCAAACTATGCACCATAGATAGTAGTCGATAGTTGATCAAGTTACCAAACAGTTAAGATCAAGAGAAGATAAATAACTCAATAATTGGAAATCAAACTAAACAATATGATAATTTACATGAATTTTTATGTCTTACCATAATCCTTCGGGTTTATAGAACTTCAATTATGGGCATTGCCGTATCAGGATTAATATGTGATGTCTATTAAATAAAGTGTGTTGTGAAATAAAGGGTTGGTTTTGACATTTTGGAATTTGAGGTTCATCGTGACAATAGGCACTCTCGTCATGATGGATCATCGCGATGAGTCATTCTCATCGTGATGACTCACTGCGACAAGACTCGGCTCACCGCAATGAGAAAATAGGCAGTTTACCTGCACTTTTTTTAGCTTTTGTGAGTTATTTCTCCACAACTCTTGTTGCATTCTAGAGCTCTAAGAAGTGGTTTTCTCAAGAAACTAGGTCTTTCTCCTTCGTTTGAGGTAAGTACCACATAAAACCTCTTCGTATATTAAACATTAATTTTGGTAAGACCTTTAAGTTGAGGATTAATGGTATAATTCTTGAATTTGAGCCCTAAAAGCATGAACTTGGGGGAGGATCCTATGGGTAGGTGCAATTTCACCTAGAATTGATCCTAAGTTGTATTTTTATGATTTCTAACATGAAATTATTAGTTCTTAACATGTTTAAGGCTAGCGGGGAACCTTGGGTTCCATAAAGGTCAAACCTTTATTCACCTTTAGGCATAAAAATATCTCAAAGAGATTAACTTGATTAGACTAGTTATTGATTAATGCTATGAGACTAGTTATTGATTAATTAATCATTGGGGAATGCTACAAACCTTGGATAAGGGTAGAATTAGTGGGTTAAATTTTTAAGGCCTGAAATAAAGAGTAAATGATTAATTACTCTTGTGTAATTATTATTTATAGACCTTGAGCATTCCAAAGAATTAAGAAAGTGCAAGGCAATTGCGTAATAACTTGAGGGTGGTAATTCTTCACTCGAGGTAGATTATGGTTTTAATTGGAGTGGAGACTCATTTTATTACATGATATGTGATAAGTTGGTAACATACTAACTTACTTAGTTCTTAATCATGAGTTATTTCCTTGGTTTGATGCTATTTAGGAGGATTTTATGTCTTATTTGTCTTAAATGCAGGCACTCTTGATCCATAAAAATAAAAGAAGATTTGAATCCAAATAAGTCTTAAATAGAGGTTAAGTCAAGCGATGATCGAAAAAGAAAAGATTTACTCAAGAATGTGCGTGGAGACCTTCCAGCCACAAGATGGCACCTGCATTTCGCAGGTGCCAGCACAAGTGGAAGCTAAATCACTGCCTTGCAATATAGGAACCTTCTTGCTGCAAGTCTTCAAGGGCGGCCGCAGGTGCCCGCGTAGATAGGGCTGCAGGCGGAGATCCTACACTACCTAAGAAAAGTGACACCTGCATACCGCCAGTGGCGCACATAGAATTTTTAGTAAGCGGTGTCGATATTATATAAGAAAGGATAAAAAATTAATTATCACACATATAAGTAAGATATGTCCTTACCCTATCGGTTAAGTATAGTTTTAAGCTAGAAGAGGTCTTGCGTTCAATATTACTTAATCACAATTTTAAGCAATTATATGTTATATTTTCCAAAGAAAAAATGTATATGTCAAGGTTTGAACCCCCAACCTCAGAGCACAAAATTGAGCACTGAACATCTGAACCAACGCGTCAAGAGCTATGTTTAGTCAATCATTGTCATTTTGTTCAATATATCTCATTACTCATAGTATTAACATATATATTTAGTAAAATTTTCTAATAAAGTACTGTCACTTGACACCCCTTCCATCAACGTGGATCCTTCCCTGCATGCCACAAGTCGTTAAGGGCGACCGCAGGTGCCATCGCATGTCTAGTCGCAAGTGCCTCAATAGGAAAAATGGTCCAAAATGCAATTGTATAATTGGAAAGCTTCCAAGATCCTTTTTGGGATCTGTGATAGGATTTTATACCAAGTTTTTTCTCAATTAGGATAGAGTTATTAGAGTACACTTTTGAGTACAAGTTTTCTTAGCTTTCTTCTTCCTTGAAATGAGAAAATACTAATGTTAAATATTTGAGCTTAGAATTGAAGATAGTTTATGAAGATGAATGCAATTAAGGGTTACCCATAGCCTAGTCTGACAGCTGACTCCTCTAAACCCACGGTGGAGCCATAGTTTTGGGACCTGGGAACTGTTACTAAAGGCCTTAGCCTAAACTGACAGCTAAGCCTTCATCCCCTTGTACGCTCGGTACTAAGTCTACTCCCACTGAATATAAGTAATAATGTACTGAAATAAAGGATAGCTCAAATACTGATAAATGACTGAGAATGCAACATACACAGGCTGAAGGGTATAGCATTCAATTTTTGAAGCATAAACATATAACTGATCTGCCTAGCAAGCTAAATTCGTGGGATACTGGAATTCCTACAAACTAGGGTTTCTGAGCCTTACACATGAAACTACTCTAAATCTCCAAGAAACATGTAGTCAATAGCATAGAAACTATAATAACTGAATTGCGATAAGTCCCTGAGAATTTGGAACCCTAGGTCTGAAACATTCATGGAGAAAACTGAACACTGACTAGAATCTAGGGATCTAATGGGTGAAAGAAACCCACTAGTGAAATCCCACATACCTGGTGAAGAAACCCACGGAAAAATCCTTGGATTTTTTGGGGCTGAACTTGATGAAAACCTCTGCTTGTTCTTGGAGGAAAACTGTCGCCTCTTTCTCTTATTTTCTTTCTAAGTTTAAAGAATTTAGGGGAATGAATGTTTTAGGTATTTTTAGGCTACTTAATTAGGCTTTAACGACATAAAACACCGTAGCTTAGGCCTTAAAAGGGAAAGAAACAGTCTAAAATACCCCTTGGAAAGTTAAAAGAATTTCTACAGAAAATGCGACTCAGGGATCACG
Source organism: Jaltomata sinuosa (assembly GCA_003996215.1). Classification (NCBI taxonomy): domain Eukaryota; kingdom Viridiplantae; phylum Streptophyta; class Magnoliopsida; order Solanales; family Solanaceae; genus Jaltomata; species Jaltomata sinuosa. The sequence continues at coordinate 319,249 of QJPP01000883.1, read as the reverse complement.
ACTCCGGAGGATGGACCGTACTCCTAGATGATGTACCGTCAACCTGAGTCATGGTAAGCCTAAGAGTTTTAGGGGTCTCTAATCTCAGGAACTATGACTCAACAGGACTGACCGTTCTTCTGAACGAAGGTTCGTCATGTGACTCGTGGTTCCTGGGATTTTACTTAGCCTGCGGATTTCCATGAGTTAAAGGACGGACCGTTCTTCTGAAGTACAGTCCATAAACCAACTCATGGTTTCTGAGACTAGAACTGGGGGTCCTCTGATTCAGGAAAACCACGTGTGACAGGTCAAGCCGTGGTTCTAAACTACAATCCGTGGTCCTAACTGTAGTCCCTGGGACATGTACTGGAGAGCTACTGGCACTTCAACTACGGTTCAAGATAATGGTCCGTAGTTCCATACTACAGTCCGTACTCTTGAACCGGGGTTCCTGGAAACTTGAATTTTCTGAATTTTTTTTATTCTCGACTGGTTTTCTGAGCTTAGTCTGGGCTTAGAAGTTCTAGGGTGTTACACTAGTTGCATTGACATGGATATTGATATGATTACTGTGGATCAGATACCATATCGGTATGGTACATGGACACCTAGGGTCCCCTGTAGGTCATGACTAGTGGGCAGAAATAAGACCCTTAGCATGTGTTTACACTCTTTTATTTAGCATTGCATTGTTGTATGGTTATTCATGGTGAGGTTGTATTGTGAACTAAAATGAGACTAGAGCTACTAGATGTATTGATGAGAGATATGTGGATAGAGGTTCCACGTGTGGGGACTTGAAAGTGTATGGTTATTTTCTTGTCATATGTCTTACCTTTATACATGCTCTTACTTCCTCCTACCTTGACCCTTTCAACCTAATCAATGGTTGAAATTAAGATCCCAATCATTATTGGGTCCTTTATTTTGTGGGGAGTGTAGTTGAATACCCTCTACCTATTTTAGCTTACCTTGATTTTGTTAATGAAGGACCAGATTTCTTTCTTTCATTATGTCTTCCTTTTTAGTTAGCCGAGCACCTATCTTCAGAGCATCTGATGCAAGGATGATTGAATGTAAGGGATATATGTATCTTATGTGAATATCCCCTCGACTATAGAATTTACTTTGTTTAGTTCTTCTTGTAACACCTTATTTTTTGGAAGCTCAGCATGCAATTCTCTTTTGATTATTTTATGACTGCTCCTTTGATCCCTAAGAATATCTTTGGCCTAGTTTCTAGTTTCCAAGAGAGCATCTACGAGTTTCTCTTTCTCCATCTCCAATGCATACTTCTCAAAACTTAGTGGGAGAACATGTTTCTTTAAATATTCAACTCTAGGATCTCCTGATCTTCTCCATGATCTTTAAGATCATAATCAAGAGAGGTATATACATTCTATTCTTTATATTGTGGAGTATGGAAATCTTTATAGGTATTCTTGATCTCATTGGGAGGTGTTTCACAATCATCATATTCAGATTCTTGGTCTGAATTGGCCATTAATATCAAGATATCATTTGAGTCTGATTCCTCCTTTCCTACCAAGGATTGATTTCTTATTTTTACTTCATCATCTTCATCATCACTGCAGGAATTTCTCATGGTAGCCAATGTATTATTGACAATCTAATGATCTATTTGCATTGCGGACATTCTACTTCCAGGTACCTATTCTTTCTTTTTTGACAAAATCACTTTTTCTCCAGTTATCTTTCTTTTTTGGGCAATCTATGATGTAGTGGTTGAGCTTCCACATCTGTAAAAACCTTCTAAATTGCTTCTATTAGGTTTTGGCCTTGAAAAAGCTTGTCTATACAGGAAACTTCCTTTCCTGATTATTCTTTTGAACCTCTTGTTGAGTACTTTTATATCATTATAACCAAGTTCTTGGCCATGGGTAGATGTAACGATCATGTACACATCTTTGCTTTAGGGAGTATTCTTTTTTATCTGAAGCTTTCTCATCTCATAGGTTTTAAATTTTTTCATGATTTCTTTCATGGTTAAGTCTCCAGATCTCTTGTTTGCATAATGGCATTGACTTTTTTCTCTCAAGTGTCAGGTAATATATTGAACAGTTTCTCAATTATTTATGCTTGAGGAACAATCATTCCAAGAGAACTAAATTCATTGGTTACATCTATGAACTTATTGAACATTCCTTGAAGGAATTCTCGCTCATTCATCTTGAAGAGCTCATACTACCTATTTAGGAGAGAAAATTTAGACTTCTTTACTTGACTTGTTCTGTCATGTTAGTTTGTAAAGTATATCACACTTTTTTTGTCACTCCCCGAGGCTACCCCTAGACGCAACACGATGCTCAGTGTCATAAGTGACCCCAAGCTAACCCATGGCATGGAATATCTATACAATTTTAAGTTAAAAGCATAAACTGTGCAGAAGCTAAAAAAATAGTTTAATATCTGAAGTGGAAAAAGTCCAAAACATATCTGAATATAAAATATATAAAGAGTATAGTGATAACTAAAAACAACACTAACAACTCGAGCTAAATCTAGTCTATGTCTGAAAGCCTCTAACTGATACGAGTTGCTGGGACATACCCCCAACTAACTCTAATAATCTAAAACTGAAAAGTAAAGCATGTCTATCGTCCTCAAACTATGAGGACTCACCAATAAGGCTGCTGAGTACGGATTGGAAGTCAAACTAAGTGTGGTATGGATGTTGAGCGCCTGAACCTATATCATAAAATGATGTAGCAAAAAAGTATGCATCAGTACTTTGAGTGTACTGAGCATGCAGGATATGGGCTAAGCTGAACAACATAATAACTGAACATAGAAATATATATATCCTGAAGCATAAACTGAAAGCTAAGCTGGATAAAATGACCAAGTAGTAACATGCATATAATATGCTGAACTGAATACTGAAAGAGATACTGAGCACATGGTCAATGCAATATGAATCTGACTGTGGGAGATACTATTAACCGACATACCCCAAGCTGAGCTAACTATGGGGCCAACCTGTAACCCTGGATGGAAGGGTGTTCATACCTTGACAAGGGTACAAACAACTCTGACGTGGATCCACCAAACTGATGTCCACAAGGGACAAAAATGATCGACTTGGGGACTGCTACTAAAGGTCTCAGCCAAATCTAACAGCTAAGCCTTCACACCCTCGTCCATTTGGTACTAAGTCTACTCCCAACTGAATATAAGTAATAAAAATGCAAGCTGAGATGCTAGATAGCTCAAATACTGATAATCGTCTGAGAATGCAACATACAAATAATGAAACATATGGCATTCCAATTCTGAAGCATGATTGCCTGTCTAAGCTGCCTAGCAAACATAATTTATGAAATACTGAAATTGACACAAGCTAGGGTTTCTAAGTTCTATACATGAAAATATACTAATTCTCCAAGAAACATGTAATTAATACCATGAAAACTATAGCAGCTAAATTACAATGAATCCGTAAGATTTGGAACCCTAGGTTTGAATATAGCATGGATAAACTGAAGAAACTGACTTAATTCTAGGGACCTAATGGCTGAAAGGAACCCACTAGTGAAATCCCACATACCTGGTGAAGAAACTACAGAGAAATCTTTGGATTTTGGGGCTGAACTTGAAGAAGACCTCTGCTTGTTCTTGAGAAAAAATAGTCGCCTCTTTTGTTTCTTTTCTTTCTAAGTCTGATGATTTTAGGAGAATAGATGTTTTAGGTAGTTTTTGACTAATAAACTAGGCTTATGGTAGTCAAAATGTCATAGCTTAGGCATTAAAAGAGGTGGGAAAAGTCTGGAATGCCCCTGGAAAATTTAAAGAAAAACTGCTGAAATTCGCGACTTAGGTTCCACGGATGGGTTCTATGGCTCGTGAAAACTTCCACGGCTCGTGGAACCCTGTCGTGGTTCCTGGTCCTAAAAATTGAGCTACTAGAATTGATTCCACGAGTTGGGTTCATGATTCATGGAAGCTTCCACGGGTCGTGGATCCCACTCGTGGTTTTTGGGCTGAAATCTCTGGGTCTCTGAAGATGGGTTCCATGAGTTTGGTTCATGACTCGTGGAAACTTCCACGGGTCGTGAATCCCACTCTTGAAACCTGGGGACTTAATACTGGGCTACTAGAAATTAGTTCCACGACTTGGGTTCACAACTCGTGGATTCTCCCACGGGCCGTAGAACCCAATCGTGGTTCTTAGAGGAAATCTTCAAGCTTTTGATTTAATTCCACGGGTCCAGTCCATGACTCGTGGAAACTTCCATGGGTCGTGGAACCGACTCGTGATTCCGGCTGACAATTGGAAAAATCATTTTTTCTTCTGATTTTCTGAATTAAGTCTAGGCTAGGGAGTTCTGGGGTGTTACAATATCTCTCTCTTGGGATCATTCATCCTCAAATGAAGAATAAACAAGCTAAGTTTGGAGGGAAGGAGCTGCAATCCCTACCAACTGAGTACTAGAAACTAATATCTAACTGAACTGAGTTCCATGAACATTCAAATATGCTGAAATGCAAGGATAACTGATGGAACAAGGTACTGAGACTGAATTACACAAGAATAAACTGAGAGACTAAAGAGGAACTATTACCTCAAGCTGAAGCTGAATCGGAAGGAAAGAGGTTAGGATACTTGGCCATCATGGTTGCTTCTGCTTCCTAAGTATCTCCCTCTAAGGATTGATTCCTCCACAAGACCTTCACTGAAGCGACTTCCTTATTTCTCAACCTATGAACCTGATGGTCAAGAATCTCAATTGGGACCTCCTCATAGGTGATGCTATCCTTCACAACCACACTCTCTAAAGGTACTATCGATGCCGGATCACCCACAACCTTCTTCAATAAGGAAATGTGAAATACTGGATGAACCGCTGCTAATTCTGCTGGCAACTCTAACTCATAAGCCATATTACCAACCCTTTTCAGAATTCTGTAAGGGCCTACATACCTGGGACTGAGCTTCCCTTTCTTGCCAAATCTCATCACCCCATTCATGGGTGACACCTTCAGTAAAACCGAATCATCGATTTCAAACTCTAAGTCCCTTCTCCTCACATCTACATTGGACTTCTAACGACTCTGAGCTGTCTTTAGTCTATCTCTAATGAGCTGAACTTTCTCAATAGCCTCATGAACCGAATCTATCCCAATCAAGGCTGCTTCACCTACTTCAAACCAACCAACTGTAGACCTGCATCTATGCCCATAGAGTGCCTTATATGGGACCATCTGAATACTGGAGTAGAAACTATTATTATAGGCGAACTGTGATCATCCCAACTACCCTTAAAATCGATCACACAAGCTCTCAATATGTCCTCTAAGGTCTGAATGGTATGCTCTGCCTGACCATCCGTCTGCGAATGAAATGTTGTACTGAGATTCACCTGAGTACCAAGAACTTTCTGAAATGATCTCTAGAAATAAGAGGTAAACTGAGGACCTCCATCTGAGATGATAGACAAGGGGACCCCATGTAACCTGACTATCTCGCTGATGTAGAGTCTTGCATAGTCCTCCATTGAATCTGTAGTCTTGAAAGCCAAGAAGTGAGCTGACTTAGTGACTTTGTCTACTATCACCCAAATGGAGTCATGTTGTCTGCGAGTACGAGGTAAACCTGTAATGAAATCCATGTTGACCACTTCCCACTTCCAAGTAGGAATGTTAATCTCCTAAGTCACACCTCCTGGTTCCTGATGTTCTACTTTAACCTGCTGATAATTGGGATACTTAGCCACAAAATATACGATGTCCCTCTTCATGTCGTTCCACCAATAGACTTTTCGTAGATCATGGTACATCTTAGTGGCACCCGAATGAATAGAATATCTGGAATTATAGGCTTCTATAAGGATCTTCTACCTTAACTCACCCACATTAGGAACACATAGATGCCCTTGGCAGCGAAGCACGCCATCTCTCTCTTGGGAGAAAACCTCTACTCTCTGCTAATGAACTGCACCTTTCAGCTGAAGTAATATGGGATCACTGTCTTGTTTCTCTTTAACCTCTGCTACCATTGAATATTCTGACCCATTCTGTACTATTACACCACCATCTGTCGTGTCCATGAGGCAAACTCCTAAGCGAGAAAGCCTATGAACATCCCTGGCTAATTCTTTCCTCTCTTCCTCACCATGTGACACACTACCCATGTACAGTCTGTTGAGGGCATCGACCACTATATTGGCCTTACCCAAATGGTAGACCACATTCATGGCATAGTCTTTGAGGAACTCAAGCTATCTCCTATGATGAAGATTCAACTCTTTCTGGGTGAACACATACTGGAGGCTCTTATGATTTGTGAATACATCAACATCAACACCATAAAAGTAGTGTCTCCAAATCCTTAGGGCAAACACAACAGCTGCAAGATCTAGGTTATGAGTCGGGTAGTTCTTCTCATGGACCTTAACCTGTCTGGAAGCATAAGCTATGACCTTACCTTGCTGCATCAAGATGAAACCTAGGCCAACCCTAGATGCATCACAATCAACCATATAGCCATCTGAACCCTCTAGTAGAGTCAAAATGGGAGTTGTGGTCAACCTGGTTTTCAGTTCTAAGAAGCTTTTCTCACACTCATCTTACCACTGAAACTTGACCTTTTTCTGAGTCAACTTGGTCAATGGGGCAGCTATGGATGAAAATACTTCAACAAACCTCTTGTAGTAACCGGCCAAACCCAAGAAACTTCTAATATCAGTCGGAGAGGTGGGTCTGGGCCAGTGCTTTACTGCCTCACTTTTCTGAGAATCTACTCGGATCCCTTTACTGGATACCACATGACCAAGGAAAGCGACAGACTGTAACCATAATTCACATTTACTGAACTTAGCAAATAGTTGGTGATCTTTGAGAGTTTGCAAAACAACTCTCAGATGAGTCGCATGCTTTTCCTCATTCCGAGAATAAACGAGGATATCATTAATAAAGACGATAATGAACAAGTCCAAATACTTTTTGAACACCCTATTTATTAAGTCCATAAAAGCCGCAGGAGCATTGGTTAGTCCAAAAGACATAACTACAAATTCATAGTGACCATACCGAGTCTTAAAGGTTGTCTTCGAGATGTCACTATCTCTGAATCTAAGCTGATAATAGCCGGATCTGAGTTCTATCTTAGAAAAACAACTAGCACCCTGAAGCTAGTCGAACAAGTCATCAATCCTGGGGATGGGATATTTATTCTTGATTGTGACTTTTTTCAACTGAAGGTAGTCAATGCACATCCTGAGAGAACCGTCTTTCTTACGCATGAAGAGCACTGGAGCACCCCATAGAGAGATGATGGGTCTGATAAAGCCCTTATCTAAAAGGTCTTTCTATTGTTCTTTCAATTCCTTAAGCTCAGTTAGAGCCATTCTATAAAAAGGAATCGAAATAGGCTGGGTATCTGGAAGGAGATCTATTCCGAAGTCAATTTCCCGTTCAGGAGGAACTCTGGGAAGATATTCTGGGAACACTTCTGGAAACTCATTCACCACTGGGACTGACTCAAGAGTTGGGGTTTGGGATTTTGAATCCTTAACCCAAACAAGATGATAGATATACCCTTTGAAAATCATTTTTCTAGCCTTAAGGTAAGAGATGAATCGACCTACAAGCACTGAGCTACTACCCTTCCATTCTAAGGCTGGCTCATTTGGAAACTGAAACTGAACGATCCTAGTTCTACAATCGACTGAAGCATAATAGGAATGTAACCAATCCATGCCTAGAATGATATAAAAATCAATCATTTCTAACTCTACAAGATCTGCTGAGGTGACTTTCTGGGAGACTGTGACAGGGCAATTTCTGTATACCTGTCTAGCTATAACTGGGTCACCAACTAGAGTATAGACTGAGAAGGGTTCTGGGAGAATTTTTGGACTAACCCCAAAATTTACTGTTATATATGGAGTTACAAGAGAAAGTGTAGCCTCTGGATCTAATAATGCATAAATATTCAAATGGAAGACTTGCAACGTACCCATGACCACATCGGGAGAATCCTCCTAGTCCTGTCAAGCCTGAAGAGCATACAACCTATTCTGGCACTAACCACCACCTATACCAGATGAGGCACCCTACTGAGTGGGGTGACCTGCTGGAGCTGCTGCAGAGCTGGCCTGATTCTGTGGGCGAACATCCTTTCCCTTTTTGAGAAGCTGTTGGACAATCTCTCATCATGTGGCCTAGCTTACCACACCAAAAGCAATTCCTACTACCTGCCATTTACTCACCCTGGTGGTTCCTACCACACTTCTTACACACTGGATGGGTGCGCCCGCTAGTAACTGTACCTTGGGACTTAGAGCCAGACGCTCTATCCCATCGATCCTTCGTGAATTTAGGTACTAGGGAACTGGCAGAAGATGGAGCTGGAGCTGAAGTTTTTTACGGCGGTTACCACCCTCAGACCTCTACTGCGAGTAGCTAAAGTCACCTGTCCTAGCCCTCTTACTGTCTCCTCCCCTTTCCTTGATTTTCTCTTCCTTTATCTGCTGAGCATAAGTAACCAACTTGGAGATGTCTATTTTCTTAATAAACATGGTCATCTTGCATTCCTTGATCAGATCATCAGACACACCAGATACAAACTTGCTCATACGAGCTATGGAGTCAGCTACTATCGCTGGAGCATACTTGGATCGTTGTGTGAACTTGAGAGCATAATCATTCACACTCATGTCATTTTGCTTCAAGATAATAAATTCCTGGACCTTGGCTTCCCTGAGGTCAAGTGGGAAAAACCAGTCCAGAAAAGCAGTCTTGAAAAGATTCTAACTCACTGGATGTGCATTGGTACCCCGAGACTCCTTCCACTACTGGTACCAAGTGTAAGCCACTTCCTTCAACTGATAGGCGGCTAAATCTACACTCTCGACTAGAGTGACACCCATAATACCTATTACCTTATGGATGTCATCGAGAAACCCTTGTGGATCCTCTTTTGATTTAGACCCATGAAATTCCGTAGGGTTCATCCGAGTGAAATCTCAGATCCTTGCTGTCGCTGTGTTAGTCTGAGGTGGAGCTGGTGTCGAATCCTGCTGATTGACCTGGGTGGTCATGGCCTGAGCAAGCACTTGGAAAGCATCCCTAAATTCGGCATGCGTGACTTGCTCATTCAATGGGTCTTCTGGAGTTGCTGGCTAATTCCTGGCGTTAGCTCTTCTGGGAGGCATTTTCTGAAATGCGAAGAGCATGAGTTAGAAGGAGATTAAATAGAGTTTACACTCTATAGAATGAGCTAAAAAAGAATGAAGGGAAGTTTTTTCCTAATGACGTCTCATAACTCCTCCCCCATAAGTGTGGCGTGCTTCTTACCCATGAAGAAGGCTCTACTTGACGCGACTTTCAGACACCCTAGGACACTTAAACCTGATGCTCTGATATGAAGTTTGTCACGCTCCGAGGTTACCCCTTAGACGCAACATGGTGCTCAGTGTCACAAGTGACCCCAAGCTAACCCATGGCATGGCATATCTATACAATTTCAAGTTAAAAGCATAAATTATGCAGAAGCTAAAAACACAGTTTAATATCTGAAGTGGGAAAAGACCAAAACATGTCTGAATATAAAATATATAAAGAGTATAGTGATGACTAAAAACAATACTAACAACTCAAGCTGAATCTAGTCTATGTCTGAAAGCCTCTAACTGATACGAGTTTCTGGGACATGCCTCCAACTAACTCTAATAATCTGAAACTGAAAAGTAAAGACTGAAAAGTAAAGCATGTCTATCATCCTCAAACTATGAGGACTCACCAATGAGGCTGTTGAGTATGGACTGGAAGTCAAACTAAGCGTGATCTGGATGATGAGCGCCTAAATCTATGTCATAAAATAATGTAGCACAAAAGTATACGTTAGTACTTTGAATGTACTGAGCATGCGAGATATGGTCTAAGCTGAACAACATAATAATAGAACATGGAAATATATATATATACTTAAGCATAAACTGAAAGCTAAGCTGGATACAATGACCAAGTACTAACATGCATATAATATGCTGAACTAAATACTGAAAGAGATATTGAGTACATGGTCAATGCAATATGAATCTGACTGGGAGATACTATTAACAGACATACCCCAAGATGAGCAAACTATAAGGCCAACCTGTAACCCTGGATGGAAGGGTGTTCATACTTTTTCAAGGGTACAAATAAGTTTGATGTGGATCCACTAAACTGATGTCCACAAGAAACAAAGGTGACCAGCCTAATCTGACAGCTGACCCCTTTCTAACCTACGGTGGTGTCTTAGTTCTAGGACTTAGGGACTGCTACTAAAGGTCTCATCCTAATATAATAGCTAAGCCTTTACCCCCTTATCCACTCGGTACTAAGTCTACTCCCAACTGAATATAAGTAATAAAAATGCTAGCTGAGATGCTGGATAGCTCAAATACTGATAATCGTCTCAGAATGCAACATACAAATACTGAAAGATATGTCATTCGAATTCTGAAGCATGATTGTCTGTCTAAGCTGCCTAGCAAGCATAATTTATGAAATACTGAAATTGAAACAAGCTAGAGTTTCTGAGTTCTATACATGAAACTATACTAATTCTCCAAGAAACATGTAATTAATTCCATGAAAATTATAGCAACTAAATTACAATGAATCCCTAAGATTTAGGAACCCTAGGTGTGAATATAGCATGGAGAAACAGACTGAATTCTAGGGACCTAATGGGTGAAAGGAACCCACTAGTGAAATCCCACATACATGGTGAAGAAACTACGGAAAATTCCTTTGGATTTTGGAGCTGAACTTAAAGAAGACCTCTGCTTGTTCTTGAGAGAAAACTGACGCTTCTTTTGTTTCTTTTCTTTCTAAGTCTGATGATTTTAGGAGAATAGATGTTTTAGGTAGTTTTTGACTCATAAACTAGGCTTGGGGTAGTCAAAACATCATAGCTTAGGCATTAAAAAAGGTGAGAAAAGTCTGGAATGCCTCTGGAAAGTTTAAAGAAAAACTGCTGAAATTCGCCACTCAGGTTCCACGGATGTGTTCTACGGCTCGTGGAAACTTCTACGGCTCGTTGAACCATGTCGTGCTTCCTGGTCCTGAAAATTGAGCTACTAGAATGAATTCCACAAGTTAGGTTCACGACTCGTGGAAGCGTCCACGGATCGTGGATCCCACTCATGATTTCTGGGCTGAAATCTCTGGGTCTCTGAAGATGGCTTCCACGAGTTGGGTTCACGACTCGTGGAAACTTCCACGGGTCCTGAATCCCACTCATGAACCCTGGTTACTTAATACTGGGCTACTGGAAATTAGTTCCACGACTTGGGTTCACGACTCGTGAATCCTCCCACGGGCCGTAGAACCCAATTGTAGTTCTCAGAGGAAATCTTTAAGCTTCTGATTTAAATTCACGGGTCCAGTCCATGACTCGTGAAAACTTTTACGGGTCGTGATACCGACTCGTGGAACCGACTCGTGATTTGGAAAAATTATTTTTTCTTCTGATTTTTTGAACTGAGTCTAGGCTAAGAAGTTCTGGGGTGTTACATTTTTTGTGGTAGTACATGAAAATGTTTTATTCATGAGGACCTATGCCACAAATTATTTACTTTGGTATCCTTTTGGATGACCTAGACATTTTCATTATTGTATTCACCTCTCTTTTTTGGGAATGATTTTTTTTTCCTTTGTGGTTTGTACCATGAAGGATCTTTGGGCCTTCTGTGATGATGTTTCATAGTTCGAGATCTTCTCCTATGATAAAGTCATGTATTTTTTATTTGCACCAATCATAATATTTTTTATTGAGGCATGGTAATCTTGTTGTTGATTGGTTGAACTCCAGGAGGTGCATCCATTGTCAGTTTTTCAAGGTGCTAGTATTTACTGAAAGATCTTGCTTTGACATCAATTGTTGTTTGGATGCAATCTAAGCACTTAAAGAATCAGGTTAAATACAAGAATATATATTCTGGAATATAAATCAACATAAAAATTTTACGTAGAAAACTCCTTGTTTAGGGGAGTCAAAAACCACAACTATTTTTTGTAGGAATTTTTCAAACTCTTCCACTAAACTCAATCTCAAACTCCGAATGAGTTTATAAGTTTCCTTGTAATACCAAAAGAACTGTTCCCAGTAGTTCTATTTTTTCCCTCTGAATCTTCAATAACTCTACCCTGGTTAGTAAAGTCTCTTACAATAAACAAGGCAATATCTACTCTAATCTATGAAAGTAATCAAGATCCTGTCTTGGAACTGCTCCAAGAAAACTAATTATTACAAACTAAGAAATTGAGCAATATAGACAAAACTTGATAGGAACATGTTCTTTGTTTCAGCTTTTTTTCTTCATCTTCGAGACTCTTCGTGTAGAATCGAAAATACTCTGAGGCCTCTATCTTTGGGTGTGATGAAACTATAAAAATGAATATAGCGTTGTTTATATAGGAGTAAGTGTCCGTCTTTCATATGTATAATCCAACATAAAATTGATTCAAATCTTGCCATGAACCCAATCCTAATTTGATTTGGCCTTTTTCTTATTGACGCATATGGGCTTCTTGATCTCCTTATGTTAAATTATTTTCATGTGCAAGTTTATAATGACTTTTCTTGTATATTTTTCTAATTTCTTGTTGAATTGAATTCTCTCATATTACCGTTCTCAAAGGAATCCTAGTGCACATGTGAACAACCATACTTCTTCTTTCAATCATCAACATGTGAATTGACACATGTGCATAGCTTGGCAATCATCAAAATTTCACATGATCTTAAATGTAAATTCAGAGATCATTTTGCTTTTACGTACGTGGGATAGAAAATTAAAAAGGATGAGCTTATAGCCCAGCAAAAACATCAACACATCCCTTTGTCATACCCCATAAAGCAAGTCTTCATAATGATGCATGAAAGCAAATTGTGCATATATATATACACACACAATTTAATCACATCATGAATCCAATCATGGGCACTCGAGAGTCACAACCACTACACCAGTCATTCTAACCCATGTTCACTTATGGATTTCAAGTAATTTACTGGACCAAACCATATGAAACCTTATAGATGCTCAGATTAATTCGTTTACACCAAAAATCATGGGCTCTATGAAAACTAGGGATCCGATAAATCAAACAGTCTAATATCAATATCAACTCAATCAACTAGCATGTACAATACATGATACAAGTAATCATATTACTAGATATTTTTATGGTAAGACCAGTCAAGGCAATGCATATAAGAATTTCAAAAACCCTAACATGATATAAAAGTCAACTCTACAGAATGTCATGCTCTATATGAAAATAGTTTTAGTCATGCTTTAAGTTTCAATAAAGTCATGTCATGATAATAAGAGTGCATAATTCACGGTGATAGCTCAAAATTAAATAGCATATATGCCTTAGTATGCACTCGACTGATAACACACTAGATATTTGAAAGTCAAATAACACAATTTCTAAATCAAGACATCGAAAATGCAAGCATTCAAAAAATTAAAATTTCACTTGTATTTTAATACGGTGCAAACTCCCTCCACTTGGTACAGTCTAGAACTCCAACCAAATGGCTTCCGAAGACCCCAATTTATAAAAGTTATCAAACAACTCATCAATTTAGGCGATTTTGGCGGTAGGCCTAAAACAACATCATCAAGTGTTGGCGAACAAAGGAGAAGACTGTCAGTTAATCTTCTCAGATACACCAAAGTCTTTTAGATAGATTTTTTGTGTTTTGGGCGGGGTCTTTTATTTTGGACCAGGCCATTTTATTTTTCTTTGCTATTATTTTATTTTGGATCGTTGGTCCTCTTTTAAATACATGAATGGTCATTCATGAGCTTGCGAGTCCAATTCTATAGTTAAATTTGTTAGGGTTTGTCCTGAATTTCCTATTTTATATGATTTATATCATAACTGTGTTTTACCTCGAAAAGACTTTCTTGGTGGAAAAAGTTTCTACAAAAGATCTCTTCTATATTTGGTTAATTCTTTCTTAGAGAAGAAGTTTTGGAATTCTATAAATAGAAGGTTTTTACTTCTCAAACGTAACACAATAGCATCCACAATGTAGTCGTTAAAGAGTCTTGTTTAGGGGGAGATTTTTTCTCAATAATTTTATGTTTTTTATATTAATTTTTTATATGTAGGTCAATTGGCCAAACCATATCAATAATATATTTTTAGTATATTTTTTCTTTGTCATCTGATTTATCGCCTCTATTGATTTGCAATTAATAGCTTTCGCATGACCCCTCTCGATTTCGCACCCAACAAAATTTGCATTTTGACTTCAATTTCTAGGTCAAGCATATATTAAAATTACTACTTCGTTTGAAATTAAGATCAAAATAACCCCCCCCCCCCCCCCCCCAACCAATTTAGGCATTCAAAACTCATGATTTCAAAGTCAAAATTACCCTAAAATCGAGTATAATTGCAATAGGAGGTTATGTAATCGATACCTCAATGATTCAAGCTAGTATTCACACCTTCCAGCTCCCTCTCTCCAAAAATGGTAAACCCCTCGTCTGAAATTTATCACTGTTTATTATACACTTAAAATGTTCCTTCATCGCGATCTGTGAAAGAGTCTCTCGCGGTCACGAGGTGCAACATCGCCACACTCTTCGTGATCACGGCTCTTAAGTTGGTCAACTCGACATTTCCTCTTTGTGTTTGCGGTAAGTGGGTCGCGATTGCGAAGCACAAATAGCCGTTGACCAGTCAACCTTCTATCCAACCCATCATGATTGCGGTGTCTGATCTCGAGAATGCACCTAGCACCAGCAAAAGAATTTACAATTTTTACAAGGTTCAACATGTGCCGAAACCCCCAATCGCTCAGGTTTTCACTCCAACCATCCAGACAAGTCTCAAATAAGTATACAAACTTACTTAGTAATCACTATATATCATGTTACATAGTCATGGGTGTATTTATCAGAAATATTCAGTGGTCATGCTCTATGAGTATGTGTATGTCTGGTTAGCAAATGTTTCTTTTTTCCTAGTTAGATGATGTTCTTTTCATTTCTTTCAATCTAGAGGAAGTGAATTTGGATATATTATCAAAATTGTTAGCTCCATCTATAAATTTTTTGCATCAAAAGTCAAATAATTCGATGGGCTGGAATGAATTTTTAAAGGATTTGTTTTTCCTTTTTCCTTTTTATTGGACTATTTTAACCATCAAACTTCTCTACAACATATTAAAAAAATTCAAGATATCTTCTCTTGTAAAAGATTTTTTGTGGGGTTCCCAGTTCCTTTTAAGAAAAGTTGTTAAACAGCAAGGCCATAAATTTGTTTATCTAGCACGTGTTACTTTTAGGATAGCACGTGTAATTGAATATAGAGAGCAGGCCAAAATTAAGCCTTGAGCTTCCTCAACCAGAACGACGAGGGCTAATATCTAAAGGTGGTGGTTGAAAGCTGGACAGTTATTGCTCTCTAACAAAAGTCTTCTTCCCCGTTTACCAAAAAAAAAAAAAGTTTGCTCCCCTGCCCCCCCATTTTTTTTTAAAAAACAATAAATAGAGCGAGTACACGAGTTACTCTTTTGGTCGGTGCATCTGAATTTACAGTAGCATTAAAGTGCGAATTCCGTACTCCCCCGGTCCATATTAACTGAATTATTGGAGCTTTTTTTTATTATTCAAAATAAGTGAATTGTTCAAAGATCAAGACAATTATTAGATTTTTTTTTCATTTTTGTCCTTCCTTTAAAGAAAGAGTATTTTACATTTTCTAGGTACTTACACTCTTTACAAAGTAATATTTATGATTTTACATTGAAATCACTTTTAACTATTACTTTACATTATCATAATCAAATTTCAAGCCACGTTGAGTAATGACTAACTCTACTTTTAAGAATAGTGTGAAAATAATGAAGTGGGTAGAAATGAAAAATAATGTTCAAAATATGTCCTAAATTTTTTTTCTTAAAGGGTGTGCATTACCTCAACAATTCAGTTAATATGGACCGTAGGGAGTATTTATACACTGCTTAATATATTAATGAAGTTCAGTTAAAATTTGATAGTAAAAGATTTTTTTTTACACTACTAGTGTATAAATACTCCCTCCGGTCCATATTAGCTGAATTCTTGAGGTAATACACACCTATAAAAAAACTTTTTAGGTCATATTTTGAACATTACTTTCCATTTCTACGCTCTTCATTATTCTCACACTATTCTTAAAAGTAGAGTTAGTCATTACTCAACATGGCTTGGAATTTGATTATGATAATGTAAAGTAATAGTTAAAAGTTATTTCAATGTAAAATCATAAACACTACTTTGTAAAGAGTGTAAGTACCTAGAAAATATAAAGTACTCTTTCTTTTAAGGAAGGGAAAAAATAAAAAAAAAATCCAACAATTATCTTGATCTTTGAATAATTAACTTATTTTGAATAATGATAAAAGCCTAAACAATTCAGTTAATATAAATCGGAGGGAGTATAAAACTTAAATTATTAGACTGTTGGGTATAGGGGTGACAAAAACGAACCCAACCCGCTCAACCCAACCCATTTAGGTTTGGCTTGATTATTGACCCGTTCATTTGTTAACTCAACTCATTTCAACCCAACTCATTTCGGGATAACTACACATAAAGGAGGTGGCTTTGTATTTTTGCCCCCATAAGAAAGGTCTTACAAAAATAGTCTTCCTTGTTTTTATGTATAGAACAACTACCGTTTTGCCCCTCTATACCTCAAATATTTTTAAACAACTCTTCATGATCATTTGCCTCTCAACTTTTATATTTTTTTTTTCTCTTTTTTATTTTTTTATTTTTTTATTTTTATTTTTTCTTTTATCTTTTTTTTCTTTCTCAACCTTTATTTTTCTTTTCTTTTTGGTTTTATTTTTTCTTCTACATTTTTTTCTTTTTTCTCAATCTTTGTTTTTTCCTTTTCTCCTCTCAATTCTATTTTTTTTCTTCTTTTTATTTTTCTCAACCTTTATTTTTTATTTTTTTTGTTTTGTTTTTTTTCTTCGATTTTTCCTTTTTTTCTTAATTTTTTTTTTCTCTCAACTTCTATTTTTTTATTTTTTCTTTGATTTTAAATTTTTCTTTTCTTTTTTTTTAATCATTTTTCTCGACCTTTATTTATTTTATGAGATGTTCTATAACTCTTGCGTTAAAGGCAAGACTTAGCCTAAGAACTTCCAAACAATAAATATGCCCCATGAGCAAGACTTGACACTAGTACATTGTGTCTTGATTTATGAGATGTTTTATAACACTTGACTCAGAGGCAAGACTTAGCCCAAGGACCTCTCAAAAAATACAAGTTACACCCCATGGGCAAGAGTTCACACTACTTCATTGTGTCTTGATTTATGAGATACTCTATAACTCTTGCCTTAGAGGCAAGACTTAGCTCAAGAATTTTCAAACAACAAGTTATGCCCCACGAGAAAGACTTGACACTACTTTATTGTGTCTTGATTTATAAGACATTCTATAACTCTTGCCTTAGAGACAAGACTTAGCCCAAGGACTTTCAAACAATAAGTTACACCCCATGGGCAAGAGTTGACACTACCACATTGTGCTTGATTTATGAGATGCTCTATAATGCTTGCCTAAGAGGCAAGACTTAGCCCAAGGACTTTTAAATAACAAGTTACGTCACATGGTCAAGAGTTGACACTACCACATTGTGTCTTGATTTGTGCGATGCTCTGTAACTCTTGCCTTAGAGGCAAGACTTAACTCAAAGACTTTCAAACAACAAGTTACGCCTCATGGGCAAGAGTTGACACTAGCACATTGTGTCTTGATCATGAGATGCTCTATAACGCTTGCCTTAGAGGCAAGACTTAGCCCAGGGGCCTCCCAGAAAATAAGTTATGCCCCATGGACAAGAGTTAACACTACTTCATTGTGTCTTAATTTATGAGATGCTCTATAACTCTTGTCTTAGAGGCAAGACTTAGCTCAAAAATTTTCAAACAACAAGTTATGCCCCACGTGCAAGACTTGACACTACCTCATTGTATCTTGATTTATGAGATATTCTATAATATTTGTCTTAGAGGCAAGACTTGTTCCAAAGGACTTCCAAATAACAAAGCACGTCCTTAAATTTACATCGATTTCAAATAATGAAGATCCTCTTTGCGGATTATCCAACTTATTGTTCATTAACAAAAAATAATAGAGGTTAAGAAAAATGAAAAAAAGAGAAGAAAAAAGAGAAAAGGAAAAAATAAAGATTAAAATAAAAGGAAAAAAGAGAAAAAAAAAAGTTAAGAAAAAAAGAAAAAAAAAGTAAAAAGAAAAAAAATTAAAAAGATAAAGGAAAAAGGAAAAAAATGAAAATTAAAAGTTGAGAGACAAATGAGCATGGAGAGTTGTGGTGTAAATGTGTAAAAATGTATTTGTTCTATACATAAAAAGGAAGGAAGGGTATTCTTTAAAGACTTTTCTTATGAGGGGCAAAAATTGAAAACCACTCACTTTTGGGGACACTCCATGTAATTTCTTGACTCATTTCAACCCATTAAAAATTGGGTTGATATGTAACCCAAATTGACTTTTGAGAAATCTTGTTAAAATACTTTTTAAAAACTTTTTTTTGATTTTATATGTTATAATAAAGAAAAAAATAATTTTATTAGGTACTAAAAACTTATAAAATAACAAATAAAGTAATTAAATCTTAGTAAAAATTGGACAGGTTGAGTTATGACCGGTTATTTAACTCATTTTGACCCAACCCATTTTGGCCCAAGCAAATTTGGGTTGGATTGGGTCTTGACTTATTTTGACCTGCCCAAATTTAATCCAACCCGCCCAATTATCACCCTACGTCCAATTCGTATATTTAAAAAAAGAAATTGGTCCAATTCTTTGCATTTCGGAATTTATGATTGGAGAGTAATTAAATTGGATGAAAGTCACATAACCAAACGATGCAAACTTTTGTCTTCTCATAAACAACAATGGAAACAACTTTACCTTAAATAGTCATGGACCACATCCATTTCTCATTTATTAGATCCATCTTCCTCCCCATCTGTACCGAATTTATTTCTTCTCAATTCAATTTTGATGAAGATCAGATCGGAAGTTCAAGATCATCTATCTAATCAATGTCCTAGAAAATTATATGGGGTCTTAAGAAATGGTTTCTTTTTAAAAAAAATAATAAAATGGTTTACTAGTTGTAACTACCTGCCAACTGCATTAAATCGCATTTTACTCAAAGTACTATAACACACTAACACACACACAAAATGCCATTCTTAAATGACCTCAAAAAATTAAATAAACTGACCTCACATTAGTTGGAGTTGAAAAATCTTTTTTCTTGTACACCCTCGTCATTTTTACTTGTCCACTTTAAACTTTGCACGTTTTTAAAATAATAATAATTGATATATATTTTATTATAATACACATATTAATTGATGTTTACTATTAAGTTTTGAAAAATAATTTGGGAAATAAGTAATTAATGCTAAGAATAAAATAAAACTAAAAATAATTATCTTTTTTAGATATGTTAAATTGATAAATAAAAATAAAAATCTATTTTTGAATAGTAGACAAATAAAAGTGAAGGAAGTAAGAGTGTCTGGTCTCCTTTAATATCAGTTTACATTAAATATGCATTTAATTCAACACCCGTTTTAAGACCCTTTAATTATATAGACTAGACTGGAATATACAAAATAAATATCCAAATCCAAGACTGAGATCTTAGCTTCAAATCTTTATTTTCCTTGCCCTCTCCTTGATCCTTTAGATCTCTCCGGATCTTGAAGTAAAGAGGAGAAACAGGGGAATAGAGGTGAGCTAAAAGAAAATGGTGAGTGGTGATAATCGATCTCATCATCATCCTGCAGATTTCCTACTAATCAAACAAGATGACAAGTTCTTCTCAAGGCTTTTATCTAAGGAAAGCACTGCAAAAGGTGAGTCTTCTTTCAGGTATTACTACTGTGGAGGATCCTCTGGTTCAATTCCATTTGTCTGGGAATCTCAACCAGGTACTCCTAAACATAAATTTTCAGACACTTCTATTCCTCCACTTACTCCTCCACCTTCTTATCAAACTAATGCCCACTTGAAGTCCTTGCAAAAACAATCAAAGTCAAATTTTTTTCTCTCAAATTTCCCCAAGATTTCCTCCAAGAGAATTACATTTTCACCCTCAATACTCACTTCCCCTTCTGTTTCATCATCTTGTTCATCCTCCTTCTCAATGTCTTCCGTCCAAATCACTGCTTATAATTCCAACAGAAGAAACTACCGTTCAAGATCAGAAATTGAGGAGTATGATCACGAGAAGCTGCAGATCCCTTCTTCACCAACTTCCACACTCTGTTTTGGCTGCGGAATGGGGAATTCTAAGCGTTTTCGAGTCAATTATCCAGTGAAGAAGAATGTGAAGAAGGCATTTTCATCCTTTGTTGGAAGTGGTGCTTCTTGAAGATTGATGATATATTTGAAACATGGTGTTTATCTTGTACATCAGTTTTAGATAATTAAGTAGTAGTTTATTTAAAATGGTGTCAACTGTGAAGTGTGCTGCGATTCCCTGTTTTAAGTTATTTGCTAATAATCACGGGATCGAACAAAATTATGTCGACATGCTTTTCCTTTTCGTCAGTGTCAAAGTTGATGCTATTAATGTCTTCTGAACTGGTAATCTGTTTACTTCAAGTGTGAATTTTCTTATATTGCATTTTACGTTTATTATTCTGTTCTACTTAGCATGTACAGGTAGATATCATTCCATTCAACTTTGAAATTGAATGGGTGAAACATTCCACCAAACACAAAATGAGTAAACTTAACATTTATTGCGGTTCTTAAGGACAAGTGAATACCACATTCTATTTGAATCAAGATTTTCTCATAAGAGGGGTTTTCGGGATGAAAATCGTCAAATTTCAATATAACTAAGATAATATTGTTGGTGTTAATTATATGCACTTTTTTGAAGTTAGAAGGTGTAGGGATTGGTTTCAGAAGAGGAAATCTCGCTGATAAATCATAATGGTAGCTCGTGAGAGGAATGAGTGCAGGTAGACGTATGGATGCAGGGACTAGGGCAGCCTACTTAAGACAAAGAAGGAATTTGTTCTTCAATTTTTTGGAAGTAAAGGAATAATTGAGTTTGATAATACAATTTAGGGCCTACTTGAATTATTGAAAGATCGTGCCAAAGATCCAAATTATGTGGTCCGCGGAGTTACTGATATTCATATTTATGTCAATGTTTTAAATTAAGTAGCTGCAGCTTAAGTGGTCCTGCAAGTATACAGCTGGTTATTACTACAACTTAGGACAAAGAAATTTAGAATACTGATTGCAGTATTAAGAATTTTAGGGATAATCCAAATGAAGAATATGAATAATGCGCTGGTGTCCTTTGTTGGTCATGATGCTACTTCCAGAGGGAGGGGAATCTTGAATTTCTTAAGCTGGCGTTTGGCTAATTGGCTATAGATTTCAAATATTTTTGGCAACTCATTTTTGGATGAAGTTTCACCATGTGTTTGATCATAGTTTTTGGGAAAAATATTTGACTTTTTTAAGAAATATGATTTATACCCTTAAGCTTTAAAAACTATTAAAAATATTCATAACTTTGTATTATCATTTTATAATAAACACGTTCCATGATAAAAATTAAACTCATAGACTATAAGCTTCAACTTGCTTATAAACAATTTCACAAATCAGTATAGGAGCTACTGAAGTTATCTCAACTCACAAAGGAGCATCCAATTTTTCTGTTTACATTACTTTTAACAAGTGATATACAACAATATCATTACATACTTGAGAGGTTTATTAATAGGTTGGTTGACAAAGAAGAAGAAGAAGGTACTCCCTCCGTTCCCTTTTACTAGTCATTGTTTCATTTTCTCGAGGTCAACCTGTATGAACTTTGACCAATATTTTATGATGTATTTTTTCAACATATTAAAATGTGAAAGATCGCAACTTATAACATTTTTCATATAGTTTTCGACCATCTAAATTTTAAATATTAAATTAATCTTCTTCAATTTAACTTTGAAGCTTTTGACTTTCGTAAAACGAAATGTGACAAGTAAAAATGAACGGAGAAAGTATTAGATCAATTTTAAAAAATATATCTGCACATAATATATAATTTTATAAAGAAATCATGTGTTCACGTACACCGTAATTTGGACCTAAGTTAGCCCCTTGAAGATGATAGTTTTCAAATTATGCGAACGTACATGTGTAGTGTTTTGAAATCTCCCAATTTTAAATTTTATGCTTAGAGTCATGGGAACCAAAATATGTCAAGGACCTTTTTTGGTGGATAGATCTCTAAGATATTTGATACTATTTTCGAGGAACTGGTGATCAGTTTGCCTTAAAATATGAACTTTTTAATCTCTAGTCATATTTGTTTTTATTTAATAGAGATTTAAATCTATATTGTTTAGATCTCAATTCATTTAGTGCATTTATTTTTTTAATTCCTGTACAACCATTTATTTGTATTACATATATCTGATTCATTCAGATCTAATCTTAAATATTACTCTCTCACTTTTAATTTGTTTTGTTTGGCCTATTTTGATCTCGTACAAAGTTTAAGAAAATAATTTTTTTTAATCTTGCGATCTTAAATTAATTAAAGATATATCAAATTTATCAAAATGTCTTTTAATCTTATGGTCTTAAACATGTCATGTGTAAAGTTGGAATGAAAAAGTTGCTAAAAAGGAAAAGAATCATTCTATATGAAATGGACTAAAAAGAAAAGTAGGTCAAACAAATTGAAATGCATGAAGTATCTAAGATCTTAGGGATCGTTCGGTACACATACTAAATTATCCTAAGATTATAGTCCTGGGATTATAATCCTTGGACTAATTCATCTCACTTGAAAGATAGGATAAAATAATCTCAAGTTGGATGGAATAAGGTAAGATATCCCAGGATTAAGTCAGGGATAAAGTTTATCTTGAATTTGGTATGAAAGTGCAAGAGGGGGGGGGGGGGGGAGGTGATTTTCCCTCCTTTTCTTTTCTTAGTCGGCTGTCAAGTCTCCTTAGTCAACTGTGACAAATAGTAAAGATAATAGCGTTGAAAGTAAAGTTTGACACACAATGTTTTTATACTGGTTGAGATTCAGAATGGATCTTAGTCCAGTCCCTTGGGTTGCAAGAGATGCTCTACTAGTTCTTTGAGGTGTTTGGGTTACAAGGGTTGAATGTAATTCCTACGACTACACTCAATTCTTTTTCTCTCGTTTCTTTTGATACAAACGCCTCACCTAATATTTTTTCTCTCCTCTTTTTTTTGATTACATAGTAAATCACTGATACGCTCAAATTACACCTCCAAAAGAAGCATAAAATGGTCGTTGTTCAAATATAGAACCTAACCAAAGTTAGGGTCGATCCCACAGGGAATATGGTAGAATCTTATTCAACTGTGTGTATTCGCGCTCTTAGTCGGCTTATTTCTCTAAAGGGGGATTCTAAGTAATAGTTAATATTTGTAAATTATTAAGTAACCAGTAATCAGCAAGTATCAATATTGTTGTGACTCAGAGAGAAGATAGACTAGGACTGTGTTCCCCATGAGTTCATTAAGCTGTAGGCGTTGTATTAGTAATTTATTCTAGTGCTTAGCATGCAAGATCGGTAAGTTAGATTCACCTAAATGGTTTGTCCCCTAGATAGATAAACTTCACCACGCAACTTAGTTCATCTATGGGTATATACTTTACTAACTCTTACCTTTGATCCCAGATTAGCTATTCTGGGACAAGGTCAAACTATTAGATGAGGGTTGATAGCCTCAAATCTCCGTTGTAACAAATCCTTTTTCCATTCGTTACCTCCTTGGTCCGACAAGTAAGAATAAGGCTAGTTCTAATATTTTCAATCCTTAAAATGCAATCAAAGCGAAGGAAAGAATAATACATGCATAAACACTGTCCTAGAATTGTTAAGTACTTTGCCT
This sequence comes from Jaltomata sinuosa, assembly GCA_003996215.1. Classification (NCBI taxonomy): domain Eukaryota; kingdom Viridiplantae; phylum Streptophyta; class Magnoliopsida; order Solanales; family Solanaceae; genus Jaltomata; species Jaltomata sinuosa. The sequence goes on along the minus strand of QJPP01000883.1, from coordinate 295,286 downwards.
ACTTTGTTAATCCGTCATGGTTCCCACAACCTTAGTTGTGGATTTAGCTACTCATGTTTATGTCATAAGTTTTTGAAGCATTCATAATCATACACTTACAAGAAGAAGTAAAAAAAAATCTGAAAACTTGAATAATTGAAGAAGAATCAAAAATCAAGAATCAATGAACTTGTTAATCTCTCAAAACCAAGAACAAATTAATACCAAGTGTTTACGAATATATTTTCTGCAAAATATAGAGCGTAAAACGTAAAAGAAAACCTAGGAAAATTATTTATAGACATTACAAATCCTATCCTAAAAAAACTAGGAGAAATGTAATCGGAAGGGATCACGACATGGTTGACAACCCATCATTTAAGATGACGGTTCATAGTTTGCTGAGGTCAACCGTGGTCCTGAAGAGTCATCATTGCCTATTATGAGAATCCACGGGTTGTAAAATCATTCTACAGTTCGTCTCCCGACTAGTGGTTTTAGACTTCATTATTTCATCCCTATGATAAATAACCACAATTTTCACAGGACAGATTCGTGGTTTGAAACTATGATTCGTGAAGTGACTCGTGCTTCCTACTCTTCTTTTTGCATGTCTGCAGTTCATCTAATATACGAGTAACAGGACGGGTCGTGGTTTAGAACCATGACTCGTAGACTAACTCGTGCTTTTTTCCCCTGATTAGCACTCCTGCTGAACTTTTTCCACGAATCACAGGATGGGTCCATGGTTCCGAACCACGGACCGTCAATCCTCCCGTAATCCCTGTAGACACCACTTTTTCAGTATAAATTTCAGCACTTTGGCTATGGACCCTGTTCTCTTGCACACTTAATAAAAACTATTAAATCTACCAACAAAATGCTAAAGAACCTGCTCTAATCCTAAGTATTAAGCGTCGAAAGTGACGTAAATCCATGGCACATCAACACCCTCAACTTAAAACTGTTGCTTGTCCTCAAGCGACAAAAGAAAACTATCCTAATATGATGCCTAAGCAAAAGAAAACTAAAAACCACGGCAGTCATATGATTCAAACAGTTTAGCCCAAAACAAATGCCCCCTTCCTTCTTAGTATAAAACAAGTGCACAAATTACCATTTATCAAGACAATACAAGAGGATCCATGGATGACATTACACTATCAATAGACAAACTAGCATACACGGGTGACACTTACACTAATAGTCAGCAATCGATGTTACTCTCGTGCCCTCACTACAAAGAAGTCCCAATCACACAGTAAATCGATTAAAATTTGGGACGAAACTAGAACACTCACACTCACAAAGAGATTCAAGAAATGCATGCGCAATACCATAAGCTTGCTCTTATTTTTTATGCCTCAGTTTTTGAACAATTGGACTAGGATCGTGATAGGACTTTACTTGGCTTGTAACATAGGTTCGGAGACGGGTATGATATATTAGGGAATTAGTGACTATGCCCTCCTTGAACTACGCTATTTTCTCTTCCACTTTTTAGACCACTCTTTTCTTTTTCCTTCCTTATTCTCCCCCTTTTTATTCATTTCTTCTTTTTCATCAAGTGATGGGTGCGAATTTTATTTCAAAATCACTTTCTTTTTCATCATATTTTCTTCTTTTCTTTCTTTTTTCTCTTTTTTTTCTTTTTTCTTTTTCTAACACATCAGCCACACCCGTTATTTTACCCTTTTTTATCACTAACCATTTCTTTTCATACCCTATACTCTTTATTTACCTCCACAATAGCCACCCTCAACTTAGGTGAATTGCCTGAGTTGAGGTACACAATGTCCAAGGAGGGACCAGGGCCAAAGTGAAGATTCATAGAAACAGGGAAGGTGAATAAGCTAAATAACAAAACAGGGCCGATTTCGGCTCAAAATCTGGGATCAAGGGATATTAAATTTATTTGGATGGTCATTTAGGCTAAGTGGACTATTTAAAAAATGGCCTATGAGTTTTTCCTAAGCAACTATCCCACAGCCTAGGCAAGACTAACCGGAAAAGTTCTAAATTGGCACATAATGCACAAACAGTATAAATGCAGCTCACACGCGCATGGCACAGAGTTAAACAACCAATTGTTAGCTTATCAAGTTCATGCCCTAGATTAAGCTATTCATCACATCAATAATCATAATGTCAAGCACATATCCATAGCATTTAGTCTATCAAAACTGTAATATGTCACAAACAAAATTTGGAGGGGTCTCTATTTTTCGATCAAAATCAATTTCAAAATCAGATCATAGACTGTGCTAAGCTCCTATTCTTATTTTACTATACGCAACTTATCTAAACATGTTTGTTCAACAGAAATTAAAGATCCTCCGGGAAAGAACACAACAAAAAACTCCAAGGATTTGGATACCTCAAAAAGGTACCCTCTTGGATTGCCTCCCAAGCAGTGCCTTCTTTAATGTCGCGGCACGACACTGGTTGTCTTGGATACTCAGACTTTGCCAAAGAAACCCATCATAAACACATGGACTAGTTACCTCACCCCACCAAAAAGATGAGCGTTGTCCTCTACACAAAAAAAACATCTAACACAAGTGAGGCGAGACATACCTGTGGCGCCTAAGCGCGGTCAACATGTAGTAGTAGGGCCCACTAGATTGGTGCACGTGTCTATCTTACCAACAGAGGCTGCCTAAGTATTTCTCTCAGCATCAACAGCTTCCCGAGCAGCTTTATCAACTGTAGCTCCCATAATAGGGTCCGAAGAAATTTACTTCGTGGCACCCGCAACACCACTTCCTGAGCCACCCATACCTACAACATCAACGTGGATCTGCTGGATGGCTAGGGATTCTTTAAGCACCTCCGCTTCTTTCTTCCTCCTCTTCTTCTCATCTTTCTTCTCGCCATGCTTCAATGATTTTGGGCTCAATGGGGCATCCTCTCCCTCATCTCAAACTTTCTTATATTTTGTATTCCTTTTTTTTATAGGCTCGATTTCAATAAGCTTACTATCATCCTTATCCTCATCGCGAGCAGCTCCGATCGATTCACGAGGAGGGAAATGTGCAAGCAAGTCAATGGAAGAATCATTCTCTGCAACCCCAACCGGTGAAATCTGAATATGTGGGATAACCGACACCTGTTGCTTTTGGATGGCATCAATGTCAGCTCGAGCTTTTGCAAGCTCAGTCAATATAGTAGTAAGGTCCAGAACAGTTAGATTTCATAGCCGCTCGTTTACCCCAATCTCTATCCTGTCCAAACGGTCATTGATCTTATCAATAGAACTTTGAATGGAGGCAACAACATCATCTATCTCTTTTAAGATAAATGGTTTTATTGAGTTAGAGAAGCATTTAATATGATCATCCACATGAAATGCTGCTTTAGCTACCTTGCTAAAAATCTCTCTAGTGAAGAGGACGGAAGGACCCGGCTCATTGGATGGGGTAGACTGAGCTAATGTAGATGGGCCTGGAGAAGCTGTCAAAGGAGTAGAAGTAGGGGAAACATTCTCATCAAACACAACCAAAGCATCGTCTGACATATCTCCACTTGGCTCAAGAAAATAGTACTTCAAGACGCAGCAGAATAGGCTCTACCCCTTGCCATGGGGTTAGTCATATCCTGAATCAGAGCAATGTCCTGAAAGTTTGTAGCCTGTAAGATCCTATCAACTCCCACAATTTTGGGCACCTCAACTGCTTGACATAACTGAGTGACGAGGCAAGGAAATGAGAGGGATGTTGATGCCCACAAAGCACGCTCCTTGAGTTTCTCTGCAATGATGCAGACAATAATAATGTCATATTGGGATATGATAGCTGTAACCAAAATTGCTCGGTCTGGAGTCAATGTGTTATCGACAAAAGTCGGTACTAATCGGTGTGGAACCACAGACCACTAAAAATTGCCTAGCATGCTCAATGATGCCTTTGTGATTTTCAAGATCTTGGCCGTCAGCCACGGTGGGTTTCCATCAGTAATAACCAAAGCAAGCCACCTAAGAGGTGTTTACTTATGTTTGTGCTGCTTCAAGTGGGCATCCAGGTCTGGCTGAGCTGCTGGTGCCACATAGTTTGGGCCATATATGAAGCACTGGATGGTGTGCTCTGAGAGTCAACTTGGATCCCTCAAAATTGCACTTTATCCAGTGCTGGCTGCCACTTTGGATTCTTCCCTTTTCACACATGTTTATCAAGGTGGAAGCATAAGCCGCATAGAACTTATGTACAAGAACCGGGTTGTAAGGAGCACACTGCCGACTCATCCATTGGAACCCATAGTGATCATATGATTCTTTAATGTTAGCCATATCATTCAAAGCAGTAGATCTCACCTCATCTTCTTCATGTATACTGTGCCGTTGGTGCCCTTTATCATTTAAGCAAGCCATCATGAAATAGTTGGGAAGTGCCCTCTATGGTGTATCTCACTCTATCCCAAACTCTGGTGGTTTTGCATCTGAATGTGGGGGCAATGAGGATGGGCTCATCAGGTTGAGCTACTATTGCAGCAGGACCCGAAGTGCCAGATTTGCTCGAACTCTTACTAGCACTCTTGCTAGTACTCTCTGAGTATGACCCTGAACCTGCATCTTTCTTGTTGCCTGAAGCTGTATCCTCTCCAGGTTCAGACTCGTCAGTATCGCTACCCTGAGGGGAAGACCCAGACTCACCCTCTCCTTCTCCAGACTGAGGAGGGGTGGTCTTTTTTTGCACCTTTGCTCTTTGTCTAGTGGTCCGAGGTACTGCATCAGGATCAGAGTCTATAGTGTATACTTCCTCAGATCCACATTCCTCCAACTAAGAGGACTCATCTAGAATTTGTCATTTTTTCCTAATAGCCACCTCTGAGTCTTGTGCTGCTACCTTCTTTGGGTTGCTTTTTGGTGGCATAGTTCCTGCAGGGTAGAATTTGTTAGTCCAGGTTATCAAAGCAAATCATAACTCAAATGTTGCAGGCACAATCCACAAATTGGTCTACAGCCTGTCGAAGCAGATCACGGCTCGTGAACCAATTTGTGGTTTCAGTCACCATCTTTAGTGTCAGAAACTATGACCTACTTGATGGGCCGTGTTTCAGAACCATAGATTCATCCTATGAGTCATGGTTCTGATTCTGAGGGTAAGCATTTTTTTACATGTTTGCTTCCAGGGACCACGAGTCATATGATGGGTCGTAGTTTGGAATTATGGTTCATCCTGTGAGTCATGGTTCATTCATCAAAAGCTATCATGTGAGAGGTCTATTGTATGAGTGGATTTACAGTCCGTGCACTGAATTACGGTCTGTAGATTCACTCGTAATCACTGAGCAACAAGTTTTATTCGATCAAATACTCCCTCCTTCTTAGTTTTAAACAGTTTGTTTAATTCCTCAACCTAAACCTCCAAATTATCAAAGTTTGTGCCTACTACACGCTACAGACCTATCACACATTCATCTAGGGTTCCATAATTTTGAGGTTTAGCCATAACATAAACTCTAGCCTCATTTTGATTTAAGAAAAAGAACTTAGAGGGAGGAAAGAGAACTTACCCTTGACGATCGAGTTCTTTTCTTGTTAGAGGAGCAGAACAAAGTGACGGATTCGTGCGTGCAATAGGTAGGATTACTTTATTGAATTTATGGGAGAGTTTGATTTAAATTGGGAGTGAAAGAGGGAGAAATTTGATTCTGTCCTTTTTTAAAAATGGCGGTTTGCCTTAGGAGAAGGGAGAAAAAGAAACAAAGGTGGGTCAGGTTATTATTTTAAAATTTTAGCCAACCCGCGACCCAATTTGTTTACTGTACCTAGGACCTACGAGTGAAAACTATGGTGCATCGAATAAAACAACGATCCGTAGTCCCACTTGTTGTTTTGTGTTCTTGTCTTACCTACTGCCAGGAATGATGACAAAGTATACAGTCCGTCGTTTGAAAGCACGGACCATCCCGTGAGTCATAGTTTGTTCCATCAGAGATCTATCAATTTAGCTCCAGAAACCACGAGTTGGTCTACGGTCCATAGAACCTGTTCACGTACCGTGAACCCATTCATGATTCCTGGAGATTCCTGTAGTGGTGTTCTTTTCCTTTCACCTGCACATAAAAAAAATATTTAGCCTTGGGTTGCCTCCCAAGCAGTGGCTTATTTAAAGTCACGGCATAATGCAGGTCACTTGACAACTAAGACTTCATCAAGTTTCCTCATGGGTTGCCTCCCATGCAACACCTGATTTAACATCGCGGCACGATGCAGGTTCCTTGGTTACTCAGACTTCACCAAGGGTCTGACCTCCACAACTTTTAGCTCCTCTGCAGTTCCCAAATACACCTTGATGCACTGACCATTTGCTTTGAACCTCTTGCCCTCATGATTTTCAAGCTCTACGGCACCATGTGGGAACACTTGTACCACTTTGAACGGTCTAATCCATTTGGAGTTCAACTTGCCTGGAAACAAGCGAAGTCTGGAATTGAATAGTAGAACCAAATCACCTGGTGCAAAAACTCTCTTCTCAATATTCTGATCATGATACAATTTTATCTTTTCTTTGTATAAGGCTGACTTTCATAGGCGTTGAGGCAAAATTCCTCTAATTCATTCAACTTCCCAATCCGTTGAAACGATGTTGTAGACTAGTCTAAATTCAACTTCTTCAATGCCCACATGGCCTTATGCTGAAGCTCAACAGGTAGATGGAATACTTTCCCAAACACAAGCAGATATAGTGACATACCTATTGGTCTCTTGTATGCAGTCCAGTATGCCTACAAAGCATCATCTTGTTTCCTAGACCAATCCGTCCTATTCGCATTCACAATCTTCGATAGGATTGACTTTATCTCGCGGTTGGAAACCTCAACTTTCCCACTAGTCTGAGGATGATAGGGGTTGCAACCTTGTGTTTCACTCCATACTTCTCAAGCAAAGCACGAAACAACTTATTGCAAAAGTGAGAGCCTCTATCACTAATAATTTCCCGTGGTGTACCAATTCTTGAAAAGATATTCTTTTTCAAGAATGCTGTGACACAATTGCCTTTATTACTGTGAAGCGCAACTACCTCCCCCCGCTAAGATACGTAATCAACAACCACTAATATGTACCGCATCCCGTTCGACATCACAAAAGGACCCATAAATTTAATACCCCATACATCAAACAGTTCAACCACAAAGATGGGAGTAAGAGGAAGCTCATGCCTCCTTGATATACCACCTTCTTTTTGACACATACTGCAAGCCTTAGCAAAATCATAGGCGTCCTTGTGGATGGTCGGCCAATAATAGCCGCATTACAAGATCTTGTGAGTTGTTTGAATACCACTATGATGTCCCCCAATAAGGGATGAATGGCAAGCCTCTAATATCTCCATCATTTCAGCTTCAGGCAAACATCTACAGATCATGGTGTCAGCACATACTCGAAACAAAAAGGGTTCCTCTTAGAAGAATTTCTTAACATCAGACATGAACATTCTTCGCTGGTAGACATACATATCAGGAGATACCACATGACTTGCCAAATAGTTGGAAAAGTCTGCAAACCATGGAATTAGATCTTGGGAGGCGGCTAACACTTGCTCGTCTAGGAACGAATCATCAATCTCTTGCTCATCATTAAGCTACAACATAGCTTCTTCCTCTAATCTTGATAAGTGATCTGCTACCTGATTTTCAATACCCTTCCAGTCCTTGACCTCAGTCAAATTCTTGTAGCACCAACACCCATCTAATCAATCTAGGTTTAGCATCCTTCTTCACCATGAGGTACCTAAGAGCTGCATTCAGTGTGCACAATCATCTTATTGCCAAGCAAATAAGATCTAAATTTCTCGAATGCAAAGACCACAACAAGTAGCTCTTGTTCTGTCACAGTATAGTTCTTTTGAGTAGGATTAAGTGGTTTGTTTACATAGTAGATGGGATGAAGAATCTTTTTGCGTATTTGGCCTAGGGTTGCTCCTAGCGCCACTCCACTAGCATCGCACATAACCTCAAATGGCTGAGACTAATCAGGTGAAACAATAATGGGCGCGGAGATCAACTTTTTCTTAAGGCATTCAAATCACTTCAGACATGCATTATCAAAAATAAACTTCACTTCCTTCTCCAATAATTTGCACAAGGGGTGTGAAATTTTAGAGAAGTCCTTTATGAACCTGCGATAAAAAGTAGCATGTCCCAAAAAGCTTCGGATACCCTTCACAGAAATTGGAAGAGGTAATTTTTCAATTATCTCTATCTTCTCTTTGTCGATCTCAATGCCTTTCTTGAAAATCCTGTGGCAAGGAACTATGCACTCTTTGACCATAAAGTGACACTTCTCCCAATTTAGCACTAGGTTGCACTCTTCATACCTTTTCAGCACACAACTCAGATAAGCCAAACAATCATCAAAAGAATCACCAATAACAGAAAAATCATCCATGAACACCTCAATAGTTTCCTCCACCATATCTGAGAAAATCAATATCATACATCACTAGAATATTGTCGACGCATTGCATAACCCAAATGGCATCCTCTTGAAAGCAAATGTCCCATATAGACAGGTGAAAGTGGTCTTCTCTTAGTCTTCGAGAGCAATCGAGATCTGATTGTATCCTGAATAACCATCAAGAAAACAATACCATCCTCTACCAGCAAGACGGTCTAACACCTATTCCATGAACAGTATCGAAAAATGGTCTTTTTTGTCCAAGCATTTAGGTTTCTGTAGTCTAGGCATACACGCCAACCTGTGACTGGCCTCATCGAAATCAACTCATTCTTAGCATTAGAAACCACAGTGATTCCACCCTTTTTAGGTACACACTCAACCGAGCTCACCCATTTACTGTCTGTAATATGGTAAACTATGCCTGTATCCAGCCACTTGATGATCTTCTTCTTGACAACCTCTTGCATAGGCTGATTTAACTTACGCTGGTGCTCAATACTCAGAATGAAATCTTTCTCAAACTGAATCTTGTGCGTGCAAATTCCAAGCGGAATCTCAATAGTGTCAGCAATGGACCAACCAATGGCCCTCTTAAACTTTCTCAGAATATAAACTAGAGCTTTGAACTTCCCTTCATTTAGGTCTGATGCAATAATAACTGGCAAGGTGTCATTAGCTCCTAAGAACATATATCGGAGGTGGGAATAAAGTGCCTTGATCTCTAACACCGGAGGCTCTTCAATAGATGTCTGGCTGGTGGGGTTTGTCGATTCTTCAGGTCCAAATCAAGCTTCTTCGGTGCGTAAGTGTAAGACCCTATACTGGCAAGTGCTTCTATCATATCATCATACTCATCAATATTCTCTCTGTCAAAATTCATAATAACAACTGCAAGTGCTTTAACACCAAGTCTCTCTTCAATAGGCACTACTAGCTACTCCTCGTCAACCACATCTATAACTGATACTATGCGCATGTCATCATGACGTTTCATAGATATGCAGACATTGAAAGTAACCACCTTATCATTAAGTCTGAATTTCATCTGCCAGTCTCTAAGTCAACCAAAGCGCATCCAGTGGCAAGGAATGGGGATTCCAAGATGATGGAAACCTTAAAATCTACCTCACAGTCAAGAATCACAAAGTCTGCAGGAAAGATGAAAGTGTCAATTTTCACAAGTACATCATAAAGAATCCCCACTGGTCATTTCACTATACAATCTACTATAAGAAGCCGCATTGTAGTCAATTTAAGGTCTTCCAAGACCAACTATTTGAACACTGATAGTGGAATCAAATTAATACTAGCACTCAGATCACACAATGCTTTCGCAAAATAGAAAGCTCTAATTGTGCAAGGGTTTGTAAAATCTCCAGGGTCTTCCTTTTTCTGCACTAGTGAATGGGAAGCTATTGCAGTACAGTGGTGCAAGTTATTAGCAGGCTCAAAACTTACAGCTCTCTTCTTCGTCACCAGATCCTTCATGAACTTTACATACCCAGGCATCTGCTCTAATGCTTTAACCAACATAATATTCACTGAAAGTTATTTCAGCATGGATATGAACTTGCGATATTTACCTTCTTCAGCCTTCTTAATCAATCTCTATAGGTAAGGTGAAGGAGGTAATGGTATGGGTTTCAAGACTTGTGGAAGCTCTTCATTCTTCTCCTTGGTGGCTTTGGACTTCTTCTCAATTGGACTTTCATTACCATCCTTTTTCTCTGAATAAACCATAATTTTTGTATCATCTTTTTCAGTCTTGGCTTGCTCATTAATAACTATGGGAATAGGAGGGTTAACAGTCTGTTTCCCTCTTCGAGTAGTAACTCCATGCAGTGCCACCATTTTTTAGATTTTGGACTATATTACTAGTAAGTGTGGCTATCTGACGCAGATTCAAAGTTGAAGATAGCTGACTTATCTACTGTTCCATTTGCTTAGTGGAGATGACATGGGAATCTACTTTCTAATTCATGCCTGCAATGTTAGCATGCATCTCCTTTAAATTACCATCTGTTGAATCCACCTTCTATAACACTTTGGCAATCATCTATTGATAGTTAGCTGATCAGATCCTGCTTCACGATTACCAAGAGGGACATACAGGGCACTTCTATCATTCTTGTAGCCATTCCTCTTGTGCCAGTCACCATCCCTATCTCTACCCCTACTCCTATCTCTATAGCCAGATCGATTGTAGTTGTCATCTCTATCTCTGTTTTGACCTTGATTTCCTTGGTCATTGGCCCAGAAACCTGCCACTTGATCATTCACATAATTAGCTTCTTCATCAAATTTGTGCCCATTCTGTCTTAGTGCTTTACCTTGTGAACCTACAAAGTTCACCTTCTCTACTCTATTATTTAGAATTTATTTCACAATCAGATCTATAGTTGTTTTTAACCCTATAAAATCCTGTCTAATCTCCTGCAATTCCTGATGGTGAATAGATGTCCCAACTGCATAAGTTCCTATCAAGCTCTCAGCCTCTCTTGTATGCCAGGCCCTATTCATCTTTGTGACTCTATCAAGCATCTCAGAAGTGTTGATATAAGTATTTTCCATGAACGCTCCTCCAGTTATTGTATCAGCTACTGCCTTGGTGTTTGTATTCAGTGCTCCATAGAAAATCTCCATCAAATGATTCGCAGGGATTCTATGATTTGGTAACTATTTCAGCTTCTTATTGAACCTACCATGTTTTATACAGGGCCTCCATGGGTAGCTACTTGAAATTATAGACCTCCTACTTTAGTTGCAACATCCTTGATGGGGGAAGAACCTCTCCAAAAATTGACTCCTCAGTTCCAGCCATATGTATATTGAAGCATTAGGTAGTTCCGCAAGCCAAAATGTTGCTTCTCCAATCAAAGAGAATGGAAATAGTTGCTATCTGATAGCATCTTGATCTACCCCTGGATGGTTGTAAGCCTTGCAGATCCCCACAAAGTTTTTCAAATGCAAGTTTGCATCATCAGTGGGCTTGCCAACAAATAATCCCTTTAGGTTCAGCAGCTGAATCATAGTGCTTATAATATCGAACTTTGTACCAATGGGTAGCAGTGACAATACAATGGGGATTTTTGTCCCTGTGTTATCAACATCATCATCATCATCAATATTTTATAGAGGGATATGTCGGGGTTGTTGAGGCTGGCAACCCCTATTCCCTATCAGACCAACCAGATCTTAATGTATATTACGTCAGGCTACCTCGTCTCTTGCAGCTTGAGCATTTAGTGCGGCTAGACAAGCAGCTTCTTTCCTTGCTTGCCTTACCTATACAGCTGCAGCATTTCAGTTTTCTAGGTCTGCGACAAACTAAGCATCATATGACATATGTGCCTTTTCTTCTGGCTGATGCTTTTGCTGTTCTTCGGCCAACATCTGAGCTGTGGCCTCTTCAAGTGTCTCGAAAACTCCCTCCTTAACCATGTTTCTCAGAGTTCTTGAGAGTTCGGGATCGGATGGAATTAGGGAATCGCCTTGACTCCTTGTACTGGGCTTGCACAAGTGTGCAACCTGTGGAACAAAAACAAAAATAATAGAAAAAGTAAAATCAAGAAATAAAGACTAATAGTCAAATAACACAATTGCTCTTAATCCTGAACCATATCCCCTGGCAATGGTGCCTAAATTAGATATTTCCAAATTACACCTCTAAAAGAAGAATAAAGAGGTCGTTGTTCAAATATAGAACCTAACCAAGGTTAGGGTCGATCCCATAGGGAATATGGTAGGATCTCGTTCAACTGTGTGTATTCGTGCTCTTAGCCAACTTATTTCCCTAAAGGGGGGTTTTAAGTAACAATTAATGTTTGTAAGTTATTAAGCAACCAGTAATTAGGAAGTGTCAATATTGTTATGACTCAGAGAGAAGATGGACTAGGACTGTGTTCCCCATGAGTTAATAATGTTGTAGGCGTTGTACTAGCAATCTATTCTGGTGCTTAGCATGCAAGATCGATAAGTTAGGTTCACCTAATGGTTGGTCCTTTAGATAGATGAATTTCTCCATGTAACTTGATCCGTCTACGGGTGTATACTTTACTAACCCTTACCTTTGATCCCAAATTAGCTATTTATGGATAAGGTCAAGCTATTAGATGAGGGTTGATAGCCTCAAATCTCCATTGTAACCAACCCTTTTCTCATTCATTACCTCCTTGGTCTGGCAAGTAAGAATAAGGTGAGTTCTAACGTTTGGAACAGTTAAAATGCAATCAAAGCAAAGAGAAGAACAATACATGCATAAACACCATCCTAGAATTGCTAAGTAATTTGCCTACTTTGTTAATCCATCATGGTTCCCATAACCCTAGTTGTGGATTTAGCTACTCATGTTCATGAGTAAACAGTCATAAGTTTTTGAAGCATTCATGATCATACACTTACATAAAGAAGTAAAGAAATCTGGAAACTTGAATAATTGAATAAGAATCGAGAATCAAGAATCAATTAACTTGTTAATCCCTCAAAACCAAGAACAAATTAATACCAAGTGTTTACGAATATGTTTCCTACAAAATATAGAGCGTAAAACGTAAAATAAAACCTATAAAAAGTATTTATAGACATTACAAATCCTATCCTTAAAAAACTAGGAGAACTATAGTCGGCAGGGATCACGACTTGGTTGATGACCCATCATTTAAGATGACGGTTCATTGTTTGCTGAGGTCAACCATGGTCCTGAAGAGTCATCATTGTCTGTTGTGAGAAACCACATGCCATAAAATCATTCTACGGTTCATCGCCCGACTCGTAGTTTTAGACTTCATTATTTCATCCCTCTGATAAATAACCACGATTTCCATAGGACGGATTCATGGTCTGAAAATACAGTTCGTGAAGTGACTCATGCTTCCTGCTCTTCTTTTTGCATGTTTGCAGTTCATCTAATCTACGAGTAACAGGATAGGTCATGGTTGGAACCACATCTCATAGACCGACTCATGCTTTTTGCCAATGATTGACACTCCTACTTAACTTTATCCACGACTCTCAGGATGGGTCCGTTGTTCCAAACCACGGACCATCAATCCTCCCGTAATCCCTGTAGATACCACTTTTTCAATATGAATTTCAGCACTTTGGCTATGGACCCTGTTCTCCTGCACACTTAACAAAAACCATCAAATCTACCAAAAAATGCTAAAGAACCTATACTAATCTTAAGTATTATGCATCGAAAGTGACGTTAATCCACGGCACATCAATCACTAAAAATTACAGTGCTTGATAAAAGTAGAGAAAATAACTTGAGATGATTTAGACAGGATATATATCTTCTTCTTTCTTCAAAAGACCTTTAAATAGGAGCATGAAAGTAGACATTGAAGAGAATTGATGAAAAATTCAACCCAAGAGATTTGATCCTTGGAAAAAGAATGTGAAATATATTGTTTTCAAGAATAAGGTTGATTCAAGAAGTGACTCGCTGAGGTGACACCTTGATTGATTCTTCCTGATATTTCTTGCCTTGTTTTTATAAAATTCTTCCTCTTTAATTCCGAGATATTACTTGGTGAAATCTTACCATTAAATGCATAGGATCTGCTCACTTAAAGCTTGGTACTTAACTCCAAATGAGACGCTCCTTTGAGGTATTCTTTCCTTGTAGACAACTTTCACAATAAAGCTGTAAATTAACTTTGTATGTGTTGCCTTTTATAATTTTGCTCATAAAAATTTAGAACTTGCCTTTCTTATTTTCCTTCATAGAATTGTCGTCAATCATTACAATCTTAACCCTAACAATCTCCTTCTTTTTGATGATGACAACAAACTAAATGTGTAGTCAACTTCCCTATTCAATAGGCGACTATTGCGTGTAGTTGTTTAGTAGTAGACTATCATATTCTCCCCCAGTCGAGTTGACTGAGTGCATACTTAGTTATAATTAGTAGTCAACTATTATATGCTCCTCCTGTCGAGTTGACTGAGTTCTTCCCCTATCTTTATTCTACCCCTTTGACATCAATCAAAAAGGAAAATAATAGAAGGAACCACAAGTAATAGAATTTAAACACAAAAGTATCATACAAGAGATAATATATTCTGAGCTTAAATCAGAAATAGCAGTTCAACAGTCCATAAACATAGCCAAAACAACTGTAAAACAAAAAACATATTGTTCAGACATTTAGTACACATCACTTGCGAAGCAAATAATAGATGCTATTGACTGTAGCTTCCTTCAGGGTATAAAACTTGGTAGAAAGACTAGTGGCAAAAATTTCACCATTAGCCTTGATGCTGGTTGCAACCTTGATGACTTTCTTAATGACTTGATCAAGTTTGATGTGAATCTTAGCTATATCATTGCTTGCCTCCTTGGTTACATATTTTACCTTCTCCATCTAATATTGAGTAGCAAGAAGAATACCTTTGAACATTTCAAGCTTATCCTCCATAGTAGCAAACTTGAACAGGATTTCAGCATAGAGATCGGGCAGTGTAGAACCAGAGGTAGAGGCTTTGGTTTTTGAAGGAGACCCCATAGTTGGAGCAACAGAATCAGGTTTGAGAACCCAAAACTCATCAATGCGGATGTGACCCATAGAGATGAAAGCCCTAGAGTTGTAGCATTGTTTGATAGGAAGATGAGGAATGTCACACAAATCAATGTTATTGCTTTCAAGAATGCGAGTGATGAACAGTCCATGTGAAAAGACTAGACGAGTAAGAGGCAACATCGATCGTTTTGTCAAGGTTGCAGGCTGAGAGATTTATCTTGTGCTTGGTAACAATTCAGTAGGTGAAAAGAGTATCACATTTTGAGAGGGTAGAGAGAAACCCAGCACGGAAAAGAAGGGTGGTGGCAACAATGTGGGCTATGACCCTAATTTCAAAAGACAAATCTTTGGGACCAATCTGAGAAGGGATAAGATTAGAACTTGCAAAAGAGATAACTTTATTTGCTTGTTTGAAAGAGATCTAGAAATTATAAGGCCAACAGTTTTTCATGGAGAAGAAAATCCAAAACATTGAATTTGGAATATATGATCAAAGATGGTACAGTCAAGAACAATGCCTTTCCCAAGGACTAGGGTTTCTATTTCAGTATTTTGGAGGAACGAAGATTGGCATAAAATAGGCGAATCAGGGGTTCAAAGACATATTTGGGGGTGGAGAAAAAGAAATTGGACCAATCTTGAAACTCAAGAAAGTCTTGAATGTGGCATTGAAGAGAGGACAAAATATTTAAATCTACAATCCTGCTATGCACCAAAGTTTTGTCTTTGAGTGACTGAAACAGAGCGTCATGGGAAGAGTACCGAAAATCAATTTTCCCATCAAGAGAGATTTCAAGTTCAAATTTGAATTTCTTCTTCGAGTCAACAAACTCATTTATATCTCCATAATGCTTAAAGGACTTCAACAGAGATGAATCAGAGGTAGTAGACTTAATGGAGATGTCGAAATCAATGGGAACATGTGAGGAAGGTTTACCTTTTTCTTTATTCCTCAAGCTTTTCTGGAGAGAAGGATAAGAGGATTTTTGAGATTTTTCCATTGTTGAGAGATGAAGAAGAAAAGAGAATGAGGAAAGAGAGAAGTAAGAAGAGTAGAAGAAGGTGGATAGAGAAGTATGAAAGACACTTAGAATACTAAATGGACTAACACGAGGATACGTAAGCAAGGGAAAAGAGGTGGCATAAACAATGACAAGAAGAAAACAGGCGGTAAAAGAGATGGAAATAAGGAAAACAAATACTTACATAAAAATAAAAGGAAAGGAAATATTGAACAATTAAACCAAACGAGGATTTTGAATAATTCCAAGAAATTTTCTTAAAAAACAAAATCTTTCTTCTAGAAGAGGTTTTGTAAAGAAAACTGCAAGTTGAAAATCAGTTCCAACAAATGGCAATTCAATATCACCATTTAAAACATGATCTCTAATGAAATTATGCTTAATATCAATATGCTTAGCACGTGAATGATGCAAATATATTTTTTAATAAGAAAATAACATTAGAATTATCACAAAAAATTTTAACAGGTTTAAAAGTGAGATCATAATCACTCAAAAGATGTACCATCCATAGAATTTAAGCACAACATTGTCCAATGACAGTGTACTTTGCCTCAGTAGTGGAAAGAGAGATAGAACCCTATTTCTTACTATTCCAAGAGATTAAGGATTTACCAAGGAGCTGACATGTTCATTAGTACTTTCTCTGTCATCTTTATGACCTATATAATTAACATTAGAAATCCTTCAAGGGAGAAATATTTTTCACTTTCATACCACAATCCAAAATGAATTGTTCCAACTAGGTATCTAATACTTTTTTACAATAGTAAAATGGGATTCCTTGGGAGCTAATTGAAAACAGGTGATAACGCCCAAACTACACCTCGAATTAACGAAGCGTAAGCGGTCATAGTCAAATATAGAATCCAACTAGGTTGGGGTCGAATCCCACAGAGAATATGGTGAGAATTAAGCCTTTAGTGAATTAAGTGACTAGTCGTCAATAGTTTCCGGTAAATTGGGGGTTTTTTGAGTAAACAATGCGTAAACAAAACAAACAATTAACGTATGAGAAATAATCAGTAGGAGAATGAACTAGGGAAGTGTTTACCATGGCGTTGGTAACAATGTCGATTCTAGGCTTAATCGGGTTCTTTTTATATGCGCGTCACGATGTGATTGAATTAATGGTATCGTCTAAACGTCTCTCGACCAAATAGACAAATTTCCTTTTCTATTCTCTCGACCTCGAAAAGATGTGCTTTTTAGATTTCAATCATAAGCATCAAGTAGATTAATCTAGTTACAGCATTAATCATTAGACGAGAGTTAGTAGTCTCGAATCCTTGTTGTTAATCATGTTTCCCGGTTTTAATCTCTTTACTCAAGCAAACTTAAACCTAGGCATGTTCTAATGTTTGCAACCACTAGAAAACGTTAAATAATGAATGATTAACAACGTGACAACGCCTATATTGAACCCGTCGCTACCCGGAAGTTATATCGCTACTTTAGCCATGGCTCCCACAACCCTAGTTGTGGGAGGTTTAGTTACTCATGCTTGTAGAAGAATAAAAGAAAGTCATGTTCATAATAAAGAAAAGAAATCCTTACAATGTATTGATAACAATCTTTAACTATTCCAAGAACAAGAAACCAAAGAACCCAAGACGAATCACGAACAAGATTTAGGAGACGGAAACCGTGTGTAGCGCGTTTCCTCTCTCAAAACTCACTCAAAATTCTCCTAAAATTATTTGGAGAACTATTGTAATAATACTTGAATGCATAAAATAAACCTAACATTGGGTATTTATAGGAGTCTAGGAATTAAACCCAAAAACGCTTGGATTCCGCGTAACCGACTGCCTCAACTTGAAGGCCAGGCTGACGGACCGTCACTGGCTTGACGGACCGTCGCCTGGACCGTCACTGCTAACCAGTGATGTTGCCTCAGTGCTGCCTCAGGGTGACGGTTTGGGTGACGGACCGTCACTAGCTTGACGGACCGTCATTCCAGCCGTCGCCCCTATCCAGTGCTTGCTCAACTTGGGCTCCCACTTGACGGTCACTGTGACAGACCGTCACATATGTGACGGGCCATCACTCAGGCCGTCACTCTTATCCAGAATGCTCTTTTTCGCGTATTTCCTTCCGTTTCCACGTTTGTGTCCTTTTCCTGAAAATACAACATAAAAACATCAAAAATGACAACGGTTGCTTGAAAACGTACTATTGTTCTTAGTTAAAAGGAGTCAAAAATGCCGTAAATTGGCGGCACATCAACACCCTCAATTTAAAACGTTCGCTTGTCCTCAAGCAACATGACACAAAACAATAATACGACTCAACTAAGAAAACAAACTCGTGTCTCTAGCAACTCATGGTCATTTATAAACTTGTTCACTTTTAAATCAAGCTCCCTCATAGCATACAAATGTATGAAACGCTAACTTGCAAGGATTCAAACATGTCATTTCGATATGATAGAACATTCCACATACACACGCGCAGCCATCTTAACAATCAATAGACAATACAGACATCTTGGTGCCCTCACCACAAAGAAATCCCACACACAAGATTTGGGACTAGGTAAGCGCTCACACTTACAAACGATTTCAAACAATGCACATGCGATACCATAGGCTTGCCCTTACTATTCTATTTCAGTTCTTCAGAACGTCGCTCAGGATCACTACAGGACTTGTTTTGGCTTGTAATGAGGCTTCAGGTGCAGGTAGGATACATTTAGGGGTTAGTGACTAAGCCCTCCTTGGAACTACCAACGTCTTATTACCACATACTTTACTTTGTCCATCCTTATTCGCCTTTTTATTTCCTTTTCTCTAGCTACAGGTGCGGCCTCTTTATTTTGAGAATTCTTTTTGTTACTTTTTTGATCTTTTTCACTTCTTTTTATTTTTCTTTTCTTAGGCACACACCCGAATTTTCATTCTATTCACAACCAATCTTCTCCATCCTCTTTTTCTTATCATTCACCTTTGTAGTAGCCACCCTCAACTTAGGCTGATTGCCTGCGTTGAGGTGCACGATGTCCATGGCAGGACCAGGGCCAAAATAGGGATTCAAAGTTAAACGGGAATGGTGACAGGTTATTGAAAGAATAAGGTCAATTATGGCTCAAACAGGGATCAAGGGATTATTTATATTTGGACGGTCTTTTAGGTTAAGTGGACTGCACACAAAAAAGGCCTGTGATCCTTTCCTAAGCAACCAAACTTCGAACTTAACAAAATAGACCGGGCAAGTTCTAGATGCATGCACAGAGTAAGAATTTATAACAATAATCTCACACGCTCTTGGTACCAAGAAACTATATCGCTACCAACTATCAAACAACCGCTCGGCTTAAGCATACTCATTCTACTCATAATCACACAATGACATACAAGGATCCAGACAGTCAATCGTTTCAACATAAGTACAAAACCAGAAATTTTTTAAAGGGGCCTCGTTTTTAAACAAGAAAAATGCCATGATGCTTGCTATAGACAAGAAAAACGCCATGATGCTTGCTATAGACACTAAAAAAAAACAACAATTTAAAATAACAACCTAAACATGCCGGTTCTACTAGATAACACACCGGAGGGAAAAGAAACACGGCAACAAAAACCCTCGGTGGTGACTCACAGGTTTCCCAACACCCTCAACTTAGACTCATGCATTGTCCCCAATGCATACATATGAAAACTAAAACTGTGAGAATAAAGGGATACCTGTGAAGTCGATATGACTCAGATTCTGGAACGATGTTGGAGACCGCCAGGGTCTCCAAAACAGGAGAACTCGATGGAGTGTGGCGTTCCAGCTTCCTCTTTGGGCTCCATCGCTAGTCGCGACAACTTCTTCGCTCTTTCTTTGCAGATTCTCTTGCGGTGTTTTCGTTTTCTTGATCTATTTTCACCGCTTTCCTTTACCTGCTCGTCCTCTTGCGATCGCGATTTTATTCTCATAACAGCTCGGGTTTCAACCCAACCCTTCTCCTCAAGATACACATCTGCAGGGACTTCCTCAATAGCATTAATGACCGCGACCACCCTCATCTGGCTTGGTTGCTTCATCAATTTGGACACATCGAACTTGACAACTTCATTGTTCAGCCTGAAGGTCAGTTCGTTTTTCTCCATGTCAACCAAGGCTCTTGCTGTGGCTAGCAATGGTCGTCCCAAGATTATGGGAACTTCAAAATCCACTTCGCAATCCAAGATCACAAAGTCGGCCGGGAATATAAGCTTACCAATCTTGACCAGCACATCAGATAATATTCCCACAGGTCGCTTTACCGAACGGTCAGCCATCATCACTCTTATGGACGTGGTTTTAGGAGCTCCCAAACGCAGTTGTTTATAGACAGCTAGCGGCATCAAGTTGATGCTAGCACCCAGATCACACAAGGCTTTCCTGAAGTTGAGCTTCCCAACAGTACAGGGAACAGTGAACGCACCTAGATCTTCCTTCTTTTCGACCAACGACCTTGAAGAAATAGCGCTGCAATGGTGGAGGTTATCTTCTGGTTCGAAACTTACCGACCTCTTCTTTGTAATCAAGTCCTTCATGAACTTGGCATAACCGGGCATTTGTTCCAGCGCTTCGACCAATGGTATGTTTATTGAAATCTGCTTCAGCATGGTCATGAAGTTCAGAAACTTACCATCGTCAGCTTTCTTCTTCAAACGCTGTGGGAAAGGAGGTGGTGGTCGAGGCATCATAGTTGGAAGCTTTTCAGCTTCCTTGCTTTTCTCCGCGGGCTTTGGAGTTTCCTCCTCTGCCGCCTCTTCATCATCCGCAACATCACCTTGAGTCTGAATTACCGCACGTGATTCCGGTAATATTTTTCCGCTTCTTGTGGTGATCGCCATACAGCTTGCGTCATTCCTCAGATGAGTCGTGTCACTCGGCAAGGTACCTATCTTCCTTTGGTTTAGAGATGCCGAGATTTGCCCCACTTGCTGCTCCAATTGATTAATCGCGGTAGAATGTGACTCCACTACCTGACTCAATGTTGACAACTCAGTCCGCATTGCCTTCACCCCAGAGTCAGTCGATTCCACCTTTAGCAGCATCTTCGCCATCATGTTCTCAAGTTTGGACGTCTCAGCCTCGTTGCCAGCTTTGTCCCGATTGCCAGGTGGTATATACAACCCACCTCTGTCGGTGTTGTTCCTCCAGTTTCCTTGGTCGCGATCTTTGTATCCACCTTTCTCATAGTGGTTGTCTCGCTGATAGTTCCGACCTTGGTTTCCCTGGCCGTTGGCCTGGAAACCCCCCAAGTAATTCGCCTCCTCAGTCTCCATACCTTGGGAACCCACCGCTTGTACCTTCTCCATACCTCCTGAGAACAAGTGCTTGGTCAGTAGGTCCAACTGCGTTTTCAGATGCGCCATGTCTTGGTCGCGCTCCTCCTCTTTCCTACGCTGCTCTGCTGACATACCAACGGTATAGGTGCTAGCTGCAACCTCTGAATCTCGTGTGTGCCAGGCCCTGTTGGTTTTGGTGAGCCTGTCCAAGGTAGTTGTGGCCTCAACAAAGGTGAGACCCATGAATGCACCACCTGCTGCGTTGTCTAACGTCGGCTTGGTAGCTGAATTCAATGCCCGGTAGAACGTCTGCATCAAAATATTTTCGGTCAACTGATGGTTCGGGCATTGCGTTATCTTCTTTTTGAATCGCAACCAAGTCTCGTGCAGTGCTTCGTGCGGTTGCTGCCTAAAGTTGCTAATCTCGTCCCTCAACTGTATCATCCGAGAGGGAGGAAAGAACCTTTCTAGGAAAGCTCCTCTCAACTCACCCCACGTTGCGATAGAATCGGGGGTCAGCTCTGTCAACCACAACGCTGCCTCATCAGACAGAGACAACGGAAACAACCTGAGCCTGATCGCTGTCTGACTCACGCCCGGTAGTTCAAACGACTTGCATATGCCCACGAAATTCATTAGGTGCTAGTTTGGATTATCCCCAGCGATACCTTGGAACACTCCTCTCAAGTTCAACAGCTGGATCATCGTGCTAGTGATGTTGAACTTGGCTCCGGGCGGTAGCTGTGGAACAACAATGGCACCCGTAGCGCTATCTCCATCTAAGTCGAGATCCTCATCATTCCGTGCGATCTCATCCTGCAGACCACCAGCATTCAGATTTTGTTGGGCCTGCAGTTCTGCAGCGAGCCTTGCTGCCTCTAGTTGTGCGGCCATATTCCGCCTCAATGTTCTAGCAAGCTCGGGGTCGTAAGGTAAAATTTGTTCCCCCGAACCTCGGGTACTTGGCATGCACAACTGTGTACCCTGTTAACGACAAAAACAACAAATAAACGTAAAGCAGGAAATTATGACTAAGAGTCAAATAAACACACCAGACTTAATTATCAACCGTATTCCCCGGCAACAGCGCCACTTTTTGATAACTCCCAAACTACACCTCGAATTAACGAAGTGTAAGCGGTCGTAATCAAATATAGAACCCAACTAGGTTGGGGTCGAATCCCACAGAGAATATGGTGAGAATTAAGCCTTTAGTGAATTAAGTGACTAGTCATCAATAGTTTCCGGTAAATTGGGGGGGTTTTGAGTAAACAATGCGTAAACAAAACAAACAATTAACGTATGAGAAATAATCAGTAGGAGAATGAACTAGGGAAGTGTTTACCATGGCGTTGGTAACAATGTCGATTCTAGGCTTAATCGGGTTCTTTTTATATGCGCGTCACGATGTGATTGAATTAATGGTATCGTCTAAACGTCTCTCGACCAAATAGACAAATTTCCTTTTCTATTCTCTCGACCTCGAAAAGATGTGTTTTTTAGATTTCAATCATAAGCATCAAGTAGATTAATCTAGTTACAGCATTAATCATTAGACGAGAGTTAGTAGTCTCGAATCCTTGTTGTTAATCAAGTTTCCCGGTTTTAATCTCTTTACTCAAGAAAACTTAAACCTAGGCATGTTCTAATGTTTGCAACCACTAGAAAACGTTAAATAATGAATGATTAACAATGTGACAACACCTATATTGAACCCGTCGCTACCCGGAAGTTATATCGCTACTTTAGCCATGGCTCCCACAACCCTAGTTGTGGGAGGTTTAGTTACTCATGCTTGTAGAAGAATAAAAGAAAGTCATGTTCATAATAAAGAAAAGAAATCCTTACAATGTATTGATAACAATCTTTAACTATTCCAAGAACAAGAAACCAAAGATCCCAAGACGAATCACGAACAAGATTTAGGAGACGGAAACCGTGTGTAGCGCGTTTCCTCTCTCAAAACTCACTCAAAATTCTCCTAAAATTATTTGGAGAACTATTGTAATAATACTTGAATGCATAAAATAAACCTAACATTGGGTATTTATAGGAGTCTAGGAATTAAACCCAAAAACGCTCAGATTCCGCGTAACCGACTGCCTCAACTTGACGGCCAGGCTGACGGACCGTCACTGGCTTGACGGACCATCGCCTGGACCATCACTGCTAACCAGTGATGTTGCCTCAGTGCTGCATCAGGGTGACGGTTTGGGTGACGGACCATCACTAGCTTGACGGACCGTCATTCCAGCCGTCGCCCCTATCCAGTGCTTGCTCAACTTGGGCTCCCACTTGACGGTCACTGTGACGGACCGTCACATGTGTGACGGTCCGTCACTCAGGCCGTCACTCTTATCCAGAATGCTCTTTTTCGCGTATTTCTTTCCGTTTCCACGTTTGTCTCCTTTTCCTGAAAATACAACATAAAAACATAAAAAACGACAACGGTTGCTTGAAAACGTACGATTGTTCTTAGTTAAAAGGAGTCGAAAATGCCGTAAATTGGCGGCACATCAACAGGCACATTTGCAAACACTATAAATAAAATTTGATCGACTAGCAGTTAAATAAAGTAATGACCCTATCATACCTCAATATTTAATTTCATCTACAGTCTTACCTTCATCATCCTTATCAGGAGAGAAGGTAGAACTCATTAGAGTACCTAATGCTTTAGCATCTTTCATGCCAAGTTTTTGGATGATCTCCTTAGTATACTTACTCTGACAGATAAATATTTCTTTTTTTGATTGGAGTATTTTTAGCCCAAGGAAGAAGGTGAGTTCTCTCATTATACTCATCTCTAATTCATCTTGCATTAGTGTAGAGATTTCCTTGCACAATAAAGGATTTATACTACCAAAGATAATATCATCAACATATATTTGAATAATTAAGTTTTCGAAGAAAGTTCATCTGATAAACAAGGTGGTGTCAATTTTTCCTTGTGAAAACCATGATTTATTAAAAAAGTGCTCAATCTATCATACCAAGCTCGAGGGCTTATTTAAGTCCATAAAGAGCATTAGTGAGTTTAAGACATGATAAGGATATTTGGGATGTTCAAAACCGAGAGGTTATTTTACAAATACTTCTTCTTTTATAAAGCCATTTAGAAAAGCACTTTTGACATCTATTTAAAAAGTTTGAAATCTTTAAAAGATGCATAAGCAAGTAAGATACGAATTGACTCTAACTGGGCTACCAGAGCAAAGGTTTCATCGTAGTTGACTCCGTCTTATTGTGAGTACCCTTGAGCCACTAAATGGGCTTTGTTTCTTATCACCTTACCATCTTCATTGAGCTTAATTTTGAATACCCATTTTCTCCCAATTATAGATACATTTTCTAGTTTGGACACAAGAGTCCAAACTTGATTCTTTTCGAATTGATCAAGTTCCTCCTTCATTGTTTTTATCCAGTGATCATCTTTAAGAGCTTCATCAAATTTCTTTAGTTAAAGTTTAGATATGAGTACAATGTTTGCATTTTTCTTTTGATAAGTTGGTATTTTACCTACTTATTTAGCTTTTAATCTTATGATTTTGCTATTATAAAGTGGAAAAATAGTGTAATTGACATGGATTACTTTTATTTTACATGTTTATATGCCTTAGAAGTGTTCGGGAAGGATTCAGGTGAAAATAAGTCAAAATGGAGCAAAAAGGAGTTGCTAATCACTGGCATCACGTTGCTCATCATGATTGCGAGTTACAAGGCATGCGACTGTGATGCATAGAAAGTCAATGCCATGCGACTGCGAGAAAGATGTCACGCGACCGCATTGAACAAGAAAGCAAAGCCACGCAACCACGAGGGTGAAGTCACATGACTTCGTTGAGGAAATTCACAGACCTTCGCAATCGCGAGGCACACTCACGCGATCGCAATGAAGTAGTTAGCAGCAGCAGGATAAAATTAGAAAATTACATCTTTGGAAACCTCAATCTACATAAAAACACTTCCCAACTATTTTTGAGAGATATTCTGGATTATTCACAATTGTTCTTCAACCAATTTATACTTAGTATTAGAGTGAACAACTTAGGGATAGCTTGGGGAGAAAGTTCATCCTCCAACACCATTGGAGTGAAGATTGGAAGATTTTATTCTAATATCTTTAGTTCCTTTCTTCAACTCTTGCTTTATATTGCTAAATTCTTTGGTGTGTTGGTTGATTTGAGATTTGGATATTGTGTTAGATGTAAACAATATTTGGGTGTGATTTCTTATCTTATGCTTTTACAATTTATTAAATATTTTCTAGTTTATGAATTGGGTCTTTGAAAATCTAATTAATCTTGTGCTTGAATTGATACTAAAGGGAGTGATCACTCCTTGTCTTGCCCCTTTTACCTTGATTTGCCTTGAAAGAGTGAATTAAGGTGGGAAAAGGTTAATTAGCACTAACTTGAGGCTCTAACCCTCATTTAAGAAATTGGCTATAGATAGTGATTCTAGTGTTTCCATAGTTGGAAGAGATCTGTTAACGCTTGTCTGGGTTTGAGAGAACTGGTTGAGGTATATTTGTCAATAGTCGAAAGACGTTGGTAAATTATCGATGCTTCTAAGGCTTGTTTTATTTGATCCATGATTAATATAGTTGGTGTTTGATAAACTTGTAATTGATATATGGATTTAAAGTAACACCTATTCCCAAATCTCCCTTGCAATTCTTGCGTTGGGAAGATTGGTCGACTTCCCAATTAAAAGTTCGTTTGTGTTTTTAACACAATCCCCCCAATCATTTTACTTTATTTTCTCCTTGAACTTTTTAAGTTGCTTTAATTGTTCATTATCTCAATTGCGATTACATTGTACTCTGTGGGATTGACCCCAACTCCCATCAGAAATATAAATGTATTTTGCTCTGACGTTTGCAATCACCTTCTCTTGGAGAATGTATTTGAGTGTTATCAAAAATGACGCCATTGCCAGGGAACAATTTGGCATATTGAGTTAGTTTAGAATTTGAGTTTACTTACTCTAGTTCAAATTTGTGAATATTTGTTTTTGTTGTAGTTAGTTTATTTTTTTAAATTGATTCTATGGCATCTCAGAATGTTAGAAGTTTTGGTGGTTGCAACTCTTATTCTAATGACTATTGCTATTATTATGGAGGACTCCACCTTGGGAAAAGGTGTAAAATTGGTCCTAGGAGAGAGAGGTATTCACCTTCTCGCTCCTATGATGGGCGTAATTGCTATTTGTATGGTGGTTGTGATGGAAATTGGAGCGTTTTCTCTAATGACCGTCCTTCTCCCCCCCTCTTATGCTAATAATATTGCTAGTGGTGCTTGTGATCTTAACAGGAATCATGCCTTAGTAAGCAAGGAATGCAATGCCCACCCAGAAGGTATATATGCCAAGCTCTAAACTCTCTTGGCCATGCAAGATATCTTAGAGGAGGGTATGAAGTTGTCACGACCCAACCCGTCGTGAGTGGCACCCACCCAACCCCCGGATGAGCAAACTAATGGAGTCCTACTTTTTTCCTAGTCTAACAGCCTTAAACCAGCAATGTATAAATGTAAACTAGCAATGAAAATAAGATCAACTACTCAAAAACTTATCATCATTAATAATCTGCGGAAAAGCCCACCTAGGAACTGAAAGTCATTGTACCAAATATCAATACCAAATCTAGAGTACGGGGATGCAACCCCAAACAAAATAAGAAATAGTTTTTAAGTCCGAACAAATAGACTAAAACTCTAATGATAATACCAAGGTAGATCGAATCGACAGCTCACCCTTGAAGATCGAAAACGTCGGTGCTAAATCTGAGGTCTCATCTTAGCCGCTGGAAGATTTTTTGTACTCACCAAAAGAAAGACAAGTGCAGTATCAGTACACCACCACTGTGTACTGATAGGATCATCAGTCAGTATTCAATAAAATAGTATATAAATAGTATGCAAAATCAAGTAACAAGTATGGAAAACATGCAACAATATCACAGGCATCTCTAGACTACAGGTCTCTACCTAGCTTGTTACCGCATGAATGCATCTCTTATAGTTCTATTCCACCGACAAGAAAAACCATAACCACACCTTACCGTCTAGCCCAGACCCACCCTAGAATCCCCTTTAGACAATACCACAAGTAGTGATTTACCAGGCCTAAACCAAGACCAACTCAACAGTCATACAACTATTCCCGGCCACTCAATATGAGACCTCCACCACTGCTTGGCATCACCCTACAGCTGAAAAGTGACAAACTCCACCGCATGCTGATGTTCGATATCCAACTTGTGCAACCTCTCATGGCAATCCAGGATGAACTCATAGGCATCCTCCTTATCTGTACCCTGAAACATCAGAGGTTTCAGCTTAAGGAACTTAGTCAACATCTCATGCTCATTGCCTGTCATCACTGGGCCTAACATTGTCCGGAGAAGATCATTTATGCCCGAAGCTGTATCCATCCTTGGTGCTATAGTAGTAACTGCTGGCTGAGTATCTAAGGCCTGATTTGCATAAGCTATGGGTATGGCTCCAGCACCAACCAACCCACTCAGAATATCCCACGCCTGCCTGAAAGCTTCCGGTGTCATAGCGGGAAGGCCTGCACGCCCAACCGGTGCCTCCTCCTCCTGAGCTCCTCCATCCTCTACCACTACTTCTTCCACATCCTCAACCACATGATCCTGAGGTGGGGGAGGGGTTACCTCACGTGCAGTAGCAAAAACTCGAGCTCCACCCCTGGAGGGTGCGGCTTCAGCTCGTCCCCTCCCCCTTCTCCTACCTCTGCAGTGAACAGTCGGTTCCGCTGCTGGGACAACTGGCCTTGCTCCGTTATTCCTTGTACTAACCATCTGGGGACAGAAGAGTGAATGAAGTTAGATACCAATTCGTATCACCAGATACCAATTGGAATCGAGTTATAGCACGAAAGGAAAGAAGAAAAGATAGTTTTTCCAAAAGCCTTATAGCCTCTCGAAGAAAAGTATGGACGTCTCCGCACCGTTCCGCAAGACTTTTACTAGACCTGTTAGGTACAATGAGATCAACAAACCTAGGCTCTGATACCATCTTTGTCACCATAATACGAATAAACTAACCATACAATACAAACCATAAGACCAGCCATTCCATACATCCTAGAAACAATGCCACCACCGGAATCCGCCAGACTCCGTGCCCGGAGGACTAAACATGGATTATCCGTTTATATTATATAACAAGTACAGAAGGTAAGCAGGTCTAACTACTCATGAAAACCTAGCCTACCTGGACGCCAAGCAGCTGCAACTTGAGTTTCTGGCTCCGTGACTGTGTTCCCGGCTGAACTGTGATCCTAGAATCTGCGATACCGCGTCTTTTCATCCATATCCTCTTCTCCTCATGATTTCCCAGCCTTGGAGCAGCATGAGAGGGTTTTTGGAAGAACCCTCGTATGTTTCCCAACTGAGGAGATGAATTTTTTTAATAAAATCCTGTCACAGGTTCTATCTCTCGTAACCCCGCTATAGTGGTCCGCCTTACCTCGACAGCGGTGCCGCTATAGTGGAATAATTACCGCTATAGCGGAACAATTACCGCTACAGCGGTATGACGTCAGCCCAGATTTCTTTCCAGAAATCAGAAATTTTTCATGACATCACCATATTTATTCTGAACGTATTTTTAACCATTTTCCCCAAATTTACGAAATTAGGAAAAATCAACATAACGACGGACCCAGTCATTACAGAAGTCCATAAATCAAGGCTTTATGGATATGAGAGCTAAGGAAGAAGAAGAGAGTAATCTTGCCACGCAATCCATGGAAGATTTGTCTACTCCTCTTGGTCAAATTGATAAAGAAAACCCTCCAAACCTAACAAATGAACATTGAGGCCAAGCAAATTTACTTCGGGGATAATGATGAATTTGAAAAACATGGAATAACCCATGAGTGAGTTTGTACTGGTAGTGCTTGAACCCCAACAAGAGGAAAAACTTGAATTAGATGACATTGTGAGCCAAGAATGGTTATTAAATCTAGCTCACCAACTTGAAGCCTATGGGGAAGAACGTGAAAGAATTCTACCAATACTCGAGATATTGTTAAAAAGGCATGACAAGCAAAGTCAAAAAGTGGGGTTACTTGAAATTTCTATTCAAAATTTGAACAACGAGGAGAATGCTCGCGTTGAAACATGCACGATCATGGGTAGTAGTTTTGAGTTGTTCCCTATTAAAGAAGAGGACACAAGGGATGCTCATGAATTGAAGGTGTTGTGGCAACCAACTATCCCATACATATATTTAGATGCCAAGATCAAATGAATGATACTACAGTTGCAATGTAAAGTCCAACGATTCATCTTGAAAGACTAGAGTTCATTCGAAAGTGAGAATGTTATGAAGGAGGGAAATTTTAGGGTGAGGATGCCCAAATCTTACTCCAACCATTTCTCAACCTTTAGTTTTGTGGAATAGATGAAAGTCAAAGTTATCAAGCTTTTGGAGGACCTTGGAAGGAGGACGGATTCAGGGTTATCCATTTTGAAGTTTTTCGTGTATAGAAGGCAAAATGACCTTCCTCACTTGAAGGCGAAAAAGTGCAAAATACGATACCAAGAAAATAGCGTTCTCATGTTCTCACCTTCACCCCGTAATTGTCACCGGATGTTTGATTCAAATTTGGGTCAAAGGTTCAAATCCTCAAAGTGGAGATCTAAAGGATGACATAGCTTACGTCACGCCATGACGTTAAATAGAGCACTTGATGGGAGGCAATCCATCGTATAGAATTTTCTTTATACTTTATTTCACTTTTGGTTTCTTTTTGATTTGTTTTAGGTGCCCAAAGGAATGAGAAGAGGACCCGAAGAACCACAAAAAACACCTCTAAAAATGTGCATTTTGCACCTAGAAGTGCGCATTTTGCGCATGCCATTGCACAAGGAAATAATGAACAGGGCAAAAATATTGGACTGTGTGAAGGTGGTGCATTTCGCAACCTTCACTGTGCCTGTCGCACCAGCCATCTCATGCCAAAATAGTGCACTGGGAATAATTCTGAATTTTAGCATGCACTAAGGTATCACAATCGCGAGCCCTGACTATTACGATCGCGATGAAGTAAGATTCTAGTAACTTTTTGCGACCGTGTGGACTTATCACGTGATCGCGTGGGGTTAAGGAATTTTAATTCATCGTGATCGCTTGATAAGAACACATGACCGTGAGGCAGTGAATAGTTTCCAGGTAATAAACATTCACAAGAGACATTTCAAGAGCCAAAATTGGCTTTAAAACTTGGCTACTTTTCTCCTTCTTAAGAACAAAAATAAAAATTCATCCATCAAGTTCAATTCCGTAGTCTTTTTGTTTTGCAACTTTACAGGTATGTTTTCCATATCTTACTCTCTTCTTTGTTTTGCTCTTGTTGTTCATACGTTAGTGGCTTGAAACACCCAAAAGGCTGTGAATTTTTGCTTTCATGATAAGTGTGGATCGGGTGTTGTGATTCCATATTTTTAAATGAAATTTGGTTATGGCTGAAGGAGATGTTGGTTTAACTGT
The DNA here is from genome assembly GCA_003996215.1 of Jaltomata sinuosa. Lineage (NCBI taxonomy): Eukaryota > Viridiplantae > Streptophyta > Magnoliopsida > Solanales > Solanaceae > Jaltomata > Jaltomata sinuosa. Next base: position 264,569 of record QJPP01000883.1, on the reverse strand, counting down.
TTTTGGGTTGAAAATTTGCGCCAATGGGGTGTGAAAAAGGACGAACAAAAAGTTGCACAACACCTGTTCGAGGAAAAGCCTGAACGAAAATTTTCTGGGCAACCCTCACGATCGCTATGCCCAATCTCGGGATCGCAATGAGTTAAATTTCTGAAAAAATAATTTGGTCTTCGTGATCGCGATGAACCGCGATTGCGATGACCAGTTCAGGCAGTCTCAAAAATAGTAGCTTTGCCCAACTCTATTCGGGATCATTTTGCCTCATTTATTTTGCCTAATCATGTGCCAACATATTGTTTTACATGCGTATATTAGTGTTTGACATTTTTATTCCTTGTGTAGGTACTTAAAGCTTGAAAATGGCTCCGGCATCTAATGAAATGGACTAAGATGATGCCAATCAATTGGCCGAAGAGGAGTATTTTGATCAAAACACTTTCGTCTCCCTCAAATTCTCACACTTATATGATCGTTAATTGAAAAAACCTATCACAAGGGAGCGGGGCATCAGGTTAGATGTTTTGTAAGAGAAATAGGCCGACTTCCATGGTAAGTTTGTCACAAGTAGGTGGATATGCTTCGCCACCGAGCCTATAAGGCAAACTTTGCTGTGGTCCATGAATTCTATGCCAATGCGGCCGAGATGGACTTTTTGAACAACTTGGTTGTCATGGTTCGGGGCAAGTTAGTGCAATTTGATCCGGAGTTGATCAATGAATACTATAACCTCCCAAATGTTGATAATTCAACCTTCAAAGCTCGGGCTAAAGAATTGGGAACAGATTGGTTTGTGCAACACTTGTATGATGGCACGATCCCGCAATGGATCGCATTGAATACAAGGATTGAGTCCTCTGAGTTCAACCTTGAAGCTCACACTTGGCTTTATATCATGTGTGCCCGAATCATGCCTTCCAAGAATGAATCAGATCTGACACATAAAAAAATGGTGGTTATTTGTGCTATGATGGAGGGCCTCCCCGTGAATGTGGGGCAATTAATTATTCATGAAATTCAACAAGTGGTGCTTGAAGGTAGCAAAACTTGGTTTTTCCTTCATTAATTACACACTTATGCTACCAAGCTGGGTTTTCCAAGAGGGATGAAAAAAATGAGAGAAAGCCCGAAAATATGATTCACCCTTTGAAGAAGAGAGGAGTCGGGCAAGCATCAAAGAAGAGAAAGATCAACATGGCCTCACCGTCATTTGGACTATTCTCCGGATCCAGCAAGGCACTTGAGTTAGCCGCTGCTGCTGAGGCTATTGGTCCACTCAAGATCGGGCCCCCGACACTCCGCCACATCTCCAGTCAGGTCTATGGCATGGATGTGCGGATTCGCTAGATTGTAGCGGGTCTATCTTCGGTTCCAAGAGAGAGTTCCACCACACCAGAATCCGGTCCTTCATTCTCTACTACTCCTAGTGGCCCTACACTAGCTAGTGTAGCGAGTCAACAACAACATATCAAGGAAAGATTGGCAAAGGTAGATAGGCGACAGAAAAAATAGAGGGACCATTGTAGACACGTAATTTTTGACCCTTCTCGAATTTAACTCTTTTTAATTTTAAATATTTATTTTGAGTCTAATCTTTATTTTAATTTTTAGAAGGTTTTATTTTAAAATAGTGAAAAATATTTTTAAAATGTAGTCATAATTTAGGATAGATTTTGTTGTTTTACTTTTCAAATAATAGAAAATTTTCAATAAATATATATTCTTTAAATTTATATTTTACCAAATAAGCTAGTAATTTTAGCATTTTCTTAATGACATGTTGTTTTAGATTAGCTATTTAACTTTTTTCATATTTTGTTAGTTAATATTTTTATTAGTACGTATATATATATATGTATTTTAAAACTAAAAAAAATGAGAAAAGAAAAGGTCAACCTAACTAATCCTAATCACAAATGTTTTTTTTACTCCCCTAATAATCTTCAACTTAATCACGTCTATTACTCCCTATTTATCCTAAACTACCCTCAAACTCCACTCCCTCACGTCTCTCACACCCTTTCCCCCATTCCCCATATTCCCACAATTCAACACACACACACACGTTCTACACTACTACACACACAACACATGCACACAAACACACTAGATGCTATATATAGACATACACATGCACAACAAAAAAAAGGCACAAGAACAACGAAAGGAAAAGAAGGAAAAATAGGCTACGGAGAAAAAAAATAGACATAAGGAGAGAAAAAGCGCAACAGAGAGAGACGAGAGAAGAGAGGATTGAAAAGAAGAAACTGAGAGAGTAACTCTATTAGCAAAATAATTTTGAGAGTTTGAGTTTTGGTTCCCGTTTGAGATTCGGCTGTAGCTTCAATTACTATTCGATTCTTTGTTCTTTTCAAGAAATTGTAAGCAATTTGAAAACAGTCGAGAAGGCTTTGGCTCCATATTAAAGGTCCAATTCTTAATGTTCATTTGACTGATTTCATATCTGCTTAGTATAGTGTTTTGATAAAATTATTGCTTTTCTGTAATGGATTTTCTTTTCTTATCAGTCTATTAGTGTTTGTTGTTTGACTTGAATGTTTGAAAAGATTATCACGTTTGCTAGCTATTATGAGTGGCAGTGAATGAATTCAAAATCTTGCTTTACGTTATTTAGTTGATAGATATCATATAGTTTATACTAATTTTGTCATCTTTCTCTTTAATTGTTTTCCAGTTCTGTTGCTTTGCTGAGTCAATTGTGGAAATTTGTGATTTTTGTTTTCTTCATCTAATGGAATTATATGTATGTTGAAGTACATGATTAGTCAAAAAATATTGAGGTTTAACCTAGTAATTTAACTTTTACAGTTTCAAATACGTTAGATTAAATGTAGTATTTTAATCATTTTCACTTAGTGTTTGGCTCTATGTTTTTTGTTGCATTGTTTGAATGTTTGGTTTAAATGGGTTGGCATTTATCAATTTACTTGGAGGCTTGCATCGGTTTGAATGTAATTAGCTTTAGTTTGGGTTTGAAATTTGTCTTACTTGAGGTAAATGAGTTGTAATTAAGGAGAAAAAGTTACGTTTCTGGTCATTATATTAGTTATATGTTCAGTTGTTCCCAATTGCTAGTATTAGAATTATCTTAAAATGTGTTAATTAATCACTCTTTCCAGTCATTTGTTTTGGTTTTACTTTGAGTGAAAGTATGAGCACGAGGCGGTGGCTTCTTGAGTTAGAAATGTTATGTGGCCTAGACTAGTTATCGGCCTGAAATTAATTAATGTGAGTTTGAGTTAGACGGGTGCGGATTTATTCTAAAACCTGTGACATAAATAAAAAAAAAAGAGAGGAAAACTAATTGTAAGGGAGAGAGATGAGTTGCGGATTATTTTAAAATTCGTCGCAAAAATTGAAAGAAACGAGTGAAAAGGGGACAAATAATTGTTCCAATTTAGTGAAAATTTCTTCAAATGATAAGCTTTAACGAGAGAACGAATAATATATCATCTCGACTAAGGTCACAACTATGCATCTTGGATAAGGACACATAAAAAAAATTGCAAGGTCGCAACTTTGCGTCTTGACTCAAACCTTCTTAAAAAATAATAAATCTTGGGTTCAACTAAGTGATTAGACTCAATCATTAGGTGCGATACGCAAGTTGAGGTCGCAATTACACATCTTGACCGGCGTATGTCAAACCTGAGGTCGCAACTTTACGTCTTAGTTAAGACTAATAAAAGTTCAACAATTCAAAGCATATCGTAGGCATAATTAATAATTATAAATATCCTAGATTAATTTAAGTCAAGTATAAGCTGATAAAAGCGACCGTGCTAGAACCACAGGACTCGAGGGGTGCCTCATACCTTTCCCTCGGTCAACAAAATTCCTTACTCGATTTTTTACTTTCACAGACCAATAATAAGAGTCATTTCCTTTTGATTAGAGATTTAAAAAGATGACTTGGAATACCATAACTCAATTCCAAGTGGAGACTCTGTAAATAAAAATAAAATAATCCCTATTCAATATCGTCACTTAAATTGAAAAAACCATTCGATCGCTCCCATTCGTTCGTTAAAAAAAGGGGTGTAATAACCATGATAGGAAGCAAAGCAAATTCCTCACGAAGACGATGAACACTTTGAGGAAGCTATGTGGATTGGAGGTGGAGGATGATGTTGATGAGGCAGATTGGGTCCTTTCTGGGCCTAGCAATTCTGGTTTTGAGTGACACCCTTCAGGGAGCCCCCTCAAACTTATCTCTTGTTTTTGATGCATTGAGGACACTAAAATGTTTTAGTTGGGGGTGGCATGTTGGACCATACTTTATCTAGCTTGTTTTATTTTGAATATTATTGTGCCCTTGCTGAGCTTGTTTTGTCATTTTGAATATTATTGTGCCCTCGTCGGGCTTGTTTATTTTGATGTTAGATATTGGTGTGCCCTTGTCAGGTTTGTTTTGATATGGAATGCCGTCGTCGGGTTTTGGAGTTTCTATGGATGAATTTGATGGTTTAATTCGTTAGTTTTCTTTTCTTTTAGCTTTTTTGGTTTCTTTTGTAGTTGGCTTTTTGGATGTTTTAGAGCCAGGGGAATTCTAAGTACCCGATAGGCTAAGTTGAAACTTGTGTTTTGGGTTGAGTTATGTGTTGGTGAATCCTGATTATCCATATCGATTTAGATAGATGAATTAGCCCAATGATAGATTGAGTGATGATATTCTTAAGGGTAATTCGCCATCTTTTGAGATATTGGGAGCATTGACCTGTTTGGTATTAATAGAGTTAGTCTTGCATGCAAATTGAAATAGGCATGCCCTTCAATTTTTTTTTGAAAAGTTACATGGAAAAGAATGATGTTTGTGATACTCCCTCTAATCTTTTTGCGACTCTTAACTCATTAATGGTGATAACTGAAATTATAGAATGTGGCTCTATTTGTTCTTGTTTAGGAAGTGAAATTGTCCCTTCTTGAATGATTCGCATGCCATGTGTGGTGAAATTTTATCAAATAATCTTGTACTTGCTGGTATTAACTAGAACTTGCCCGATTAGTCATTCAATGCTACTCTCAATTGTGTTGGTTGGAGAAATGATCTTAGTCTCTCTTTGTGATTGTTGAAGCCTACTTAGCCTTAAAAGCTTACCATTGCACTTAAATTGTATCATTAGTCACCCATCTTGAGCCTAATACCTTTTCTTTTGCAACCTCGTTACAAGCCTTGAACCATTTTGAAAATGAGTCTCTCTCTTGAACCCATCCCTCCTTGAACTCTACAAGTGTAAAATTGAGGCTAAAAGCCTAATTTTTGGGGTTGATAAAAAGTACCTTGGAGAAGTGCTAAATGAGCTTATCTTTGTTTGTTGATCAAATTCTAAAAGAATTATCAAAAAGAAGGAAGAATTTGAAAAAATAAAGCAAAGATGAAAGGGAAAGAGGAAAGTAAGGAAAGGAAATGAATCCTCCAAGGTGAATAGAATGATAAAAAAATTGGGACTTCAAATGAAATAAGTGAAATGGTGCCTTGGTTGAATGAAAATGAAAAGAAATGGCTTTGGTTTCGAATTGTAAGAAAAGTTGTGTAGTGTTCAAGGATGTTGTAGTCACTTATATCCAAATGCTTATCTTACCCTTCCCCGAGCCTACATTACAAGCTTAGTAAAGTCCTTTGAGATCTCCGATCGATTGCTTTTCAGCTAGTGACAAATGAAAATAAGGGCAAACTTATGGTTTGATACTTGTATTACTTGAAATTTCTTGTGAGTGTGAGTGTTTGTGCATTTGTCCCTTGTAGTTGTCTTTGTACATAATGTGTTTTTGAGACTTTTGTTCCTGTGAGGGCATGTGAATTAGGATAGTTGGTGAGATTGATAAATTCCAAAAATGAGTCAAATGAGCATGCTTTAGTAAGTTAGTGGTTTGAGTCACTTCTTGAAGATTGATTGTTGTCACTTGGTTGTTCTTGTAGTTTCATTGCACCCTTGAAATGTGTTTTGAATAGAGGGGAGTGCTTAGATTAAGAACCCATGTAATTGACTAATCATTAGTACCAACGGAAGTCATGCTTGGTGCTTGAATTGGATTCTCGTTGATGTGTAAGTGATGTCATTGCACTTGTGTTGTGTGTCTTTTGAATTAGAATTTTGAGTTGCTTGAGGACAAGCTATAGTTCAAGTTTGGAGGTTTGATAAGTTGGTATTCTACCTACTTATTTATCTTTTAATCTTATGCTTTTGATATTATAAAGTGTAAAATAGTTCAATTGACATGTATTACTTCTATTTTAAAGGTTTCTGTATTTTAGAAGTGTTCGGGAAGGATTCAGGTGAAAACAAGTCAAAATAGAGAGAAAAGGATTTGCAAATCACCATCACGTTGCTCATTGCGATCGTGAGCTACAAGGAACGCGACCGAGATGCACATGAAGTCAATGCCATGCAATCGCGAGAAAAATTTCACACAATCGTTTTGAACAAGAAAGCAAAGCCACATGACCACGAGGGTGAAATCACGTGACCGTGTTGAGGCAGTTCACAGACCTTTGTGATCGCATGGCACACTCACGCGACAACGATGAAAGAGTCAACAACTGCAGGATAGAATTGGAAAATCACATCTTTGGAAGCCCCAATCCACATAAAATCACTGCCCAACCATTTTTGAGAGATATTATGGATTATTCACAATTATTCTTCAGCAAATTCATCCTTAGTCTTAGAGTGAACAATTTAGGGCTAGCTTGGCGAGCAAGTTCATCCTCCAACACCATTGGAGTGAAGATTGAAAGCTTTTATTATAAAATCTTTAGTTCCTTTCTTAAACTCTTGCTTTGTATTGCTAAATTCATTAGTGTGTTGGCTGATTAGAGATTTGGATATTGTGTTAGATATAAACAATTTTTGGGTGTGATTTCTTATCTTGTGCTTTTACAATTTATTAAATATTTTCTAGTTTATGAATTGGGTCTTTGAATCTCTAATTAATCTTGTGCATGTATTGATTCTAAAGGGAGTGATCACCCCTTGGACTTGCCCCTTTTACCTTGATTTGGTTTGAAAGAGTGAATTATGGTGACGAAAAGTTAATTAGCACTAACTTGAGGCTCTAACTCTCATTTAAGAAATTGGCTAGAGATAGTGTTTCTAGTGTTGCCATGGTTGGAAGAGCTCTATTAATGTTTGGCTGAGTTCGAGAGAACTGGTTGACGTATATTTATCGATGGTCGAAAGAGTGGCAGTGAATGAATTCGAAATCTTGCTTTACGTTATTTAGTTGGTAGATATCATATAGTTTATACTAATTTTGTCATCTTCCCTATAATTGTTTTTCAGTTCTGTTGCTTTGCTGAGTCAATTGTGGAAATTTGTGATTTTTGTTTTCTTCATCTAATGAAATTATATGTATGTTGAAGTTCATGATTAGTCAAAGAATATTGAGGTTTAAGCTAGTAATTTAACTTTTACAGTTTCAAATATGTTAGGTTAAATGTAGTATTTTAATCATTTTTCACTTACTGTTTGGCTTTATAGTTTTTGTTGCATTGTTTGAATGTTTGGTTTAAATGGATTGGAATTTATCAATTGACTTGGAGGCTTGCATCAGTTTGAATGTAATTAGCTTTAGTTTGGGTTTGAAATTTGTCTTACTTGAGGTAAATGGTTGTAATGAAGGAGAAAAAGTTACGTTTCTAGTCATTATATTAGTTATATGTTTAGTTGTTCTCAATTGCTAGTATTAGAATTATCTTAAGATGTGTTAATTAATCACTCTTTCCAGTCATCTATTTTGGTATTACTTTGAGTGAAAGTATGAGCACGAGGCGGTGGCTTCTTGAGTTAGAAATGTTATGTGACCTAGATTGGTTAAAGGCCCAAAATTAATTAATGTGAGTTTGAGTGAGACGGGTGCGGATTTATTCCAAAACCTGTGACATAAATAAAAAAAAGAGATAAAAAATTAATTGCAAGGGAGCGAGATGAGTTGCAGATTATTTTAAAATTCATCACAAAAATTGAAAGAAATGAGTGAAAAGGGGATAAATAATTGTCCCGATTTAGTGAAAATTACTTCAAATGATAAGCTCTAACGAGATCACGAATAATATATCATCTCGACTAAGGTCGCAACTGTGCATCTTGGATAAGGACACAATAAAAAATTGGCAAGGTCGGAACTTTGCGTCTTGGCTCAAACTTTCTTAAAAAATAATAAATTTTGGGTTCAACTAAGCGATTAGACTCAATCATTAGGTGCGATATGCAAGTTGAGGTTGCAATTACGCATCTTGACTGGCGTATGTCGAAGCTGAGGTCGCAACTTTGCGTCTTAGTTAAGACTAATAAAATTTCAACAATTCAAAGCATATCATAGGTATAATTAATAATTATAAATATCCTAGATTAATTTAAGTCAAGTATAAGCTGATAAAAGCGATCGTGCTAGAACCACGAGACTCGAGGGGTGCCTCATACCTTTCTCTCGGTCAACAGAATTTCTTACACGATTTTCTATTTTCACAGACCAACAATAAGAGTCATTTTCTTTTGATTAGAGATTCAAAAAGGTTGGAACACCATAACTCAATTCCAAGTGGCGATTCTGTAAATAAAAATAAAATAATCCCTATTCAATATCATCACTTAAATTGAAAAAACCCTTCGATCGCTCCCATTCTTTCGTTAAAAAAAAGGGGTGCGACAACCATGATAGGAAGCAAAGAAAATTCCTCACGAAGATGATGAGCACTTTGAGGAAGCTATGTGGATCGGAGGTGGAGGATGATGTTGATGAGGCAGATTAGGTCCTTTCTGGCCCTAGCAGTTCTGGTTATGAGTGACACCCTTCAGGGAGCCCCCTTAAACTTATCTCTTGTTTTTGATGCAGTGAGGGCACTAAAATGTTTTAGTTGGGTATGGCATGTTGGAACATACTTTATCTAGCTTGTTTTATTTTGAATATTATTGTGATCTTGCCGGGTTTATTTTGTCATTTTTGATATTATGTGCTCTCGCCGGGCTTATTTTGTCATTTTTGATATTATGTGCTCTCGCCGGGCTTTTTTATTTTTATGTTAGATATTGGTGTGCCCTTGTCAGGTTTGTTTTGATATGGAATGCCGTCGTCGGGTTTTGGAGTTTCTATGGATGAAGTTGATGGTTTAATTCTTTAGTTTTCTTTGCTTTTAGCTTTTTTGGTTTCTTTTGTAGTTGACTCTTTGGATGTTTTGGAGCCAGGGGAATTCTAAGTACCTGATAGGCTAAGTTGAAACTTGTGTTTTGGGTGGAGTTATGTGTTGGTGAATCCTGAGTATCCATATCGATTTAGATAGATGAATTGGCTCAATGATAGATTGAGTGATGATATTCTTAAGGGTAATTCATCATCTTTTGAGATATTGGGAGCATTGACCTGTTTGGTTTAATAGAGTTAGTCTTGCATGCAAATTGAAATAGACATACCCTTCCGAATTTTTTTGAAAAGTTACATGTCAAAGAATGATGTTTGTGACACTCCCTCTAATCTTTTTGTGACTCTTAACTCATTAATGGTGATAATTGGAATTATAGAATGTGACTCTATTTGTTCTTGTTTAGGAAGTGAAATTGACTCTTCTTGAATGATTCGCATGCCATGTGTGGTGAGATTTTGTCAAATAATCTTGTACTTGCTGGTATTAACTAGAACTTGTCCGATTAGTCATTCAATGCTAGTCTCAATTGTGTTGGTTGGAGAAATGATCTTAGGCTCTCTTTGTGATTGTTGAAGCCTACTTAGCCTTAAAAGCTTATCATTGTACTTAAATTGTATCATTAGTCACCCCTCTTGAGCCTTATACCTTATCTTTTGCAACCTCGTTACAAGGCTTGAACCATTTTGAAAATGAGTCTCTCTCTTGAACTCATCCCTCCTTGAACTCTACAAGTATAAAATTGAGGCTAAAAGCCTAAGTTTAGGGGTTGATAAAAAGTACCTTGGAGGAGTGCTAAATGAGCTTATCTTGGTTTGTTGATCGAATTCTAAAAGAATTGTCAAAAAGAAGGAAGAATTTGAAAAAAGAAAGCAAAGATGAAAGGGAAAGAGGAAAGAAAGGAAATGAAATGAATCCTCCAAGGTGAATAAAATGATAAAAAAATTGGGGCTTCAAATGAAATAAGTGAAATGGTGCCTTGTGTTGAATGAAAATGAAAAGAAATGGCTTTGGTTTCGAATTGAAATAAAAGTTGTGTAGTGTTCAAGGAGGATGTAGTCACTTATATCCAAATGCTTATCTTGCCCTTCCCCGAGCATAAATTACAAGCTTAGAAATGTCCTTTGAGATTTCTGATCGATTGCTTTTCAGCTAGTGACAAATGAAAATAAGGGCAAGCTTATGGTTTGATACTTGTAGTACTTAAAATTCGTTGTGAGTGTGAGTGTTTGTGCATTTGTCCCTTGTAGTTGTCTTTGTACATAATGTGTTTTTGGGACTTTTGTTCTTGTGAGGGCATGCGAATTAGGATAGTTGGTGAGATTGATAAATTCCAAAAATGAGTCAAATGAGCATGCTTTAGTAAGCTAGTGGTTTGAGTCACTTCTTGAAGATTGATTGTTGTCACTTGGTTGTTCTTGTAGTTTCATTGCACCCATGAAATGTGTTTTGAATAGAGGGGAGTGCTTAGATCAAGAAACCATGTAATTGACTAATCATTAGTACCAACGGAAGTCATGCTTCGTGCTTGATTATTCACAGTTATTCTTCAACCATTTTTGAGAGATATTCTGAATTATTCACAATTATTCTTCAACCAATTCATCCTTAGTCTTAGAGTGAACAACTTAGGGCTATCTTGGCGAGCAAGTTCATCCTCCAACACCATTGGAGTGAAGATTGGAAGCTTTTATTGTAAATTTTTTAGTTCCTTTCTTTAACTCTTTCTTGGTATTGCTAAATTCATTAGTGTGTTGGCTGATTAGAGATTTGGATATTGTGTTAGATATAAATAATATTTGGGTGTGATTTCTTATCTTGTGCTTTTACAATTTATTAAGTATTTTCTAGTTTATGAATTGGGTCTTTTAATCTCTAATTAATCTTGTGCATGTATTGATTCTAAAGGGAGTGATCACCCCTTGGACTTGCCCCTTTTACCTTGATTTGGATTGAAAGAGTGAATTATGGTGGCGAAAAGTTAATTAGCACTAACTTGAGGTTCTAACCCTAATTTAAGGAATTGACTAGAGATAGTGATTCTAGTGTTGCCATGGTTGGAAGAGCTCTATTAATGTTTGGCTGGGTTCGAGAGAACTTGTTGAAGTATATTTGTCGATGGTTGAAAGACATTGGTAAATTATCGATGCTTCCAAGGCTTGTTTCATTTGACCCATGATTAATCTAGTTTGTATTTGATAAACTTGTAATGGATCATATGGTTTTGAAGTAACACCCATTCCTAAATCTCCCTTGCGATCCTTGCATTTGAAAGATTGGTCGACTACACAATTAAAAGTTCTTTTGTGTTTTCAACAACAAACCCCCCAATCATATTACTGATTTTTCTCCTTGAATTTTATTAAGTTGCTTTAATTCTTTATTATCTCAGTCGTGATGTGAGATCGACCCCGACTCACATCGTAAATAAAAATGTATTTTGCTTTGACGATCGCAATCACCTCCTCTTGGAGAGCGTATTTGAGCATTATCACCTTTTTTGATGCCCTAGTTTGCGTTCCTTCTTTTGGATCTCCAATAATGATTTTCTTTGGATAGTCCGATTCACTTTTCTATTCATTTGGTATTATCTCTTCCTTTTGATTAGTTGGTTCATTTGATAGATCAGTTGACTCGTTTGATGAGACTGGATCCTTTGATGCTTTAATCATAGTTAATTCGTTCTGTTGTTCTTGATCATCTGAAAAAGTTTCTTTCTCGACCACATGATTAGTATCATCAAATATAAGATGAATGGGTTCTTTAATATTTGAAGTGTGTTTATTGAGAACTCTGTAAGACTTGCTAGAGTTGGAGTATACAAGAAAAATACCTTTATCGCTTCTAGGATAAAACTGACCAATGTTCTCTTTTCCATTGTTGTGCACGAAGCATTTACATCTAAATGGAAGAAAATACATAATATTGGGTCTCTTGCCATTTCATAGTTCATAAGGGGTCTTTTTCAGGATGAGCCTTATGATGCATCTATTTAGCATGTGATAAGCTGTACTTACTGCTTCTCCCCAAAAATAATGTGATAGTGAGTGCTCAATGGTCATTATTTTTGCCATGTCTTGAAGAGTTTTTGTTTTGCATTTCACTACTCAATTTTATTGAGGAGATTTTGGTGATGAGAAATTATGAGAGTATCCCTTTTCATTGCAGAATTTTTCAAATGCATTATTTTCAAAGTTCTCCTCCATGGTCACTTCTAATAGAAGTTATATAGTATCCCCTATCTCATTGAACTCTTTCACATATATAACGACCCTTTATGTCATTATGGGTGAGCTAATCATGCAACAATTGGATTAGAAATTTTTCAGAATTGGAAGTTAAAATTTCAGGCTAGGCTAGTCTTGGACAAAATTTGAGCAAGGTGAGGTATAGGGAAATCCAGGAAGGGATTAGGTTAAATTAATAAAACTTAGCTTGATTTTATGATTACATAAGACAATAAAAAATCGGTAGGACTTTTTGGAACTAAATTCAGGTAAGCAGAACTCTTGATATCGAACCTGACATAAAGTGGTTAGTCCGGTATGTCATGGTTTGAGGGTGTGTTGTGAAAAAGGAAAAACTGAGATTTATTTGAGTTTTTACCTCACCACACCTGCTATAGCGGGTGGCGAGACGCTACGTGGGCACCACTATAGTAGAGACATTTCTTCTATAGTAAAAGTCAGTCAACTCTGCTATAGCGAAAGGCTTCCGCTATAGTGGTACCGCTATAGCAACATTGGGTTGTTATAGCAGGGTCAATTGCTATTAATGCATAAACTTCCCCAAAGCCGTTATTATTTCACAAATACATTTTGGGGAAGGCTGTGCCAATTTAGGGCAATCTCTACTGTTTTTCCACCAGATTTCTTTGTTAAGGTAAGTCTTTTATCCCCGTAAACTAGTACTTTGATTTCTTTATCTTAGAATCATTAGTTATAGGACATGGGGAGGGTTTAGCTTGACCTAAGCTGTAAAATTTAGTATAAAAGGGATACCAAGGTGAAAAACCTTGGTGTTTGATTTAAAGTTGTTTATTCATGATTGCATGACCGTAATTCGGTAGTGTGACCATAAAGTTGGTAGTTTCTAGGCGAATTATTGGTAGGAAAACCCTACGATGGGTGGACTAATCATGAATTTGGCTTGGGGGTTTGAGATTAGGCTATAATCCATAATTTTGAGGTCATTGGTTGAAATTGTATTTGCATTTCTGTTTTTAGACCACAATCAGGCCTAGGTTGCAAAAAAAGGAAAAACTCACGTTTGGTAGAGCATTCCAGTCTTGGATTGAGGTAGGTGATGGTTATTGTAACCCAATTTGTGTTGTGTGTGAATAATAACAATTTCATTAGTATTACTTGCACAATACATATTCAGGAAAAAGGGAATGATTATTAAATGATATCCTAAGTGTTAATCACATGCAATGAGTCTGTTTTCAAAGCTTGTTAGTTCTATAAGTATTGTATGCTATCATTGTTGTTGTGATTATTGTGATATCTATCATTATTATAGGATGTACCGGTATACTGGATATCTTCATGTGATTGGTTAATGCTATTCATTAGTTGGCTTGGGTACCACGCCTAGTATAGTTTCTTTTATTCATTGGTTGGCTCGGGTACCACTCCTAGTACAGTTTCTATTATTCATTGGTTGGCTCGGGTACCACACCTAGTATAATATTTATGATTCATTGGTTGGCTCAGGTACCACGTCAGTACAATACATGGATAAGAGATCATCCCCTGCAGGTCATGACTAGTGGGACACCATAAGACCCTTAGCATGTGTGTACACGTTTACTTGTTATTCATATGTGTTGGTTCCTTGACTAAACTGAGCTTACCTATTTGTTGATGTTCATATGTGTTGGTTCCTTGGGAGGATCGGGATTCATTGTTATGTGACATACATATTGGTCATCAAGTGGCCGGGTTGGTGTTTTTAAGTGCTAAGGTGGTTTATTATGTAAATGCGATTCATGTTAAGTGCCATAGATAATGTCCTAGAGACCCTTGGGTGGTCTAGGTTACTTTCAATATGTGACATAATTATATGTGGTCTGTTTACTTATGTAGTTGGACATGACTTTTATGGTCGTTGAGTCATGTTATTGACTGGGAGTCTTATTGGTAGTCAATGACTTATTAAATGGTAGTCTTGTTTTACTATATTATTGTACATGTTCATATTTTGTATTTTGGAACAAGCCAATGATCCTACCGGTACACTATTTTTTCTTGTGTACTAATACTGCACATGCTCTTCTTTTGTTGAGTACAGGGCATATTTTGGCGGCTGCTACGAGACCTCAGCTGTGAGTCAGGCGATTTACAAATTCAAGGGTGAGTTGCATCTTTTAGGCTACCATGAATTCTTCAGTAATTCCTAGGACATTTTCAAACTTAGACTTTATATTTGTTTTGGGGTTGCATCTCCTTCTTTCAGCCAACTAGTAGAGTTTTGGTACAACAGGTAATGACCCTCCAGGTCATTTTCTATTTTTCATCCTTTTTCTATTTTGAGTTTTCCCCCAGAGGCTACAGGCCATGTATGACATGTCGGGATTGATGGTTCGGTGCTCAGGCCATTCGTTAGGTCATTATCACCATTTCCTTGTTTTAGAACTTGAACTTAGATAATCTTTGTCTTTGGTCAACTTTCTTGGTAAACATGCTTAGAACTGAATTCTGACAGTTCGGTTGGCTCCCGAATGAGGATTTTGGTCTAGTGGGACCCTTGGTATGGGTTTGAGTGCTTTCTGTTTAGTTTTTTGTTGCTTTTTGTGTTTTCAAGCCAGTTTAGCTGTTAGGGTTGACTTTGGTCAACATTCGGAGAAGACAACATCGGATGAAAAATCCATCAGCGCTGTTAACTCCAGAATGTCGACTTTGGTCTAGGGGGACCTTTGGTTCGAGTTCGGGGGCTTTTGTACTTGTTTTGAGGTGTTGAGCTACGGGTTGGTTTTGGGCATGGGGCCCACTTTTTTCTTAAAATAATATCCGTTAAGAAAATCATCAATTCCATTAAGTCTGGAATGCTATTTCTGGTTGGTTAGCATAGTTAGGTTGTGTACACGAGGTTTTGAATGAATCCCAAGGGTCTGTCGGATGACCTTTTCTGCCTTGTAAATTGCTGGTTGCTACAATAAAGTTGCAGACCAGTTTGGTCATCACGATGGCGAGGTGGCCATCGCATTCGTGATGGTCTAGTTTCTTGACCATTGCGATCGTGAAGTTTGCTAGTCACTTTCGTGATAAAGCAGCCTGGGGCTTGCTCTACGCAATCGTGTGGCTGGCCTGTCACAACCACGATGGTCTGGCCCGCTCTTTTTCACGAATGCGTGAAGTCCTGTCGTGATCGTGATGAAGGACCCCAGACAGCTATTTAAGCTATCCAATTCATTTTCTCCTCCATCATTTAATCATTTCTCCATGGATAAGCTTCTAAGCTCCGATTTCAGCTCCCTTATATCAGTATTCTTCATCCGGTAAGTCCCCTCTTCACCTATCTCCTCTTTTCCGTTGATAATCCTCGTTAATTCCTACTAAACTCCATTGTTATTTAATCCTTGGAGCTTGGTTAAATGCTTGTCGAATCTGTTCCTTGTGCTTCTTGTTCGTGAGTTCGTAGAACTCCCTCCCATGATGTTATTCTCTCTCTAATTGGTAAGTTTTTCCGCTTTTAAAAATCGTTAAATCTCCATTGATGGTTTCTTGAATTAGTAGCACTTCGGGGTTGTTTTGAGCCCCAAAATAAATTCTGTTCGGGCTCAAATTTTGAGCATGAGTTCCTAAATCCACCGCAGACATAAATGTAAATTTTATTTTTTGTTTCATTGCGCGGGCCCCGAGGGTCATTTTCCAACCCGATTTCTAGCCTGATTTTTCTGTATATCAATATGCGTGTCATTCTTCTCATCTTGACACCTAAATTATGTTCTTGATAACGTGGAAACTTTCTGAGGTTGTTCGGAAGGGGAAGGCACATGAGTGACGGTTCATGTTTGCAGTTTGGCCCCTAGGTAGTTTAAGGTTGACCTTCTAGACTGAGTTTAGTTATATTTTATATATTTGTATGATACTGGAACATTAGGTTGGATATTAGCTAGATTTAGGCTTAAATCCTGTTTATCACTTTAAATTGGCCATCTCGGATTTTAGTTTAGAATTGTTATGTTTACCCTCAGCCTAGGATCTTGTAGTATCCTTTTGGCTAGTATAGAATCCTTAGTATAGTTTTAGGAGGTTTTAGAGGTAGAGTAGAGATTCTCGGTGCTTTTCGCTTTATTTTTGGTATCTTTTTGCTTTATTCTATCGTTATAAGTAACTGTGGGCTCGAGGACATAACTTGGGTTTGGATGGAGTTCCAGGTCAGTTCTCCTGGTTTGGTAGGTGCTTTGCCTTGTTGGGTGCATTTCTCTGAATATGGAAATTTATATGCTCATATTACATTGTCATGCTTATTGGTACGGAAAAAAGTGATTTTAAGGCTTTTTGGTCATACACTTGTTAATTATTGGGTTTTCATGATCTTTGGGCTTTTAGATTTCTTTGGAATTGTTACTAAGTTTTTGGAGGAAAAGGGAAAAATACTAATTTTTATGCATATGTTTATGAGTCCGAGGTTAAATTATGAGCGTCAATATGTTATCTCGGGTTTTACTTTTTATGCATACGTTGATGAGTCTGAGGTTAAATTCCTGGCACCCAATGTGTTATCTCAGGTTTTACTTTTATGCATCTACTGATAAGCTCGATGTTCCATCCCGGGTTCCCGTGTACTAGATACCAGGTTTAACTTGTACATATTCATACATTACATCATTGTTACGTTGCATTACATTGGCCTTGGGTGTGTTTGGTTTGTTGGTTGATTTGGGTTGATCTTGTTATTACTTTACCTTTTTTATTGTTTTGGTTGTTTTGATTTTTGGCTTTATAACTAGATTTAGGTGGATCCTTATATTTTAACTGCTTTCCTGTGTCTTATTATATATATATATATTATCTTTCTGCACTCGGTCAACCTATGATGCCTACTGAGTACCCGTTGTCTTAGTACTCATACTACACTCTGCATCTTTTTTTGATGCAGCACCTAGTAAGATCCACTCTCACTGACCTTCCTGTCATTCGAGGCCTATTGTAGTTCGGGTTGCGGTGAGCTCCCGACACTTTTGGAGACTTTACATGCTTTCCATCTTGTATATTCTGTCTATATTTTGTATTTTGGATAGATAGAGTATGTTGTATAGCTACTCCTTACTTTAGTCGCTCTTGTACTAGTGACACCAGGTCTGGGTTAGCTCTCGTGTTGTTTTGTCTCCTTGGTCACTTTAGGGCCATCTTATGTGTATTTTGTATGTTGGTATGTATATATGCTATTGGCCCTGTCTTTCCTTTACATCTTCCGCTTTTCCTTAGTTTAATTATTATTAATTATCTTTCGCATTATTGGGTGTTGGCTTGTCTACTAGGGGGTTTACGTAGAAGCTATCATGGCCCGATTTTTGATCGTAACAGAGTGGTATCATACCTCTAGGTTCACCAGTCTCGGCAGTACAAGAGCAAAGTGTCTATGGTTCTGCCCACCGAGCACGAGAGAGTACGACGGTTTGTTCGAGGTTTGACCTTGCATCTTCTTTTAACTACAGAGGGTATGGTAGCATCAAGTCAGTCTTTTCTTGAGGTGGTTGATCATGCTCCTACCATTAAGGGCGTACTTCACGAGGCCCAAGGGGGCATCGATAAGATGCCCTTCCATCAGGGCAGTTTCAGCGGTTCCCAAACCCGTAGTAGAGGCTACGATGGTAGAGGTTAGCACCAGTAGCGCTTCCAGCCGAGCCAGCTTGTTCAGGTGGCATTGTAGACTTTTGAGGGTCAGAGTACCAGAGTATTGTTCCTGCTCCACGAGGTGTCCACTCAGGGTCCACAGGTCATGGTGGTCATTCTGATTCAGTCGGGTCTTCACAGTGGGGTACATATGGTCAGGGTTGTTACGAGTATAGTGAGATAGGCCACTTTGCTAGAGATTATTCGTCAGTACTGCACCAGAGGTGACAGGATCAGTTGGTTCAGGCCCGGAGGGCTCCAGAACCACCAGCTAGAGGTAGTTCACAGGGTAGTAGGGGTGGTCCCCAGAGTACTAGAGGTGCTCCTCAGTCCGGTAGTTCAGGTGATTATGGCAGTCAGAGCCACATATATGCAGTTCTGGGCCGGACAGGGGCCGAGGCTTCAGATGCTGTGATCATAGGTACGATCTCCATTTGTCATCAATCTGCTTCTGCTTTGTTTGATCCAGGGTCTACATATGATCGGGTCTACATTCTCATATGTATCTGCTTATTATGCTACTCGTCTGGAGTCTGCTCTTGAGTCTTTGCCTGTGCCCTTGCATGTATCTACCCCAGTAGGTGATTCATTAGTAGTGGATTTGGTGTATCGGGCTTGTGTGGTGACTATCTTGGTGTATAACACATGGGTAGATTTGGTTGTAATTGATATGGTTGACTTTGATGTGATCTTGGGTATGGATTGGCTGTCTCCTTATCATGCAGTCTTGGATTGCTTCGCTAAGACTGCTACTCTTCAGATGCCTGGTATCCCTCCTATCATATGAAAAGGAGCCAAAAGCCACATGCCGAGGGGAGTTATATCTTTTCTGAGCTCCCAACGGTTGGTTGGGAAGGGTGGTTAGCTTATCTTGCCTACGTCTGTGATACTAGTGCCACCACACCTCTTCTTGAGTTAGTTCCCATGGTTTGTGAGTATTTGGATGTGTTTCCTTCTGATCATTAGGGTCTTTCTCCTGATCGTGACATTGATTTTGGTATCGATATTGAGCTAGGCACCAAGCCCATTTCTATTCTGCCATATTGGATAGCACCTGCTGAGTTGAGGGAGCTTAAGAATTAGCTCCAGGATCTGCTGAGTAGAGGGTTTATCAGGCCTAGTGTGTCTCTGTGGGATGCTCTGATTCTGTTTATGAAGAAAATGGACGATTTATGCGTATGTGTATTGGCTACAAATATTTGAATAAGGCAAAAGGTTAAGAACAAATATCCGATACCGTGTATTGATGATTTGTTTGACCAACTATAGGGTGAAACGTTATTCTCTAAGATAGATTTGAGGTCTGGTTATCACCAGTTGAGGATTAGGGCTGAGGACATCCCGAAGACTACATTTAGGACTCGATATGGCCATTATGAGTTCCTAGTCATGTCTTTTGGGTTGAGTAATGCCCCAGCAACATTTATGGAGTTAATGAACCGTGTGTTCAGTGCCTACTTGGACTCATTTGTGATTGTGTTCATTGACGACATTATGATTTATTCAAGGAGTAGAGAGAAGCATGAGCAACATCTTAGAGTTGTACTTTAGACCTTGCGAGACCATCAGTTGTATGCCAAATTCACTAAGTGTGAGTTTTGGCTTGAGTCTGTGGCATTTTTGGGGCACCTGGTGTCCAAGGATAGGATTATGGTAGATCAAAGATTACAACAGTTAGTGATTGGGCTAGGCCTACTTCTTCTACCGAGGTTCACAGTTTTTTTGGGTTGGCAGGGTATTACAAATGGCTTGTGGAGGGTTTTTCTTCGATAGCAGCTTCATTAAATAGATTGACTCAAAAGAATGTTCCCTTTCTGAAGCTCAAGGCGTTGTTGACTTTAGCTCCAATTCTTACTCTTCCGGTCGAGGGTTAGGGTTTCACTGTGTATTGTGATATGTCAGTTATTGGTTGGGTTATGTATTGATGCAGCAGGTTCGGGTTATTACATATGCTTCCAGACAGGTGAAGGTTCACGAGAGGAATTACCCACACATGACTTGGAGTTAGTAGCGGTAGTCTTCGCATTGAAGATGTGGAGGCATTATCTTTATGGCGTGCATTGTGAGATCTTTACTGACCATCATAGTCTTCAGTAATTTTCAGCCAGAAGGATCTAAATTTGAGGTAGCGTAGGTGGTTGGAGTTACTGAAGGACTATGACATCTCTATTCTTTATCATCCGGGCAAGGCAAATGTGGTGGCAGATGCCTTGAGCCAAAAGGCGGTGACTATGGGTAGCTTGGCTTTCTTAGTGATAGAGGAGCGACCTTTAGCTTGGGACATCCAGTCCTTGGCTAACAGGTTGGTTAGACTTGATATTTCTGAGCCAGGTCATATTTTTGCTTGTATTGAGGTTAGATCTTTCTTGTTGGAGAAGATTTGGGCATAGCAGTTTCATGATGCAAGGCTGAGGATCATTCCTGACAAAGTGTTGAGTGGTGAGGCTAGGAAGGAAACTTTAGATTCAGAGGGTATTCTGAGGATCGAAGGTCGTATCTGCATTCCTAGAGTTGGTGACTTAGTCAGATTAATATTGGAAGAGGCTTATTGTTCTAGGTATTCCATTCATCCTGGGGAAGCTAAGATGTATCGTGACTTGAGGCAGCACCACTGGTGGTGAGGGATGAAGAGGGATACTTCAGCTTTCATATCTAGGTGTTTGAACTGTTAGCAGGTGAATTTTGAGCACCAGAGGCCAGGTGGGTTATCTCACAGGCTACCCATTCAGGAGTGGAAGTGGGAGCAGATTGCTATGGACTTTATAGTCGATTTGCCACGTACTTCACAAAGATTTAATGCTATTTGTGTTATCATGGATAGGTTGATGAAGTCTGCTCATTTTCTACCAGTTCAGACTTTCTACAGTTCCGAGAGGTTGTCTCAGATCTATATTTGAGAGATTGTCCATTTGCATGTGTGCTAGTTTCTATAATCTCCCACTGAGGTACTCAGTTCACTTCACATTTTTGGAGGTCTATTCAGAGAGAGTTGGGTACTAGGGTTGAGCTTAACACCACTTTTCATCCGCTGACAGATAGTCAGTTAGAGCGTACTATTAATGTTTTGGAGGATATATTGCGAGCCTGTGTTATTGATTTTGGGGGTTGTGGGACCAGTGTTTAGCCTTTGCAGAGTTTGCATATAATAATAGTTACCATTCCAGCATTCAGATGGCTCAGTTCGAGGCTTTGTATGGTAGGCAGTGTAGATCTCCAGTGGGTTGGTTTGATGCTTTCGAGGTTAGGCAGTGGGGTATCGACTTTCTTCGTGATTGTATGGATAGAGTTCGGGCTATTCAGGACAGACTTTGCACTACCTAGAGTAGGAAGAAGAGTTATGATGATCGGAGAGTTTAAGATCTACAGTTCATGGTTGGTGACAGTGTGTTCCTTCGGGTATCGCCCATGAAGGATGTGATGAGGTTCGGGTGGAAGGGTAAGCTCAGTCCAAGGTTTATTGGGCAATTTGAGATCCTTTTTCATATTGGAGAGGTTGCTTATAAGTTATCCTTATCTCCTGCTCTTTCTAGTGTGCATCCTGTGTTTCATGTATCTATGTTGTGGCGGTATGTTTTGGATGAGTCTCACGTGCTTCAGTTAGAGTCAGTTTAGTTGGATGAGTCCTTAGCCTTTGAAAAAGAGCCCGTTTATATTCTGGATAGACAGGTTAGGAAGTTGAGGTCCAAGGAGATTTTATCAGTTAAGGTTCAATGGCTGCATCGTCCTATCGTGGAGGCTACTTGGGAGATCAAGACTGACATGTGAACCCATTATCCTCGTCTTTTCGAGTCTTCAGGTACTATCCTTTTTTTAACTTTCACGGATGAAAATTCTTTTAGTAGTGGGTGTTGTAATGACCGTCCAGGTCATTTTATGTTTTTCATCCTTTTTCTGCATTTCAAGCTTTCCTTCAGCGGCTGCAAGCCATTTATAGCTTGCCGGGATTGACGGTTTGGTGCCTGGGCCATTAATTAGGTCATTATGATTATTTCCCTATTTTAGACCTTGAACTTAGAAAATCTTTGACTTCAGTCAACTTTCTTGGTAAACTGCTCAAAACCGAATTCTGACAGTTTTGTTGGCTCCAGAACATGGCTTTTGGTCTAGTGGGACCATTGGTCTGGGTCAAAGTGCTTTCGGTTAGGTTTTGTGTTGCTTTATGTCTTTTCAAGCCAGTTTAGCTGGTAGGGTTGACTTTGGTCAAAATTAGGAGAAGATAGCATCAGATGGAAAATTCATTAGCGCTGTTACCTCCAAAATGTCAACTTTGGGCTAGAGAGACCTTTGGTTCAGGTCTCGGGGCTTCTGGACTTGTTTTGAGGTGTTGAGTTCTGGGTTTGTTTTAGGCATGGGGCCCACTTTTTCCTTAAAATGATCTCCATTGGGAGTTTTATCAATTCCATTAAGTCCGAAATGCTGTTTCTAGTTAGGTAGCATGGTTGAGTTGTGTTCACAGGATTTCGAATGAATCTTGAGGGTCCATCATATGACTTTTTCTGCCTTGTAAATTGCTGATTGCTACAATAAAGTTGCAGACCATTTTGGTCATCGCGATCGTGAGGTGGCCGTCTTGTTCACGATTGTCTAGTTTCTTGACTATCGCGATTGTGAAGGTTGCTAGTCGCGTTCATGATGAAGCAGGCTGGGTCTTGCTCTACGCGATTGCGTGGCTGGCCTGTCACAACCGCGATGGTCTGGACTGCTCTTCTTTGCGAATGTGTAGGGTCCTATCGCGATCGTGATGAAGGACCCCATACAACTATTTAAGCTGTCCACTTTATTTTCTCCTTCATCATTTTGTCATTTCTCCATTGATAAGCTTCTAAGCTCCGATTTCATCTCCCTTATATCAGCATTCTTCATCCGGTAAGTCCCCTCTTAACCCCTCTTCTCTTTTCCGTTGGTAATCCTCGTTGATTCCCGCTAAACTCCATTGTTATTTATTCCTTAGAGCTTGGTTAAATGCTTGTAAAATCTATTCCTTGTGCTTCTTGTTCGTGAGTTCATGGAACTCCCTCCCGTGACTTTATTCTCTCTCTAATTGGTAAGTTTTTGTTCTTTTAAATATCGTTAAATCTCAGTTGATGGTTTCTTGAATTAGTAGCACTTCAGGGTTGTTTTGAGCCCCGATACAAACTCTGTTCGCACTCAAATTTTGAGCATGGGTTCCCAAATCCACCACATACATAATTGTAAATTTTATTTTCTGTTTTGTTGCGCAGACCCCGAGGGTCATTTTCCAATCCAATTTCTAGCCCAATTTTTTCGTATATTAATATGGGTGTCATTCTTCTCATCTCGATACCTAGATTATGTTCTTGATACCGTGGAAGGCACATGAGTGAAAGTTTATGTTTGTAGTTTGGCCCCGAGGTAGGTTAAAGTTTACCTTCTAGACTGAGTTTAGTTAGATTTTATATAATATCGCAAGAGGATCTATTATCGTCCAAGCTTATGGACTTCCTTTAGCTCTCCTTGATCGAATGAGAAAAACTAATAGGGCATGGCATACGAGATATGCTGAAGTGTCATCTGGTGTTACTTCCTGCATAATGACTAATGAGATAAAGAAAAAAGAGGAGGAAAGAGATGAGACCATGGCCAAAATGATGACTCAATCCAATTTGTTGGCCAAACATATGTTGGGAGCCAGAACCAAAAGTGTTAATATTGTGGGTACTTATAGTTCGAAAGATCATGATGAAGTTGGTACTTATACATCAGGAGATGAGGACCTTTATTATCTATCGGTGGGTTCTCACCTGGGGTATCAAGGTGCCAATTAAAACACCTGGCGACCACAGGATAAGAATCAGTGTTTGAAAGGCCGTGAGCGAGATCATGAAAGAGAAGGTAATCGATATAACCACTGAAGTAATAATCCATATGTGCCTCCATTAAATTTAAATGCTTCTCCTTATAACCCAAGTTTAAGTGACCTGTCCAGCTCAAAAATCAAGGATATATTATGAAGAGTGCTACAAAGAGTGGAGTCTACAGAAAATGGGGTAAAAGATCTCAAGAGTGATGTATCTAGTCTTTATCAAACCATGAACTCCCATTTAGCATCAACTATGCACTTGGAAGCTCAAATGAACCACCTCTCTTCTCAAATGAACCCTCATTTAAAGGGTACTCTTCCTAGTGACACTCTTGCAAACCCGAAGAACAATGGCCATATAATGACAATTATTACTAGAAGTGAAAGAAGGTTGGATGAAGTGAGAAGACCGATCAATGAAGTTATGGTTGACTTGAATAAAAAAATTGCCCAAGAGGTCGTGATTGAAAAGAGTGATGATGTGAGTCCTAATGTTGGAGTGAAACCTTGTGTACCCAATGTAATTGTTGAAGATGATAGCCCACAGGAGAAGAAGGAGGAAATAGAGTTGCCTTCTCAAATTGCTATTGAGATTGAGGAGGAAGCTCCAAGTGTGACAAGGTCGTTGCCTAAAAATCCTTCTCCATATCCTAAAAGGTTGATCAATAAAAAGGAATATAATCAATTCAAGATGTTTGCAGACATGTTCGACAAACTATTTATCAATATTTCATTGGTTTACGCTCTGATGCAAATGTCGGGTTATGCAAAGTTTATGAAAGAATTGCTGAAGAAAAAATGGGTGATTGATGTAGGGACAGTTAAAGTGTTCCATTGTTGTAGTATGGTGATGATAACTAACATTTCTCCCAAGTGGGAGGATCCAGGATCTTTCACCATTCCATGTAATATTGGTGTGTTTCTATTCAACAAAGTCTTATGTGACCTCGGGGAAAGTATCAACTTGATACCCCTCGTGATTTTCAGAAATTTTGGTCTAGGTCCTCCTAAACCTACACCGATGAGGCTACTAATAGATGACCATTCAATAAAGTGTATGGTAGGAATACTATTTGATGTGTTGGTGAAGGTATACAAGTTCATCTTGCCAGTTGATTTTGTGGTCTTGGATTGTGATATCGATCTTAAGGTACCCATTATTTTGGGCATTCCCAATTGGCCACCAAAAAGCCCTTGTTGATGTGGTGCTAGGGGCATTCCGAAGTGCTCTATTAATCTACTAATAAGTCGTTTCATGGCAGTTCCGTCTATCGCTTTATTGTGAAAGACCAGATTGGCCCGTTCTGCCATAAGTACCTCCATATTCCGCTGAGTAGGATTCGACAATGGGTTTGAGTCGGTGAGCCCAAGAAATTTCATACTAGCTACTTCCACTCAAATTCTTAGTGGAGAGTGAACAAGTCACATTCAACATGTGTTAACCCATTAAACTACCGATGGGTATAGAGTTGTATCCGTGATTGCCACCGAAGGAGAGATGGTTGATGTCCCTAGAGAGGTTAAGATTAAGCATGGACCGCAAAATGATCAAGTTGTGGTCTTGAATGTTCGAGAAAATACGAATCCAAATGAAATCCTCCTAGTGCCTATATCTTTGAAGTTGTCAACTTGGCAACAAGAGGAGGTGATACGGATTTTGAAGAAGTACTTGTGATGCTTTGGTTGGGATCGTGTATATCATCTTGGCATGACCCTGGGTTATGATTGATCTATGAGGTACTATCTTCATACCGCGATGTAAAATCAAGCGCTTTTTAGGAGGCAACCCTAGTGTTTTTAGTTGATTTTGTTTACCTTTTGTTGTTTTTGGTGTGGTTTAGGAATGCATGGAGATTGAAACATGGCTAAGTGGAAGAAAAATCTCTGAGGGCATGTGCGATGGATCATGTGTTTTGCATGCTTCATTTTGTGGCCGCATGTGGTTTTGCCCCTGCCAAATAGTGCACTAAGAAGTAAATCAAAAAGTTGAAGGCATGTGCAATCGAAGGTACTAATCGCACCTGCTGATGTGCGCGTCACCCCTTCTATCGCATGTCAAAATAGAAAATTGCCAAAAATTTGGCTCAAAATTGTCACTTGCAAAGTGTCATGTAAAATGCAAATTGTCATGTGTGAATCGCATGTCGCAATGCAAGCGCAGGTATGTTTAAAAACTTGTTTGACCTACCCATTGACCGACCCAACCCAGACTTTGACCCGTGTCTCTTTCAGTTCCTTCTGCCTTTTAAACCATCACCTTCTTCCTTTTTCTCCCACAACTTCAACAAAAACCTCAATTACTCTCCACCAATACTCCCCAAATACTTCAAACTTTCCCCAAAATCTCCTCCACCCTCACCTATACTTCACCACCGCTACTAAATCGCTGCCGCACCTCTCTTTTTTGGTGAAAAGTTGAGTCTCCATTGTTAGGCACCAAATTTTTAAGTTTTTTCTTTGTAATTCCTCTTCTCCACTTGTGATAAGTTCCCCAATGTCAAATCCTTATTTTTATTTAGATTGGGAACGTTATTTGTGAAGCACGCTAGTTTAATCTGCCATATTGATTTTTAATGACATCTGATTTTGGGACCCTAATTTTGGGTCTTATTGTCAATTTTGCTTGAGAAAAGTTTGGTTGATCGTGTACTTATGTTAATGCATGTCACTTGTGTTAATTTTTTACCCCGTAATTTTATGTTTTTGGGTGAAGTTTAAGTAATCCACTTGAGTTGATGCATGGTTTGGCCCAAAGATAGATTGGGTGACGTCATGTAAATCGTCATCTTTGCAGGTTTTGGTTGAATAGTGTTGTGTGGGCTGAAATTGTTTATACCACTACGCCCTTTTGTTATTTCAATTTATTATAATTGTTTGGTGAGCGCTTTGGTTAAGGGGAGTGAATTCGTGTTGCATTGAATGTTATTGATTGATTCTCATGAATGCTTGATGTTCCCGAAGATATATGGGGTAACGTCCTTCTTAAGGGAAATCATTAAGCAAATCTTTCAGAATGTTTGGGTCTTGTTTGTGTTGATATTTTTTCGGGGAAGTTTGAGTACCCGTCTAACTTGTTAAATGGTCATATAGTGTTGGTAATGCTTGAAATTAGGATTAATTTTATGTTTATAAGCCTTGTTTGCACGTGCATTCCACAAGTATTGCTCTACGAGTCACATACGCAACACACATGAAAATGGAGATTTGAATAATTCCTACTGTCTCCATGAGAGTTTCACATGCAACACACAGATCTTCACATGCAAAACATACAAGGCATCACATATCAGTGCTAAGTGTGCCAGTGTTCTACCTGAAAGGACGAAGGCATATGTGACGCGCAACCTGGCTGAGGCATTTCACACATTCCTTTGCACTCCTAAATTGCTTTTACTCAGGTCTCTGCCATCATGGGAGAAGCTACATGTGATGCGCAGTTCTTCACATGCATTTTGCATATGACTCACACATGCCAGCAGTTACCTGGTGTCTTTTTCTTTTCCTATGCATTCAACTTCATTTTTAGTTCATTAACTTATTATAGCATTTTCTTGTTTCATTATTCCAAAAATACAAATAGATTTTGCTATTTCTTTTGAGTACTTAAAATCTCTTGGTGCAGAAAATGTCTTCTAACAGGGGTAATTTAGGTCGTAGCACAAGAAGGCCCCCAACTCCTTCTACCTCTACTTCCAAGTCCAAAAGAAAGAAAAAAGCCCCCGTTGCTGCTCCAACACCTCTTCCTATGCAATTTACTGAGGAGGAGAGGTTTTTATTTAGGTTAGAGGGCATGAAAGCCCTTTAAAATAGGGACAAGAAAAGGACCTTCACCCCAGAGTGCAGCTTTAACTTTGTAGCGATTGAGGCTGATTTGCCTAACTTCCACCACCAATTCACTACACGCCAATGGTTCCTATTTGTAGAGGTGCCTGGAGGCTATCACGTTGAGGTGGTCTGTGAATTCTATGCCTCCTACTAGGACAACTAGGACTCAATGAACTACATGGGCGATATTGATGATGACCCTTGCTTGGACTCAGTGATAGTATGTGGTAAAAAAGTTCATATTACTCCAGCTGCAATCAACGCCATCTACTTGACTGACCCAATTGAGCCTGCACCGGAATATTGGGCTAAGATGTTCCCAAAGGACAAACCACTTGGCTGCGGTGCTACTGTCATTGCTCCTGGGACTCCTATCAGGGTAACTATGGGGGCATCATTCGGTGCCAAAATCTTTATTTTGAGGCACGCCTATGGTATGACTTTGTTCGCTCCCACTTGTTACCTTTTAAAAATGATCAGAAGGTTACATAAGAGGGAACCATTCTAGTATTCTCTATCATGTTAGGGGCATATGTAAATTTTGGTGAGATCACAACAGTGGTAATCAAGAGGAAAGCACATCGATCTAATGACTCATTCCCCTTCCCTATGCTTATTAACAAGTTCTGTGCTAAGGCTGGGATCCAGTATTTTCCCTTTCACATCTCTACCCCTGCCACTGGTGTGTTTGACCTTGAGAAGAAGATTGATGCTGATGCTTCTAGGATAAAGAAACATAAGATGCAGAGTTTTGCCCTTGTGCAGATTATGGACACTGATATTGAGCCCACCGCTTTCTCTCCTTCTAGATCAGTTTCAGGTGCACCTACTCCCGCTGGGTCAGAAAATCCTAAAACTGCTGCTCCTCCTGGACCTTCTCCCTCCTCCACAGCCTCGGCCCTGACCGATTTTCAAAAGATTATCAACATGGCATACCCCCATGATAATCAGTTGACCACCCTGGCTGAAAGGCTACCAGGCATGATTCAGAGAGATGTGAAGAATGCTATGAATGATGTGGTGGACAGCGTGACCAAATTTTGCCAAAGGGTAGATATGGTGGAGGATGTTGTGACTAGCATCAAGAATGACATGAACAAGGCTAAGGGGAAGGCACTGATGGGTAATGCTGATTTGAGTGCTTTTGAGGCTGCCATAGCTGCACTCCACCCCACTTCTAGCCCTGTGGATGATCTATTTGCCAACTTGGAAGGGATGATAAGGAACTTGATGATACATAATATCCTTCCTTGAAATAGATGCTATTGAAGTCACGGTGCACCATACACTCTCTCCTGTGAGGAGCGGTCAGTAGCTCAGAGCCAGCTGATCAGGAGGAGGAGGAGGAGGAGGATTAGCCAGTACAGGGAGTCTTTGCATTTTTCTCGATTTATTTCTATTCTTATGCATTGAGGGAAATGCTTTGATTTAAGTGGTAGAGGGATGCAATTGATTTTATGATATCTTTTTTGGTTGGTTGCCCTTGTTGGGATTTGAGATATTGTTTTTATTGCCCTTGTCGGGCCTGTTTTCCCTTGTCAGGCCTTTTTGCCCTTGTCGGGCCTTTTTTATTTTCTTGTTAGATAATTATTCCCTAGTCAGGGGCATAGTTGGATGATTATGGTATTGCTCTCGCTGGGCCTTTTATTTTTCTTAAATGCCTAAATTGTACCCTTTCTGGGCTTATCTTATTGATTGTTCGAGTTGCAAAATCAGTGGGTTAGTTATACATGCACAATTGTTTCACTACCCGTGCCTTGCAAACCTTCTTAATGCCTATGCCAAGGCTTGTTCTCATTTGATCAATGAGCGCAGAACTCATTTTTGCCCTGTTAATAGTAGATTAGTCAAATAAACTCCAAGGTTTTTCTTCATACCACGGTTCTTTCCCAAGGAGCAAGTATTTTTCTTTTGTTTATTTTTTTATCAAACTGGGTTGGTATTTCCCTATGAAATATTAAGAAGCGACTTTCTTAAGATAAAATGCCAAAATCTTAGTGTTAAATTGAGTCTGTGTTTTTCTTGTCTCAAAATGGGACCACCAAAAAAAATCTTGGCAAGAAGTTTTTCAAATTGAAGGAAATAGGGGGAAACGATTTTTATTAAAAGCATTCTCTTGTCATGACTTGCACATCCCCCATTTGTCTTGATTGATTTACAAACGAGTGTGTAGAAGAACTCAGAATAGCTTGTCAAAAGTAGTTTGTCCCAATTGATTTTGAGACTAATTATGAAATTCTTGTGTTGTGATGCCTTATGTGGTAAGGTTATACTTTGTTCTTGTGTAGATGTGTTTTATAGAACTTGCCCTGAATGTGATTCAAGGAAAAATCCTATATGTCACCAAACTTGGAATATGACCTTAGTCCCTCTTTGAATAGCCACTTTACCCAAATTGACTTCCCTTGAGATTAACCCTAATAAGCCCCTTTGAGCTTGAAACCTTTCTTTGGCACCTTATTAGACACCTTAACCCTTCTTGGACCCTCTATTCTTTCACCCATCCTCCCTAATGGCTAGAAAGTTAAATGTAGGCTAAAAGCCTAAGTTTGGGGGGAGGATTGAAATGATAACATAGGAAAGGCCTAAATTTGGGGGTATATGTACAAAATGTGGAGAAGAAAAGGGATGTACTTCAATGCATGGTAGCACCTTATGCCTAAGATGAAAATTGCTTTGAAATATCCAATGAAATGAGTAAAATGAAAAGAAAGGATGAAATTGGTGCTACCAAGTGAGTGTAATAAAAGGATGTTGAATGGTTAAGTTGAAGGGGAACTTGGGTTGTGAATGTTTGAAAATGTGAATGATGCTTTGAATGATCACAAGAAATGTTAGGGAGGCTAAGTCACTTGAGCCAAATGTAATCCTCACCTTAACCCTGGCAAATATCATTGTCTGCAAGTCCTTAGTGATTCCGAGGTTGGTAACTCTACATTAGTGGTGAATTACATGAAGGGCAAACCTATGGTTTGATACGTGTGCACTCAAACTTCTTTGAGAGAGTGAAAGTCTTCATGTTCTCTTATAATCCCCCTAATTTGAATTGCATGAGTGTGAGTGGGATTCTCTCTTGCGGTGACTGGCATCATACACTTTGATTGAAAAATGAAGTCTCTATTTAAATTGAGAGGAATGAATGAGACAAGTTGTGCGGCAAATCTCGAGGCAAACCTTGAAGGTCAATGCCAATGACTTGAGAAGCTTGATAATTTTGTTTTGAATGGCAAATCCCCTTCTTTTGAATGAAAAGTGAAATCTTTTTTATAAAGAATTTTGAAATGAACAATTGCCTTGGGATATGGTGGTACCAATTGAGATGAGCATCGCAGTTGAGTCTCTTTGCTTTGAGTCTTTTTGTCTTGAGTATTTTGTTTGTTAGTTTCATTAAGTTTTTGAGTCAATATGATCTTGTGTACAACCCTTGTGTTTTGAGAACCTATTTCATTCCTTACCTTGTGAGTATCTTGCTTGAAGAAAAGCAATAGTTCAAGTTTGGGGGTTTGAGAAGCCGGTAATTTATGAACTTATTGAGCCTTTATTCATAAATTATTGCCATGTCTTGATGAGAATTAGAGGTATTATTGCCTTTATTGACATAATTGCAGGTACTCTTGTTCAAGTGAAGAAATCAAAGGAATTGAACTCCAAGAACTTAAAATGAAGTTCAAGTATGAAGGTGATTAGAAAGGGGAAGAATCTGCAAAGGGATGCGAGATGAAGTGCGAGCCGCAAAGAGGCACCTGCGTTTCACAGGTTTCATCACACATGGAAGATCAAAAACTGCCTGAGCAGTTACCAACATGTGAGCCTCACAATGCGATGTGTGATTGCCCTCCTTTTTGTACCTAAATCGCACCTTACTGCCGGACTTGACTGCTTGAACGGAAAGGCACATGTGATTTGCAAAACTCGAGATGGGATCACATATGCCGTTGCACATCAATCGCACGTGCTTCAAAGGGTATTTTTTCCAATTAGGTGTAATGTACTTGGAAATATTCTAAAACCCTTTTTGGGATCCATACCCTGAGATAATTCAAATTTTACTTTCCCCAAGAAAGAGTATTGAGAGTACACTCTTTTCTCTTCTTTTTCTTCATTGAAAAATACCATTCGTAAAGATTTTGAGCTTGGAATTGAACTTAGATTTCAATATGAATGGAATTGTGGGAAGCCCATTTGGTATCTTCTCTTATTCCTTTAATATAAGTAGCTAAATTCTATTCTAGGGGTATGTGAATGATGGGTGTTTGAATTTGGGTATGTGTATTGATTAAATGTGCTTATAATTGATTATTTAGTATGGGTCTATTGAATTCTTCATGGTTTAATTATAAATTGATGGTTGCAAACATTGATTGATTTTACTAATTTTGTACTTGCTTGAAACAGGAGTTCATAAATTGGGTAAGAATTCAATAGTGGGGATTTGGGATTTTCACCATAGATTAAGGCTAAAAATAGCTTGATCGATGGAAATTCCCATCTATGAATCAAATCTAGAAATAGTTTGATTCACCAAAGTATTAATTGGTTGGTTTAAGGTAAAACTATAGTGCTTGAGTAAAGACCATGGTACATATATTTGGAAGGTGGAAAGGGTACCAAATATAGCTCGAACCAAGCTACCCATACCTTTAATTGAAAGTTCACAGGATTAATCAATTCCCTATCCCATTGTAGAATCCCATTGGAAGCATACCCCTAGTCTTCCTTCTCTTAATCATAAAATTGTGTTTATGTTGTTCTCGTGTTGAAATCGTGATTCGATAATTCCCAAACCTTTTCCCCCAATTTTAATTCTATTTGCTTAAATACTTACTCGCCCTAGTGATTGTTGTTCCACAATATATTGGTTATTCATCATCCCATTCTCTATGGATTCGACCCCATAACTCATTAGGTTATTTATTGTTTTGTGTGACAATCATTACCAACTCCTTTGGGAGAGAGCTTTTGAACATCATCAGTCATGATGGGTCCTAGCGCAGGATGGGGAAACGCATCAATAACCAAAGCCACATCCATCCTAAGAGCTAATGTGGTAGTGGCATGAGCACCAAGAACCTGGAAAAATGGCACAGTGAGGGTGGTTCCAGTACCAGCCAACCCGCTTAGAAAATGCATAACCTGCTGAATAACCTCAGAATACATCGGAGGAAGGACTGCACCTCCAGCCGGTGCCACCACCTGTGGTTCCACACCATCCTCATCCACTGCCTCTGCCTCCTAAAAATAATCTTGGAGTGGGGGAGGTGATGCTGGCCTCTTACATGCCTGGTCAGCTGTTGCTTGAACTCCACCCTAAGAGGGTGTTTCACTCCCTTTTCCTTTTCCCCTACCCCTATCTCATCCTTGAACAACCAGTTTCGCAGCTGGAGTTGCTGTTCTTGGTCCATTCGCTCTACTGTTCACCATCTATGGAAAAAAGAATGAAGGGGTCCAGATACCAATTGGAGTCAAATTATAGCACGAAGGAAGAAAGAAAGGATAGTTTCCAAAGGTCCTATATGCTCTCAAAGAAAAGTATAGATGTCTTATTACCATTATAGAAGACTCTACTAGACCCATTTTGTGATGACAAGATCAACAAACCTAGGGATAAGATACAACCTTTGTCATAAACTAAACTTGCTGTGAGTGGCACCCATACTAAACCCCAGGTGGGAGAACCAACTAACAATTTTAACCCAACCAACACTTAGCCAAAATTAGGCAACTAAAT
This sequence comes from Jaltomata sinuosa, assembly GCA_003996215.1. NCBI lineage: Eukaryota > Viridiplantae > Streptophyta > Magnoliopsida > Solanales > Solanaceae > Jaltomata > Jaltomata sinuosa. The sequence goes on along the minus strand of QJPP01000883.1, from coordinate 231,195 downwards.
CAATCTCATTAAATAGGCCAATAATTAATATCTTAATCAGAGTAAGAAAAAGTATGTGGAAATAAATCGTCCCTAGAAACTGAAAGTCATCATACCAAAACACTAATAATTGTTAAAGGAGGGGATGAAACCCCAAAAACCAAAGTATTATCTAAGTCCAAAATAATGGACCATAAAAATGAATGAAGAATTCAAGGTAGCCCGAAAGATACAGCTCACCCTTGAGTTTGAATACGGTCTGAATCAAAGTGGAGGTCTCAAAGCAGTCGCTATAAAATGCCCTATACTCAACCAAAAAAAGAGCATGTGCAGGATCATCGGCCAACCAAAAATGAGAAATTCGGGTGTGGTGAGGCAGGAACTCAAAAAATCTCCCAGTTTTGCTTTTTTCACAACACACCCTCAAACCATGACATCTCGGACTAACCCCTTTACATTAGGTTCGATATCAGGCTTACTCAAATTCACTTCCGAAATGTCCTACTGAATCCTTATTTCATTAGCTAATCATAAGATCAAGCTAAGATTTATTAATTTAACCCAATCCCTTCCCATATTTCCCTAGATCTCCTCCTGCTCGGATTTTTTCCAAGACTAGCTTAGTCTGAAATTTTTAACGTCCAATTCTAGAAAATTTCTAACCCTATTCATGCATGATTAGCTCACTCATAACGATGAAAAGGGTCGTTATAACAAACATCAATTTACCCATTGTTCATCCTTGAACGATCAACCAAGAAATGAGCTAAGTCAAGAAAGAAATAACACCTTAATCCTTGAATATGTGAGAGTACTTGTCCTGCATATCCTTCTCAGTTTCCCAAGTGGCTTCTTCAACCAGACTATGCTTCCATTGAACCTTTACCGATCTAATCTCCTTTTTCCTCAACTTCTGGACATCCCGATCAAGAATCGCAACCGTCTCTACCTCATAAGTAAGATCCTTATCTAGCAAGACTAAATCACACTTTATGATGTAATCCCTATCCCCATGGTATCTCTTAAACATGGATACATGGAATATCGAATGGACTCCCGATAAGCTGGGAGGTAATGCTAACCTTTATGCTACCGGTCCTACATCTTCGAGAACATTGAACAGACTGATGTGGCAAGGGCTTAGCTTGCCCTTCTTGCCAAACCTCATGACTCCTTTCATAAGTACACCTTCAACAGAACCTGTTCACCAACCTGAAATGATATGTTCCTTATCTTGCAATCTGCATACTCCTTTTTCCTAGTATGAGCTGCCAATAACTTGGTTTGGATATGCCTCACCTTTTCCTGAGCTTCTTTCACCAACTCAATGGTTAGAGGTTTTACATCACCAGCCTCAAACCACCCTAGAGGCGATCTACACCCTCTCTCGTAGAGTGCCTCAAATAGAGTTATGTCGATGTTAGAGTGATAACTGTTGTTTTATAAGAATCCACTCAACGGCATGAACTGATCCCAACGGCCACCAAAGTCAATCACACATGCCCTCAGTATGTCCTCAAGCACCTAAATCATCCTATCCGACTGTCCATCAGTATGAGGATGAAAGGTTTTGCCAAAAGTGAGTTGGGTGCCCAAATCCTCATGCAAGCTACCCCAAAATTTAAAAGTAAATTGTGTACCTCTGTCTGAAAGAATGGAAAGTGGAACCCCATGTAACCTCACTGTCTCCCTAATGTAGATCTTTTCCAACTACTTAGAGTTTTAATCCACCCTAACCGGAATAAAATGGGCTGATTTAGTCCGCCTATCCACTATGATCCAAATTGAGGCATAATTTCCCAAGGTCTTAGGGAAAACTACCATGAAGTCCATAGCTATCCTCTCCCACTTCCATTATGGAATGGGCATCCTTTGGAGAAAACCCACAGGCTTTTGGTTCTCGTACTTTACCTGCTGACAATTGTGATACTTGGACACATATTCCACTATATCCTTCTATATCCCAAGCCACCAATAAAGCTTCCTCAAGTCCTGGTACATTTTGGTCACACCTGGATAAATAGAACATCGTGAAACATGAGCTTCAGCTAGCATATTCTGAATGCAATCACTAACTCGAGGAACACATACTCACCCTCTAAACCATAATACTCCACAAACATCAATGTTGGCGTCTGAAGCCTCTCTAGAAACCACCTTGATCCAGAGTTTATTCAATTGCTCATCCTCAAACTGTTCTGCCTTGATTTCATCTAGAAATGTCGACTTCACCTCGATACTAGCTAACACTCTACCCCATTCTGAAATACCAAACTGCATGAACTTTGATACTAGAGTTTGGAACTCCCTATCCAAGGGTCACTTTGACATCCCCAAGCAGGCCAAACTACCCATACTTATCACCTTTTGTCTCAATATGTCTGCCACCATATTGGCCTTACCCAGATGATACTAGATGGTCACATCATAGTCTTTCAACAACTCCATCCATCTTCTCTATCTCATATTTAGATCCCTTTACATAAACACGTGTTGCAGGTTGTGATGGTCTGTGAATACCTCGCACTTGACACCATAAAGATAGTGCTTCCAGATCTTAAAATGCAAGACCACCACTACCAACTCCAAATCATGAGTGGGGTAAATTTTTTCACGAGGCTTCAATTTCCTCGAAGCATAAGCAATGCCATTCATGTCCTACATCAACACAACACCCAAACTCGAATGTGAAGCATCACAAAATACAAAAAAATCCTTACCTTCAACCGCCAATAAGATAATAGGGGTTGTAGTCAAAAGTTTTTTGAGATTTTTGAATCTCTCCTTACACTTATTCGACCAAATAAATGACACCTCCTTCTGAGTCAACCTTGTCAAGTGAGTATCTATAGAGGCAAAATTCTTGACAAACCTATGATATTAGCTAGTAAGACCCACAAATCTCTTAACCTAAGTCACAGAGCTTGGCCGAACCCAGCTCTTAATCACCTCAATCTTCTAGGGATCTACCATCACCCTCTTTTTTGATACCACATGCCTTAAGAAGGCAACTGAAGATAGCTAGAACTCACATTTTGAGAACCTTGCATACAACTCTTTCTTCTTCAAAACTCCCAAAACAATGCAAAGATGACTTACATGTTACTCTTTGTTCTTGGAGTAAACCAAAATGTCATCAATAAATACTATCACAAATGAATCCAAGAATGACTTGAAAATATCGCTCATCAAGCTCATGAAGGCTGCCAGTGCATTGGTTAACCCAAACGACATTAATAGGAACTCGTAGTGCCTATACTAAGTCTTGAAAGCCGTCTTTGGTATATCCTCACGCCAAGTTTTCAGTTGATGGTAACCCGACCACAAGTTAATTTTGGAAAATACTGAAACACCTTGAAAATTGTCAAAGAGGTCATCTATGAGGGAAAAGGGATACTTATTCCTGATGGTCAAATTGTTCAACTGCCTGTAATCTATACACATTCTCATGATACCATGTTTTTTCTTAACGAACAAGATTGGAGCACCCCAAGGAGAAGCACTGGGACAAATAAATCCCTTATCAAGAAGTTTCTGTAACTGAGTTTTAAGTTCCCTCAACTCTGCCAGAGCCATTTGATAAGAAAGAATAGAGATTTTGCCCGGCTCCAAAACAATACAAAAGTCAATATCCCTGTCTGGAGGCATACTAGGTAAATCCATAGGAAATACCTCCTAAAACTCAGAAACCACAAGGATCAACTCAATAGGAGGGGACTCCGCACTAACATCCTAAAGATGAGCCATGAAGGATGAAAACCCCTTATCCCAGCCCGAACAAAGGATATAATTTTCACTAGCTTAGGCTTATACACACCCTTCCACTCTAGCTTACCCATACCTAGCATTTCTAGAGTCACTGTCTTAGAATGACAGTTCAAAATAGTATGATACAGAGATAGCCAAGTCATACCTGAATAATGTCAAAATCAAACATATCCAAAATGATCAAATCTACCCAAGTTTTAAAACCCATAAACAAAATAGAACATGAACATACACATGGGTAACTACCACAGACTCTCTAACTGGAGTAGAAACATGTACAGGAGAATAAAGAACATTACAGACCAAGTCCAGACCCAAGATAAATCTAACAGATACATAAGATTAAGTGGAAGCCAAATCAAATAAGATAGAAGCCATACCTCAATTTGAGACATCGAAATATCAACCGGATTGGAAACCCAATACTAAAGTGACTTTGGAATAGGTTCGAGAGCTTCGATCAAAAATCTTTACTTTCTAGTGTCAGTTGATCCTTCAGAATCTGGTCACAGATGAGAAAAGTACTTGTTATCACAGCATCAGATGCCTCGACCTCAGACTTGCCCGGGAAGGCATGATAATGAGCTCTATCTTGGCAACCTCCTTAACAGGCTATGCTCCACTCTTGTCTGCATTACCATCAACTCTGTTTCCACTATGGCCTCCCTGATTATTACCTCATCCACTTTGTGGATGAACCTTACTATTGACACCTCTACTTGATGGAACAACAGCCCTAGCCTGCTGATGTACCTAGTTACCTGTCTATCTCAGAGGGTACTCTCTCTTTAAATGACCCACATCACCATAATAAAAACAACCTCACTCAAGAGAAGGCCTACTGGCTAAAGAATAGGAAGCCCCTTAGCCTCTAGTAGCTGGAGTCTGCTGAATATCCTTGAATGACCACCTGTAGAAGCTGGCAAGGCTGATTGAATAGGGCAAGCTAAATGAACTTGTTGGTTGGGACCTCTAGAATAAGAACCACTATAATTACCCACATTCCTAGACTTCTTGGCTAATACCTTCGCCTACCCAACTTACTTAACTCCCTCAAGCTTCTTCACATAATCAGACAGTTCATTGAAGCTCCTTCCTGCAGAAGTCATGTGAATAGACATAACCTGCAAATCAGTATTCAGGCATTTAACATATAACTGGATCCTCTCCTCCTTAGTTCCCAACAGCTGGGTAGCATAGCAAGATAGAGCATGGAACTTAGCCTCATAGGTTGCAAAAGACATATATCCATTTGCAAGAGCTAGAAATTTATCTTTCTTGCAATCCCTAAGAGTACGGGGTACGTACTTCTCAAAAAATAAGGCATGAAACTGAGCCCAAGTCATCAAAGGCAAAGCTGACTAATGACACTCCACATGGGCCCTCCACCACTGCTTGCATCCCCTTGCAGTTGGAAAGTCACAAACTCAACACCATGTTGTTCATAATCCCCAACTTATCCAACCTCTCATAGCAATCAAGAATAAATTCAAAAGCATCCTCATCCTCTATACCATGAAATGAAGGGGGGTTTAATTTCCAGAAACATAGTCAGCAACTCCTGTTCGATGCCGGTTATGACAGGGCTTAATGCTAGATTGAAGAGCGCATACATACCCGAAGCCTCATCTATCATATGAGCTAAGGTAATAGTGGGATGGGCACCTAGAACCTGAATAGCTGGCCTAGTGGGGGTGGCTTAAGTACCCGCCAGCCCACTCAAAAATTCCAAAACATGTTGAATAAACTTAGAAGACATAGGAGAAAAGCTTGCACCTCCAATCGGTGTAGCCATCTCAGGTTCTATGCCATCCTTATGCACTACCTCAGCCTCCTCAATATGAATCTTGGGTGAGTGAGGTTTCATTGGCCTTTGAACAGCCGCTGACTGAGCTCAACCCTTGGCGGGTGTTGCTCTCTCTCTTCCCCTACCCCTACCTCTCCCTCGAACTATCGATCCTGCAATTGGGGTTGCTTCCCTCACTCTATTCCTCCTAGTATTCACCACCTGTAGACAAAAGAATAAATGAGGTAATATACCAATTTGGATCGCCAAATACCAATTGGAATCAAGTTATAGCACGAAGGAAGAAAGAAAGGGTAGTTTCCTGAAGCCCTATAACATCTCGTAGAAAAGTACAGATGTGTATATACCGTTCCACAAAAATCTACTAGACCTATTTTGGTATGATGAGATCAATGAACATAGGGCTCTGATACCTACTTTGTCATGACCTAAACCACCATGAGTAGCACCCACAGTAAACGACCGGTGGGAGAACCAAAAACTAACCCAACACTTAATCAAAAATTAGACAACTAAGCAATCTTCATTAAGTAAACTAGTGATTAATATCTTTAAAAGAAAACAATAACAAATTAAGGAAATTAAACCCCTAGAATCTGAAAGTTGTTGTGTCATGACCCAAAACCAGGCCATGATGGCGTCTACGTAAACCCCCCAGTAGACAAGCCAACACCCAATAATGCGGAAGACAATTAAAAACAATTAAACTAAGAAAAAGCCAAAGATATAAAGGAAAGACAAGGCCAATAGCATATATACATACGAATGTAAAAAATATACATAAGATGGCCCTAAAGTGACCTAGGAGAAAAAACAACACGAGAGCCAACCCGGACTTGGTGTCACTAGTACAAGAGCGAATAATGTAAGGAGTATCTATACAACAGACTCTGTCTATCAAATATACAAAATATAGACAGAATATAAAAGATGGAAAGCATGTAAAGTCTCCAAGTGCATCGGGAGCTCACCTCGATGCAAAGTGCAACAAGACTCGAACGACAAGAAGGTAAGTGAGGGTGGCTCATAATAGGTCCTGCATAAAAAAAGATACAGAGTGTAGTCTGAGTACCAAGTTAACGGGTACTCAGTAGGCATTATAGGCCGATCGAGCGCAGAAAGTAATATATATCTATATATATAGCATATATATATATATAATATATATATAATATATATATATATATATATAATAAGATATAAGAAAGCAGTTAAAATACAGGGATCCACCTAAATCTAGTTATAAAGCCAAAAATCGAAACAACAAAAATAATAAAAAAAGTAAAGTAATAACAAGATCAACCCAAATCAACCAACAATCCAAACACACCCAAAGCCAATGCAATGCAATGTAACAATGATGTAATGTATTAATGTCTACAAGTCAAACCCGGTATCTAGTACACCGGTGCATGGAACATCAAGCTTATCAGTAGATGCATAAAAGTAAAACCTGAGATAACACATTGGGTGCCCAGAATTTAATCTCAGACTCATCAACGTATGCATAAAAATTAAAACCCGAGATAACATATTGGCGCTCGTAATTTAACCTCAGACTCATAAACGTATGCATAAAAAGTAGTATTTTCCCCTTTTCCTTTGAAAACCTAGTAACAATTCCAAAGAAATCCTTTTAAAAGCCCAAATATCATGAAACCCCAATAATTGTCAAGTATAGGACCAAAAAGCCTTAAAATCACTCTTTTCCGTACCGATAAGTATGACAATGCAATATGAGCATATAAATTTCCATATTCAGGGAAATGCACCCAACAAGGAAAAACAAGGAAAAGCACCCTCCAAACCAAGAGAACTGACCTGGAACTCTGTCCAAGCCCAACTTATGGCCTCAGGCCCACAGTTACACATAATGGTAGAATAAAGCGAAAAGATACCAAAAATAAAGAGAAAAGCACCGAGAATCTCTACTCTACCTCTAAAACCTCCTATAAGAATACTTGGGATTCTATAGTAGCCACAAGGATACTACCAGCTCCTAGGCTGAGGGTAAACATAACAATTCTAACCTAAAATTCGAGATGGCCAATTTAAAGTGATAAACAGGATTCAAGCCTAAATCTAGCTAATATCCAACCTAACGTTCTAGTATCATACAAATACATATTTTTAGTTTTGTATAGAGATCATAGTGGCCTTCATGGCTCGCATAGCATTTATGCTTTCCTAGATATCATGGCGGCCTCGACAACCCAAACACGACTTATGTGCTACCTACTTATTGTGTTACATGAACTGTTGGGAGTAGCTATTTTATTTATAGAGCTATCGACAGGGGTCTAGAAAGACGAGGGCTTATTTATTAGCCATGATATACTTGTTTGTTTTCTTGATTGTGTGTGGCTGTCATGCGCTATTGGCAAATTGTTCAACATGGTCGACTTTGTCCAATGTTTTGGAATCAGGTGCCAGTTGCCCCCCCGAGTTTGGGGCATGACATTTTACTTTATTTATTTTTGATTTTTGTATTAGGTTGATGTATTTGAAATATGTAGGGACAAGTTAAGGTGGACACCAAAAAATAAGTACACAAAATAAGAGGTAAGTGAGGATCCACAATCTAGGTTCACAAATTGTGGAACAATCCACGGATTATGGATCCTACTTATGGTAATTAAAGGAGAAGCATCTGCTCGAAACATGTTCCACGAGCCAGGTTCACAGACCATGGAACCATCCATCGCTCATGGACCCTGGTCATGGAAATCAGACAATAAAGGGACAAGGCAGAACTCATTCCACGAGCCTATTCCACAAACTGTGGTCTATTCCACGACCCGTGAATGGGGCTATGAAATCAGACCAGGTTTTAAATTCTATTTTTTCTGACCCGACCTGACCCATGACCATTCTTATAGAAAAACACTTAAAACCCAATCCATTCCAATTTTAAACACCTAATAGTTCTCTTAATGCTTCAACCTCCATTAAACTCCCTAACTAATAAAATTCTCCCACCAATCTCTCTATTAAACCAACGAAATCCTTTATCCTCCACCCTAGCTTACTTCAACATTACCTTTCACCTAAAGAGACACAAAAATTATCACCATAGTTGCGGGTCGGAGTCCTTTATAAATTTTACAAGTGTTTTCTCAATTTTCCACCAATTCTATTAAGCAATGAAGTAAAATTCTATCCTTGTCCAAATTTTTGGTTAAAAAACCTTACCTAGGGTTGCCCATGTATGAAATTTATGTTTAGAACCCATGGAGATTATGGTTTTTGAGTAGATACTTGAAATTATAGTGTGGATTTATGCGTTGATAGTATATAATTGGAAGAATGATCTGTAAATATTTATTAATTAGTGATTGAGCCTAGAACAAGGTTCACAAGGGCAGTCCACGAGCCGTGGTTTATTCCACAGATCGTGGGTAGCACTCGTAGATCTCAGAGCTGCATCATGTGATTTTTCTTTGAGAACCACGAGGGAAATCCACGAGCTGTGGATCAATCCATGAGCCATGGATGGAACTCGCGGAACTCAAAACTGCAGACTGACAATGTTCTCTGAGATCCACAAGGGGTCTTCACAAGCCGTGGTTCATTCCACGAGTCATGGATCCCACTCGTAGTTCCCCTAGTTCTTCAAAAACATAGGATTTTTTTATTGTTTTGTGTGAAAACAATCTCTCCTGTGGGTGCCATTCCTCCAAAAGTGACCCCAAAAAAAGGTAGAGCAACTACAACAGCTGAAAGGAGAGAAAGGCTTGTAAATTCCAAAATTGACTTTGGGATCAGCCCATTGAATCAGAAAAGAGTGGATTTGAAGAAGTTTATGCAATCGAGTTTGATTCAGAAGTCAATCCTGGGACCATGAGGCAAGGAGCAAAGAGATAGGCTGCAGGTCAAGTTGTACCATAGGCTGCACCTCTGATTGATACACATGCATAAACTACCTCTCCCCAATCTGAAGATGCAGATGGGTCATCAAATACTTGTAATAGTAATAGATCCAAGGGAGAGAGATCACCGACCACTGACACTGGGAATGGGGATGAATCTGGTGATGTTGATTCCAGCACAGGGGAAAAGAATTCCACCAACAAATATGAAGATAGAAGAAGAGTTAAGGTGGAAAGGGCTCAGGCTTCTCCACCTTGTGATAATAGATTGTGGTGTGTTCCAGACGTACTGAGGATATATGATATAGATGCAGCTCTATTTGACAATGTGTTGCATAAGAGAAGTATTTTTTAGGAGCCACACATTCAGACTGCAAACATGGCCGAGATTCCAGACTTACATGCTACATTCATGTGGTACATGTTTGGTTGGATTGCTGAGCCATCAGGCCGGTACACTCTAGAGTTGGTTCTAGAGTTTATGAATCCTATGCTGCAACAGTGAAGTAGTGTCCTCCTCATAGACAACAACTAAGGTACCAACCTTCACTTGCCAGTCTACTAGTGTAAGGTAGGCCCATTAATATATCTGAGCACATTATTCAGTGCTTCTTGTTTAGGCTCGAGTATGAGCTACTGGTAAACACAACACAATTCAACCACCGCATGAGGATGTTGAATGACCACAAAAAGATAAAAGACCCAGCACAGAAAATTGAATTGTTGATATGGCTTTTGGTAAACGCTCAAATCGTGGCTCTCCAATTAGGAGGTCACAGTGATCGCGTGGTCAAAATAAAATTTATAAACCCAATGGATGTCGAGGTCATACCCAAGGGATCTGAATTAGCTCATTAGAGATTGTGCGAAGCCATTTCTAAGTGAGAGTAGTTGTTCAACTAACCAAAGCAATAAAATAGGGGAATTGGGAAAGTTGTCACTACTAACTCAATTCAAATAAAAACTATAAAATCGAGATGGGTATACCAATGAGAACTAGATGACTAGGGGTGCATCTCTAATGGGGCATTCGCTATAGGATAGGGTAGTCACTAATTCACTTGAATTCTAACCTATTGACACAGGCAGCATTGGTCATAAGTGTGGAATATTATCTCTCGATCAACATCCACATATCCGATGATTTCGGTTAGAACATCATTCGATGTGCTAAATAACCAACTAACATTTTCTTGGAGAGGTCGTCTTATCTCTAGCTCGGACCCTTAAATGGGAGATTCTGCAATTGGAGCTATGTCTAGTCTCCAATCTAAATGGATTCTCAAGTACCCGCTAGCAATTTCACATCCATAAATACAACATTCTCTCTCGAGCAATTAGATAGCCAAGTAAGGTAAATTCATGTTTGCAACCACAACTTATTAGATTAAAACATGGTGAAATTACTAGACCCATATCAGATAAGCAATTATAAAAATGAATTAGCAACACCCACACCCATTAGCTATACACCCATCATCAATACACCCCTAGACAAAAGAAATTAGCCACTCATAGAAGGGGGAGAAGATATACCAGCAGGGTAAGTCAAATTCCCATACATTGTAGTTGATTCTCAAGTTTTAGAGTCAAATTGGGTACACAATTTTTTAACCAAAAGATTGGATTGAAAACCCTCTCTCAATGGGGATGGAGAAAAGTCTTTACAAGCCAAAAATATCTTCAAGTTCTCTACTAAAATTCTCTGCTCAAAATTGTATATACAAAACAAGCCTAAAATTGCCTTTTATATGTTCTCAAAATTGTCACATAAATTTAGGACAACATTGCCCTCCAGGTGGTATGCGACGCGGTGTGTGGTTCACAACTCGCAGTGTGCACGTCGCACACCTGCATCAGGTTGACCAGTGACTTCAACCGCTTAAGTAGGCTTTATGTGTAAGGTCATGAGTTTCACGCCATGAGAAGTACGCATCGTATGGCGACCGCATACCGTAGCAGAATCTTCCATCATCTTCTCAGCTTTATGCGGAGGAGATACGAACTGCACCTAGGCTTGTGCGTGTCGCACAGCCACCGCACCTCTGGGCAAATTCTCCAGCTTTTCTCAACTCTTCACACTTAGCTCCTTTTTGGCTCTTTTTGGGTCCATATCTTTGTTTCTCCTCTTCTATCCAAAGTACATGCATAGACATCAATAAAGGCCACAAGAACCTCTAAATCAATTCAAAACGTAGTAATAATTCATGGATATAGGCTCAATAAGTTGGTAGATTACCGACTTATCAAACCCCCAAACTTGAACTATTGCTTGTCCTCAAGCAAGATACTCACATGCCAAGGAATGAATTATGCTAAGGCTCAATTAAGGCACAAAAACTATTCTACAAAATTTAAGAAAAATAAGCAAACAAAAGACTTAACTACTATGCTTATCTCAATTTGGACCCCCACATGCTCAAGGCAATTGCTCATTTCAAAACTTTTTTTTTCATAAAGGACATCATATCTCTTTTAAAACTCAAGGGAATTTGCCATTAAAAACAAGACATTTTATCTTCTCAGGTCATTGGCATGGACCATCAAGGTTTGCCTCAAGATTCGCCACACTACTTGTCTTATTCATTACCCTCAATTGAAATAGAGACTCTATGCTTCAATTCGAGTGCATGATTCTAATCACCACAAGAGAGAATCCCACTCATAATTATTCAATTCTTAACCACACGATAATAAGAGAACCACGAAGACTCTAACTCACTCAAGGAAGTTCAAGTGCATCCACATCGAACCATAGGCTTGCCCTTCATGTAAATCGCCACTAATGTAGGGTAGCCAAGCTAGGAATCACCAAGGACTTACGGGTTATAATGTTGGTGATAAGTCGGTAACCTACCAAATTATTGAGCCTATATCTATGAATTATTGCTATGTTTTGAATTGATTTAGAGGTTCTTATGACCTTTATTGATGTCTATGCAGGTGCTTTGGATAGAAGGGAGAAACAAGGATTTGTACCCAAAAAGAGCCAAAAAGGAGCTAATTGTGAAGAGTTGAGAAAAGCTGGAGAATCTGTCGAGAGGTGCGGTGGCTGTGCAACACGCACAAGCCGAGGTGCGGTTCGCACCTTCTTTGCATAAAGCTGTAAAGATGACTGAAGATTCTGCTACAGCATGCGGTCACCATGCGACGCGCACATCTCGTGGTGAAAAATGCATCAATCTCTGCACAAGGCCTACCTAAGAGACTGAAGTCACTGATCAACCTGAAGCCAGTGTGCGATGCACACACTGCAATGTGTGAACCGCATGCCACATCGCACATTACCCGGAGGGTAATTTTGTCCTAAATTTATGTGACAATTTTGGGAACATAAAAAAGGAATTTTAGGCTTGTTTTTTATACACAATTTAGAGTAGATATTTTCAGCAGAGAACTTTGAGATATTTTTGGCTTGTAAACACTTTTCTCCATCTCCATTGAGAGAGGGTTTTTCAATCCAATCTTTTGGTTAACAAATTATTTCCTAATTTGACTCTAGAACTTGAGAATCATCTACAATATATGAGAATTTGATCTACCCAGCTGGTATATCTTCTCCCCCTTCTATGATTGACTAATTTCTCTTGTCTAGGGGTATATTGATGATGGGTGTGTAGCTAATGGGTGTGGGTTTTGCTAAATCACTCTTATAACTGCTTATCTGATGTGGATCTAGTAATTTCACCATGTTTTAATCTAATAATTTGTGGTTGAAAACATGAATTTACTAGTGGGTACTTAGGAATCCACTTAGGTTGGAGATTAGACATAGCTCCAATCGCGGAATCTCCCATTTAAGGGTCCTAGCTAGAAATAGGACGACCTCCCCAAACAAATGTTGGTTGGTTATTTAGCACACCGAATGATGTTCTAACCGAAATCATCGGATATGAATGTTGATCAAGAGATAGCATTCCACACTTATGACCAACGCTACCCGTGTCACTAGGTGAGATTTGAGTGAATTAGTGACCACCCTATCCTATAGAAAATGCTTGATCAGAAATACACCCCTAGTCATCTAGTTCTATTTGGTACACCCATCTTGATTTTACAGCTTTTAATTGAATTGAGTTAGTAGTGACAACTGTCCCAATTCCCCTATTTTATTGCTTTGGTTTTGTCCTAAATCAGGTCCCTTGGGTTTGACCCTGACATCCATTGGGTTATAAATTTTGTTTTACCTACGCAATCGTCAAGACCTCCTTAAGTGGAGAGCACGATTTGAGCATTTATAAAAATTGGCGTCGTTGCCGGGGACTTGAGTATTAGCTAGTTTTTGATTATTGTTGTGAAGTCAACTTGAGAGTGTTTGATTTATTTTACCTTTTGTTGTTTTTGAGTGTTGATTGAGCAGGTCGGCTATGGAAGAAGTCGAGGACAATGAGAACATTGGCAGCTTCGACAATGCTAACGCTGCTGAGCCAATGATGCACGGAGGTGTAGGTGCAATCCATCTACCTCCCACGATTGGAAACAGTGTCTTCCATGTGACAAGCACCATGCTCTATTTGATTCAAATGAAGAGGCTATTTAGTGGAGATGCCTATGAGGATTCCAACTGGCATATTCATAACTTCTCGGAGATTTGCCAACTATTCATAATCCACAATATCTTCCAAGAGTCCATCCGATTGTGCCTATTCCCTTTCTCTTTGAAGGGGGAAGCCACGACGTGGTTGAAGGAATTGCCGGATGAATCCATCATATCTTGGGCTGAGTTAGTTGAGGAATTTACCTTGAGATTCTTTCCTCCATCCCGAATGATGAAGTTAAGAGATAAGATCACCAACTTCAAAAAACTCCCCGCTGAGCCCTTACATGAGGTTTGGCGACAATTCAAGACGAAGCTTATCTTGTGTCTAAAGCACGAATTATCAAACAATGTGTTGTTACAAAGCTTCTACCGGTCATTGAACTCCGTAAACAAATCAGTGTCTGATAATCTTGGAGGTGGCACCTTTATGGACCTTGAGTTTCACATTTCCTTGATGATATTAGAACAAATGACCAAGACCAATCAAGCTTGGCATACAAGAGAGGCAGGGGTGTCGACTTTGGGAACGCCCTAGATAATCTTGACATATGAAGCAAGGAGAAAAGATGAGGAGCAAGATGAAGCTTTGGCTAAGATGATGACACAAATTGACTTGATGGCCAAGCATGTGATGGGATATGGTGTTAAGAAGGTGAATGTAGTGATTACACCAGAGGTTGAGGTGAATAATATTGAGATTATGACTAAGTTTGATGGTAAGCTATGCTATATGTCGGAGGGTTCTCGCCCAGGGTATTATCGCCCACGAGAAGAGAATCAAGGTTGGATTAGAGACAAAGCGAGGGAAGGAAACTGGCGTGAAAGAGAGAAGGATGGTGATTGCTTCAGTCACCCAGGCTCAAATCCTTACATCCCCCCCAAAAAATCCGATTCTCTTTACTAACCGGGCCCAAGCAATCCCGGACAATCCAAGTTAGAGGAGATGTTTTCATTGAATCTTAAGAAGGTGGACACTACAAACTCGGGATTGAGTGAACTATAGAGTGAGGTCTCTATACTTCACCAAACGGTGAGCTCCCATAGTGCCTCGATTAAATATCTTGAGGCCCAAATGACCCACCTATCAAGCCAAATGAACCCAAGGATGAAGGTGACGCTTCCTAGCGACACCATCAACAACCCCAAAAATGAATGACGATTGAGGTAACATCGTTGTGCCAGCACTGCTTGGGAGGCAATCCAAGTTTCTTTCTTTATTTTTTTTTGTTATTGTTAGTTGTTTTTGATGCTCAGTAGGGAATGCATGGAATGGAAAACATTGACAAGGGAAAATAAGGCAATAATATTTCTTGCAGTGGACGGTGTGGACCGCACAAGCAATTGTGCGGGTTGCACAACTCACCGCACACCAAAATAGAAAGACTGGAAGAAAAATTGAAAAAATGGAGGTGAGATGCGCTGTGCTGTGAGGATCACACAAACCCAAGTGCGTGTCGCACCTCCATCGCACAAGGAAACAGATTCCTGGGCAAACCCAGGGGGGAAACGACATGTGCGATATGCCATGCAGTTCGTATCTTGTCTGGTGTGAATTGCATATTGCAGTGCACAAGAGGTAAAGTTGAATTTTAATTGACCTAACCCATTGACCGACCCGACCCAAAGATGACCAGACCGACTCTTCTTCTTCTTTTTCTTTTAAAACTGCCTCTCTCTCTCCCCTTTCCACCATCTTTCTCCACAACTCTCAAAACCTTTCACCAAAATTCTCTCCGAACCCCTCAAACTCCCACAAATCCTTCTCCTCTTCTCACCCAACCTTCTCCACCACTTCTCCACATCACCGCCGTCATTCTCTTGGAGGTCTTGTGGGTCACCATTGTTGGAATTCAAAAAGCTTTGATTTCCATTCTTCCTTTTGCAGTCTTCACTTGTGGTAAGTTCCTCGACTTTAACTATTTATTTTTATGATTGTTGGTAACTCATATTATGAAGCACGCTTAGTAGATTAGCCATTATGATAATGGGTGAGATCCAAAAATTTTGGGTCCCCAATTTTGAGTTGTAATGATGAAATCTTTTAATGTCAACTTGGTAGATTGTAAACCTTGAATATGCATGTTGATTGGTAGTAATGTTTAGCCTTAATATCTGTGATAGGGTGAAATATGAGTAACCCACTTGTGATTAGTGCTTGATTTGGCCCCATGATAGATTGGGTGACGTCATTCTTAAGGGCAAGTCGTCATTAGTCATGAGGTTTTGATTGATAACTGATAATTGAGGTTGAATGTTGCTGATTGTAGGACCATGATTCATATTGAAAATCTAGTTGAGTTATATGATCTTGTGTGGGAAGGGGGTTAATTGTTGATATTCTATCTGTGCCATTGTTGCAGGGAGGGCTTGATGTTCCCAATGATAGATGGGGTAACGTCAATCTTAAGGGAAGTCATTGAGTCCTTTCTTGCTGGTTATGTGTTAAAGGAAATCCGGGGAAGTCTGAGTACCCGGAAGTTATGGTCATGAATCCCCTTTGCCCCCTCCCCCCTTTGTTATTATGAATTGGTTGTATGTGGTGCTAAGTGCCGAAGCACATCTTGCTTTATGGATCATATGTGTAACTCACAAGAACACAAGGAACCAAAAATTCCAATTGTGTCTTTGTGCGTTTCGCATACGATATATAGATCTTGATATACGGGTGGCTCAAGGCATCGCACCAAGTTGAAAAGAAAGTGAAGAACACTGACTTGAGGGGCAAAGCTTGATGCAACACACAATTCTGATGGTGCGGATCGCACCAACTTTGAACATCGATAGAAAAATTCCCTGAATGTTCTGTTGGCTTGTGCGATAGCACTTGCGACACGCACTCTTCCTAGTGCGTTTCACATGTGGTCCGCACAAGACAACATACACCTACTTTGTTTTTCTATTCCATTGCATTCCACCCTTAATAGATTTTGTTTTGTTTTTGGCTCACAATCTTTGGATGCAGACTATTTCTTCTAACAGGGGTAACATTGAGAGGAGCTCACGTAGGCCAACCGCTCACTCCTCCTCCAAGCCAACTTCAAACGGGATGAAAAAAGTCTCATTGGCCCGTGATCAAGCCTCAAAGGAGGAGAGAGTTTGGTTTGGAATGGAGAGCATGAAAGTAATCTATGATCGTGATAGAGGCAGGTCCTTCAATGAGGAGTAATGCTTCAACCTGAATACAGTGGGGGATAATCTGCCTAATATCCCCACTCAGTTTGCTAAGCGTTATTGGCAACCATTTCAAGAAGTAACCAAGAACAATTACAAGGAGTTGATCTGGGAGTTTTTTGCTTCATGCAAAACCACCCAAGATGCTAGGGGACACAAAAGGGGTTGTGAGAAATTTCCCGCATTAGACTCCATTACAGTAAGGGGGAAAGAAGTCGACATCACACCAGCTGCCATTAATGCCATCTACTAGAGCAGTCCAATCGATTCAGCACCCACCATAATGGATAAGTTGCTCCTTAGGCAAAAACCTCTCGAGTGGGCTACTCCCATTATTGCTCCTGATACCCCCTCCTGGGCCACCATGGAAGGTGAAATACCTCGCCCGATGTTGTACTTCAAGGCTCGCTTGTGGTATGACTTTGTGCACACCCGTGTTATACCATCTCAAAATGACCAAAAGATCACACACGATCGTGCCATGCTAATAGCTACAATCATGGCTGTAGATCATGTCAATGTGGGAGAGGTCATTCTCTTGGTGATAAAAAGGAAGTCCTAAAGGAGTGGTGATGCCTTCCCTTTCCCTTTTTTGATCAGCAAATTATGTGCACAAGTTGGTGTCCCCTTCATCGATTGTGATATTCCTACCTCTGACATTGGTGTGTTGGATCTTGACAAAAAGACTAACCGTGACGCTCCCCGATTCAAAAGGCCTAGGGTTGAAGCATCGGTGGAAGCTGAGGATGATGACTCAAAGGTAGACATGCATAGTTCTCCTCCTTCGCCTACTACCTCACAAGGACACACTCCTCCAGCTACTGCACCCAGGGAACCACTCAGACTCCAAGACATGGTTAACAAAGCATATAATCATAAGAGGTAGTTGAAGGTTCTATCAGATGACCTCCTGAGATTGATTGAAAGAGCAGTCAAATCCATGAAAGAAGTCGTGAAAAGTACTCTCAACCTACGTAAATGAGTGGATGTGTGCGAGAGGTCTCTCAAGTCTATTCGGTCGGACATGGCCAAGCAAAAAAGGAAAGCACCTCTACTACAAGAGGACCTATCCATATTACCTCCACATAGGAGGATTCCCGGTCTGTTGGATAACTTGTTTTCTTCATATGCATCCGAGAAGTTTCCATGTCATGAGAAGGAGGAAGAAGAAAATAATAAGAACCCTGTGTTTCAGAAAAATGTTGAAGAAGATGCTGCATCGGATGGTGGTGATGATGAGGACTAGATCCTACAGGGAGTTCTACCTTTTCCCATTGCACTATGAGCATTGAGGACAATGCTTCTATCATGGGAGGGGGTGGCTTTCCTTACTTGCTTTTTGGTGCCCGTGAGTGGGCTTGATACGATTTATTGCCCTTTTCGGGCCTAGTTGATTAGTCTACTTAGTTTTAGTTGGACCTTGTTGGGCACATTTTTGATTGATTGTGATGCTATTATTTTTCCTTTCTTTAGATTATGTTTTCATTTTCCTTTGAGCTTAATTGTGCCCTCGCCGGGCTTGAATTTTATTGATGGTGTGCCGGGTTTATCTTACATACCCTATTGTTCCACTTCCCGTGCCTTACAAATGCGCTAAATGCCTACGCCGAGGCTTGTTCTTGATTGTTTCATGAGCGCGGAAAATTGTGTATCGCCTTGTTCATAGTAGTGTAGAAATAAACTCCGAGGGTTTTCTTAATACCACAGTTCTTTCCCAAGGAGCAAAAGTTTTGATTTTTTGTTTTTTTTTTGTTTTTGTGTGTCGAACCGGGTTGGTGTTTCCCTATGATAGATTGAGAGGCAACTTTCTTAAGGGAAAATGCCAAGTTTAGTTTAGAATTGAGTCCGTAAATGCTTTTCTCAAAATGGGCCCACCGGAAAAAAAAATCTTGGTAAATGCAAGGTAGCACCTCTATTCAAGAAATGAAAATTACTCTAAAAGCTAAATTCAATGAGCAAATTTAAAAGCAGAAATAGGTGCTACAAAGTGACGGTGATATAAGGTGCAAATGATCATGAGGCAAAAAGGAGAAATCTTGGGTTGTGCGAGGGAG
The DNA here is from genome assembly GCA_003996215.1 of Jaltomata sinuosa. Lineage (NCBI taxonomy): Eukaryota > Viridiplantae > Streptophyta > Magnoliopsida > Solanales > Solanaceae > Jaltomata > Jaltomata sinuosa. The sequence goes on along the minus strand of QJPP01000883.1, from coordinate 212,007 downwards.
AAATATGGTGAAGTTAAAAAAAATTGAAATATATGAGTGGCATTCGAAATAAAAGCAAAGATCATTAGGGAGGTGTAGTAACTTGAACCACATGATATCCTCACCTTAGCCCTAGCCAACATTATGACCCGCAAGTCCTTGGTGATTTCGAGCTTGGCTACCCTACATTAGTGGCGGTTTACATGAAGGGCAAGCCTATGGTTCGATGCGTATGCACTTGAACTTCCTTGAGAGTGTGAGAGTCTTCTTCGTTCTCTTAGTATCTCGTATTTTGTGAATTAAATGAATGTGAGTGGGATTCTGTCTTGTGGTGAGTGGCATCATGCACTCGAATTGAAGCATAGAGTCTCTCTTTCAATTGAGGGGAATGAATGAGACAAACTGTGTGGCAAATCTCGAGGCAAACCTTGACGGTCCATGCCAATGACTTGAGAAGCTTAAATGTCTTGCTTTAAATTCCCTTGAGTTTTGAATGAAACATGATGTCCGTTGAACAAAAAGTATTGAAATGAGCAATGGCCTTGAGCATGTAGGGGTCCAAATTGAGAAAAGCATAGTAGTTGAGTCTTTTGTTTGTTTATTTTTCTTAAATTCTCAATGTAGATTAGTTTTTGTGCCTTAATTGAGCCTTAGCATAATTCTTTCCTTGCCATGTAAGTATCTTGCTTGAGGACAAGCAATAGTTCATGTTTGCGGGTTTCATAAGTCGGTAACGTACCAACTTATTGAGCCTATATCCATGAATTATTGCTATGTTTTGAATTGATTTAGAGGTTCTTATGACCTTTATTGATGTCTATGCAGGTGCTTTGGATAGACGAGGAGAAACAAGGATATGGACCCAAAAAGAGCCAAAAAGGAGCTAAGTGTGAAGAGTTGAGAAAAATGGTAGAATTTGTCGAGAGGTGCAGTGGCTGTGCGACACACACAAGCCGAGGTGTGGTTCGCACCTCCTCCGTATAAAGCTGCAAAGATGACTGAAGAGTTTTCTACAGTATACAGTCGCTATGCGACGCGCACATCTCATGGTGTGAAACGCATCACCCTCTGCACAAGGCGTACCTAAGCGATTGAAGTCACTGGTCAATCTGAAGCCAGTGTGCGACTCCCGATTCACATCATTATGCCCAATAAAAGGAATGAGGGAAGCTAAAATCCAAAGTATTGGAATTGGAAGGAAGGGAAAATTGGAAGATGAATCTTTTCCCCGGAGCTGGGAACACTACGACGTGCGAACCACACGCCGTATCGCACACCACCTGGAGGGTAATTTTGTCCTAAATTTATGTAAATGCTCAAATGGTGCTCTCCACTTTAGGAGGCCACATCGATCGCGTAGTCAAAATAAAATTTATAACCCAATGGATGTTGTAGTCTAACCCAAGAGACCTGATTTAGCTCATTAGAGATTGTGCGAAGCTATTTCAAAATGAGATTAGTTGTTCAACAAAACCAAAGCAATAAAATGGGGGAATTGAGAAAGTTGTCACTACTAAATCAATTCAATTAAAAGCTGTAAAATCGAGATGGGTGTACCAAATAGAACTAGATGACTAGGGGTGTATTTCCGATAGGAAGTTTGCTATAGGATAGGGTGATCACTAATTCACTCAAATTCTCACCTAGTGACATGGGTAGCATTGGTCGTAAGTGTGGAATGCTATCTCTCGATCAACATCCACATATCCGATGATTTCGGTTAGAACATTATTCGGTGTGCTAAATAACCAACCAACATTTGCTTTGGTAGGTCGTCCTATTTCTAGCTTGGAACCTTAAATGGGAGATTCCGCGATTGGAGCTATGTCTAGCCTCCAATCTAAGTGGATTCCTAAGTACCCACTAGCAATTTCACATCTACAACTACAAAATTCTCTCTCGAGAAACTAAGTAGCGAAGTAAGGTAAATTCATGTTTGCAACCACAAATTATTAGATTAAAACATGGTGAAATTACTAGACCCACATCAGATAAGCAATTATTAGAGTGATTTAGCAACACCCACACCTATTAGCTACACACCCATCGTCAATACACCCCTAGACAAGAGAATTTAGCCACTCATAGAAGAGGGAGAAGATATACCAGCTGGGTAGATCAAATTCCCATCCATTGTAGATGAATCTCAAGTTCTAGAGTCAAATTAGCACACAATTTGTTAACCAATAGATTGGATTGAAAAACCCTCTCTCAATGGAGATGGAGAAAAGTTTTAACAAGCCAAAACTATCTTAAAGTTCTATGCTGAAAATCTCTACTCTGAATTGTGTATACAAAACAAGACTAAAATTCCTTTTATATGTTCCCAAAATCATCAGTTGGCTAGGGATAAGGTGAGGATATCATGTGGTTCAAGTGACTTCACCTCCCTAATGCTCTTCGTTTTTCATTTCAAACACCGCTCATATTTTTCAATATTCAACTTCACCTTATTTCTCCCTCACAAAACCCAACATTTCTCCTTCTAACCTCATGACTATTCACACCTTATATCACCTTCACTTGGTTGCACCTATTTTTTGCTTTTCAATTTGCTCATTGGATTGATCTTTTGGAGCACTTTTCAATTTTCAAACCAAGGTGCTACCTTGCACTTGAAGTGCATTCCTTTTCTTCTCCTCATTCGATCACATGCACCCCCCAAACTTAGGCATTTGCCTATGTTATCTTTTGCCCCCCCCAAACTTAGGCTTTTAGCCTACATTTCATTTTTAAGCAATTAGGGAGGATAGGTGCCAAAATAGAGGTTCCAAAAAGGTCAAGGTGTTACAAAGGTGTCCAAGAATGGTCACAAGCTCAAAAGGGTTCACTAGGATTTGATGTCATTGGGAGGTTATTTTAGTTAAGTGGCTCTCAAAAAGGGCCTAAGGTCATTTCCCAAGCTTGGCTACACCTAGAATTTTGCCTTGAATCACATTCGGGGTAAGTTCTAGACGACATTTATGCACAAGAATCAAGGTGAAGCCTCACTGCAAAAGGCATCATGCCACAAGACTTCATCCATTAGTCCCACAATCAATTGGGGCAAATAACTTTTGACAAGCTATTACGAGTTCATTACACACTCGTTTGTGAGTCAATCAAGCCAAAGCGAGAATGTGCAAGTCATGACAAGAGAACACTTTTCCTCGAAAATTCATTTCCCTTCTTCTTTTCCTTTTCAAAAATAATTTACCAAGAAATTTTTTCGGTGGGCCCATTTTTGAGACAAGCTTTTACGAACTAAATTCTAAACTAAACTTGACATTTTCCCTTAACAAAATTGCCTCTCAATCTATCATAGGGAAACACCAACCCAGTTTGACACATAAAAACAAAAGAAAAGAAAAAGAAAATAATCAAAACTTTTGCTCCTTGGGAAAGAACCGTAGTACTAAGAAAACCCTCTGAGTTTATTTCTACACTACTATCAACAAGGCGATCCATAATTTTTCGTGGTCATGAATCAATCAAGAATAAGCCTCGGCGTAAGCATTTAGTGCATTTGAAAGGCACGGGTAGTGGAACAATGGGGCATGTAAGACCAGCCTGGCAGACCATCAATAAAATTCAAGCCCGGTGAGGCACACTTAAGCTCAAGGTAAACAGTAAAACAAAACATAGGATAAAGAAAGGAAATATAATAGCATCACAATCAATTATCCAAAATGTTCCCGACAAGGGCCAAATAAAATTAAGAAGACTAATCAACTAGGCCCGACAAGGGCAATAAATTATCTCAAGCCCACTCACGGGCACCAAAAAGCAAGTCAAGAAAGCCACCCCCTCCCATGAAAGAAGCATTGTCCTCAATGCTCATAGTGCAATGGGAAAAGGGTGGAACTCCCTCTAGGATCTACGTCATCATCTTCATCAATAGCAGCAGGCTCAACTAGGGCCAGCACCACCCATTCGGGAGTGAGAAGAAAGTTTGGAGTCATGAAGTGCCCTCTGAAAATCTGGATCATGATCATCCTCCAGCTCTCGATCTTCAGTCTTGGGCAGCTCTTCCTCCGCATAAGAGGCAAACAAGTCATCCAAAGGTCCGGAAATCTTCCGAGGTGGTGGCAATATAGTCAAATCCTCTTGCATTACAGGGGCCTTGCCTTTAGCTTTGTCAACATCTCTTTGGAGTGTCGTGATTGCTCCCTCCATGAAATCAACCCGTTTGCACAAAGTGTTTAAGATATCAACTACCCCATTCACTGCATCCTTGACTGCCTTGTTGATCATCCCCGATAGTTTAGTGGCTAAGTCAGAAAGCTACTTCTCATGGCTATAAGCTTTGTCAACCATATCCTGAAGGCTACTTTTGGTCATCGAGGGGGCTGTAGCATGTGCATGTGGCTCGGTAGTGACCCAGGAAGGAAGATCGAACATCCACTCTATCATCAAGGTCACCTCCCAAAGCTACCACTGATACCTCAGTCCTTTGTCTCTTAAATCAGGGTGCAGCCTTGTCAGTTTTTTTTTTATCAAGATCAATCACTCCCACATCATGGGTGACTTTGTCACAACTGAAGTAGGGAATCTCTGCCTTGGCATACAACTTGCTGATGAACACTGGGAAAGGGAATATATCCTTTTCTCTGCGAGCTTTTCTCTAAATAACCATTGCTACAATTTCTCCGAAATTCACATGTTCACTTGTCATGATGGCAGCAACAAAAATGGCACCCTCTTGAGTTATTTTCTGATCATTTTGAGAGGGAAGGAACCTATTGTGGACTAGATTATACCACAATCAGGCTTCAAAGTGCAATGTTTTTCTAGGGATATCACCCTCCACAAGGGACCAAGAAGGAACATCTCGAGCAATGATTGGGGCTGTATCTTGATTAGGCTTAGGTCGGACACCAATTTAGCCATGAGGGATAGTGCAGGGTCGATTGCTTGGCCCCAATATATAGCATTGATAGTAGCAAAGGTGATGCTAACCTTCTTGCCCCTGACTATGACTGAATTCAAGTTGGGGAATTTGTCCGCTGGCCCTTTGTATCCTTTGGAGTCTTGGGTAGCCTTATATGCCGTGAAGAATTCTCGTACCACTTTCTCATAATACCCCTCGGGTACATCCTAAAATAGGTGCCACTCTCGCTCAGCCATCTATCAATGTATGTTTGGTATTTCATCTCCGACCTCTCCCAAGTTAAAGCTTTGCTCCTCATTGAATCCTCTATCCTTGTCCCATTTGTAGAGAGCTTTCATGCCCTCTATTCCGAAGCAGAGTCTTGCTTCTTCTGCAGCTTTGCCTGCTAGAAGACATGGTCTGCATCCAAATATTGTGAGCAAATAACAAAACAAAATCTACTAAGGGTGGAATGCAATAGATTAGAAAGAAAAGTAGGTGTATGTTGTCTTGTGCAGACCACATGTGAAATGCACTAGGAAGAGTGCGAGTCTCAAGTGCTGTCGCACAAGCCAACAAATCAATCATGGAATTTTTTCTATTGATGTGAAAAGCTGGTGCGATTGGCACCATCAGAAGTGCGTGTCGCATCAAGCTTCGCCCCTCAAATCAGTGTTCTTCACATTCTTTTCAACTTGGTGCGACGCTTTGGGCCACCCGCATATCAAGAGATATAGATCATATACGGAATGCACAAAGACACAATTGGAATTTTTGATTACTTGTGTTCTTGTGATTTACGCATATGATCCATAGAGCAAGATATGCTTTGGCACTTAGCACCACACTCAACCAATTCATAATAACAAGGGGGCAAAGGGGATTCATGACCATAACTTCTAGGTACTCAGACTTCACCGGATTTCCATTAACACATAACCAACAAGAAAGGACTCAATGTCTTCCCTTAAGATGGACGTTACCCCATTTATCATCGGGAACATCAAGTCCTCCTTGCAACAATGGGCACCAATAGAATATCAATAATTAACCCCCTCCCCATTCAAGATCATATAACCCAATTAGATTTTCAATAAGAATCATGGGCCTACAATCAGCAACATTCAACCTCAATTATCAATCAAAACCTCATGACTAATGACGACTTTCCCTTAAGAACGATGTCACCCAATCTATCATAGGGACAAATCAAGAACTAGTCATAAGTGGGTTACTCAAACTTCACCCCATCACATATATTAAGGCTAAACATTACTACCAATCAACATGCATAGTTAAGATTTACAATCTCCCTGATTGACATTAAAAGATTTCATCATTACAACTCACAATTGGGGACTGGATCTCACCCATTATCAACATGGCTAATCTACTAAGTATGCATCACACTATGAGTTCCCAACAATCATAAAATAACTATTTAATGTCGGGGAATTTACCACAAGTGAAGATTATGAAGGAAAGAATGGAAATTGAGGATTTTTGAATTCTAACAATGGTGACCCAATAGACCTCCCAGAGAATAATGGCGACAACGTGGAGATGTGATGGAGAATATTGGGTGAGAAAACGAGAAGGATTTGTGGGAGTTTGAGGGGTTTGGAGAGAATTTTGGTGGAGGATTTTGAGAGTTGTGGAGAAAGATGGTGGAAAAAGAATAGAGAGAGGTGGATTTAAAAGAAAAAGAAGAAGAAGGGTCGGTCTGGTCATCTCCGGATTGGGTCGGTCAAAGGGTTAGGTCAATTAAAAATTCAAATTTACCTCTGGTGCACCGCGATATGCGATTCACACAAGGTAAGGTACGGACCGCATGGCGTATTGCACATGCCCTTTTTTCTCCCCTGAGGTTGCCCAGGAATCTATTTCCTTGTGCGATGGAGGTGCGATGCGCACTTCGATTTATGCCATCTGCACATCACAGTGCACATCACCTTAATTTTTCAATTTTCTCCAGGCCTTCTATTTTGGTATGCGGTTGGCTGTGCGACACGCATAATTGCTTGTGCGGTCTGCACCATCCACCGCATGGCATATTTTTTCCTTGTTATCCCTTGTCCATGTTTTCATTCCATGCATTCCCTACGGAACATCAAAAATAACAAACAATAACAAAAAACAAAGAAAGAAACTTGGGTTACCTCCCATGCAGTGCTTGATTTAACGTCGCAGCATGACGATGTTACCTCAATCCTCATTAATTTTTGGGGTTATTGACGGTGTTGCTAGGCAGCGTTCCCTTTATCCGTGGGTTCATTTGGCTTGATAGGTGGGTCATTTGGGCCTCAAGATGCTTGATCAAAGCACTATGGGAGCTCACCATTTGGTGAAGTGTAGAGACCTCACTCTTTAGCTCACTCACTCCCGAGTTTATAGTGTCCACCTTCTTAAAAACCAAGGAGAACATGTACTCTAACTTGGATTGTCGGGGATTGCTTATGCCCGACTGGTATAGAGAATCAAATTTATTTGGAGGGATGTAAGGATTCGAGCTATGGTGATTGAAGCGATCACCATCCTTATCTCTTTCACGCAAATTGCCCTCCCTCACTTTGTCTCTAATCCAACCTTGATTCTCTTCCCGTGGGCGATAATACCCTGGGCGAGAACCCTACGACACATAGCATAACTTACCATCAACCTCAGTCATAAGCTCAACATTATTCACCTCAATCTCTGGTGTACTCACTGAATTCACTTTCTTAACACCATCTCCCATCACATGCTTGGCCATCAAGTTAATTTGTGTCATCATTTTAGCCAAAGCTGCATCTCACTCCTCATCCTTTCTCCTTGTTTCATTTGTCAAGATTATTGATGGCGTTCCAGAAGTTGACACCTCTTCCTCTCTTGTATGCCAAGCTTGATTGGTCTTTGTCATTCGTTCTAATAGCTCCAAGGCAATGTGAAACTCAAGGTCCATGAAGGTGCCTCCTCCAAGATTATTAGCCACCAATTTGTTCGTATAGTTCAATGACCGGTAGAAGCTTTTGAGCAACACATTGTATGACAACTCATGGTTTGGGCATAATAGAAGCTTTTTTTTGAATTGTAGCCAAACTTCATGAAGAGGCTCATCTGGAAATTACCTAAAGTTGGTAATCTCATCTCTTAACTTCATTATTCGAGATAGAGGGAAGAATATTGAGGTAAATGTCTCAACCAACTTGGCCCAAGATGTGATGGATCCATCGGGTAATTCTTCCAACCATGTCGTGGCTTCCCCCTGTCAAAGAGAAAGGGAATAGGCACAATCGGATGGACTCCTGAGAGATATTGTGAATTATGAATGGTTGGCAAATCTCCACGAAGTTCCGAATATGCCAGTTGGCATCCTCATGGGTAGATCCACTAAATAGCCCCTTCATTTGAATCAAATGGAGTATGGTGCTTGTCATATGGAAGACAATATTTCCTACCATGGGGGGTAGGCGAATTGCACCTACACCTCCATGCATCATTGGCTCTGCAACATTGGCGTTGTCGAAGCTGCCAATGCTCTCATTGTCCTTGGCTTCTTCCATAGCTGACCTGCTCAATCAACACTAAAAAACAACAAAAAGTAAAAGAAAACAAACACTCTCAAGTTGAATTTACAACAACAATCAAGAACTAGCTAATACTCAAGTCCCCAATAACGACATAATTTTTGATAAATGCTTAAATCATGGCTCTCCCATTAGGAGGTCATGACGATCACAAAGTCAAAACAAAATTTATAAACCCAATGGATGTCAAGGTCGTACCCAAGGGACCTGATTTAGCTCAATAGAGATTGTGCGAAGCGATTTCAAAGTGAGAGTAGTTGATAAACAAACCAAAGCAATAAAATGGGGGAATTGGGAAAGTTGTCACTACTAACTCAATTCAAATAAAAACTATAAAATCGAGATGGGTGTACCAATGAGAACTAGATGACTAAGGGTGCATTTCCAATGGGGCATTCGCTATAGGATAGGGTAGTCACTAATTCACTTAAATTCTCACCTATTGACATGGGTAGCATTGGTCATAAGTGTGGAATTCTATCTCTCGATCAACATCTACATATCTGATGATTTTGGTTAGAACATCATTCGGTGTGCTAAATAACCAACCAACATTTTCTTGGGGAGGTCATCCTCTCTCTAGCTCGGACCGTTAAATGGGAGATTCCGCGATTGGAGCTATGTCTAGCCTCCAATCTAAATGGATTCCCAAGTACCCACTAGCAATTTCACATCCACAACTACAAAATTCTCTCTCGAGAAATTAGATAGCCAAGTAAGGTAAATTCATGTTTGCAACCACAAATTATTAGATTAAAACATGGTGAAATTACTAGACCTATATCAGATAAGCAATTATAAAAGCAAATTAGCAACACCCACACCCATTAGCTACACACCCATTATCAATATACCCCTAGACAAGAGAAATTAGCCACTCAAAGAAGGGGGAGAAGATATACCAGCTGGGTAAATCAAATTCCCATCCATTGTAGTTGATTCTCAAGTTCTAGGATCAAATTGGGTACACAATTTGTTAACCAATAGTTGGATTGAAAACCCTCTGTCAATGGAGATGGAGAAAAGCTTTTACAAGCCAAAAATATCTCCAAGTTCTCTACTGAAATTCTGTGCTCAAAATTGTATATACAAAATAAGCCAAAAATTGCCTTTTATATGTTTTCAAAATTGTCACATAAATTTACGACAAAATTGCCCTCCGGGTGATCTGCGATGCGACGTACGGTTCGCACATCACAGTGTGTGCGTCGCACACCTACTTCAGGTTGACCAGTGACTTCAGCCGCTTAAGTAGGCTTTGTGCGAAAAGTGATGCGTTTTGCACCACAAAAAGTGCGCGTCGCATGGCGACCGCATGCCATAGCAGAATCTTCAGTCATCTTTGCAGCTTCATCGGAAAGAGATGCAAACCACACCTCGGCTTGTGTGTGTCGCACATCTACCACACCTTTTGTGAGATTCTCTAGCTTTACTCAACTCTTCACACTTAGCTTCTTTTTGGCTCTTTTTGGGTCAATATCTTTGTTTTTCCTCTTCTATCCAAAGTACTTGCATAGACATCAATAAAGGCCATAAGAACCTCTAAATCAATTCAAAACGTAGCAATAATTCATGGATATAGGCTCAATAAGTTGGTATATTACCGACTTATCATCTTGCCAGTTATATTGTTTAATGCGGTGTTGATACTGATTGTATTAGTGGCAGGGGCGACATTAAAAAGGCATCACTAAATTTTGTAGGAAAATTCTTGTGGGTGATAGTGCAAACTTGTCTTTTTCCAACCCAGGCGGATAACACTCTCACACCCAATCAAGTAGTCCTTATTATTAGCATTATGGCAGGGTATGATATAAATATCCCCCGATACTTCATTGATGAGACCCATGAGAGGGAGTTTCATGATAGTACCAGCATGCCCTTTCCATGCTTGATCCATTTCTTATGTTTAGACTCAGATGTACCGATACGACAAGGCGATGACCACCCAATTGAGGTGACACATACTCAGGATGTGGGGCTGATTAAGGATGAAATGAATCCGATTACCCAGAGACAAGCCCAACCTTCCACTTCATCTAGAGTTGCTTTGTTTGCGGGGCTATTTGAGATGGGCGATCAGGTTAGCACCCTAGTGCAGGATATTGCTAGAGGTGACATTGAGTAGAGTATAGAGGTTTCATCTCCTGAGACTAGCATTGCACTAATGGGTACCCCACTTACGACTTTAGTGCCATCGACATCCAGACCTTTCGCTCCTATTCCTACCACGCTCTCACACCCTTCTATATCAGGTATTGTTAATATCACTAAAGAATTCCTACAGTTGCTAGTTTAGCATCAGACCTAGATGGGGTCACATTAGTCCGAGTTGATAAAGCAGCTGAAACCATAGGTCCGTACATCCATCACTGCTATAGAGGCAAAAGTATATGAGCTAGTAAAATCATATATAGATGGATTTGTGTGTGAGTTTCATGGGGGGATAAAGGGATTGCATTGAGTGAACGATAGGTTGAGCAAGATATAGAGCCCTAACTTGGGTGGATTATGGGTAGAGGTGGCACAACTTCGAGCAGAAGTTCATATATTAGTTGTCAGCCATGCCTCCGTCATATCGCCTATCCCCATGACTATGCCAGATGTACCTCTATTTTTTGTTGATCTCTTTTCCAGTGATGATCCACTAATTATTAATGGAAAGATGGCTCGGAGTGAGGGTACTTCTAAGGTTGGCATTGATCTTAGGAGATAGTGCTAGAGAGATAGGCGTGAAATAGAGGTAGCCACACAAAGATCATTGGATTTCCAGAGGCAGCGTAAGAAGGCAGACCATCATAGAGCTTATGGAGAGTCCTCCAGTTTGGCACCAGTTTTTCAAAATGAAAACATAGCTTCCATAATAAGAAGCAGGCGAAGCAGCTATAAGTACTCGCTTCACGCCCTTGAATTATTATTCACGAATGAATTGGGAAAGCCAACAGAAAAATTCGATTGTAATAATTTTCCTGACTATTGTATCAACAGCCTAGGGTGCAGACACCTCTTGTATCATGATTAGTCTAGTAATGGTTGAATCAGTATCAATTACCACATTTGTAAAGTCTTTATGCACACAGATTTCAACAGCTAACTAAATAGCCATTATCTCTGAATACATATTAGTTTGAAAAAGAATTCAGGCAAATTTTTCTTACATTGAACAATTCTTATACTATATCATATATGTGTATGTGTAAATACAGGTACCATATATATATATTATATGGATATATGGATTCATTTGATTCTTTTTATTCTTGCTCGAGCTGGATGATTAAAAATTATCATGTCCAGTTCCCTCGGGGGATGGATCTATAAGAATTCACCTATCCCAATAACAAAGAAACCTGACTTGAATGATCCTGTATTAAGAGCTAAATTGGCTAAAGGTATGGGTCATAATTATTATGGAGAGCCCGTATGAGGTTTGATGCTTGTTGTGATTGAGATCCCGACGGATACTGATACAAGTAGGGTGCTTTCTTTGGTACCTACCATTCCTGACCTTATGAGTGCAATGGACACCACCGATGCCACTATTGCTGATACTGCGACTACTTCTGTAGCCCGCACTGACTCACCAGACTTACATACCTAGGGCACCACATGTATGTACGTTCTTCTAGTTTTTACTTCATGATTTATGCATTAGGGAAATGCAGACTTTCTTAATAGGGGGAAGGGGTGCACTTATGTGGGTCTATATTTTGAACATAGATTTTTGTTGTCGTGTTTCTTTTCCCCTGATTGTTCTATCTAGTAGAACCAACATGTTTAGGTTTTTTGTTTTTATATTCTGTTTTGTGTGTTTGTAAAATAAAACCAGGAACACTTAGTGCAGTGTATGGCATGAAAACTAATTTTGAAACTAATTTTTGAAAAATTGGAGGCCCCTCCAAATTTTGTGTGATATGTATCTGCTTTGATAGATTGACCGTTATGGATCTTTGCATGACGTTATGTATATGGATGTGATAAGTATTGCTTGAGCTGGGTCATGTGTGTTTGAGCTGAATTTTGTATCATTCTTACTTTGTTTGTCAATCTAGAACTTATTTGGTTAGTCTTATATAGGTGGTCAGATAGTGGGTTAGGAAAGGATCATAGGCCATTTTTTATTCCAGTCCACTTTGCCTTAATGACCATCCAAAGAATGTAAATATCCCTTGATCCCTGATTTTTAAGCCTCAATTGACCTTTTTTTATTAGCCTATTCACCTTTTCGGTTTTTCTTTGAACCTTTATTTTTTCCTTGGTCCCTCTTTGGACATTGTGCATCTCAACTGAGGAAAATCACTTAAGCTGAGGGTGGCTACTGCAGAGTAAACGAAAAGAGGAATGGGGTATGAAAATAAAAGACTAGTGGTAAAAGGGGGAATAATGGGTGTTGCATGTGCTAGAAAAGAAAAAAAAGAGAAAAGAAAAAAAAGAGAAAAGAAAGTTGAGTTTGAAGTAATTATTGCACCCATCGCAAAGAGAATAAAAAGAGACTAGGGAGGAAAATATTGGTCCAAAAGTGGAGTAAAAGATAGCATAGTATTAGGGAGGGTATAGTCATTATTCCCAAATATATCATACCCATCCCAGAGCCTACTTACAAGCTGAGTAAAGTCCTATAGTGATTCTAGTCCAACTGTTTGAAAACTGAGGTGGAGAAAATAAGGACAAGCCTATGGTATTGTGCATGCATTTTTGAAATTTCTTTTTGAGAGTACGTGTATTCGTACTAGTCCCGATTTGAATACTTACTGTGTGTATGAGACTTTTTTGTGGTGAGGGCACTAGAGTAACATTATTGATTGTTGGTGTAACTATAATATGTGTATGCAGACTTGTCCATTAATATCATCATGTCATCCATATATGAGTGGTGTACGTGTGATGTGCCAGTATTTTACGAAACATTTCATTCTTTTGACCAAAGAATAGAAGCAAGTTCGCAAGCAACCATTGTTAGATTTGATGTTCCTTATGTTTATTTGCAGGAAATGTAATCAAGGCCAAAAGGAATGGAAAGTGTGCTTGACAAGTCAATTTGACGGGTCTGTGTCACCAATGGTCACACTTGTGACCATTCATCACTCAAAATGCCAAGCCAAGAAGAAGATAAGTTCAAGTTGGAATTGGTGACGACTCACCTGACAAACTATCAAAGGTGTGACGATTATTCACCCAACTCATCAAGCCAACTAGTCAAGGCTCAGCAGCTGCTCAAGGTGATGAATCAAGTTATAAGTCATCACAAGCCCTACGACTTACCATAATTTACCAGCAACTCATCACAGTCTCGATGACTTACCATGATTTACAAGCAAGTCGACCCAGGGCGGACGACTTACCAGAAAACTCATCAGGCTGGGCAGAAATATAAGCTCGATTGGAACTTGTGACGACTCACATGATGAGTCATCACAAGCCTGGCAATTCGTAAACCAACCAGTCACACTTTTTGGATTTAAATTTCCGGGACAACTATAAATACCAAGTATTAGGGCTGAAATATTACTATTCGTTGTTAGATATTTTTATCAATTTTTGAATGTAAGTAACATATAATACACATTCAAACATTACTATTCTTGGAATCATTGGTTTTGGGGGAATTATTGTTCAAGGTTTTTTTAAGAATTGAAGTAGTTCTCATATATTGTAAGAATATTCTTTATAGTTGTGAACTTATTGCTTCTTTCTTCTCTAATATCATGAGTAGCAAAACTCCCACAACTAGGGTTGTGGGATGCCAGTAGCAATCTAGGGTTTTTACGATATTGGTTTCGTATTGTATGTGTGATGCGTTGTTAATCTTCAATTTTTACCAATTCCTAATGGTTATAAATGTTAGAAAAGCCCTAGGTTTGACTTGCTTTAAACAAGAAGTTAAAATTGGGTAAAAAAGATTAACAACAAGGATTCGGGGCTTTCAACCCGTGTCTAATGAGTAACACTTTGTCAATGTTAATCAACTTGGAAAATTAATTGATTTTTGTATTTCATCTTTTCAAGTTCGAACGAATTGAAAAGAAAATCATCTATTTAGTTGAGAAACAATTAGATGTAGTATTGAATTCAATTACTTTGCATAAATTATGCTTATAAAATGAATCTGAATGAACATTTACTCGAAGTTGTTACAAAGCCATGGTGAACAATTTCCTAGTTCATTTTCCATATTGATTCTTATGCATTGACATTTGTTATTTGCTATTTGAAATAACCAAGAAACAAACAAGTTTGGTCGTTATAAAACACCCCATTTCCAGAAACCATCGACTAATAGTCATTGGAACTAATAACGACTTAACTTTCACCAAATTCCCAGTGAGATTTGACCCCAACCTTTGTTGGGTTCTATATTTGACAACGACCGCTTATATTTCTTAAGATAGGTGTAATTTAGGTGTATCAAATTATGGCGTCATTGTCGAGGAATACAATTATCTATTAAGTCCAGTGTGTTTACTTGACTCTTAGTCATATTTTCTAATTTTACTTTTATTTATTGTTTCTATGATTACAAGGTACAACATTGTACATGCCAAATACCCGATGCTTGGGTGAATCAGTATTACCATACGATCCCGAGCTTGCAAAAACACTAAGGTTGAATATGAATGCACAACAGTGTGAAGCAGCAAGGCTTTTTGCAGCCCAACAAAACCTGAACAATGATAATATTTAGGATGATACTGCTTTGGGTGATGATGTTGAGGCAGATAATGTTGACAATGTTGCCCTTGCCAATCAAAAGCTGCAATAGAGGGGTAGAGGTCTACAACAGCCAAGGCCTTTTGCTTTGGATGATGATGAGGATATTGACCTGGATGGAGTTGGCGCTACAGGGGCTATTGTTCTTCCCCCATTAGTACATGGTTCTAAGTTAAATATCACCAGCACTATGATTTAATTGATGAACTTGATGGGTCTATTTAGAGGAGTTGATGGAGATGATCCTAACAGGCACTTGATGAACTTCATTGGAATCTGCAAGTCCTTTGAGCTGCCAGGAGTTAGTCAAAATGCTATCCAGCTGAGGTTATTTCCATTGTATTTGTATGATGAGGTAGTGTTATGGTTGACCAAGTTGACACCTGATTCTATAACAAATTGGAGTGAGTTGGAGGGAGCTTTCCTAGAAAGGTTCTATCATTCTTCCATGATGCTAAAGTTAAGGCAATATATAAGATCAGTAACTTCAGGAAGCAAACACATGTAGCTTTGTATGACACCTAGTTGAGATTTAAGAAGAAGCCGACTCAGTGCCAAAACTATCAGTTGAGGGATGAATTCTTGATGCAGACACCTTATAAGTCTTTAAATTCGGCTAACCAGTGGACATTTGATAATGCTGCAGGCGGAGTATTCATGAGCCTTACATTTATTGAGGCCACGGCTATCTTGGACCAACTCACAATGAAAAATAGAGCTTGGCATACCAGGGACTCTGAAGTGGCTAATAGTACGTATGCCATTGGTATATCAGCTGAGAAGTGCAGGAAAGAAGAAGAGCATGATTAAGACATAGCCCACTTGAAGACACAAATGGACCTGCTGACAAAACATTTGTTGGCAGGTATAATTGAGAAGGTAAAAGTTGTGGGTTCCAAAAGTAGAATAGTTGAGTTCGAATCCCACGAAGAAGCTAACTATTTAAATAACCAGATTGGGGGTTTCAAGGCCAATGGCCAAGAAAATCAAGGTTGGAACTATTAGCCGGATAACTATTATGACAAATATGGCTACAATGATTGTGATCAAGGGAACTGGACCAACAAAAATGTTGGGGTTAGCTTGTATGTACCACCTGGAAATCGGGACAGAGCTGGCTATGATTCAGGGACTTCCAAAGTAGAATCCATGTTTACCAAGGTTCTGCTAAAGGTGGAATCTACTGACTTCGGAGTAAAAGAGATGAAGAGTGAGTTGTCTTCATTGAGTTAGCTGGTGGATTCACACTCTACTGCTATTAAACAGTTGGAGCACTAGATGGGGAAATTGTCCATACTTCTCAATCAGCGAAAGAATGGAACCTTTGCTTGTGATACCATACAAAATCCTAGGAATGATGGAAGTTGCATGGCTATTACTACGAGGAGTGAGAAAGTCTTACCCGAATCAAATACATTGGTTTAACCACAAGAAGAGAATGCACAAGATGAGAATGACAGGGTAGATGATAATGTGTGCACTAATGAGAATCTGTCCAAGTCTGGGAAGGCAGACAAGTATGATGCTCCAAAAGTACATGCTGAAAAATCTACTGTGGAAAAAGACTCTATGTCTGTGCTTGAAAAGAAAGGCAAAGAAGTTGAAGAACTTCTAACTCTGATACCTAGTTTCCCTATTCCGTTCCTGTACAAGGTGAAGAAGAAAGTGAAGGATGTTAAGTTCCTATCTGTGCTAAAGCAAATATCGGTGAATATCCCATTGGTGGATGCTCTTGAATATATGTCGGGCTATGCTAAGTTTATAAAGAACTTTATCACCAAGAAGAGGTTGGCGAGTTTGACCCTAAAGACAACCTGCATTGTTGCAGTGAGATTTCTTTGAGATTGTTAGTGCAAAAGAAGGAAGACTAGGTGCTTTTACTATTTCCTGCACAATTGGATCCCCCAAACCGACTACCATGAGGCTATTAATGGCCGATTATTCAGTCAAACTACCAATGGGAATATTACATGATGTGCTAGTGAAGGTCGGCAAGTTTATATTTCCGGCTGACTTTGTAATCTTGGATTGCAAAGGTGATTTTGAATCACCCATAATTTTGGTAAGGACATTTTTAGGTACTAGAAGAGTTTTGGTTGACATGGATAGAAATGAATTGACATTCAGACTGAACAATGAATTAGTCAAGTTCAATGTGCTAATCGATGAAGCAATTAAGAGACATGAGTGTGGTCTCGCTTATTCATGTTGTTGATGAAGATGCTATGTTAGTGCATATTGAGAAAAGGGTTGTTGTTGAGACCTTAACTGCTATGATGATGATTTTTGAATTAGAGGAAGAGGAACCCATAGAAGAATATGGTGAGAACAAATCAAGAAAAAGAAAACACCACAAGAAACCAAAGGAGAAAAGGAGTTAGAAAGAGTGAAGAAGGTGTCTCGAATAGCTCAGGAGTTTAGACAAGAGAAATTTAGAGCCTAACTGGTTGATGTCGCTTGTACCTATTCAAGAGACTGCTCCTATTTTGTAAACCCCAGTGATCTTCAACACCGTACCAGACTTTGAGGCCTAAGGGCTTCATATATATTTCCTTTCTCTCACAGTTTTAGCTTTCATATGTATGCATTAGGGACAATGCATGAATCTAAGTTGAGGGTGTTGGGACACCTATGAGTTTATCACCATCGTGGGTTTTTGTTGTCGTGTTTCTATTCCCTCTTATGTGCTTTCTAGTAGAATCAACATATTTAGATTATTTTATAATTTTTGTGTTATTGTTTTGTTGTGTAATATGTAAAGGAAACAAGATGAGTCTGTAGCAATCATGGTATTTTGTCATAAAAAGGATCCTCCTCTACAAGTTTGGTTTTGTACATATGTTTGGAATATTTAACTGTACTAGATCCCTAAATGTCATTGATTGCATGCGAATGTTGTAACTTTGCTTAAGCCAAACTATTGTTGTGATGGTTGGCAGTGATATGTTTCTTGGTGCCAAGTGTGTGTGAGCATATTTTGATCAATTCTTACTTTGTGCATGCATCCAGAACTTGCCCGATCTATTCTATGAAGTTCAAAGTCAGTTGTTTAGGAAAGAATCACAGGACCATTTTGAAGCATAGTCTACTAAGCCTAAAAAGACTTCCCAAACATGTAATTAACTCCTTTGATCCCTGATTGAGCCAAAGTAAATCATGTTTTCAAATAACCATTAACCTTCCCCATTTAACTTTGACTCTCTATCTTGGCCCTGGTCCCTCCTTGGATATCGTGCACCTCAACTCAGACAATCAACCTAAGTTGAGGGTGGCTACTATAGAGGACATAAAAAGTGTAGTGGGTATTATGAAGGTGGTTTTTTGATACCATAGAAAGCGCATGTATGTGCATATGAAAAAGAAAGGAAAAGAAAGAAAAAGAAAAAGAAATTGTGAAAAAGGGAGAAAAAGTGTAGTCAAGTTATAAGATGGCCGCATCTGTAGCCAAAAATAGCGGAGTCAAAGGTTAATAAAATTGGAACGAATAAGCTCGAGTAGAAGTAGTAGGCCGGTAGTTCTAAGAAGGGTTTAGTCGCTATTCCCCAAATGTATCCTATCCACACCCGAAGCCTCATTACAAGCCAAAACAAGTCTTGTGGTGATCCTCATCGACTGTCTGAAGAATTGAAATATAATAACAAGGGCAAGCCTATGGTATTGCATGTTCATTGTTTGAAATCCTTTGCGAGTGTGAGTATAGCTTCCTTAGTACTGAATCTTGTGTGGGACTTCTTTGTATGAGGGCATGGGAAAAAAATTATCGTCTATTAATTGTTAGGATAGCTGTTGTGTGTGTATGCAAGTTGCTCAATCACATCGTAATGACATTTTGGATCCTTACTAGTTAACATATCAAATACATGCTTTGTACTTGGTGAAGAATGATAAGGAAAGGGGGATGGATGATCAATGGATTAAATTATGAAATGTCAATGATAGTGATGGCTCAGCTTTGTTCTCTTTGGTTTTGATTTTTTGGGATTTCACAGCATTTTCGACACTTAAAAATAAGAGTTTTGGGAGTTCTTAAGTATGTTTTATTAGATATGATGCCCGTTTGCTACATGTGCAGGGAAAAGTATTGAAAAGATGAAAAGACAGAAAAAATTGTTGTACTTGGGCTAAAAGTAATGCCCCATGGGTGTGGGATCCACCATGGCCCGTGAAAAGGAATGTGAGAATGAAGCAGTAGGCTTACAAGGCAAAAATACATACCACGACCAAATAGGATGGGCGTCAGAAGCACCACGGGCCATCGCACTTACCCATGGGATTGAACCAGAGAAGCTAAGGCAAAGAACCAAAGTTCAGATGCCCAGCCACAATGCCTGTGAGGGCTGCGATGGGACATCACACACACGCATCAAAATGAGCCAGAACAACTGGAACTTCAGATGATTTGGGCAATGGAGGATCATGAAGCTCATTGAAGCCACGAAGGACCTTCAACCGTGCCCATGAAAACTTGGCAGAATGCAAATGCACCAAGTATAAAAGACCCAACGGGCAGACCACGACTCCCGTGGCACCCATGATGTCCCATGGGGCCTGTCTGTTGGAATTGCTGCATTCTATCTTTCCTAGTCTTGTTACGATTTGGTCTTTGTTGTCTATAAATACCTTCGCTAGGGTTTTATTTCGTTAGTTAGGCAATTTTGGGACATCAAAACATATTGTTGAGAATATTATTCCATACTTTTAAGAATTCAAGTACTTGTACTTCATTATTGAAGTGTCCTTGAAAAATCAATATTTTAGTTCTCTTTACTTATTATTGTAAGTTATAATCATGATCTCTTCATCTAAATCTGATTGTTCTCTTGCAACTATGAGAAGCTAAATCCACAATAGGGTTGTGGAAACCATGAAGGATTAACAAAGTAGGAAAAGTACTTAGTAATTATAGGAAAGTGTTTATGCATGTATTGTTCTTCCTCTTGTTATGATTGCTTTTTAACGGTTGCAAACATTAGAACTCTCCTTATTCCTACTTACTTGACCAAAGGGGTACCTAATGGGAAAGAGATTTACACAACGGAAATTAGAGGCTACCAACCCTCACCTTATTAGCTTGAACTTGCCCCGAGAAAGATAATCTGGGATCACTGGTAAGGGGTAGCACAGTAAATGCCCGTAGACTGACCAAGTTGCATGGTGAGATTCTTCTATTTTGGTAACCATCTGCTTAGGAGAACCTAACTTACCGATCTTGAATGCATAGCACTAGATGAGATAGTTGGTACAACGCCTTACTGAGTTATAAACTCATGGGGAACACTGTCCAAGTCGCTGCTCTCATCGATTACAACACTTGAAATTGATACTTTGTTACTTATTCAAATCTTAATTATAAATATTAATTGTTAATTTAAACCCCCCTCCCATTAGGGAAATAAACAGCTAATAGTGCAATTAAGCATAGTTTACCCTAGTCCTACCATATTCTATCACGCCCAGAGCTACCCCCTAGACGTAATACGGGATCCGGGACACGAGTGCCCTAGATTAACCCTTGGTCATAGCATACTCAGATATAATTAAGAAAATAAAGCGGAAGCATACACAGACAAGGTAGAAATCCAAATGACTGAAATAAGATAAAGTCTACGAAATACCAATTCAGGATACATCTAACTATGTCTGAAGCCTCTAAATCTGAAATAAAAGTTGATGGGACAAGACCCCAACTAACTCAAGAATCAAAAAAAGGAAACATAAAGAGGACTACTTATAACTCTGGTCCTCGAAGGATGAGGACTCACCAATAGATAGTCTGGATAGCTAGCACTGACAAGCCACGCGCCTGAGGAATAGAGCCTAAATCTGCATCATAATAGGAAGCAGTGCAAAGTATGCGTCAATACTATAGGACGTACTGTATATGTGAGATATGCATGAATATGATGAAATCATACTTAAAACATAAAAATGAACTTAGTTCATGCATAACGAGTCATCAACGTAAATATCATATTAAAAATTGTAAGCATTAAATAGAAGTCAAGACTTCAAAATAGATATCATAAGCTTAAAAATGTCAAAAAAATTCATACGTGAGTTTATCTTAACTGACATAAACCATGATGAGCTACATGGAGTCCAGTGTTATATACCCACACCAAAAAAGGTTGTCCTAACCGGCCAAGGTTAGAACGATATCTATCAGGATCCTATCATAAGCTACATAGGGCATTCTACAGTGGCAACGTAGTTCTGGACTTAGGGTATGCTAAACCCAGTCCAACTCGGTGCTAAATACTACTCCCAAAATATTCATATAGCTCAACATATACTTGTGACATATCTAATGTCAAAATTTTGTTTGAAGTGCCTAAGGACATATCTAATGTCATGCAAATTCAAACCATAAGTTCTTAAGGCTTAGCATAGCCATAATTCAAAACATACTTTTCTTTCTAAATCAAAAACTTAAAGAATTTGGCATGAAATTTCATAAAGACATAAGGCCATGTTATCTAAACATGCCAATTTTCAGTTGGAAACATGCTAATCAATTGAATCATGTTAGAAATCATCTTTAGTAAATGGACTTTTGAAATCAATAAGGGAATCCCAAATAAATCATAATTGAGTAATGAGAAATCATAATTTAATGCTTTAAATTGAACCCATGAGTTTTCCCCAAATTGGGTATGAATCCTAATTTCATAAATCCACAATTCAAAGTAAAAGCATGGTGTTTTGGGAACAAGGGTGAAAGGAACCCATGTTTAATACCCACATACCTTAATTGAAGATTTCTAAACCTTAGATGATGGGAATGGAGGCTTGAAGATAAATCCTTACATGGGATCTTGGATCTTGACAGAAGAAGACATTTTTCCTCTTTTTGATTGAATGGGTGCTTAAGGAAAGGAACTTAGGTTAAGTGAAGTTAAAACCCTTCTAGAATTTCCCAAAATGACCTCATTTAGGAGTTAAAAAGGGGGGGGGGTAATTAAAAAAATATCCTTAGGACTTAATTAGAAAAATTCTGTTAAAAATTTTGCTTCCAGTTCCACGGGCCCCTTTTCATTGACCATAGAAGTAACCACGGCTCATGGATTAGAGTCGTGGATCCTGAGCCAAAATTCCTGGCTGCGGATAACTTTCCACGGACTACCCAGATGACCCATAAAAACTTCTATGAGTCGTGGAACTACTTTGTGGTTTCATGGAAAATAACCACTCTTTGTCTAAGTTCCACGGGTTGGTTCCATGGCCTGTGGAAACTTCCACGAACCGTGAAACTGACTCGTGGTTCTCAGACCTGAGGGTTGTCTATAGGACTGGAATCACGAGTACATTCCATGACTCATGGAACTTTCCACGGCTCGTGGACTTGACTTGTGATCCCTGGGAGTTCAAAAATTCTGTAGTTTTCTGAGTTTGAAAGCTGGATCAAATTCTAGGGTGTTACAATATCTCCCCCTTTGGGGTCATTCATCCTTGAATGAAGACTAAGCAAGGAAAAATGGAGAGAAAAGAGCCCAACCAAGCATCAAAACATGAAAACTCAAAGATAAGCATGAAAACTGAGCTTTTCAACTTAAAATATGACTGAACTAACTTCGAAAAACATGAATGCATGCTAGGATCATGAGGACTACTAATGGAATAGGATCGGAGGAACATACTAAGGAGTAAACTAATACCTCAAAATAAAACTGGATCAGAAGGAATAAATGAGGGTACTTGGCTTTCATGGTTGCTTCTGTTTCCCAAGTAGCTCCCTCAACCAGCTGATTTCTCCAAAGAACTTTCACCAAAGTGACTTTTTTTTTTCTCAACCTCCGAACCTGAAGATCAAGAATTTCCACAGGAACTTCCTCATATGTAAGGTTACCCTCCACACTCACATCTTCCAAAGGAACGATCAAGGTCGGATCCCCAACACACTTCTTCAACATGGAGACATGGAAGACCGGATGAACCACTTCTAAATCTGTTGGCAATTCCAACTCATAAGCAACACTACAAACTCTTCTCAGAATCCGATAAGGACCTACATAGTTGGGACTAAGCTTCCCTTTCTTGCAAAACCTCATCACACCCTTCATGGGTGACACCTTCAGAAATACCCAATCATCCACCTCAAACTCCAACTCTCTTCTCCTCACATCTGCATATGATTTCTGTCTACTCTGAGCGGTCTTTAACCTCTTCCTAATGATCTGGACCTTCTCCATAGTCTCATGAACCAAATCTGGACCAAACCAAGCTACCTAACCTACCTCAAACCAATGAATAGGAGACCTATAACTCCGACCATAAAGTTCCTCATAAGGAGCCATCTAGATGCTAGAATGAAAGCTGTTGTTGTAGGAAAACTTAATAAGAGGTAAGTGATCATCCAATTACCTTTGAAATCAATCACGCAAGCTCTCAACATATCCTCCGAAGTGTAAATAGTACGCCCTGCCTGGCCGTCTATCTGAGGTTGAAAAGTTTTACTAAGCTTAACCTGAGTACCAAGACCTTTTTGAAAAGACTTCAAAAACTGGGATGTAAACTGAGTATCCCTATCTAAAATGATAGACAATGGAACACCATGCAATCTGACTATCTCTTGAATGTAGAGTTTGGCATAATCATCTGCGGAATCTATAGTCTTAACATCCAAGAAATGGGATGACATAGGCATTCGGTCGACAATCACCCAAATGGAATCATGTTGCCTTCGAGTACGAGGCAAACCTGTAATGAAGTCCATATTGATGGCTTCCCACTTCCAAGTCATACCACCCGGTCGTTGATGACTTACCTTTACTTGTTGACAGTTGGGACACTTAGCCACAAAACCGGCTATGTCCCTATTTATACCATTCCACCAATAGACCTCCCATAGATCACGGTACATCTTGGTGGCACCAGGATGAATAGAATATCTAGAATTATGAGCCTCCGTCAAAATCTACTGTCTCAACCCATCTACATTTGGCACACACAATCGACCCTGATAAGGAAGCACACCATCTCCCCCTTAGGAGAAAACCTCAATCCTGTGCTGATGGACTGCACCCTTTGGATGAAGAAATATAGGATCACTATCTTGCTTTTCCTTTACTTCAGCTACCAAAGATGATTTGGAACCATTCTGAACAATAACACAACATGTTGTCGAGTCCATAAGGCGAACTCCCAATCGAGCAAGCCTATGAACCTCCTTAACCAATTCCTTCTTTTCGTCTTCAACTTAAGACACACTACCCATGGATAATCTACTAAGTGCATCCACTACAACATTTGCCTTACCCGGATGGTAAAGCACACTCATATCATAATCCTTAAGAATCTCAAGCCATCTCCTTTGATGCAGATTCAATTCTTTTGGAGTGAACACATACTGAAGACTCTCGTGATCAGTGAATACATCCATATGGACATCATACAAGTAGTGCCTCCAAATCTTCAAAGAAAAACCCATGGCTGCTAACTCAAGATCATGAGTAGAGTGGTTATTCTCATGATTCTTAAGTTGTCTAGAAGCATAAGCAATCACTTTACAACGCTGCATCAACACACAACCCAAACCAATCCTAAAATCATCACAATACACAACAAAGTCATCTAGGCCCTCGGGTAAAGCCAACACTAGAGTTGTGGTCAACCTAGTCTTTAATTCCTGAAAGTTCTTCTCACATAGATCGGACCACTAAAATTTAGCATTTTTCTGAGTCAACCAAGTCAATGGGGCAGCAATGGAAGAAAACCCTTCCACAAACCTCCTATTGTAATCAGCCAAACCCAAAAAGCTCCTAATATTGGACGGGGAAGTGGGTCTAGTCTAGTTCTTTACTGCCTCAATCTTTTGAGAATCAACTCGAATACTATCTCTAGTCACAATATGACCCAGAAAAGCAACAGACTGCATCCAAAACTCACATTTTCTCAACTTAGCAAACAACTGCCGATCCTTGAGAGTTTGCAACATAATCCTCAAATGGTCTGCATGCTCCTCCTCACTCCGAGAGTAGATACGAATATCATCAATGAAAACAATCAAAAACATATCCAAATACTGTTTAAACACACTGTTCATCAAGTCCATAAAGGCTGCAGGAGCATTCATGAGACCAAAAGACATAACCACAAATTCATAATGACCATACCGAGTTTTGAAGGTTGTCTTTGGAATATCACACTCTCTAACACGAAGCTGATGATAACCGGATCTAAGGTCGATCTTGGAGAAGAAACTAGCACCCTGAAGATAATCGAATAAGTCATCAATGCTAGGAATAGGATACTTATTCTTAATTGTGACCTTGTTAAACTGACGATAGTCAATTCACATCCTAAAGGAACCATCCTTCATTCGCACAAAAACAATTGGTGCACCCCATAGAGAAATGCTAGGCCTGATGAAACCCTTATCAGGAAGATCCTTCCACTGATCCTTTAACTCTTTAAGTTCCGCTGGAGCCATCCTATAGGGACGAATATAAATGGGATTTATATCTGGAAGAAGATCTATCCCAAAGTTGATTTCCCGCTCGGGAGGGACTCCTGGCAAATCTTCGGGAAACACTTCTGGGAACTCGTTCACAACAGGGACAGACTAAAGGGATGGGGTTCCAGACTCCGTTTCCATAACCTGAACTATATGATAAATATAACCCTTAGAAATCATCTTCCTAGACTTAAGATAAGATATGAAATGAACTTTCGAGGATGGGGGACTACCTTTCAACTCTAAGACGGGTTCATTTGGAAACTTAAAACTGACAACCCGAGTATGACAACCAACAGAAGCATAGCAAGAATATAACCAATCCATACTAAGAATAACATCATAATTAGTCATCTCTAACTCTACTAAGTCCGCTGAAGTGACTCTATGAAGGACTAAGATAGGGCAATTTTGGTAGATTCTTTTGGCTAGGACTAACTCGCCAATAGGAGTAGACACACAAAAGAGTCCTAAAAGCTATTCAGGACAAACTTCGAATTTGCATGCTACATAAGGGGTCACAAAAGATAAGAAGGCACTGGGGTCCAACAATGCATATACATCAAGAGAGAAGACTTTAAATATACCAGTGACAACATTCGGTGAACTCTCCTGGTCCTGACAAGAGGACATGGTATAAAGATGATTCTGGCACTGACCACCAGAACTAGAAGTTGTGCCTTATTGGGCTAGTCGACCTCCTGGGGCTGCTAGAGTTTATTGAGCCCTACTACCTCCTTGACCCTTCTTAGCTAAAGGACAATCCATAATATTGTGTCCAACCTGACCACATCCGAAGCAATCACCTGAACTAGCTTAGCACTCACCAAGATGACTTTTGCCACACGTGTTGCAAGAAGGGTAAGGAGTCCCCTTTGCAACACTCCTCTGTGAATAAGAACCTCATCCTCTACCTGTCTGATCATGATGAGGCCTGGGGTATTGAGTAGGAGTACTCGCAGATGAATGTACGGGTCCTAGTGACTTCTTCTAACACAAGGAGCCCTGAACCCTTAGATCTAACTCTCTTATTCTCCCTAGCCATCTTCTTATGTCTCCCTCTATCTGATTAGCATGAGTCATAAGTCTGGAGATACTCATGTCACTTAACAACATAGAAGACCTACACTCCTTTTTCACCAAGTCTGAGACTCCATAGATATACTTGCTAATTTTATCTTGTGGGTCAACCACCATAGCAGGAGCATATCTGGAGAGCTGAATAAACCTCAAACTTTACTCCTGGACTGTCATGGATCCCTGTCTCAAGTTCACAAACTCCACGGCCTTAGCTTGCCTCAACTCTCAGGGAAAGAACCGATCGAGGAAAGCCCTCTCAAAATACTACCAAGTCATAGGGACCTCGTCCCTAGCCCTAGTTTCCTTTCATTGCATGAACCAGATATCAGCTACATCCTAGAGTTGATAGGATGCTAACTCAACACTATCACCCCCAACCACTTGCATAACATCAAATATTTTCTTCACCTCATCCAAAAAGTTAAGCATATCTTCCCCAACCTTTGAACCCCAGAATTCCGGCAGGTTCATATGAATAAAATCACAAACTCAGGCTGCTACCCTACCTTGAGGATGGATGAGGATAAGAGCTGGTTGGTTGGCCTGAACGACCAAGGTCTGGGCTAGCATATGGATGGCATTCCTGAACTCCTCATTCGTGACTTTTGTGGCCGTAACTGGAGAAGCAGCATTTTGAGCGGCTCAGTGAGGCATACCATATCGAGGGATAATCTGAAATGTACAAGGGAAAGATTAGAGGGATATTAGAGATAAACTCTATTGCACGATATGATCGTGAAAGAAGTGAAGTTTTTCTAACACATCTCATAACTTCTATCTCATGAGTGTGGCGCATTTCACACACATGAAAGAGATTCTACTCGATGCGACTTTTAGACATCCTAGGACTCTTGAACTTAAGGCTCTGATACCAAGTTTGTCTAGCCCCGAGGCTACCCCCTAGATGTAACATGAGATCCGGGACACGAATGCCTAGATTAACCCTTGGTCATAGCATACTCAGAGATACTTAAGAAATTAAAGCGGAAGCATACATAGACAAGGTAGAAATCCAAAAAACTGAAATAGAATAAAGTCTACGAAATACCAATTCAGGATATATTTAACTATGTCTGAAGCCTCTAAATCTGAAATAAGAGTTGATTGGACAAGATCCCAACTAACTCAAGAATTCAACATAGGAAACATAAAGAAGACTACTCATAACTCCTGTGCTCGAAGGATGGGGACTCACAAAAAGATAGTCTGGATAGCTATCACTGACTAGCCACGCGCCTGAGGAATAGAGCCAGAATCTGCATCATAATAGGATGCATCACAAAGTATACATCAGTACTATAGGATGTACTAAATATATGAGATATGCACGACTATTATGAAAGAATACTTAAAACGTAAATATAAACTTAGTTCATGCATAACGAGTCATCAACGGTAAATACCATAATAAAAATCATAAGCATGAGATAGAAGTCAAGACTTCAAAATAGATATCATAAGCTTAAACAAGTCAAAAACAATCATATGGGAGTTTCTCTTAACCAACATAATCCATGATGAGCTACATAGAGTCCAGTGTCATACACCCACAACAAAAAAGGTTGTCCTATCCGGCCAAGTTTAGAAGCATATCTAACAGAATCCTGTCATAAGCCACATAGGGCATCCTACGGTGGCAACATAGTTCTGGGACTTAGGGTATTCTAAACCTAGTTCAACTCGGTGCTAAATACTACTCCAAAAACATACATATAGCTCAACATATACTTGTGACATATCTAATGTCAAATTCATATTTGAATTGCCTAAGGACATATCTAATGTAATGTAAATTCAAACCATAATTTCTTAAGGCTTAGTATAGAGATAATTCAAAACATACTTTTCTTTCTAAATCCATAACTTGAAGAATTTGGCATGAAATTTCATAAATACATAAGATCATGTTATCTAAACATGCCAATTTTCACTTGGAAACATGATAATCAATTGAATCATGTTAGAAATCATCTTTAATGAAAGGGCTTTTGAAATCAATAAGGGAATCCCAAATAAATCATAATTGAGTAATCTGAAACCATAATTTAATAATTTAAAACTGAATCCATGAGGTTTTCCCAAATTGGGCATGAACCCTAATTTCATAAATCCATAATTCAAAGTAAAAGCTTGAGGTTTGGGCACAAGGGTGAAAGGAACCACTGTTGAATACTCACATACCTTAATTGAAGCTTTCTAAACCTTAGATGATGGGAATGGAGGCTTGAAGATAAATCCTTAGGTAGGTGGTTGGAGCTTGAGAAAAGAAGACATTTTTCCTCTTTCGGATTGAATGAGAGCATAAGGAAAGGAACTTAGGTTAAGTGAAGTTAAAACCCTTCTAGAATTTCCCAAGACGACCTCATTTAGGATTTAAAAAAGTGGGTAATTACAAAAATACCCATAGGACTTAATTATGAAAAAGTTGTTAAAAAATTAGTTTCAACTTCGATGGGCCCTTTCCATAGACCCTAGAAGTAACCATGGCTCATGGATTGGAGTCATGGTTCTTGAGACAAAATTCTAGGCTGTGGATAACTTTCCATGGACTAACAAGATGACCTGTAGAAACTTCTACGAGTTGTGGAACCACTTCGTGGTTTAAGGGAAAATGACCACTCTATGTCTGAGTTCCACAGGTTGGTTCCATGACCCGTGGAAATTTCCACAAACCGTGAAACCGACTCGTGGTTCTCAGACCTGAGGGTGGTCTGTAGGACTAGAATTAAGAGTCCTTTCCATGACTCGTGGAACTTTCCACGGCTCATGGACTTGACTTGTTATCCCTCGAAGTTCTAAAATTCTATAGTTTTCTGAGTTTGAAAGTTGGATCAAATTTTGGGGTGTTATATATTCCCTGTGGGATTGACTCAACCTTCGTTGGGTTGTATATTTGAACATCAACCACTTTGTACTTCTTTTGGAGGTGTAATTTGGGCGTATCAAACTTTGGAGCCGTTGCCGAGAAATTCGGTTTAGGATTAAGAGCAATTTTATTTATTTCACTATTAGTTCTCATTTCCTGAATTACTTTTTTGTTGTTTTTTTGTTCCACAGGTTGCACACTTGTGCATGCAAAGGACACAGAGTCAAGAAAATCCCCTGATTCAATTCGGTCCCAAACTCCTACGAACTTTGAGAAACATGGTAAAGGATTGGATTGTTGAGACACCAGAACATGCCACAACTCGGATGTTAGCCAAAGAACAGCAAAGGAAGCAGGCAAAAGAAGCTGTCCAAATTGCATAAGATACTGAGGATGCTCAGGCCGCTGATGCACTTGCCCAACCAAATGCTGAAATTGAGTAAGCAAGGAAAGAAGCTACTCGTCAAGCTACACTAAATGCTCAAGCTGCGAGATATGAGGCAACCAGATGCAACATAAACCAGAATCTGGTCGAATTCAGAGGAAATAGAGGTCGCCATTTATAGCAGTCCCAACAGGTCCTATAGTGCTTCCACCACTGCCCGATGGTATATAGTTTGACATCACAACCAATATGATCTAGTCGTTGAACTCGAAGAGATTATTTGTTGGAAAGTCTACAGATGATGCAAATTTGCACTTGGTGAACTTTGTGGGGATCTGCAAGACTTACAATCTGCCAAGAGTAGACCAAGATCCTATCAGATTGCGACTATTTCTATTTTCTTTTACTGGAGAAGCAATATGTTGGCTCACTAAACTTCCTAATAATTCGATATTCACATGGAGGGAACTAAAAAGTCAGTTTCTAGAGAGGTTCTTCCCTCCATAAAAGATGTTGCAGCTCAAGCAAGAAATTTATAACTTCAAGTTGTTGAACACCGAGGCACTATATGAGACATGGCTTAGGATCAATAAGAAGCTAAAACATGTACCGAATAACAGGATCCATTTGGATCATTTGATGGAGATTTTCTACAGAGCACTCAATGCAAACACCAAGGTTGTAGCTGATACAGTCACTGGGGAGTGTTCATGGAAAATATTTACACAAAAGCTTATGAGATGCTTGATAGAGTTACAAAGATGAATAGGGACTGAAATATGAGAGAGTCAGAAAGTTCAGCAGGAACTTATGATGTTAGGAAATCCATAGAACAACAGGAATTACAAGAGGTCAGACACGATGTTACAGGATTAAATACAAGTGTGGGTCTAATTGCAAAACAAATCCTTAATAATGGAGCAGAGAAGGTGAATGTTGTAGGTTCACAAAGAAAAGAACCAAGACAGGATGGGTCCAAATTTGATGAAGACACCAACTATTTGAATGATTAGGTGGGCAGGTTTTTAGGCTAATGGTCAAGGGTCCAATCAGGATACTTGGCGCGGTTAATAAACTCATGGTCAAAATAGAGAAAGATACAAAGATAGAGATAAAAACTATACATGGTCTGAGTACAGAGACAAGAGTGATAACACTCAATCATACTCTCTTATTAGGAGGCATCAAGAATTATTAGAGCAAAACACATTTATAATTCCCAATGGATGTCAGAGTTGAACCCACATAGAATTTAGAGCTTAGCCTAGGTGATTATGAGACAGATTTCACAACGAGAGTGAGTAATATAAAAAGGGGGGAATTGGGAATCTGTCACAATTTTGCAATTCAACAACAAAATAATAAAGTAAAAATGGGGTGTAGAAAATATAGAGGACGACTAGGGATGTGCATCAAATGGGACTCAAACATTGGATAGGGTGAGTGCTTATTCATGAGAATTCATGCTAAGTGACATAGGTAACCTTGGTTTGAGGTATGGTTATTTATCTCTCGATCAACAACCATATATTCAACAGCCTTTAGTCAAGCACAATTGATTAATTAATAAACAACCAAGCTATTGTTTAGGGAGGTCATACTATTTCTAGCTTTAGACCCTTAAGTGGGTGATTCTATCGATTTGAGCTATTTCTAGCCTCAATCTAAATGGCAGCCCAAATTCCTACTAGAAATCTCACATTCGGAGTCATGAACTCCTCTTTCAAACAACAATATAACCAAGTAAGGAAAGTCAATGTTTGCAACCACCAACTTTAGAGTTAAAATATGGTGAAATCACTATACCCAAGTCAAATAAGCATTTACAAGAATTAACAACACCCACACTCATTTATCAAGTACCCATTATCAACACCTCCCTAGATAAGAGGTTTAGCTACATATGCTTAAGGAAAGAGATATACCAAATGGGAACTTCCAGAATGATGGAGAAGCTACATAAATCTTTCTTTTCTTAAGCTTTGCTTCTTGGGCCCTCTTCAACAATGGATATATCAAGGTAGCTGATTTCTTCTCAACATCAGTTGGGTGTTTTAACACCCCAGCATCATAGAACAATTGAATCACCAATGACGGGAAGAAAAGGCTTTTTGACCTTCCCATAGCTACCTTTTTCATCTGAGCCACAATATGGAGCCCAACATTCACATCTATGCCATCAATGAGGGATGCAATCATCAATGCTCTGTCACGGGTCACATCAGTGTCATGAGAGGATGGTATGATCCTCGCACAGATAATCAAAAGCCAAGACTTGGCTTATGAAGCGAACTCATGTGAGTCAACCCCCTTTTGCAAAGTTAACCAATTCAGAGTCACTCCATCATGCAACTTTTCAACTAACCATTAGTGTCCTTTCGCTTTAGATATTGCCATATAGACCTCATTATTTGCATTTGTAAGGTTGTATAATGCATTGATGATATCAGGGTTGAAACTCACTTGGACGCCCCGAACGGTAGTAACCAATGCTCCCTTGAAATCAGTGGTCAATGCATTAACATAGAACTCTGTGACCATTGTGTGACTTGCCTTGATAGGTGGAGGAGTAAAGCAAATCCACGTATGCTCCACCAACCTCCTATAGAATGCCAGCATTTGACCTTCAACTTTCTCTAAGTTGATTCCTTTTTCCCAAACAAAGGGCTTGGATAAGAGCTCGTTATACCGACACTCATATGATGCCGCTACGAATCTATCCTGATCATAGTTCTTCTCTATTTCCACCTCTGGAACATTTTCAACTTCATTGTCACTACCATTGGAGGCCATTTTTGGGATCAAAGTACCTACAAAACAAACAACCATGTTAAAACTTCTTGGGGACACTTAAAATAATGTATTATGAAGCACTTAGGCCAAAGAAATAACTAAAAAAAATCTGAGGTGGACTGCGTAAAGCTACTATTTTGGCACTGGCAAGTATTCCTTCTTCGTGTACGTGACCAGGTGGCTGCGTTTGCGAAGGCACTTTTATTTTTCAATACTTTTTCTCCTTCGCATACACGGCCAGGCGATCGCGTCCGCAAAGGTCATCGTGTTTGCCCAGATCAGAAGCCCTTGAGGAATTTTCTCAAACACATGGGAGGCAAGCTGTTCTTGCTTGATTTCCAAAGGTGTTTGAACCGATTTAAGAACCAAATTATTAGTCCCACACTTTAGGACATACCATCAACTAACTTCACCAAACAATTAACAATTAGGTACAAATAGAAATTGATTTAAAGCAAGAGGAATTTCAACACAAAAAATGCGATTGTCTCATTCTTACAATATCAAGATAAGGAAGAAGGGGAACTATTTCAAGATACAAGGAGGGCAGAGTTCATACCTGATGGATTGTAATTTTTGAAGCAATGTGGGATCTTGATGGAATTTATTTGTATGCTTAAGGAAGAGGAGCACCTTTGTTACCAGAAGAAAAATGTTTTAGGCCCTTCTGAATTATTAAACATTTTAAGTACCTGGAAACTGTTGTTGCTTCTATATTCATGGGCGGTCTAGTGCGTACGTGATAACATGATTTTCCGTTAGCCTTTGTGTATGCAGCTGGTCCACTACATTCGCGAAAAAGGCTTGCTAAACCAGATTTTCACATTATCTCCAGCTTACTATTTATGACGTGCAAAGTCAAGTGCGACGGGAACTTTGGAATGTGAAAAATGCACCTCTTTTGCACATGCCAATGTTTTTGCCCAGTTCACTGGTTATTTGTGCGATGGGCACTCTTCCAGGTGTGAAAATCACGCCTTTCAGAGGTATTTTTTATTCTTATCAACACTTGGGTCCTCTACTCATTCATTTGGTCACATAAAAACAAATCCAAAAGAAACAAAAAGTGAAGTAAAGCATAAAAATGATGAGTTGCCTCCCATCAAGTGCATAATTTAATGCCGTGGTGCGACGCAAGATACGTCACCATTTGGATCTCCATTTGGAAGATTTGAACATTCTACCCAATTTTGAATCAATCATCCGGTGACAATCTCGGGGTGAAGGTCTGAACATGAGAATGCCATTTTTATGATTTTTCATTTTGCATTTTCTTGCCTTCAAGTGAGAAAGGTCGCTTTGCCTTCTATCCACAACAACTTAAAAACCAGAAAAACATTGATCCATCCTCCTTCCAATGTCTTCCAAAAGCTTGATTACTTCGACTTTCCTCTATTCAACCAAACTCAAGGTCGAAAAGTGGTTGGAGCAGGATTTGGGTGTCTCCTCCTTCAAACTTACCTCATTCATTACATCCTCACTTTCGAATGAACTAGAGTCTTTCAAGATGAATCGTTCGACTTTGCCTTGCAACTCTAGTATCATTCACTTGATCTCGGCATCATGATTTTTATATAAGGTAGTTGGTTGCTACAACATCATTGATTCACGAGCATCCCTTGTGTTCCCTTCTTCAATAGGGAACAAGTCAAAACTACTACCCACAATCATGCATGTTTCAACACGAGCATTCACATCGGTGTTGTAATTCCGGATAAAAATTTCAAGTTACCCTTCTTTTTGCCTTCTCTTGGCATGCCTTTTCAATAATATTCTGCACATTGGTAGCATTCTTTCATGTTTTCCCCATAGGCCTCTAGTTGGTGAGCTCAGTTTAACACTCATTCTAGGCTCACAACCTCACCTAATACAAATTTCTCTTCTTGTTGGGGTTCAAACACTAATGGTATGAATTCACTTTCAAGCGATTCCATATTTTGCAAATATTCATCATCGTCCCCAAAGTGAATTTGATTGAGCTCAATGTTCAAGACATGTTCATTTGCTCGGCTTGGAGGATTTTATTCATCAATTTGACTAAGAAGAGTAAACAAATCCGCCATGGGTTGCACGACATGATTTATCTCCTCTTCTTCTTTAGCTCTCGCGTCCACAAAGCCTTGCTTGATAGATTGCACACCTTCCTATTAGGTTTCTAGCAAGGCCAAGAGGGTTTGGAGATTAGCACACATGACTTCCTCACTTGTGAACTCATGCTTCCTATTAAGATCACAAGCACCACTAGCAAGATTGTTAGCACAAGAAGGGGTAAGAGGAAAGTCATCATTATGGCATTTTATCCAATTTATGTCACGACCAACACCCAAATAGAAATTGCACCCATCTAGGAGCGAGAAGGTGAATACGTCCTTCTCCTACGGCTAATTTTACACCTTTCCCCAAGGTGGGGTCCTCTACAATAAACACAATAGTCGAGAATATGAACTGAGATGTAACCACTAACATTTCTAGCATTCTGAGATGCCATGGTATCAATCAAAAAAATAAAACTAAACAAAATAAAAACAACTATTCACAAATTTGAACTAGAGTGAGTAAACTCAAATTCTAAACTAACTCTACACGCCAAATTGTTCCCCGGCAACAGTTCCATTTTTGATAATGCTTAAATGTAATCTCCTAGAAGGAGGTATCAATAATCGCAAGAGCAAAACACATTTATATTCTCAACGAGAGTCAGGGTCGATCCCACAGAGAACAATGTAATTGCAATTGAGCTAATAAAGAATAAAAGCAACTTAGTGAAGTTTAATTAGGTAAAGGAAAAAGATATCAAAAAAGAGGGTTTATGGACTAAAACAAAAGATAAGGAAGATTAATTACAAGATATATTTGGTCAATGGCTTTCACCTTGCTTTCACCAAGCAAGGACAACAAGGGAGAATTGGGAATGGGAATTCAATTCACAAGACTTGCACCCAATTAACACGTAGGTAGTCTTGGTTAAAGGTATGCCTAACCATCTCTCGACAAATCAAGCATATATCTCATGTGTCCTCTAGAATCACCATGAGTGAGAAATAACCAAACAATTCAACTTGGATGAGTTGGCCATCTCTAGCTCCAACTCTTAGATGGGGTTTCCATCAAATTGATCTATTTCTAGCCTCAATCTAGAGTGGAATCCTAAATCCCCAATATTTAACCTTCCCAAATTAAGGAACTCCTCTTCTCAAGCAAGAACCTAATTAGAATGCTAAGTCAATGTTTGCAACCATTAACTATAATTTCAAGCATGGAGGATTCAATAGACCCACATAATTAAGCAAGAGCAAATACAAAACATGAATTCAATAGCAAAACAATTATTATCTCTAATAGAAAACCAAAATCTCAATTCAACAATTACACATACAAATTAGCAATTAAGAACAAGAGTTGAAGAATGGAAACTAAAGATTTTACAATAAAGAGCATCCAAATCTTCACTCCTATGGTGTTGGTTGATGAACTTTCTCTCCAAGCTTGTCAAGAGTTATGAAATTTTTTGCCAAAGATCTTTTCCAAAACGGCTGATAAGTCTTTTTGTATGGATTGGGGTTTCCACAACGGTGAAATGTCATTTCTTCCCAATTTCACACTCAGGCGCAGTGAAGCTCCATCGCACTCAACCAGCACTATCTCACTCAAGCGATATTCACTGGTCAGCGCAATCGTGCATCTTAGGGGCGATCGTGCGCCTGTCTTTGACTGACATTGAACACTTCTCTCTCCAGCACTATGGCGCCATCCCATCATGATTGCGCACAAGCTTGTCCACTTCCTTTAGCGCTAATAGCGCCAGTCTAGTGCGATCACACTGTGTTGCTTAGATTTCCATAATTTCTCCATTTTGACTTGTTTTCATCCGATTCCACACCAATCACTTCTAAATCACATACACATGTAAAGTAGAAGTAAATCATGTCAAATGCACTATTTTATCTCAATTATCCTAGCAAAAGCATAAGATTAAGAGCTAGATAAGTAGGTAGGATACCAACATATCAACCTCCAAACTTGAACTATTGCTTGTCCTCAAGCAACTAAAAATCCTAACTCAAGAGGCACACAACACAAGTGCAATGACAATACCATAAGCCAAGGAAAACCCATTTCAAGGACCAAGCATGACTTCAGTTGGTACTAATGATTAGTCAATCACAAGATAACTTAATCTAAACATGCCTCTCTATTCAAAACACAATTCACGCATGCAATGGATTTATAAGAACAACCAAGTAACAACAACCTATCCTCAAGATGTGACTCAAACCACTAGCGTACCAAACATGCTTATTTGACTCATTTTCGGAGATTATCAATTTCACCAACTATTATAATTCGTATGCCCTCAGAAGAATGGAAGTCTTGAAAACACACATTATGTACAAAGATAATCACATAAGACAAATACAAAAATACTCACACTCACAAGAAATTTCAAGTACCAATAAGTATCAACAATAGGATTGCCCTTATTTTTATTCTTCACGAGCTCAAGAATAATCGGTCAGAGATCTCAAAGCTCTTTTCTAAGCTTGTAATGTAGGCTCAGGGACGGGAAGGATGCACATTTGGATTCAAGTTACTATATCCTCCTTGAACTCTACACAACTTTTCCAATTTGAAACCAAGTCCATTTCTTTCATTTTCATTAAACACGAGGCACCATTTCACTTTATTTTATTTGAAGCCCCAATTTTTATCATTTTTTTCACCTTGGAGCATTTTCTTTCTTTTATTTCCTCTTTGCTTTTCTTTTCAAAACTCTTCCTATTTTCTTGGAAATTTTTTTATGCAACAAACAAAGATAAGCTCAATTTGCATTCCTCCAAGGCACCTTTTATCAACCCCCAAACTTAGGCTTTTAGCCTCGATTTCACACTTGTGGAGTTCAAGGAGGGATGGGTTCAAGAGAGGGATTCGTTTTCAAAATGGTTCAAGGCTTGTACTGAGGTTGCCAAAGAAGAGGCATTAGGCTCAAGAGGTATGACTAATGATTCAATTTAAGTGCAATGGTTACTTTTAAGGCTAAGTAGGCTTCAATAATCACAAAGAAGGCCTATGATCATTTCTCCAACCAAGAGTAATCAAGACTAGCATTAAAGACTAACCGGGCAAGTTCTAGTTGACACAAGCAAGTACACAAATTATTCACTAAATCTCATCACACATGTCATGCGAATTATTCATGATGGGTCCATTTCACTTCCTAAACAAGAACAAATGGAGTCACATTCTTAACTTTCACATTATCATCATCAGTAAGGCATTAAGAGTCACAAAAAGATTAGAGGAGTTGTCACAACCATCATTCATTTCCATGCACTTTTCACAAAATTTTAGAAGGGTGCGCCTATTTCACTTAGCATGCAAGACTAACTTCATTAGTACCAAACAAGTCAATCGCAACCAAAACCTCAAAAGATGACGATTTACCCTTAAGAATGACGTCACTAAGTCTATCATTTGGTCAATTCACCTATCTAAATTGGTATGGCTACTCAAGGTTTATTAACACAACCATCACACTACACTACAACATGTGATTCACACATGTCAAAGTATGGTTTGCACGTGCAATGTACAGGCCAGATAGTGGGCAGATGCGCAGCTCGTGCGATTCACTCGTCGATATGTGCGACACAATGTTCCTAGCTCAGATAAGTTCTATCTAGTCTAATGGGTACTCAGACTTCCCCTGGCCCAAAACATCAAATACATAGACTACAAAATAAACTAAAGAAGCTAAAAGTAAAGAAAACTAAAGAGCTAAACAATCAGCTTCCTCCACAATAACTCCAAAACTCGACAATGGCATAAATCCACAAAACACACCCGACAAGGGCACAATAATAATCGAACAAACAAAACAATCCTGGTAAGGGCACAATAAAATCTAAAACAACAAAACAAGCCCGACGAGGGCACAATAATATCCAATAGTAAAAGCAAGCTAAGCTAGATAGAGTGTGGTCCAACAAAACACCCCAAACTAAGATAGGGCAGTTCCCTCACTGCATCAAAACAAGACATAAGTTTGAGGGGGCTCCCTGAGGTGTCTCAATCTGAACTGGAGGAAGAGGGAAACTGAAGTCTCTCCTCATCCTCATCTTCATCATCCTACAGTGTACCCGATGCATAAAAAAGACTTCAATCTATCCATCATCTTGTTCAAGAACTTTCTCTTCTTTTTCTCATGCTCGCTAAACTTCCTTTGGCAGGTTTTAACTTTCCTTGCCTGCGGCTCATGTGCTACAATCGAGTATTCATAGTATTCAGTCACACAGTGATTAACTTCTGCTCAGTTTCCACTTTGGCAAGGGATGGAGGAGACTCAGAACCTGCTGGTGTGTCAGCTGCAGCGGAGACAATAGAGAATCTAGCCAACAACTATTAGAGAGATGGCGCATAAGATAGGGCCCAGACTGTAGTGATCCCATAGGGTGAGATAATCCATATTTGGTGGTGGAAATACTAATGGGCTCAGTCGAAGACCCTGGGAACTGTCCGAAAGATGGAGCAGTTACATCAATCTTTCTCTTCTTAAACTTTGCTTCCGGGGCCCTTCTCAATAATGGATGGATGAAAGTTGCTGTCTTTTTCTCAATGTCAGTCGGGTGTTTCAACACCCCAGTATCATAGCACAACAAGGTCACCAATGAGGGGAAGAAAAGGCTTTTCGACATTCCTATAGTTACCTCTTCCACCTGAGCCATAATATGGAGCCCAATATTCACATCTATAACATCAATGAGGGTTGCAATCATCAAATCTCGGCCAAGGGTCACATAAGTGTCATGAGAGGATGGTATGATCCTCGCACGGATAATCAAAATCCAAGAATTGGCTTATTCAGTGAACTCATATGAGTCAACCCCCTTTTCAAAGTTAACCAATTCAGAGTCACTCCATCGTGCAACTTGTCAACCAACCATTGGTGTCCCTCTACTTTTGATTTTTCCACATAGACCTCATTATCTACATCCAGAAAGTTGTACAATGCATTAATGATATCGGGGTTAAAACTCACTTGGACACCCCAAGTAGTAGTAACCATTGCGCCCTTAAAATTAGTGGTTGAGGGATTTGCATAGAAGTCTGTGACCACTATGTGATTTGGCTTGATAGGTGGAGGATCAAAGCAAATCCACCAATATTTTTCCTTCAACTTTGTACAAGTTGATTCCTTTTTCCCTAACAAAGGGCTTTCATAAGAGCTCGTCATACCGATGCTTACATGATGCCGCTAGGAATATATCCTAATCATAGTTCTCCTCAATTTCCACCTCCAGAACATTTTTCAACTTCATTGTCACTACCGTTGGAGGCTATTTTTAGGAGCAAAGTACCTACAAAATAAACCAACATGTGAAAAGTTCTTGGGCACACTTAAAACACTGTATTATGAAGCACTTAGGCCAAAGAAATGGTTGAAAAAGAATCTGAGGGAGATTGTGCGGTGCTACTATTTTTGTCACTGCCAGGCATCCTTTTTCGTGTATGTGGATATGTGGCTGCGTTCACGAAGGCAAATTTATTTTTCAAGATTTTTTATCCTTCACGTATGCAGCGAGACAATCGCGAACGTGAAGGTCATCATATTCACCCAGATCAGTTCCTCTTTGAGCCATTTTCTCAAACACCTGACATGAAAAATTTGCTCAAGCTTTTTACACTCATAAGGATCATGCTAAGCACAACATATTTGCACAATTTGCACACACTTTCACCCAACCTCATTTAACAATTACCCAACAGTGAACAAACAATTTATAATTCTGACTTCACAAATTTTCACCATTGTGATAGCACACAAAGAGTGGAAAGGAGTAGAACTAACAACAATATTAAAGCAGGTGAGTCTCATACCTGATGGATTGCACTTAGTAAGGCAATGATGGAAGAATTGATGATGTTATTGTGTGCCAAAGAAGGAAAATGAGAGCAACCTTCGTTAAGAGAAATATTTGGGTCCTCTTCTGATTTTTGAGCATTTAAAATACCTGGAAACTGTTGATACATATACGTACGAGGGCGGTCCAGCACGTACGCGAAGGTGTAATGTCAGATTAGTAAGAATTTGCATGAATATGAAATTGCCCTATCCCATGTTCAATACCATTTGACGCACATCCCTAGTAATCCTCTCTATTGTCTACACCTCATTTTACTTTATTGTTTTGTTTGTTGAATTGCGAAATTGTGACAGATTCCCAATTACCCCCTTTTTTATATTACTAACTCTCGTTGTGAATTCTATTTTACAATCACCTATGCAAATCTCTAAATTCACTGTGGGATCAATCCAGATATCTCTTGGGAACTATAAATGTGTTTTTCTATGACGATCGCTGATACCTCCTTCTAGGAGAGTATGTTTACGCGTTATCAGGTATTCGAGTCTAAAATCATAATAAAACCACTCTGATGCTCTACTT
Source organism: Jaltomata sinuosa (assembly GCA_003996215.1). Lineage (NCBI taxonomy): Eukaryota > Viridiplantae > Streptophyta > Magnoliopsida > Solanales > Solanaceae > Jaltomata > Jaltomata sinuosa. The sequence goes on along the minus strand of QJPP01000883.1, from coordinate 170,884 downwards.
TACAGAGTCTAGTATAGTTTCAAATGAACAGTAAAGCATGTCTAGCACCGAGTTTAGTAATAGTCTAAAAACCAGTGATAAAACCATTCTCTTAACTCTTTTACCCCAAGAAGATCCATGAAAACAATTCCAAACCCTTTATAACAATTTTTACCAAAAAACTGGCCCTCGGGGCCATGCAAGGTTAAGAAAACCATCAAAAGTAGTCTCGAAGCCAAAACATGTAGAAATCTCTTTATATGCATGATAATGATATGCCCAATCACAAATAGCAACCCAAAGGCTCACAATCAACCTATCGATCCTACACAAGCTCGAATAAATCTACAACAGATATAACCAGCTCTATAATAATAGTATTGGTGTCCAGAACTCGCGGACATTACCAAATAACCCACCTCTATGGTCTAGAGTAAAATACAAGGCCACACAGAACCACAAGGATGATACCATCAACTATAACAAATACTACAATCATCGGAGTGGAAATAAGGCAGATATGAAGAAGAAGACAAGGTCTGGGGGTGCCATGCTAATAAACCCAACCCAAGAATGCTAATTAGTATAATTATACCATATATATGCAAATTCTAGAAGAATTAAATTATAACCTACCTGTCGTCCGATGATAAGCTGCTAGAACAATGATGTTGTCACGCCCCGAGGCTACCCCCTAGGCGTAACATGGGATTCGGGACACAAGTGCCCTAGATTAACCCTTGGTCATAGCATACTCAAGCATAACAAAAGGTAAGTTGAAGAATAATAAATGATAAAGGGAATCCATAACAGAATATTATAAAGTCTACAAGAACCCAAATTCGAAAAATACAACCAACTATGTCTGAAATGTTGAAGCCTCTAAATCTTAAAATACGAGTTGATGGGACAAAACCCCAACTAACTCAAAAATCCAACTTAAAGGACATAAGGAAGATAGCTCATAAATCTGGCCCTCGCAGGATGAGGACTCACCAATCGGGTAAGCTGAAAAGCTGGCACTGACTAGCCACGTGCCTGAGGGATAGAGCCTGAATCTGCATCATCAAGAGGATGCAGTGCAAGATATGAGTCAGTACTCTGAAATGTACCAAGTATATAAGGTATTCATGAACATGACGAAAACATGATAAGTATGCTTTAACAATCGAAATCATGCTCTAAAGGTAAAACTGGATGCAAATTGTCACGCCCCAAAGTCACCCTCTGGACGTAACACGGGACTTAGGACAACAAGTGCCCCAAGTTAACCCCTTGTTCATAATTGCTCATGATATTTTCATACCCCGGATCATCATACTACTCATGAATTAGGGTTTTGGAAATCGATTCATGAGCATTGATGGAACATCGGGTATCTTATCTTGCATCATACTTCATAACATGTGAAGACTTGCATACTTCATGACTTGTAAAATTTGCATGGCTCTAGTTCAATTTTCATAAAACATATACTTTCATTAAATCGTAGGAACTAGGCATGCACATGCTTGAAAATCCATAAGGAACATGCTTATCAAAACCCAATTTACTCAAATCAACTTTATGTATGTAGAGATTTCCATGGTTAAACTTAAATTCATGAAATAAGAGTTAACATGCAAAAATCCATGTGAAATCATGCGATTTTAATAGTAATTTCATAATTAAATCATGAAAAGGTCATATTTGGCAAATCCCATAACAATTGAATAAGAACCCTAATTTGAAGGTCATGAAACCAAAATTTGAATTAGGGGTTTTGGGCACAAGGATGAAAGAAACCATTATTGATTACCCACATACCTTGATTGAAGATGATCCACTTGAATTGGAAAGACTTAGTAGGCTTGAACTTGGAGCTTGAGACCTTGAGCTTGGGGGATTCTTTTCCTTTTTGGGAGAAAAGTGAAGTAATGAAAAGGAATTTAGGCTAATAAGGGTGAAAACCCTACTTGAAATAGCCAAAATGACCTCATTTAGGAGTTCAAAGGGTGGAAAATGACCAAAATACCCCTGAGATTTAACTTAGAAAAAATTGGAAAAAGAGTCGGCTTCATGTTCTATTGATTGGTTCCACAGATCATCGTTTGAATGACGACTCATGGTTCCAATTCATGGAACCTGGTCATCTAGACAGCCTGCAGAAGACAGTCTATGACTCAACATGATAGATCTGTCGTTTGAATGACGGGTCATCAAATCGAGTCGTGGAACCTGGGAGAAACTATCCCTCTGATCTATTTCCATGAGTCAATAGGACGGACCCATCGTTTGAACGATGAGTCATTATCTGGACTCGTGGTTCCTGGAGACACTGTTAGCCTACAAGTCTGATTCCACGAGTTGGAATCACGACCCATAGAATGAACTACGGTCCGTGAAAACCACTCGTGGTTCTCAGACCTGAGGGCAAACCAGCAGAAGGCAACCACAAATCCATTCCACGACCCATGGTTTTGACCCGTAACCCCTGGAACATGAATTGTTTGAAACTTTTTAACTTAGATAGCTGGATATGTTTCTGGGGTGTTACATAAATGACTCTATGAAATACCACAAGCTGAAAGCATGATCATAAACAAAGAGTCTGAAATCTGAATAAGAGTCAAATACATTTTTTAAGCATAAACTATTTCTGAGGGAGGTTCTCTAACCGACATAGACCATGTAAGCTACATAGAATCCTATGTATACGCCCCATCAAAAGGACCCAATATACCTTGCCAGGGTATAAAGGCATAATTATGGTATGATCACTAAATATGATACCCAACAGAGAGGACTTATAAACCATGGGCGCACGTAGTTCTGGGACTAAGGGAACTCTTACCCTGTCCAACTCGGTGATAAATACTACTCCCAAAACATTCATATAGCTAATCTAATACTGGGGCATATGAGATGCCAAAAATGATCATAATTGATGACATATATGATGTCAAAACTGTTTGAAAAGCAATAAGACATATATGATGCCATGTAATTTAAATTCATACATTTAAAGACTTAGCATAGCTATAATTCAAATCATGCTTTACCTTTCTAATTTCATATTTGAAGAATTAGGCATGCAATTTCATAAACACAACAAGGGTCATGATCTAATTATGTCATATTTCTCTTGAAAACATGCAATTCAATGGGATCATACTAGAAAGCTGCTTTAGTGCTTGGGCTTTTAAAACCAATGAAGGAATCATGATAAAATCACAATGACGCATTAAGAAGCCATGAATTTAAGCATAGAAACTAATTTCATAAGTTTTCCCCAATTTAGATCAAAACCCTAATTTCACAAGTTCATAATTCAATTTGAGGATTGGGGGTTTTGGGCACAAGCGTGAAAGGAACCCACTGTTTATTACCCACATACCTTGATTGAAGCTAACCCACTTGAAATTGAAAAGAGTAGGAGACTTGGACTTGGAGTTTGAGACCTTGAGCTTGAGAGAGTTCTTTCCCTTTTGGGAGGTGAATGAGGTAATGAGAAGGGACTTATGCTAATAAGGGTGAAAACCCTTATTGAAATGCCCAAAATGACCACACTAAGGAGTTAATAGGGTGGATAATGACCAAAATACCCCTGGGACTTAAATTAGAAACTGAAGGACAAGGTGCCGCCTCACGGGCTACCCGAAGGGCTTCGTGCCCATGATGGCCCATTGTCCAAGACGTCGAGTAGGGGGTACTTTGGTTGGGGTCTGCTGGACCATTTCAACGACAAGCTCCCATGGCCTGTCGCGCCTGCGACGCCCCTGGGGTTTCCCATCGAGGGAAAGGTTGATAGGGGAAAGGATCCCTGGACCAATCCGATGGCTTCCACCCATAGGTCATCATACCCATGATGCCCGTGGCCTAACCCGTCGGGGAAACTGGGGTGATGGGGGAAAGTATGGCTGGGGGATCTCGATGGCGAGTTCCCATGGGCCGTCATACCTGTGATGCCAGTCGTGACCGCCCATCAAGTCGAGGAAAAGTTAGCATAATATCACTATTTGGTTCCCATGGGGCACCTCACAGGCCGTCTGAGCTAAGACACCCGTGGCGCTGCCCGTGGTGACCTACAGTTGTAGGAAATGCAGAAAATTCACTGGATTCAGAATTCGATAGCTGGTTCATATTACGAGGTCTTACAATATCTCCCCCTTGGGATCATTCTTCCTTGAATGAAGACCTAAGTAAGGAAAATTGGAAATATACAGCCCAACCAAGCAACAAAACGTGAAAACTGAAGAATAAGCATGAAAACTGAGCTTGCAACTTAAAACATGATAAAACTTACTCCAAAAGACATGAATGCATGCTAGGATCATGAGAGAAACTTATGGGATAGAATCAGAGGGACATACTAGGGAGGAAACTATTACCTCAAGCTAAAACAGGATTGGAAGGAAAGAGATGAGGATTCTTGGCCTTCATGGCCGCTTCTGCTTCCCAAGTAACTCCCTCTACTAGCTAATCTCCCCAAAGAACTTTCACCGAGGAAACTTCCTTGTTTCTCAACCTCCGAATTTGACGATCAAGAATCTCCACAGGAACTTCCTCATAAGTAAGGCTATCCTTCACACTCATGTCCTCCAAAGGGACGATCAAGGTCGGATCACCAACACACTTTTTCAACAAGAAAACATGGAAAACTGGATGAACCGCTTCTAACTCTGACGGAAAATCTAACTTATAAGCAACGCTTCCAACTCTCCTAAGAATCTGGTAAGGACCTACAAAACGGGGACTAAGCTTTCCTTTCTTACCAAATCTCATCACACCCTTCATGGGTGATACTTTTAAGAAAACCCAATCATCAACTTCAAATTCCAACTCTCTTCTTCTCACATTCGCATACGATTTTTGTCGGCTCTGAGCGGTCTTCAACTTTTCCTGAATAAGCTGAACCTTCTCCATAGTCTCATAAACTAAATCTGGACCAATCAAGGCTGCCTCACCTACCTCAAACCAACCAATAGGAGATCTACATCTCCGATAATAAAGTGCCTCATAAGGAGCTATATGGATGCTAGAGTGAAAGTTGTTGTAGGGAAACTTGATAAGAGGTAACTGATCATCCCAAATACCATTGAAATCAATCACACAAGCCCTCAATATATCCTCAAAAGTCTGAATGGTACGCTCTGCCTGGCCATCTGTCTGAGGGTGAAAGGTTGTGCTAAGCTTCACCTGAGTACCAACACCCCTCTGAAACAATCTCCAAAACTGATAGGTAAACTGAGTACCCCTATCTAAAATGATGGACAAGGGAACACCATGCAATCAAACTATCTTCCGAATGTAGAGTCTGGCATAATCATCAGCTGAATCCATAGTCTTAACAGCCAAGAAATATGATAATTTAGTCATCCAATCGACAATCACCCAAATCAAATCATGTTGCCTTCGAGTACGAGGAAAATCTGTAATGAAGTCCATATTGATCGCTTCCCACTTCCAAGTAGGAAGGTCAATATCCTAAATCATTCCCCCCGATCGCTGATGCTCCACCTTTACTTGTTGATAGCTGGGACACCCACTCAACCATAAAACTAGCTATGTCCCTCTTCATGCCATTCCGCCAATTGACATTCCGTAGATCACGATACATCTTGTTGGCACCGGGGTGAATGAAATATCTGAAACTATGAGCCTCAGTCAAAATCTATTGTCACAACCCATCTACATATGGCACGCATAATTGACCCAGATAGCGAAGCCACACCATCTCCACCTTGGGAGAAAACCTCAACTCTTTATTGATGGACTACAACCTTTAGCTGAATCAAAATAGGATCACTTTCTTGCTTTGCCTTCACTTCAGCTACCAAGGATGATTCGGAACCATTCTGGGCAATAACACCACCTTCCATCGAGTCCATAAGGCAAACTCCCAACCGAGCCAGCCTATGAACCTCCTTAACCAGTTCCTTCTTCTCATCTTTGACTTAAGACACACTACCCATAGACAATCTACTAAGGGTATCCACCACAACATTGGCCTTACCAGGATGGTAAAGCACACTCATGTCATAATCCTTAACAAGCACAAGCCATCTTCTTTGTCGCAGATTCAATTTCTTTTGAGTGAACACATACTGAAGACTCTTATGATCGGTGAACACATCCACATGAACCCCATACAAGTAATGTCTCCAAATCTTCAAAGCAAAGACCACGGCTGCTAACTCATGATCATGCGTAGAGTAGTTCTTCTCCTGAGTCTTAAGCTCTATAGAAGCATAAGAAATAACTTTACCACGTTGCATCAAAACACAACCCAAACCAATCCTAGAAGCATCACAATACACAACAAAGTCATCTAGGCCCTCGGGTTGCGCCAACACTGGAGCTATGGTCAATCTAGTCTTCAATTCCTGAAAGTTCTTCTCACACAAATTAGACCACTGAAATTTTACCTTTTTATGAATCAATAGAGTCAAAAGGGCAGCAATAGAAGAAAACCCTTCCACAAACCTCGAGTAGTAACCAAACAAACTCAAAAAGTTTCTAATATCAGATGGGGAAGTGGGTCTAGGCCAGCTCTTTACTGCCTCTATCTTTTGAGAATCAACTCAAATACCATACCTAGTTACAATATGACCCAGAAAAGCAACTGACTGCATCCAAAACTCACACTTGCTAAACTTAGCAAATAATTGCCGGTCCTTGAGAGTTTGCAACGCCACTCTCAAACAGTCTGCATGCTCCTCCTCGTTCTGAGAATAGATAAGGATATCTTCAATGAACACAATAACAAACATATCCAAATACTGCTTGAACACATAGTTCATCAAATCCATAAAAGCTGCAGGAGCATTCGTTAGACTAAAAGACATCACAACAAATTCATAATGACCATACCGAGTCCTAAAAGCTGTCTTCAGAATATCACACTCTCGAACATGAAGCTAATGATAACCAGATCTAAGGTTGATTTTGGAGAAGAATCTAGCACCTTGAAGCTGATCGAACAAGTCATCAATCCTAGGAAAGGGATAATTATTCTTAATTGTGACCTTGTTCAACTGACGGTAGTCAATACATATTCTGAGGGAACCATCTTTCTTTCGCACGAATAAGACTAGAGCACCCCATGGAGAAATGCTAGGGCTGATGAAAACCTTATCAAGGAGATCCCTCAACTGATCCTCTAACTCATTAAGTTCCGAGGAGGCCATTTTATAAGAAGGAATAGAGATGTGATTCATATCTTGAGGAAGATCTATCCCAAAGTCGATCTCCAGCTCGGGAGGGACTCCGGGTAAATCCTTGTGAAACACTTCTGGGAACTCATTCACAACAGGAACAGATTGAAGGGACGGGGCTCCGGACTCCGTGTATATACCCCAAACTATATGATAAACATACACCTTTGAAATCATCTTCCTAGCCTAAGATAAGATATGAAACGACCTTTCGAGGATGGGAGGCTACCTTTCCATTCTAAGACGGGTTCATTTGGAAACTTGAAATTGACAACCCGAGTACGATAATCAATAGAAGCATAACAAACATGTAACCAATCCATACCATGAATAACATCAAAATCTGTCATCTACAACTCTTTTAAATCCGCTGAAGTGACTCCATAAAAGACCAAGATAGGGCAATTTTGGTAGATCCTTTTGGCTAGGACCGACTCACCAACAGAAATAGAAACACAAAAGGGTTCTAAAAGCAATTCAGGACATACTTCAAATTTTCATGCTATATTAGGGGTCACAAAAGATAAGGAGGCACCGAGGTCCAACAAACCATACATATTGAAAGAGAAGACTTTTAATATAGCAGAAACAACATCTGGGAACCCTCCTGGTCCTGATGAGATGATATAGCATAAAGGCAGTTCTTGCGCTGACCACTAGAACTAGAAGTTGTGCCCTTCTAGGCTGGTCGACCTCCTGGGCTGCTGGAGCAGACTGTGTCCTACCTCTCTGTCCCTTCCTAGTGGAAGGGAAATCTCTGATATGATGTCCAATCTGACAACAACAAAAATAACCCTCTCTACCAGCCAAACACTCACAGGGGTGATTCTTCCCACACTTGGCACAAATGGGAAAAAAGGCCCCTTTACACCACTACTCTGAGAATAAGAGTCTGCACCTCTACCAAACTTATCATGACGGGGCCAGGAGGTTTGAAAAGGAGTACTGGCTGAATAATGCACGGGTACTGACGACCTCTTCTTAAAGAAAGAGCGATGTCCGCCTCTGGACTTCTGATGGCCAAATACCGGACCCTCAGATCTAGCTCTTTTGTTCCCCCTAGCCATCTCCTCAAGCTTATCTCCCTTGATCTGGTGTGCATGGGTCATAAGCCTCAAAATGTTCATATCACTCAACAACATTGCAGACCTACACTCTTTCTTAACCATATCAGAAACCCTATAGATAACTTGCTCATCTGATCATACAGGTCCGCTACCATGGAGGGGGCATACCTATATAACAAAGTGAACTTTAAGCTGTACTCTTAGACTGACATCGACCCCTGTCTCAAGTTCACAAACTCCTCAGCCTTCTCTTGCCTCAACTCTTAGGGAAAGAAATGGTCAAGGAAAGCCCTCTCGAGACACTCCCATGTCATAGGGACCACATCCCTAGTTCTAGCTTCCTTCCATTGAGTGAACCAGATATGAACTACATCCTTGAGTTGATAAGATTCAAGCTCCACACAATCAGCACCAACTACTTGCATAACATCAAATACTTTCTTCACCTCATCAATAAAGTTAAGTGGGTCCTCACTCACTTTCGAACCCCAAAATTCAGGTGGGTTCATCCAGACAAATTCACGAACCCGGGTTGCTACCCCACCTTGAGGGTGGCCGGTGATAGGAGTTGGCCGGTTATCCTGAGTGGCCATAGTCTGGGCTAGCAAATGGATGGCATTCCTGAGATCCTCATTCATGCCCACGAGAGCCAGAACTGGAGGAGCAGCATTCTGAGTGGCTCGGTGAGGCATAGCACATCGAGGCATAATCTGAAATGTACAAGGTAAGGATTAGAGGAGTGCTAGAGTTAAACTCTATCGCACGATATGATCATGAAAGAAGTGAAGTTTTTTAAGACATCTCATAGCTTCCCTCTCATATGCGTGGCACACTTCACACACATGAATGAGACTCTACTCAATGCGGCTTTCAGACATCCTAGGACTTTTGAACCTGAGGCTCTGATACCATGTTTGTCACGCCCCAAGGCTACCTCCTAGGGGTAACATGGGTTTTGGGACAGAAGTGCCCTAGATTAACCCTAGGTCATAGCATACTCAAGCATAACAAAAGGTAAGAAGAATCATAATAAAAGATAATGGGAATCCATAATAGAATATCATAAAGTCTACAAGAACCCAAATCTAGAAAATACAACCAACTATGTTTGAAGCCGCTAAATCTTAAAATACGAGTTAATGGGACAAAACCCCAACTAACTCATAAATCCAAAGTAAAGAACATAAGGAAGATAACTCATTACTCTAGCCCTCACAGGATGAGGACTCACCAATCGGGTAAGCTAAAAAGCTGGCACTAACTAGCCACGTGCCTGAAGGATAAAGCCTGAATCTGCATCATCAAGAGGATGCAACACAAGATGTGCATCAATACTATGGAATGTATCGAGTATATGAGATATGCATGAACATGATGAAAACATGCTAAGTATGCTTTAACAATTGAAATCATGTTAAGTATGCTTTAACAATTGAAATCATTCTTTAAAGGTAAAACTGGATGCAAATGACGGTATGAAATACCACAAGTTGAAAACATGATCATAAATAAAGAGTCTGAAATCTGAATAAGAGTCAAATACATTTTTAAAGCATAAACTGTTTCTGTGGGAGGTTCTCTAACCGACATAGACCATGTGAGCTATATGGAATCTGATGTATACGCCCTATCAAAAGGACCCAATATACCTTACCAGGGTATAAAGGAATGACTGTGACGTGATCATTGAATCTAATGCCTAATAGAGAGGACGTTTAAGCCTATGGGGGAACGTAGTTCTGGGACTAAGGACATTCTCACCCTGTCCAACTTGGTGCTAAATACTACTCCCAAAACATACATATAGCTCATTAATACTGGGGCATATCTGATGCCAAAACTGATCATAACTGATGACATATCTGATGTCAAAAATGTTTGAAAAATAATAAGACATATCTGATGCCATGCAATTCAAATTCATATATTTAAAGACTTAGCATAGCTATAATTCAAATCATGCTTTACCTTTCTAATTTCATACTTGAAGAATTAGGCATGCAATTTCATAAACACAAGAAGGGTCATGATATCTAATCATATCAAATTTCTCTTGAAAACATGCAATTCAATGGGATCATGCTAGAAAGCAACTTTAGTGCTTGGGATTTTAAAACCAATGGAGGAATCATGATCAAATCATAATAAAGCAATAAGAAGCCATGAATTTAAGCATAGAAACTGATTTCATAAGTTTTCTCCAATTTAGACCAAAACCCTAATTTCACAAGTTCATAATTCAATTTGAGGATTGGGGGTTTTGGGCACAAGGGTCAAAGGAACCCAGTGTTCATTACCCACATACCTTGATTGAAGCTAACCCACTTGAAATAGAAAAGACTGGGAGACTTGGACTTGGAGCTTGAGACCTTGAGCTTGACAGAGTTCTTTCCCTTTTGGGAGGTGAATGAGGTAATGAGAAGGGACTTTGGCTAATAAGGGTGAAAACCCTTCTTGAAATTCCCAAAATGACCTCACTTAGGAGTTAAGAGGGTGGATAATGACTAAAATACCCATGGGACTTAAATATAAAACTGTAGGAAAAGGGACCGCCTCACAGGCTACCCAACGGGCATTATGCCCACGATAGCCCATCGTCTAAGACGTCGAGCAGGGGGTACTTTTGTTAGGGTCTGCTGGACCATTCCAATGATGATCTCCCACGGCCCATCGCACTTGCGATGCCCGTGGTATTGCTCGTCGAGGGAAGGGCGGACAGAGGGAAGGATCCCTTGATCAATAGGATGGTTTGCACCCACGGTTCATCGTACCCACGAGGTCTATGGCCTAAACCATCGGGGAAACTAGGGTGATGGGGGAAAGAACGACTAGGAGATCCCGGCGGCGGGTTCCCATCGGTTGTTGTACCTGCGATGCTCATTGTGACCGCCCGTTGGGCTGAGGCAAACTTGGCACAATCTCACTGTTTGGTTCCCATGAGGCAACCCAAGAGCCGTCTGAGGTGCGATTCCCATGGCGCTGTCTGTAGGGACCTACCATTGTAGAAAATGCACAAAATTCACAGGATTCAGAATTCGATAGCTGGTTCAGATTACGAGGTATTACAGATGTCTAAGCCTGAACTGCTCTGAGAAGCCCTGAATATTAATCAAACTACCAAAAACATAAACTATGCATTAAAATGAAACTAAGAATACCCATATTGCTATAATTATAGTTGGGTCACGATTTGGGTCTCTGGAGAGCTCGTGCGCCTTGCAACCCAAAGCTGAAAATTAAAGAGCACATGATGATAACCACACTCCCGCGAGTGCATGCTCAGAATATTAGGAGGAACTATCCATGAGGATGGCTCAAAGAAATCCCCAAGCTAAAAGGAAAATTAAGGAATCAAAGGGGAGAATTAGGGAAATTAAATAGATAAAAACTTAATATGATGGAGAAATGATCACGGCCAAGAAAATCACAACCTAGCACCAAGAATTGAAGTAATATGATGTTTTGGGAAGCTTGGACTAATAACAATGGAGGATGGGCAGATTTGAAGTGTTGAAAATGAAGGTGGGAGTTTAAATACTGCCTAGGGGTCCTTCTTCGCGATCGTGAAGAGACCCCACACAGTCGTGAGGACCACACTCGCTAGACCATCGCGATCGCGAGAACTAGCCATGCAATTGCGAAGAGAAAGAGGGGAGGGGCTTCATCAAGGTCGCGAGGAAGGATCTTCCGATCGCATAGAGCAAAGGAATGCTGGTTCACAGGCCCTTAATCGCGATCGTGTAAAGGGACCCTCCCGATCGTGATGACCAGCGAGACAGACCATCATAATGGCTTCCCACGCGGTCGTGATTAAGGCCATAGGCTTTCACCTGCAACAGCAACCAACAGAAAACCAAGGGGAAAAAGTGTCATGATGGGCCCACATGACTCATCCCGTACCTCACACATGCAAACAAACTATGATGACATACCAGAAACAACATTCTTGACTCAATGGAACTGACAGAAAACCCAAGGAGGTCAGTTTAACAAAAGTGGGCCTAACGCCTAGAACTAACCTTTAACCAAAGCAAAACTCAGTACCGAATAATGAGTCTAGAAGCTTTGGGACCCAAACCAAAGGTCCCTCTAACCCAAAGTCGACATTCCAGAACTAACATTGCATACAGAAATCCCATCCGAGGCTGTCTTCTATGAATGTTGACCAGAGTTAAACTTCCAAGTGCAACTGGTTAGAAAATACAAAAATCAACATAAACCCAAATCGAAAGATTCCAGACCCCAACCAAGGGCCCATCTAGACCAAATCCACTTTCTGGATCTAACAGAACTATTGGAATTTGATTCCGAGTGCAATTAGCAAGAATGTTGTCCGAAGTCAATGATATCCTAAGTTTAAGCTCTAAAATAGGGAAACAACCATAAACACCAAACGAAAAACCAGGGCACCGAACCACTAGTCCAACTAAGCCATAAATAACTTAGCGCCGCTATAGGCAAGCTCTAATATTATAAAGAAAGTGTAAACATGAAGAATGACTGGAAGAGTCATTATATCATCCACAACTAAAAAGGAATTTTTTCCTCGAAAGTCAAGAACAAGGAAGTATCTGAAGGCTCAAACAGTTGTGGATACTAAGATCACATCTCTCTCTCGATCCCCCAGGTAGCCTCCTCCTCAACTGGACGGTGCCTCCACTGAACCTTAAAAACTGGAATCTCCCTAGATCTCAATCTCCTGACATCTCTGGCCAAAATAGCTATCGGCTCCTCAACAAAGGCCAAACTCTCATCCAACTAAACTGTACCCCACTGTAACACATGGGACTCATATGGGACATACCATCGCAACATAGATACATAGAAAACTGGGTGCATAGCTGAAAACATCAGAAGCAAAGCTAATATGTAGGCAACACTACCAACTGTCTAAAGGATCTCAAATGGCCTAATGTACCTGGGGCTAAGCTTGCCCCGCCTAAAAAATCTCATCACACCCTTCTTGGGTGACACACACAGAAACACCAAGTCACCAACACTGAACTCGATGAAATGAAGCCTATGAACAACATAACTTTTCTGCCTACCCTGGGCTACCCGAAGACTGTCCTGAATCACCCAAACTTTGTCTAAGAAATTATGAAGCAAGTCTGTACTTTGTGGCCTAGACTCTAAACCATTAAACCAACCCACTGGTGATATGCAACGCCTACCATACAATGCCTCAAATGGTGTCATGCCAATGCTTGAATGGAAACTATTATTATAAACAAACTCGGCCAAAGGCACAAACTGATTCCATGAACCACCAAAGTCAAGAACATAGGCCCGTAGCATGTCCTCTAGGACTTGAATGGTCTTTTCAGATTGGCCATCTCTCTGAGGGTGAAATGTGGTACTAAGCTAAACCTTTGTACCCAAGTCTTGCTAAATAGACCTCCAAAACATAGATGTGAACTGAGTGCCGCGGTCTAAGATGATAAAAGTTGGGATCCCATGCAAATGAATAATCTCACGAAGGTAAATTTGAGCTAACCTCTCTGCACTATAAGTAGACTGTACCGGCAAGAAGTTTGCATAGTGATCCCAAATGGATTCAACCCCTTGAGAAGTGCGCATCAATTGAACTATGAAGTCCACAGTGATCCCTTCCCACTTTTCCTAGGAATGGGAAGTCGTTGCATTAATCCACCAGTTCTTATATGATCGAATTTCACCTGCTGACAGTTCAAGCACCGAAATACAAACTCTGATATATCCCTCCTCATACCACTCCACCAATAAAGCTATCTCAAATCTCTATATATCTTAACTATGGCAGGATAGATAGAATATCTAGAATAATATGCCTCTCGAAGAATCAACTGAAATAAATAACAACCTCTCAGAACACAAATACAACTATACAACCTCAGAACACCATCTGAATCTAGAGTAGCTCGGCTAGCCTCACCCCAAACAACCTGATCATGAAGGTCACACAACTGCTGATCCTCAAACTGACATCTCTGAATCTGATCAACCAAGGTAGAACAAACCTCAATACTGGCAAGATTTTTGCTAGGATCCGACAAGTCAGGCCTAACAAAATGGTTAGCCAAGGACTGGATGCCTAAGGCCAACGGTCGCTCTAAAATTGAAAGTGAAGCTAGGTTGCCCATACTCACCGTTATCCAAATCAAGGCATCTGCTACCACACTTGCCTTGCCCGGATGATATAGAATAGTGAAATCATAGTCCTTCAGTAACTCAATCCATCTCTGCTGCCTAGAGTTCAACTCTTATTGACTCATGATATACTGAAGAGTATGATGATTGGTGAATATCTTGCTGTGAACCTCATATAAGTAGTGCCTCTAAATCTTGAGCGCGAAGACTACCGCTGCTAACTCTAAGTCATGAGTGGGGTAGTTACACACATGAACCTTCAGCTACCTCGACGGATAAGCTATCACATGACCTTGCTGCATTAATACATAACCAAGACCAACCCCAAAAGCATCACAATAAACAGAGAAGCTCTGACCCTCAACTGGCAAAGTCAACACTGTAGCTGAGTTAATATGTCCTTAAGCCTTTTAAAGCTATCCTTGTACTGATTCAACCACTGGAATGGGACATCCTTCCTAGTCATCCTAGTAAAAGGTGCTTCTATAGAAGAAAACCCATCAATAAACCTTATGTAGTACCCTATGAACCCAACAAAGTGGCAAACCTCAGTAGGAGTAGTAGCTCTCACCCAATGAAAAATGGCTGAAATCTTCACCGGGTCCACTCTAATCCCATCCTTAGACACCACATATCTTAGGAATGCCACTAACTCAAGCCAAAACTTGCACTTTGAGAACATGGCATAAAGCCAGTGATCTCTCAAAGACTCAAGTATAATCCTCAAGTGTTGCTCATGCTTATCTCTACTCCGCGAGTATAATAGTATGTCAGCTATGAAAACTGTCATGAACGAATCCAAATACGGGTTAAGCACCCTGTGCATCAGGTCCATGAAAGATGCGGGGGAATTAGTCAACCCAAAAGACATCACTAGAAACTCATAGTGGTCATAACGTGTCCTGAATATAGTCTTAGGGATATTCTCCACCCTAATCCTCAACTGGTGGTAGCCTGACCTCAAATCTATCTTCAAAAACATGGTTGAACCCTGAAGCTGATCAAACAAGTCATCTATGCGTGGCATCAAATACTTATTCTTCATAGTCACCTTATTCAATTGCCTATAATCAATGCACATCCTCATCGACCTATCTTTATTCTTCACAAATAGAATTGGAGAACCCTAAGGCGATACACTCGACCTAATGAAACCCTTAGATAACAAGTCCCGGAGCTTCTCCTTAAGCTCTCTCAACTCAGCTGGAGCCATACGGTAAGGAGAAATAGAAATAAGTGTGGTGCCTGGCTCTAACTCAATAGCAAAATCAATATATCTCTCAAGTGGAAGGCCAGGCAGTCAGTTGGGAACACATCAATGAAATATCTAACCACATGAACCTACTCAGAGGAAGAAGTGCCTCCACTAGCATCTTTGACATATGCTAGATAAGCCAAATACACGCGAGAAATTAACTTTCTAGCTCGAAGATAAAAGATGATCCCAGATGGTGCATGGCTAACAAAATCATGCCACACAACCAGGAATTTTCCGAGCGCAACTATGGTAATGATCTTGGCATATGTAACACCTCAGAATTTTATTCATCTTTTAAACTTAGAAACTCTAAAAAAATTGAAACTTCTAGAAGTAACGAGTCAAGTCCATAAGCCTTGGATAGAACCACGAGTCATGGAAGTGACCTGTGAAATCTGTTCTGCAGCCCCCACATCTGGTCTGAGAACCACGAGTGGAGTCTACGGGTTGTGATTAGTTTCACAGATCGTGGAACTCATACTGAGGGCAGTCAATTCCCCAGAAACCATGAGTTGGTTCCATGACTCATAGAAGTTTCTATGGGCCATCCTATTAGTTCGTAGAAACTCATCTGCAGCATGAACTTTGGGCTTAAGAACCAAGCGTTTTATCCATGACTCGTGGTTTCTTCTATGGTCCATGGAAAGAACCTGTGGAACTTGAAGTTTAGTTTTTTATCAACATTTTCTTAATTAAGTCCCAGAGGTATTTCTATAATTACCACCCTTTTTACTCTTAAGTGAGGTCATTTTTGCCACTTTTAGTAGGGTTGCTACTCTTATTAGCTTAAGTCTTTCATTATCCCTTATTCATCTACCAAATGTGGAAAAGAACTCCTTCAATCTCCAAGTGTCAAGCTCCAAGATCAAGCCTCCACTTCTTTTCATTTTCAGTTGGGTTAGCTTCAATTAAGGTAGGTGGGTATTGAATAAAGGGATTATTTCACCCGTGTGCCCAAAACCCTAATTCTTATAAATTGAATTTATGAATTTCAAGTTAGGGTTCTTACCCAATTCTCATGGGCTTTTCTATTAAGTATTTTCTCAGGATTCTTCAATAAATTTTAAGTTCAATTTCATGATTTACATGGGTTTTGCAATTGATTATTTACCTTATGATTTGAAGGCTAACCCTAGCTAAATTTTGCATGCATGACTTGATTTAAGGAAAATTGCATGCATTGATATTATGATCTCAAGTATTTATGAAATTGCATGCCAAATTCTTCAAGTTATGAATTTAGAAAGAAAAGTGAATTATGGCTATGTTAAGCTTTAAAACTTATGATTTATATTTGCATGACATTAGATATGTCCTTATACTTTTCAAATAGTTTTGCCATTATATATGCCTCTAGTAGTGTATGAACTATATGTATGTTTTGGGAGTAGTATTTAGCACCGAGTGATGAGGGTTCTAGATAACCCAAGTCCAAAACTATGTCGCCAGCATAGGTGAAGAGGGTCCTCATTAGTTTAAAGTGTCTCCTCATGGAGATGGGTCCTCGTTAGTTGAGAGTGTCCCCTTATGAAAGTGGTTCCATGCTGTGATATGTATAGTACCCCATGCCTTGCCAAGGTTCGAGGTAGATTTCCAAACTAGGGTGATATAGTTGTATTCCATGTAGCTCACATAGTCAATTGTCGATTATAAAAAACTCCCGTACGAATGTTTTCAAGTCTTATGCTTGATATCTTTTACCTTATGCTTAAATTATGATTTTCTTATGACTTCTGTTTTATGCATGATCTCAGTCCTAACTATGTTTCAAGTATTTTTTACCTCGTTTATGCATATCTCACATACACAGTATATCCTATAGCATATCTTCCGCTGCATCCTCTTGATGATGCAGATTCAGGCTCTCACCCTCTAGTTCATGGCTAGACGTTGTCAGTTCTCCAAACTTGGTTGCAGATTAGCTATGTTAGTTACTTTCATGTCTTTCTTGGATTTCTTGAGTTAGTTGGGGTCTTATCCCATCAACTCTTATGTTAGACTTAGAGGCTTCAGACATAACTAGTTGTATTCTGGATTGGTATTTTGTAAACTTTATCCCCTTTCAGCTTATGGATTTCTATCTTCATTATGTATGCTTCCGCTATGCTTCTTGTGTTGAATAACTGAGTATGCTATGACCAAAGGTTAACTTGGGACACTTGTGGTCCTGGGTATCGTGTTACGCCTAGGGGGTAGTCTCGGTCGTCAAAACATAGCAATTCAAAACTGCACAATGAGGGGATAACCAGACCATGCCCAGAATCACATCAAAATCAAACATATCAAAAATCATCAAATCACCCCAAGTCTCAATGCCTCCAACAGAAATCATACATGATATCACAATCTGATCCACTATGAAAGAATCTCCTACCGGGGTTGAAATAGTCACAAGTACAAATAATGGCTCAGTAGCCAACCCTAAACAAGGCATAAAGTAGGAAGAAACATACGAGCAAGTAGATCCTAGATCAAATAAAGACAAAGCTAACTAGCGTCATACATAAATTGTACTTGTGATCACAGCATCCGAGGCCTCAGCCTACGATCTCCCAGAGACCACATAAAACTGACGATGACCTCCACTTGACCAACTGCCATCCCTACCACCTGTCCTTCCATGTGGAGCACTACCTCTACCCTGACCACCATCTCTTTTAGCCGGGGGCTTAATTACATGGATAGGCTAAGCTAGCTGAGTGACTGGCTGAACTGTACCTCGATGGGGTCAATGTCTAGCATAGTGACTAATAACTCCCCACTCATAGCAAGGCCTTGATGGCCTACCTTGCCTGGATAAACTAGATGCACCAGTGTGGTGAACCCCAGCCTGATGCCTCAGAAACTGTACCCCTTGGAGTCTGACCACTGTAACCCTGCTGGCTACTCTGACCCTACTCAAATTGAGAACCACCCAAAGCCTGAAGCAAAGCCTGAACTAGTCAACTAGACTGACCCTCGTGCTGTTGTGGCTGATACCCTCGACCCCATTAGCCTGAACCTCTATCACTGTAATAGGAACCACTGTAGCTATCTTAGTGATGTGGTCTCTTATCTTTGGACCTCAGATCATGATGGTGCAAATCCTCCATGGTACGAACATGATCAGTTATAGCCTAGAAGGATTAACCCCTAGCAACTAACACCTCAGCTGTCTGTCTGAACTCTAATCGCAATCCCCAAACAAATCTATGAATCATGTCAGGCTCGATAGGGATAATAATTGCCCTAAATAGAGCAAGCTGGTGGAAATGAGTCTCGTAGTTAGATATTGTCATAGAACCCTATATGAGTCTAGTAAACTACTCCTTATGGCGCTCTCTATCGATTTGAGGCAAGAACTTGGCCATAAAAGCCTTATAGAACTCTGACCAAGGTAACGGAGGAGACGAAGATGGTCTGCAAAAACCTTGGGCCCTCCACCATAACTTAGTTGTGCCCTCCAGCTGATAAGTAGCGTATCCAACACCGTGAGTCTCCAACAAACCCAAATGGTGTTGCATCTTCTCAAAAGGACAGATAAAATCATAAGGATCCTGACCAGGTGTACCAGCAAATCTAGGTAGAGCCAATCTCATAAATCTACCCAACTCCTTCTGCTCTATCTCTGTCATAGCTGGACGAGGAGAAAAAGATTGTACAACAATTGGCTCAGCACGAGGAGCTACAGTAGCAGGCTGCACTACTGAACTTTGTACACCCAATACTGCCCCCTGAGCGGATATGTGCCACATCTGAAGTTTGTCCCTCTATCATACCCAACAACTGAAAAAGTAAACCCCAAATATCTGATGAAAGAGCTGGGGTTGATGCTGGTACAGAAGTTGGTGCTTGAACTAGTGGTACCTAGGCTACCCCCGATACACAGGCTACTGCTCAAGAATAATCTCAGGCTCATACTCAGTCTCAACCTCAACCCTAGGAACTCTAACTTGTGCCACTGCTCAAGCACATCCCCTAGCTCTACCTCAAAGACCTGCCCAGCCCTTAGCTAGAGTCGGAGGTGCTAGAGTCGAAGGCTCGCCCCCACCTGATGGTGATGATCTCATACGAACCATCTACGGGAGAAAAAACTAGAATGAGTGAGATTTTAAGAGACCATTAAGGATAAGAGGAACGATATAGAAGCAACAAAAGAGTCATATTTCCTAAGATGCCATTGTAGCCTCCTGAATATTAAGTACAGATGTCTCTGTCCCAAACTGTAGGACTCTACTAGACATTGACTCCTATACCGATAACACCGGTAAACCTAGGGTCTGATACCAAGCTGTCATGACCTGATTTCTCGGTTATAATGGCACCAACAACCCCTCTATATGCGAACCAATCCCCATAGCCCAGAACGGTTAGCGATAGGCGACAACCTAACAAGCAAGCGGAATAACGATATAAATAGTAGAAACAAGGGAAATAAATAAAGTAATAGGAAACATGAGTATAGATAACTGAAAACTAAACCAAACCCATGAACTGGTATCATAGTATAAAAGTCGATACTAAATTACACAGTACAAAGGATCCAAAAGAATATATACACATTTGTCTCTGAATATCAAAAAGAGTACAAGATACAAAAAATGAACTAAAAGCTAAGCCTCGGCCATCAAGAGCTCGCCCTCTATCTTGAATAGCCCAAAAGTTAGCCCGTATGAGTCTCCATGAATTAGCAGCGATGGCCCACACTAGAATCTGCACCAAAAGATACAGAGTGTAGTATGAGCACCAATTACAAAGCAAATAGTATCGAGTAGGCATCATAGGCCGACTCAGTGCATATAAGATATAAGAGCAGTAATATAGCACAAAAGAATCAAGTAGTCATAGAAACAACGAATAGGTACACGAAAGCTAGCATAGAAGAATACAAGAAGAAAATAACATACTATGCTAGCTACTAGAAGTATATATCTCACAGACACAGGTGAAGGAAA
Organism: Jaltomata sinuosa; assembly: GCA_003996215.1. Classification (NCBI taxonomy): domain Eukaryota; kingdom Viridiplantae; phylum Streptophyta; class Magnoliopsida; order Solanales; family Solanaceae; genus Jaltomata; species Jaltomata sinuosa. Next base: position 150,321 of record QJPP01000883.1, on the reverse strand, counting down.
AAAGTAATGCACCTGGGGTCCCTGCAATAAAAATATATATAAAGAGAGTTTAAGAAAAAAGCGGTATACCAGTAACCTCTAATAGAAAGGGAAGGAGGAAAGGAAATAATGATAATAATTCTCAAAAACAAGACTAATAACTAAGCCATGCTAGAAATACCAGTCTCAAGTCAGGAATAATCAACTCATAGCCCAATTATAACCATTAATAGAACCAAACGTAAATAATACATCTCTCAATTTCCATTCATTGAATGTAACCATAACAAGGATCAATATAGCAATAAAATAACAATAAGTCTACCTACAATCCCAACGAGCGCGCATACACTCGAGGAACACATTCAAGCAAAGACAAACCCTCTGACATCCCATACTACCAGAGCGTACAATCAGTAAATAACAAACAAGGGTGGAATCTCATGCAAATGAATTATATGATGTAATAGTGAAAACCATGTGGAATAATAACTCTGTATGTACCTCCTCCGATGCCTATAGGCCCAACAGGTAGGATCTATGGAAGGACACGGCCCATATACCTCAACTACACCATATACCCCTTATTTGTCACACTCAGCAAGTAGCCCATAGTCTGGATCATCAAGGTCGATGGAGGTCCTCGACTACATACTAAATCCAGAGTCTCAATATAATGGTCTGGAGTGTGTCCGGATCCAATATAGTAACCAAATGTCAAAAATACATGCCCGGAGTATATCTGGGTCTAAATCAGTAAAATAAGTCTCAGATATCCTAACAAGGGGGCGCAGGGGTAACCGGGTCTAAAATCATAATAAAAACAAGCTGATGCTTGGCTTTATCGAGTCTAGTATAGTTTTAAACCAACATTAAAGCATGTCTAGCACTCCAGCTCTGTTGAGTCTAGTAATAGTCTGAAAACCAGTGATAAAACCATTCTCTTAACTCTTTTACCCTAAGAAAATCCATGAAAGAAATTCCAAACCATTGATAACCATTTTTACCAAAAAATAGATCCTTGGGGCCATGCAAAGGTTTAGAAAACCATCAAAAGTAGGCCTGAAGACAAAACATGTAGAAATCTCTTTATATGTATGATAATGATATGCCTAATCACAAAAAATATCCCAAGGACTCACAAGCAACCTATCGGCCCTGCACAGGCTCCAAATGTTCTACAACAGATATAACTAGCTCTATAATAACAATATCGATGTCTGAGAATCATGGAAATTCCCATATAATCACTATCTATGGTCCAGAGTCAAATACAAGGCCAAAAAGGACCACAAAGGTTATACCATCAACTACGACAAATACTACAATCATCGGAGTGGAAATAAGGCAGACATGAAGAAGCGGACAAGGTCTGGGGGTGCCATGCTAATAAACTCAACCCAAGGATGCTAATTAGTACAATTATAGCCTATATACGCAATGTCTAGAAGACTTAAACTGTAACCTACCTGTCATCTGATGACAAGCTACTGGAATGATGATGTCTAGGCCAGAACTGCTCCGAGAAGCCCCGAATAGTAATCAAACTACCAAAAATACAAACTACGCATTAAAACAAAGCTAACAGAAATCCCATCCAAGGCCGTCTTCTTGTATGTTGACCAAAGTCAAACTTCCAAGTTCAACGGGCTAGAAAACACAAAAACCAACACAAACCCAAACTGAAAGCTCTTAGACCCTGACAAAGGGCCCATCGAGACCAAAAATCCATGCTCCAGAGCTAACAAAACTGTCAGAATTTTATTCCGAGCGTGTTTACCAAGAATGTTAATCGAAGTCAACGATATCCTATGTTTAAGCTGTAAAATAGGGAAACAACCATAAAGACCAAATGAACGACTAGGGTATCAAACCAACAGTCCCAAAAAACCATAAATTACTTGGGGGCACTACAGGTAAGCTCTAACAGCACAAAGAAAGCTTAAACGCGGGGAATGACCGGAAGGGTCATTACACATGTTGTCATCCATGGATCCATTTTGTGTTGTCTTGATAACTTGTATGTATGCACTGGTTTTATACTGACAAGGAGTGGGTATTGATTCGTTGAACCACTTGGCTAATGTAGTTCCTAGGTTTCTTTTGCTTAAGCATCATTTTAGTTAATTTTGTTTTGTTGCTTGAGGACATGCAAAAATTCTAAGTTGAGGGTATTGATGTGCCAAGATTTTACGGTACTTTTGACGCTTAAAACTAAGGATTTTGGGAGTTCTTAAGTATATTTTTTTAGATATGATGCCCGTGTACATATGCAGGGAAAAGTATTTAAAAGATGAAAAGACAAAAAAAGTTATTGTACCTGGGTTAAAATTAATGCCCCACGGGTATGGGATCCACCCCAGCTCGTGAGATGGAACATGAGAATGATGTAGTGGGATGACAAGGAAAAAACCCATCCCATGACCAAATGGGATGGTTGTCAGAAGAACCACAGGCCATCGTACTTGCATGTGAGATTGAACTAGAGAAGCTAAGGTAAAGAACCAAAGTTTAGATTCCTAGCCACGAGGCACGTGAGAGCTGCGATGGGACATCACACACGCCTATCAAAATAAACTAAAACAACTAGAACTTCAAATGACTTGGGCGATGGAGGATCACGATACCCGTGGAAACCATGATGGCCCATCAGTCGTGCCCATGGAAACCTGATAGAATGCAAAGGCACCAAAAATAAAAGACCCAATGGGCAAACCACGATGCACGTGGCACCCACGATGGCCTGTAAGGCCTGCCCATTAGAATTGCCACATTCCAGCTTTCCTAGTCTTGTTATGATTTGGTCTTTGTTGTCTATAAATACCTTCCCAAGGGTTTTATTTCGTTAGTTATGAAATTTTGGAACATCAAAACATATTGTTGAGAATATTATTCCATACTTTTAAGAATTCAAGTACTTATTCTTGATTATTGAAGTGTTCTTGAAAATTCAAGATTTTGGTTCTCTTTACTTATTTTTGTAAGTTATAATCATGATCTCTTCATCTAAATCTAATTTTTTTCTTGCAACTATGAGTAGCTAAATCCACAACTATGGTCGTCGGAACCATGAAGGATTAACAAAGTAGGCAAAGAACTTAGTAATCCTAGAAAGGTGTTCATGCATGTATTGTTCTTCCCCTTGTTATAATTGCTTTTTAATGGTTGCAAACATTAGAACTCGCCTTATTCCTACTTTCTTGACCAAAGGGGAACCTAATGGGAAAGGAGATTACACAACGGAAATTTGAGGCTATCAACCCTCACCTAATTAGCTTAAACTTGCCAAGGGAAAGATAATCTAGGATCACTGGTAAGGGGTAGCCAAGCAAACGCCCATAGACTGACCAAGTTGTGTTGTGACATTCTTCTATTTTGGTAACTATCAACTTAGGATAACCTAACTTACCGATGTTACATGCATAGCACTAGACTACATTGCTGGTACAATGCCTTACTGCTTTATGAACTCATAGTAAACACTACCCTAGTCACTTTTCTCATCGATTACAACACTTGAAACTGATACTCTATTACTTATTTGAATCTTAATTATAAATATTACTCGTCACTTTAAACCCCCCCCCCATAATCCACATATCTTTTGTTTATTTAAATTCTGCATTTGAATTTTGATTAGTCCCCCTAATCGAGATTTTATCATTTGGTATCAGAACTTAGGCTAAAGGATTGTTCCCACAATTCTTAATCCTAATTTCATAAATCTGAAAATTTCAAAAAAATAGGTTGAAAAACATTTTTAGAAAATTTTCCAATTTTTTTTTGTTGATCTAGTTTTTTATTTGAAAATCAAATATTAGATTTGTGTTCTTTATTATCAATTGAGCCTAGATCTGAGATTTGAGCTTGTTTGGAGTTGAATTGAAGAAGTCACCGTTGTTGAGTGAAGAAGCTTGAAGAACAAGTTCAAGATCTGGGTTGATTGAAGGCTTCAAACCTATTGGGGTTTGATCTCGTAATCATAGGGAGCTTGAATCTCAAGTTTGAAGAAATTTGGTTAAGGTTTGAAGGATCTACCATTTTTGAAGTTTGAAGAACTTGAGGAACACAAAATGGGCCTCTTCAATTTTGAGTGATTTGATTCTAATTTATATCAGGCTTTGTTCTCTATATCGAGAAGAGGCTACATTTAAAATTTGGAGTCATTTCGAGTGGAATAGAGAGAGTTAAAAATTTGAAATTCATAGGTGTTCTTGGTGTTCTTCAAGGTGATTGTTGAAGAATAATGTGAATTAAAGGTGTTTGATTCAAAGAAGGAGTAAAGGAAAAGGGTACTTGTGTTTGTACTAAAGGGAATTTACCAAAAGGGGAAAGTACTAAAAAGGAAAAAGTACAAAAACCTGAAAAACTAGTACAAACGTAGAGACTTCAGGTGTTCTGCCTTGTACTATGCAAAGTAAGGTGCGACCAACACTTCACACCAAGGAGGATCATTTTCTGGTTTGGTTGTGCAAAGTAAGGTGCGTTGGGAACTTTCCCTTGTGTGTTTCGCACATCACTCCGCACCAACTGGCAGTTCCAAATCAAGTTTGCTCCATCAAATCTCAGGTTTAATCTTTGTTTCCTTTCTTTGATTCTCTTATCGAATAGAAATCGTAAGACTAATCTACGACAAGTATTGTTCTGCTTGATTGTAATTAGATCTCTTGCGTCCAATTTATTTTGTACCAATTACTTGTGAAGATTTTCTCGTTTAAACAATCATTGAAAATCTTCTTGGCTCCGTACGTTTGATTTTGAGTCGTCTTTTTACAGGTAACAAGAATCCATTCCTCCACAAAGGATAGGTGACTTGTGACTTGGTTGAGCAAAGAAAGTTCACTATCAATCCTTGGAAGACTCCATAGGAGGTAAGTGAGTGTTCACACATGAGAGGGTGAGTAACCTTTACTACTAACCTCGTGTGTTGAATTTTGCAGGTACAAATGTCCAAACAAATTGATAGTGCTTATGAAGGGCACGAGTCCTTTAATATGAAGGTTGCCTTTGCCTCAAGTGGAGGCCTAGCTATCATGAATGGAAGGATGGGTTGTTTAGAGGATCGTATGGTTATTATTGAGAGTCCCAACCGAGAGGACTCACCTCAAACCACTCATGGATCAAGAGAAAATAGGAACACGAGTTTCTTAATGACTATTACCCCGGGGCATGCACGAGAGTTATACAACCCCCGAAACAATCCAAGCTCCACTCCACATAACCAACAACCTCCATTCCAAATTTCTAACTATCCGAACAATTTTAGACAAAGTTCCACTATCCCAAATTACCCGCTATAAGAGGAGCATCCTTTTCTAGAAAACAAAAAATCAAGCTCCACTTTGAAATGCATCACATGCTAACTTATATGTACCCCATCACCAATACGAAGAGCCTTACCAAGACAACCACCACAAACCACTCTATGAAGAGCTTGAGGAGATGAATGCTAACCAGAACTATGATGGTCATCAATATGGTGGTCGATAAGGTTATGGTGCACCTAGGGATAGAGCGCAACCCAGAGGTTATGGTCGGAACCAACGTGAAAGATAGCAAGGGAATGGATATCGAGGTGAATGATTTGATGATCACAACAAATATGGGTATCGAGGTGATAGATATTGTGGCCACAATGATAATAGGTATGAGTATCAATAAGGAGATCATGGTTAACATGAATGGAGTTTGAATACCATCAAGGTTACTCTTTTAACCTTCAAATGTAGTAGTGATTCGGAAGAATTCTTTGAATGGCGAATACAAAGTGAGCGGATATTCCTCACCGATAATATTTTGAATGCTATGAATTCCACATATGCCCTTACTCAATTTGAGGGATATACATCCACATGGTGAGAGTCTAAGGTGAGAGAACAAGCCTGAGATCTCATTTATGATTTAGCTACGTGGAAAGAGTTGCTAGCACTTATGGAAGTGAGGTATGTTATACCTACTTATCATCAAGAGGTTCTAAAGAAGGTGTACCTACTACGACAAGGTACCAAAAGTGTTGAGGAGTATTATGATAAGTTTGAAAACTTGAGATTGAAGTATAATCTTGAAGAACCAGTATTGAACATGGTGATATGGTTTGTCACCAACTTGAAGCAAGATATCTCAAAGGTGATGTGACTCAAACACTATGCTAGCTTAAAGGAAGCCTATCATGATGCTACCAAGGTAGAGATTAACTTGAAAGATGAGAACTCATTCAAAGCTAAGGGTACTAGAACTTCCTCATGGAACAAAAACAATGGCAAGTGGAGGTCTTCCTTCTACCACTCGGGAGTGCACAAAGGGTAGTGGTCAAGCTACTCAATCCAAAGTTGATAAGCCAAAGTGGAATGACAAGGCTAAGGAAGGTAATCAATTAAAACCTATCTTTCCTCGTCCTTCTATCATTCAATGCTTTAGATGTCAAGGAAGGGGGGCACATTGCTAGTGAGTGACCCAACCGGAGAACAATTCTGGCTTACAGAGATGGGTACCATACCGAAGAAGATGAGCAGTATGGTGAAGAGAGTGAAGATGATGAGCCCAAAGGTGATGATGATTGATGTGCCGCCATTCTATGGCACATTTGACGCCTCTAAACTAAGAACAATCGTAAGTTTTCAAGCAACCGTCGTCGTTTTTGATGTTTTATGTTATGTTTTCAGGAAAGAGAGACTAACATAGAAACGGAAGGAAATACGAGCAAAACGACATTCTGGATAAGAGTGACGGCCAGTCACCAAGGTGACGGTCCGTCAGCCTGGCCGTCAACTTGAGGCAGCACCACTGCCTAGTGGTGACGGCCACCGTGATGGTCCGTCAAACTGGTGATGGTCCGTCAGCCCAACCCGTCAAGTTGAGGCAGTACGCGATGCGGATTCTGAACGTTTTTGGGTTTACTTCCTGGACTCCTATAAATACCCTATGTTAGGTTTATTTTATGCATTCATTACCAATTCATTACCCAATAGTTCTAGGATTATTTTGAGCAAGTTTTGGAGAGAAAAACACGACACAATACGTTTGTCTTCCTCTTTTCCCTTGTTCTTCCATTGTTCTTGGGATCTTGGATTCTTGTTCTTGGATAAATTGAAGCTTGTGTTCATTATATTGTAAGAATCTTTTCTCTTTATTATGAATATGAATTTCTTCTCTTTTCCTAATAGCATGAGTAACTAACTTCCCACAACTAGGGTTGTGGGAGCCATGGCAAAAGTAGCAATATAGATTCCGGGTAGCGTAGGGTTCAATCTTTATGTTGTCATGTGGTTAATCATTCACTTACTAACATTTTCTAGTGGTTGCAAACATTAGAACATGCCTAGGTTTAATTTGCTTGAGTAAAGAGATTAAAACCGGGAAATTTGATTAACTACAAGGATTCGAGACTACCAACTCTCGTCTCATGATTAATGCTGTAACTAGATTAATCTACTTAATGTTTGGGATTGAAATAAGAAAGTTCACCTTTTCAAGTTTGAGAGAATTGAAAAGGAAATTTGTCTAATTGGTTGAGAAACGTTTAGATGATACCATGAATTCAATCACATCGTGATATGCATATAGAGCGGACCCGGTTAAGCCTTGAGTCGAAATTGTTACGATGCCATGGTGAACACTTCCCTAGTTCACTCTCATATTGATTATTAATCGCACATTATTATTTGATTTGGTTAAATATTGTTCACAAAAAATCCCCCTAATTTACCGGAAACTATCGACTACTAGTCATTTAATTCACTATCGATTTAATTTGCACCTTATTTCCTGTGGGATCGACCCCAACATTAGTTGGGTTCTATATTTGACAGCGACCGCTTACGCTTCATAATTGGAGTCGTAATTTGGGCGTATCAAATTTTGGCGCCGTTGCCGGGGAATACGGTTGTTTATTAAGTTTGGTGTGTTTATTTGACTCTTAGTCATATTTCCTGCTTTTATTTTTATTTGTTGTTTTTGTTTTTACTGGGTACATAGTTGTGCATGCCAAGTACCCGAGGCTCGGGTGAACCAATATTACCCTACGACCCCGAGCTTGCAAGAACGATAAGGCGAAACATGAATGAGCAACAACAAGAGGCAGCGAGACTCGCTGCAGCTCAGCAAGCCCAACAACGCTTGAATGCTGGTGGTCTTGAGGTCGACATAGAGTTAAATGATGAGGATATCGACTTAGATGGAGTTGGTGCCACGGGTGCTATTGCATTTCCTCTGCTAGAACCCGGGGTCAAGTTCAACATTACTAGCACAATAATTCAGCTGTTGAATTTGAAAGGAGTGTTCCGTGGTGTTGCTGGTGACGATCCAAACCGGCACCTGATGAATTTTGTGGGAATCTGCAAGTCGTTCGAATTGCCTGGAGTAAGTCAGACAGCGATCAGGCTTAGGTTGTTTCCGTTGTCTCTGTCTGATGAGGCAGCGTTATGGTTGACAGAGCTAACCCCCGACTCTATCACAACCTGGGGAGAGTTGAAAGGAGCTTTCCTAGAAAGGTTCTTTCCTCCCTCTAGGATGATACAGTTGAGGGATGAAATTAGCAACTTCATACAACAACCTCATGAGGCGTTGCATGAGACCTGGTTGCGATTCAAGAAAAAGCTGACACAATGCCCAAACCATCAGTTGACCGAAGAATTCTTGATACAGACGTTCTACAGGGCACTGAATTTGGCTACCAAGCCGACATTGGATAACGCAGCAGGTGGAGCATTTATGGGTCTCATCTTTGCCGATGCCACAGCTATTTTGGACAGGCTCACCAAAACCAACAAGGCCTGGCATACACGTGATACAGAGGTAGCAACTAGCACTTATGCAGTTGGTATGTCAGCAGAGCAGCGCATGAATGAGGAAGAGCGGGACCAAGATATGGCCCATCTGAAGACGCAAATGGACCTACTGACAAAGCATTTGTTGTCAGGAGGTATCAAAAAGGTGAAAGCTGTGGGTTCCCAAGGTAGAGCAGCAGAGTTTGAATCTGATAAGTAGGAAAATTATTTGGGTGGTTTCCAGGCCAACGGCCAAGGAAACAAAGGTCGGAACTATCAGAAGGACAACTACTATGAAAAAGCTGGCTACAGAGATCGTGATCAGGGGAACTGGAAGAATAACACTGATAGAGGTGGGTTGTATGTACCACCTGGTAACCGGGAAAGAGCTAACACCGAGACAGGGACGTCCAAACTAGAGAACATGATGGCTAAGATGCTGCTTAAAGTGGAATTTACCGAATCCGCGGTAAAGGAGATGAGGACTGAATTATCAATAATGAGTCAGGTAGTGGATTCATATTCTACCTTGATCAAGCAATTGGAACAGCAAGTGGGTCAAATCTCGACATCTCTAAATCAAAGGAGGACAGGTACCTTGCCGAGTGACACCGTTCAAAATTCGAGGAAGGATGGGAGTTGTATGGCGATCACTATAAGAAGCAGTAAAACGTTACCGGAATCACATCTGGTAACTCAGACTCAAGGTGATGTTGCGGATGACAATGTGGCGGAGGATGCTACGCAAGGGCTCACGGATAAAAGCAAGGAAGTTAAAAAGCTTCCAACTATGATGCCTCGGCCACCACCTCCTTTCCCACAGCGTTTGAAGAAGAAAGCGGACGATAGCAAGTTCCTGAACTTCATGACCATGCTGAAGAAAATATCAGTCAACATCCCTCTGGTGGACGCTCTTGAACAAATGCCCGGATATGCCAAGTTCATAAAGGACTTGATTACCAAGAAAAGGTCAGTAAGCTTTGAACCAGAAGATAACCTCCACCACTGCAGTGCTATCTCTTCAAGGTCATTAGTGGAAAAGAAGGAAGATCCAGGTGCTTTTACTGTTCCATGTACTATTGGGAAAATCAACTTCGAAAAAGCCTTATGTGATCTTGGTGCTAGCATCAACTTGATGCCGCTAGCAGTATACAAATAATTGGGTTTCGGAGCGCCCAAACCAACTACCATGAGGGTGCTAATGGCTGACCGTTCAGTAAAGCGACCAGTGGGAATATTGTCTGATGTGCTGGTCAAGGTTGGTAAGTTCATATTCCCGGCCGACTTTGTGATCTTAGACTGCGAAGTGGACTTTGAAGTCCCCATAATCTTGGGACGACCATTGTTAGCTACTGCAAGAGTGTTGGTCGACATGGAAAGAAATGAATTGACGTTCAGATTAAACAATGAATTGGTCAAGTTTGATGCGTGTAAGTTGATGAAGCAACCAAGAGACATGAGAGTGGTTGCGGTTATAGAGGTGGTTGATGAAGCCCCTGCGGAGTTGCATATCGAGGAGAAGGGTCCTGTCGAGACCCTAGCAGTTACAAGAATGAGGTGGCGATCGCAAGAAGGGAAACATGTCGAGGAAGGCGGTAAAAACAAATCAAGGAAGAGAAAACACCGCAAGAAAACCATCAAAGAAAGAGTAAAGAAGCTGCCGTGACTAGCTGCGAAATCGATAAAAGAGGAAGTTGGAGCTCAACGAGATGGGGTAGCTGGCACCTATTCCATCAATTTCGCCTGCTTTGGAGACCCTGGCGGTCTCCAACATCATGCCAGACTCTGAGCCCCATGGACTTCACAGGTATTCCTTTCTCTCATAGCTTTAGTTTTCACATGTATGCATTGGGGACAATGCATGAGTCTAAGTTGAGGGTGTTGGGTTACCTGTGAGTCTTTCACCATCGAGGGTTTTGGTTGCCAAGTTTCTTTTCCCTCCGGTGTGCTATCTAGTAGAACCGGCATGTTTAGGTTGTCGTTTAAATTTTAGTTGTTTTCTACTGTCTATAGCAAGCATGGCATTTTTTGAAAAAGGAACTAAAAGGAGCCCCTTCTGAAAAAGTTGATTTTGTACTTATCTTTGAAACGATTGACTGTCTGGATCCTTGGATGTCATTGTATGGTTATGATTGGAATAAGTATGCTTAAGCCGAGCTGTTATTTTGATAGTGGTAGTGGTATGGTTTCTTGGTGCCAAGTGTGTGTGAGCGTATTGTTATAAATTCTTACTCGGTGCATGCATCTAGAACTTGCCCGGTCTATTTTGTTAAGTTGGAAGTTGGTTGCTTAGGAAAGGATCACAGGCCCTTTTTGTGTGCGGTCCACTTAGCCTATAAAACCGTCCAAATGTAAATAATCCCTTTGATCCCTGTTTGAGCCATAATTGACCCTGTTCGTTCAAAAACCTGTCACCGTTCCTGTTTAACTTTGAATCCCTGTTTTGGCCCTGGTCCTTCCTTGGACATCGTGCACCTCAACTCATGCAATCAGCCTAAGTTGAGGGTGGCTACTATAGAGGTAAATGATAAGAAAAATAGGATGGATAAGATTGGTTGTGGAGAGAATGAAAAATTTGGGTGCGTGTCTAAGAAAAGAAAGAAAAAGAAACGAAAAAAGAGATGAAAAAGAACGAAAAAGAAATAAAAAGAAGTGTCAAAATGAAGAGGACGCACCTGTAGCTAGAAAGAAGGGAATAAAGAGGTGAATAAGGATGGACAAAGTGAAGTTATGTGGAAATAGTAGGTTGGTGATTCCAAGGAGGGTTTAGTCACTATTCCCCAAACGTATCCTACCAGCACCCGAAGCCTCATTACAAGCCTAAACAAGTCCTGTAGTGATCCTGAGCGGCTTTCTGAAAAACTAAAATAGAATAGTAAGGGCAAGCCTATGGCATCGCATGTGCATTGTTTGAAATCGTTTGTGAGTGTGAGCGCCTTACCTAGTCCCAAATTTTGTGGGTGGGACTTCTTTGTGGTGAGGGCACCAAGATTTCTATATTGTCTATTGACTGTTAGGATAGTTGTCCGTGTGTATGCATAATATTCTATCATATCGGAATGATATGTTTAGATCCTTGCAAGTTAACGTTTCATACATTTGTGTGCTACTAGGGATCTTGATTTAAAATTGAATGACCATGAGTTGCTAGAGACACGAGTTTGTTTTCTTAGTTGAGTCATCTTATTATTTTCTTTTATGTCATGTTGCTTGAGGACAAGCGAACGTTTAAGTTGAGGGTGTTGATGTGCCGCCATTCTACGACACATTTGATGCCTCTAAACTAAGAACAATCGTAAGTTTTCAACCAACCATCGTCGTTTTTGATGTTTTATGTTATGTTTTCAGGAAAGAGAGACAAACATAGAAACGGAAGGAAATACGAGCAAAACGACGTTCTGGATAAGAGTGACGGCCTGAGTGACGGCCAGTCACCAAGGTGACGGTCCGTCAGCCTGGCCGTCAACTTGAGGCAGCACCACTGCCTAGTGGTGACGGCCACCGTGATGGTCCGTCAAACTGGTGATGGTCCGTTAGCCCAACCCGTCAAGTTGAGGCAGTACGCGATGCGGATTCTGAACGTTTTTGGGTTTACTTCCTGGACTCCTATAAATACCCTATGTTAGGTTTATTTTATGCATTCATTACCAATTCATTACCCAATAGTTCTAGGATTATTTTGAGCAAGTTTTGGAGAGAAAAACATGACACAATACGTTTGTCTTCCTCTCTTCCCTTGTTCTTCCATTGTTCTTGGGATCTTGGATTCTTGTTCTTGGATAAATTGAAGCTTGTGTTCATTATATTGTAAGAATCTTTTCTCTTTATTATGAATATGAATTTTTCTCTTTTCCTAATAGCATGAGTAACTAACTTCCCACAACTAGGGTTCTGGGAGCCATGGCAAAAGTAGCAATATAGATTCCGGGTAGCGTAAGGTTCAATCTTTATGTTGTCACGTGGTTAATCATTCAATTACTAACGTTTTATAGTGGTTGCAAATATTAGAACATGCCTAGGTTTAATTTGCTTGAGTAAAGAGATTAAAACCGGGAAATTTAATTAACTACAAGGATTCGAGACTACCAACTCTCGTCTCATGATTAATGCTGTAACTAGATTAATCTACTTGATGTTTAGGATTGAAATAAGAAAGTTCACCTTTTCAAGTTCGAGAGAATTGAAAAGGAAATTTGTCTAATTGGTTGAGAAACGTTTAGACGATACCATGAATTCAATCACATCGTGATATGCATATAGAGCGGACCCGGTTAAGCCTTGAGTCGAAATTGTTACGACGCCATAGTGAACACTTCCCTAGTTCACTCTCATATTGATTATTAATCGCACATTATTATTTGCTTTGGTTAAATATTGTTAACACAAAACCCCCCCCAATTTACCGGAAACTATCGACTACTAGTCATTTAATTCACTATCGATTTAATTTGCACCTTATTCCCTGTGGGATCGACCCCAACCTTAGTTGGGTTCTATATTTGACAGCGACCGCTTAGGCTTCGTAATTGGAGTCGTAATTTGGGCGTATCAATGATGAAACACCTTTGAATTATGATGATGACAGGATAGAAGAGAGGCCAAACTTTGCTATGCTTATGAATACAAGATTGCCTCTAGAGTGTGATGATGATGAGCCATTGCCCTTAAAGATTAATTTGTCTTGTGTTGTAAGGCAGATTATGGGAGATATTTCTAAAGAGGAGCTTGATCAATGGGAGAACTTGTTTCATGCTAGATGCGAGATCTTAGACAATATTTGTGCCTTGATCATTGATAGCGGGATTTGTACTAATGTTGTGAGTGACACTTTGGTGGAACGAAAGCAACTTCCCACCAAGAAGCATCCTAGTCCTTACAAGCTCTAATAGCTCAACGAAAGTGGTGAAATAAAGGTCCTCAAGGAAGTAAGTATAAAATTTAGCATTGGTAAATATCAAGATGAAGTTCTTTGTGATATTGTACATATGCTTGCTTATCACATATTTCTTGGAAGACCTTGGCAATTTGATAGAGATGTTGTACATCAAGGGAGAACAAACAAGTATTCCTTTTTATTTAGTTGTAGAAAGTTCTCTCTTGATCCTTTAACTCCTTACCAAGTAAGTGAAGATTACCGGATCATGAAAGAGCTTCGGGAGAAAATGAAATTGGTGGAGGATGTTAGTACAAGCTGTACAAATGTACAAGAAAAGGGAGATGGCTTGCCTAAAAAGAAGAACAAGATGTGCATGATAGCTAAGCTAATCAATGGTTTGAAAGGTGTTGATGAGGAGCGCTTCCTAGTGTCCCTTGTTAACAAGGATCTATTGTTGCACGCCAACAAAGGTATTAGTTCTTTGCCTAGAATAGTATCATCTCTTTTAAAAGAATATGAGGGTTTATTTCTCGAAGAGATGCCCGATGAATTGCCACCCTTGAGAGGTGTTGAAAATCAAATTGATTTTGTGCCCGGATCTCAAATCCTAAATTGACCGGCATATAGATGCAATCTAGAGGAGACTAAGGAGTTACAAAGGCAAATTGATAAACTCCTTGAAAAGGGACTTGTCAAAGAGAGTCTTAGCCCTTGTGTCGTACCAGTTATCCTTGTTCTAAAAAAGGATGGCACTTGGAGGATGTGTATTGATTGTAGAGTCGTTAATAAAATATTGGTGAAGTATCGACATCCTACTCCTAGCCTTGATGACATGCTTGATGAGTTTGTGTCTCAAGTATATTTTCAAAGATTGATCTTCGAAGTGGCTATCTCCAAATTCGTATGAACCCGGGTGATGAACGGAAGACGGCCTTCAAAACCAAGTTTGGTTTGTATGAGTGAATAATTATGCCTTTTGGCTTGACTAATGCCCCTAGAACTTTCATGAGGTATATGAACCATGTGTTGAAGCCCTTCATCAACAAGTTTGTTGTCATTTATTTTGATAACATACTTGTCTATAGTAGGACCATTAAGGAGTATATTGTCTATTTGAAGAAAGTATTTTATGTCCTACTACATGAGAGGCTCTTTGCAAATCTCAAAAAATGTTCATTTTGTATGAAGAAGGTGGTATTCTTGGGGTTCATGGTGAGTGCCAATGGTGTAGAGGTGGATGAAGAAAAAGTTGAGTCCATTAGATCTTGGACAACTCCTACTAATGCAACTGAATTGAGGAGTTTCCATGGGTTGGCAAGTTTTTATCGATGTTTTGTGAAAGGATTTAGCACTATTGCTTCCCCTTTAACCGAATTGATCAATAAGGCCACACCCCTTATTTGGGGAGAAGCTCAAGAGAAAGCCTTTCAAGAATTGAAGTCTATGTTGAGCACTTCTCCTTTGTTGCAATTACCCGACTTTGATAAAGCCTTTGAAATTGAGTGTGATGCTTCGAGTGTTGGCATTGGTAGGGTGTTGATGCAAGAAGGAAAGACTTTGTCCTACTTTAGTGAAAAGCTAAAGGGGGCCTCATTGAATTACTCAACATATGATAAGGAGTTGTATGCACTTGTGCAGGTGTTGGCTCATTGGCAACACTATCTATTGCACAAAATATTTGTGATAAGGATGGATCATGAGTCCTCGAAGAATTTAAAGAGCCAATCCAAGTTAAATAAGCGCCATGCTAAGTGGGTGGAGTTTATAGAAACATTCCCTTATGTGATCCACTATAAACAAGGAAAGGAGAATGTGGTTGTCGATTCTTTGTCTAGAAGGTTTGTATTGGTTAACACCTTGACTTCTAGAATGATGGGTTTTGAAAGCTTACAGGAGTTCTACTCTAAGGACTCCAACTTCAAGGAGGTTTGTGATGAACTTGGCCAAGGGAAGCGTGTGGAACATTTTCAAATGATTGATGGTTATTTGTTCAAGGATGGCAAAGTGTGTGTTCCTATGAGTTCATGGAGGGATATCTAACTCAAAGAATCTCATAGTGGAGGAATGATGGGACACTTTAGTGTTACCAAGACACTTTACATTATTATGGAACAATTCTATTGGCCAAGGATGAAGCATGATGTGGAAAAGCTTTGTGGACAATTCCTTGAATGCAAGCAATACAAGTTCAAGACTAGGCCCCAAGGTATGTACACAACTCTCCCTACCCCTCTTGATCCTTGGATGGACATTTCTATGGATTTTGTGTTGGGACTTCCAAAAACCAAAAGAGGGCATGATAGTATATTTGTGGTAATGGATCGATTCTCTAAAATTTCTCATTTGGTTCCATGCCATAAATGTGATGATGCATCTCATGTTGCATCTTTGTTTGTGAGTGATGTGCTTAAATTGCATGGAGTACCTCAAACTATTGTTAGTGATAGGGACTCCAAGTTTCTTAGACACTTTTGGAAGAGTCTATGGGGTACCCTTGGTACCAAACTCATGTTCTCTACTTTTTGTCATCCTCAAATGGTTGGTCAAACCGAAGTAGTTAATAGGACTCTTGGGAGCATGCTTTGTTGTATGATTAGAGGATCCCCAACATCTTGGGAGGACTGTTTACTTTTGATTGAATTTACTTACAATCGGTCTCTTCACTCTTCTATTGGCATGACTCCGTTTGAAGTGTGTTATGGGTTCAACCCATTGAATCCATTATCTTTAACCCTTTTGTCTAGTGATATTGTTGTGAGCTTAGATGCAAAGGGAAGGATGAAGGAGATGGTGAAGATTCACACAAAGGTAAGGGAGGACATGGAAAAGAACAACTCCAAGGTGGCTCTCTGGCAAAAGCATGGAAGGAAGAAAGTGATCTTTCAACCCAAAGACAAGTTTGGGTTCACTTTCAAAAGGAAAGATTTCCACAACTTCGCAAGAGGAAGTTGATTCCAAGGGGTGATGGACCATATGAATTGCTTGAAAGGATCAATGACAATGCCAAAAAGATCGATCTACCATATGAGTTTAGTTCACAATGTTTTCAGTGTAAGTGATCTATCTTCTTGTGTTGTAGGTGAAGCTATGGATTTGAGGATGAATCCTTTTCAAGAAGGGGAGGATGATACAATATCACCCGGCATAACCCCTATGAGGCTATTCACTAGGACCCAAGCAAAGAACTCCAAGACTTACAAGCTTTATTCATGAAGAAAGAGGCATTGGAGACCATTGAAGAGCGTAGATCAAGGATCTACAACTTATGGATGATTGCATGGAAATACGAGGTTGCTGGTTAATCTGCTAGATGGTGAGACTAAGGGCAACATGCACTTTTCTTGGTGCATTTTGCAGATCAAAAGCAACAAAGATGGAAGAATCATTCTGCTAAGCTGATACAGAGCCTGGTGCATTGGGCACTTTTGGTGGTGCGGATTGCACCTCAAATGCACCATCTGTGCATTGGGTCCATGTTGGGATATATTTCAAGGTTACTATTGGGCCTTTATAAAATAGCTATAAATAGGGGTTCCCTTCCCTTAGCTAATCAGATTTTGATGAATATTGAATCGCTTTGAAAGCTTCTAGTTGATACTCTAGTTTGTAGTTCTTGGGTGGATTCCCAATTAGTTAATCTAGTTGTAGAAATCTATTGGGTGGATTCCTAATGGTCTATTGGGTGGATTCCTAATGGTCTATTGGGTGGATTCCTAATAGGTAGTTGAGTGATTAAGGGTGGATTTCTTTGATTGCTTATTAACTTCTTTGCTTGATTAATCATAGAGTCATCCATTTGTGGATTCATTTGTTTGTCTCTTTCTTTGGTTGAGGAATTATTGTTTGTTAATTAGGTTCAATTGGGAGGTGAGGGTATAAAGTCCCTTATTGCCCATAAACTTGGTTAATTAGATTTTATTCACATATCTTTTGTTTATTTAAATTCCGCATTTGGATTTCGATTAGTCTCCCTAATCGAGATCTTATCACCTCATGTGTTGAATTTTTCAGGTACAATGTTTAGGGCACTTGGTTGTTCTTATGAAGGAGAAAGGTCCTTTAATATTGAGGTGGCCTTTGCCTCATTCACAAAGAAAATAGTGGATATGAATGGGAGCTTAGCATATCTAAATGGAAGCATGGCTAATATAAATGGAAGGATGGATCGTATGGAGAATAGGATGGTGAATGCTGAAAGTCATCATCGGGTGGACTCAACTCATACCACTCATAGGTCGGAAGCGAACAGGAACACGAGTTCCTCAATGACCATTATCCCGGGGCATGCACGTGAGTTATACAACCCCCGAAACATCCCAAGCCCCACCCTACAAATCCAACAAACTCCTTTCCAAATGTCTAACTATCTGAACAGTATTAGACAAAGCTCCACACATCCAAATTACCCACTACAAGAGGAACGTCCTTTTGTAGCAAATGAAAACAAAACTCCACTTCAAAATACATTACATGCTAACTTGCATGTACCACATGTCCAAAACCAAGAGCCTTAGCAAGATAGCCACCACACCCACTCTACGAAGAATGTGAGGAAATGAATGCTAACCGGAACTATGATGGACCTCAATATGGTGGACGACAAGGTTTTGTGCACCTAGAGATCGAGTACAACCCAAAGGTTATGGTCAGAATCAAGGTGCAAGATGGAAAGATAATGGATAGAGGTGAATAGTTTGATGATCGCAATGGTGATCATTATGGTAATCGAGGTGAAAGATATGGTGGTCACTATGATGATAAATATGGTTTCGTTAAGGAGATCATGGTGACTATGATAGAGGATTGCACACCATCAAGGTTACTCTTCCCACATTTAAAGGTAGTAGTGATCCAGAAGAATTCCTTGAGTGGAGGTTGCAAAGTGAAAGGATCTTTCTCACCAATAATATTTCGGATGTGTTGAAAACTAAATATGCCATCACACAATTTGAGGGGTATGCATCCACATGGTGGGAGTCCAAGGTGAGAGAACGAGCTTGAGATCTCATTTATGAGTTTCCTATATGGCAAGCGTTGTTTGCTTTGACGGAAGAAAGGTATGTTACACCTACTTATCATCAAGAAGTTATCAAGAAGGTGTACATGCTTTGACAAGATGCCACAAGTGTTGAAGAATATTATGATGAGTTCGAGAGCTTGAGACTGAGGTCCAAAGTTGATGAGCCTATGCTAAACACGGTGATCTAGTTTGTTTCTAATTTAAGACAAGACATCTCAAAGCCCATGAGACTTCAACACTATGCAAGTTTGGAGGAGGCTTTTCATGATGCCTCTACAATTGAAAAGGACTTGAAAGAAGAGAAAGTATACAAGTCCAAGTTTACCTCAACGTCTTTATGGAGCAAGAATAAAGATAAGCGGAATTCATTATCTCTTCAAGATCACTCCAAAGGTAGTGGTCAAGCTGCTCAAGCTAAAGCCAACTATAAGGTGAACATAACATTCCTTATCCTTCTACTATTCATTATTATAGATGTCAAGGTAGAGGACATATTGTGAGTGAGTGTCCTAATAGAAGTCCTATTATTGCCTTGTTTGATTGATATTGTACGGATAATAAGGAGGAGTGTGAGGAAAAAAGAAAGAACAATGAGCTTAATGAAGAAGAACCCTTGTTTCGTGATGAAGCGAAGTTAGAGGAGAATGTAAATTTTGCTCATCTCTTGAGAAGAGAGGAACTTCTAGAATATGAAGATGGTAAGCCTATGGTTAGGCAAGACGATAAAGCCTCGGAAATTGATGAGCCTTTGCAAGTGAATGAGAACTTATCATGCATCGTGAGATGAATCATGGGGGTACTTGATAAAGGAGAGCTTGATCAAAGAGAGAACTTGTCCCATGCTAGTTGCAAGATCATGGATAAGGTATGTGCTCTTATCATTGATAGTGGAAGTTGTACAAATGTTGTGAGTGAATCTTTGGTTGAATGAATGCAACTTCCTAGTGAGAAGCATCCTTTCCCCTACAAAATACAATGGCTCAATGATAATAGTGAGATGAAAGTGACCAACAAAGCAACCATCTGGGTTGGCATTGGCAAGTATCAAGATGAGACTCTATGTGATATTGTGCCTATGCTAGTGTATCATATGTTGCTTGGTAGACCATGGCAATTTGATAGGAATGTGCAACATTATGAGAGGTCTAACAAGTACTCATTTGTATTTGGAGGGCAAAAGATTACACTTGCACCCTTGATACCCTATCAAGTGAGTGAGGATTATAAGATCATGAAAGAACTTCGGGAAGTGATTCGAAAGGAAGAAATTGAAAAGAATGAGAGAGATTTATTTCTTTTGCACAAAAAGGTGGATTTGGATAATGAGGAAGATGAATTGCTTGGAAACATGGAGCCAAGTAAATGCTTGAAATACATGGATGAGGAATACTCCTTAGTGGGATTCATCACCATAGAGGTTGTAATGCACACTAACAAAGGTACTAGCGTTTTACCTAGTACCAATTCTTCTCTTTTGCAGATTCATAAAGGATTGATTTCCAATGAGGTTTCTCAAAGTTTACCTCCCAAAGATGAGATGAGAAGTATCATGGGATCCGACTCTTAGGATTCCAACTTAAGAGAGACCAGAGAGGACCAATCCTATTGGTCCAAGATAATTCTTGAGATGGGAACGCCTTGTAATCCAAGGTTTGAATATGAGGATGTAAAGGTGGCCTCTCCAACCCAAGGTATGTACCCATCCCTTTTGATTCCAAGTGACCCTTGGAGACATGATGACATCTATGGTGTGGTAGGTAGACTCTTGAGAATGGGTGCTTATATAACCTTTCATGAACATGTTATTGTCTTGCATCTTTCATCTTTGATGATGCCAATGTGCTTAATTTGCATGGCACCCAAGTTTGGGATCCCAATTCTATATGTTATTTGTTGAGGAGTTTATGTGGTATATTTTCTGCCAAGATCATGATGTCAACTTTTTGTTACCTTCATATGGGTAGAAAACTTGAAGTGTTAGGTTGGACTCTTGAGAGCATGCTTGAGCTCTTCATTGAAGGGTATCTAACTTCTTGGTAGGACCATGTGTTTTTGAATAAATGTGTTGCTAAAGGGTCCCTCGTTCACTTCCCAAGCATGCCTATCTTGGAAGATACCCTCCCTTTGAGGAGTTGTGTGACAAGAAAGGATTACACTTGTGTGCTGAACCAAATGTTGTTATCATGTGTCCAAACATATGAGAATATGCTTAATAGGATCTTTTTTTCTAATTGTAAGCTTGCATATGAGGACGTTATGATTGACATTATTGATGTTGTTACCTTTCTTTACTACCTTTTTTGAATATGATGATATTCATATTTGTGGTGAGTATGCATCTTATGTAGGTATGTGTTTTGCAAAAAGCCAAGGTGATGTGTACCAAAATGGCATCACTCTAGCCTTAGGTGTTCTCCATTATTGTGCTTTTCTTGATGCAATTCATGTGCTTATTAATATTCTTGCATTCTGAAACACCTTTGATGAGACTAGAGTGCTAAATACCTTCCTTTACTACCTCTTTGCATTTGATGATGCTCATGCTTGTGTTGAAACTACATGTAAAAGAGGTAGGCATACCTTTGGTTTATTCCATTGTGTGTGTGATCAAGTAGTACCTTCTTTTAATAGGTACTATCTTTGTGATGGGTTGAACAACCAATTCCTTTGTACTTCATATGTTGACTAGTTTGCCATTGCAATAGGGAATGCTTGGTTGTATCTTCAGAAGGTGCCTCTTTGGCATACTATTATTTGTGCTAACCCATGTGCTAACTCTCATACTTTGCGAAAATTATGGTTGTTTGTCCTACCTATGTTCTTGCAAGGTTTGGATTCGAGGACGAATCCTTTTCAAGAAGGGGAGGATGATATGATATCGCCCAGCAACATTTATGCTAGACCTATACTTCAAGGTCTAGACAAGAGGATCCGATCCACACCCACTCTTAGAGCACAAAAGGAAGCATGAAAGAGCCTCAATATACCCCAAATGAAGCAAGTAAAAGAGTTCCAAGCCTTACAAGATCTATTCATGAAGAAAGAGGCTCTAGAGACTATTGAAGGATGTAGATCAAGGATCTAAGACTTGTGGATGATCGCATGGAGCAAAGACGAGATTAACAGAGCTTCTGCCTGAGTGCTACACGCACATCTAGTGGTGCTAAATGCACCTCCATCGCACAAAGCTGCCAAAAAGATTCTTCTTGAGAGGTGTGAAGTGCTAGTGTGACCTGTACTTTCCTTGGTGCTAAATGCACCTCAAACGCACCACCAGTGCATTGGGCCCATGTTGGGACATCTTTCAAAGTCACTTTTGCTTTGAAAGCTTGATTTCATACTCTATAGTTTGTAGTCATTGGGTGGATTTCCTAATTAGTTAACCTAACTATAGAAATCTATTGGGTGGATTCCTAATAGTACTATTGTGTGGATTCCTAATAGTGTAGATTGAGTGATTAGGGGTGGATTCCTTTGATTGCTTGTATAAATTCTTTGCTTGATTAATCATAGAGTCATCCATTTATGGATTCATTTGTTTATCTCTATCTTTGATTAAGGAATTATTGTTGATTGATTAGGTTTAATTAGGAGGTGAGGGTATAAAGTCCCTTGTTGCCTATAAACTTGATTAATTAGCTTTGATTCACATATCTTTTGTTTATTTAATTTCCGTATTTGGATTTTGATTAGTTCTCCCTAATCGAGATCTTATCATGCTAGACCTATACTTCAAGGTCTAGACGAGAGAATCCAAGCCACACCCACCCTTGAAGCATAAAAGGGAGCTTGGAAAAGCCTCATTAGTTGACCCTAGTCCTACCATATTCCATGTGGGATCGACCCCAACCTTCGTTGGATTATATATTTGAACATCGACCCCTTTATACTTTTTTTGGAGGTGTAATTTGGTCATATCATGTTTTAAGCATGTGTTCAGTTTTTAATTGTCATGTTGCTTGCGGACAAGATAACATTCTAAGTTGAGGGTATTGATGTGCTGATATTTTATGGCGTATTTCACGCTTTTGACCAAAGAATAGAAGAAAATTCAAAAGCAACCATTTTTAGATTTGGTGTTCCTTATCTTTATTTACAGGATATGTAATCAAGGCCAAAAGGAACGGAAAGTGTGCTTGACAAGTCAATCTTACGGGTCCTTGTGACTAATGGTCACAATAGTGACCATCCATCACTCAAACCACCATGCCAAGCAGAAGATAAGTTCAAGTTGGAGTTTATGAGGACTCACCAGACGAACCATCAAAGGTGTGATGACTCATCACCCAACTTGTCAAGCCAACCAGTCAATGCTCAACAGCTGCTCAAGGTGATGACTCAAGTGATAAGTAGTCACAGGCCCGATAACTTACCACAATTTACCAGCAAGTCATCATATTCCTGATGACTTACCACGATTTACCAGCAAGTCATCACAGGCCCGATGATATATCAGAAAACTCGTCAGGATAGGTAGAAACATGAGCTCGACTGGAACTTGTGACAACTCACTTGACAAGTCATCACAAGCCTGATGATTCATCAGCCAACCAGTCACACTTAAGGCAGAAAATCTGAATCTATTTTGGATTTAAATTTCCTGGACAACTATAAATACCAAGTATTAGGGATAAAATATTACTATTCATTATTGGAATTTTTTATCGGTTTTTGAACACAAGCAACATAGAGAACACATTCAAATATTGTAATAAACTTCTTTATAGTTATGAATCTTATTTCTTCTTTCTTCTCTTATATCATGAGTAGCTAAACTCCCACAACTAGGGTTGTGGGATCCATGAAAAAGTAGTAATCTAGGGTTTTTACGATATGGGGTTCGTATTGTATGTGTGATGCATTGTTAATCTTTCAACTTTACTGATTTCTAATGGTTGCAAACATTATAACAAGCCCTAGGTTTGACTTGCTTTAAAGAAAAAGTTAAAATCGGGTAAAAAGAATTCACAACAAGGATTCGGGGCTTCTTACCCCCATCTAATGAGTAACACTTAAGCAAGGTTAATCAACTTGGAGAATTAATTGAGTTTTGTATTTCATCTTTTCAAGTTCGAACGAATTGAAAAACAATCATCTATTTGGTTGAGAAATGATTAGACGTAGCGTTGAATTCATTTGCTTTGCATTATGCTTATAAAATGAATTTGCATGAACATTGACCCAAAGTTGTTACAAGGCCATGGTGAACACATTCCTAGTTCACTTTCCATATTAATTCTTATTCATTAACATTTGTTACTGTCTATTTGAAATAACCAAGAAACAAACAAGTTTGATTGTTATAAAACCCCCCATTTCCAGAAATCATCAACTAATAGTCATTTGAACTACTAACGGCTTAACTTTCACCATATTCCCTGTGGGATTCGACCCTAAACTTTGTTGGGTTTTATATTTGATAAAAACTGCTTATACTTCTTAAGGGAGGCGTAATGTGGGTGTATCAATGTTCACTTATTTTGTAGTAAGAAAAAGGGGGGTGTCAAACTTGTGAGCTTAATTTTTTGAAGGCCTTGTGAGTGTTGTAGTCTCCTAGTTTTCTTTTTCTTAAGCGTCGTTATAGGATAGTTTTTATTTTTTCACTTGAGGACAAGAAAATATTTTAAGTTGAGCGTGTTGATGTGTCACGGCTTTATGGCACTTTCTATGCTTAAAACTTGGAACTGTTGTGTGTTCTTTAGCATTTTTGGGTAGATTTGATGTGTTTTTGCTAGTTGTGCGAAAAATAGGGCTTGGAAGCTAATTCAAGGAAAAAAGATGCAAAATGGACCAAACTGAGATCCATGGCTGCTTTCCATGAGTCGTGTAATAGGATCGTGGACCTGATCCTGAGGAAGTACAACATAGACTGATTTCCATGATAGGACTCTATGAGTTGTGGTACCTTACACGAGCTATAGACCCTGTTCGTGGATTTGATCTAGAGAAACGTCACAAGTGCATGCATTCCACAAGAAGCATCCATAGACCCTGTTCATGGATTTGATCCTGAAGATGAGAAAAAAGACTTGAGTTTCACAGGAGAAATCCACGGACCGTGGATTGAATGTTGGACCATAAATGGCACTTGTGGATGCTGTCTGTCATGACCCGATTTCTCAGGTTGTTTTGGAACCTACAACCCCCTTATAGTTGAACTAATACCCGTTGCCCAAAATGGTTAGTAATGGGTAACTACCTAAGAAAGAATGCACAAGAAGATCAATAAGCGAAAGCAAATTGAGAAAGCAGCGCAGAAGAAAAGCAACCTAAATATATATATAAAGAAACTACACCATACCACGACCTGGTATCGAAAGTACATGAGCCATTACTAAAATATATAGAGTACTAGAAGGTACAAAATCGAATATACAACTATCTCTTGATAACAAAAGAGTAAACAATTCCAAAAGAGGAGATATAATCAATCCCCAGTCGTTAGGAGCTCACCCTAGTCTCGAATGTCCAATAGTTGTACGAGTATCCACGCTATCAACGGCAATAGCTCACACTAGGATCTGTACCAGGAAGATGCAGAAGTGTAGAATGAGCACCAATTACAAAGTAGTGGGTACCCAATAGGCATCATAGGCTGACTTAGCGCATATAAGATATAAAAGCAGTAAGTAAAAGATAGTGAAGAAAGTAGTCACAAAGGCAAAAAGAGGAAAGCACACGGAAACTAGCAACAAATAGAAGACAAGGAGAATAATAAGTATGATATGTTAGCCATAGTAGATATATCACAAAATACATGTGGAGGAGTAGAGAACGTGATAAGTCGGTAATGTACCAACTTTTTCAGCCTTTATCCATGAATTATTGCTATGTTTCGGATAAGTTTAGAGGTTTTTATGGCCTTTATTTATGTCTATGCTTGTACTTGTAATCAAAGATGAAAAATAAGGAAATGGACCCAAAAAGAGCTTTAAAAAGAGTGAAGTGTGAAGTGATCGATAAAGATGGAGATTCTACCTTGAGTCGCGACACTTGTGCGACACGCACAAGCCTTGGTGAATTTCACACCTCTCATCGCATGGAGCCTTGCATCGACTGAAGAATCTATTACGAGGTGTGGTCAATGTGCGACGTGCACAACTCATGGTGTGAACTGAACCTACTTCACATAATATCTCCCAAGTTAGCTGAAGTCACTGGTTCAACTAAAGAGGGTGTGCGATGCATACATCATGACATACAAACAGCACATCGCGCCGCACACCACCCAAAGGGTATTTTTGTCCAAAAATTTGGTGATGTTTTGGGAAACTATTTAAACCATTTTTGGCATAATTGTAAAGAGAATTCTTCAGATCTGAATACTCTTGAGTAATTTTAGCTTTGAGAACAAGTTTCCTCTCTAAGAAGAATAATAGGGTTTCAATCACTTCTCTCTTCCAATTCTTAGTTAACCATTTGTGTACAAAACTAAACTTAGATATTGAAATTACACTTGAATGAAAAGAAATTTGACTTACCCACTTGGTATATCTTCTTCCTTTAGTATGAACAGCTAATTTCATTGTTTAGAGATGTGTTGATAATGGGTGCTTGACAAATGGGTGTGGGTGTTGATAATTCTCTCTTATAATTACTTATTTGACATGAGTTTAGTAGTTTCACCAAGTTTTAATCCTAAAATTGGTGGTTGCAGACATTGCTTTTCCTTACTTGGTTATTTTGTTTCTTGAAAGAGAATTCCATAGCTTCGAATGTGAAATCACTAGTGGGAACTTGGGCTTCCATTTAGATTAAGGCTAGAAATAGCTCATATCGATGAAAACATAATTTAAGGGTCTAAGCTAGAAATAATATGACCTCCCTAAGCTGTAGCTTGGTTGTTTGTTGTTAAATTGATAGTCCTTTAATCGAGATTGTCGGATATATGGTTGTTGATCGAGAGATGAACAACCATACCCATAACAAAGGATACCTATGTACGTGAATAGGCAATCACCCTATCCCATACTAGAGTCCCATTGGATATGCATCCCTAGTCGTCTACTCTCATTTGTACACCTATTTTACTTTACCATCTTGCTTGAATTGAGATTATTGTGATAGAATCCCAATTCCCCCAATCTTTTCCTTTCATATTATCAAATATTTACTCTCTTAGTGAAGTCATTTTATTACAATCATCTTTATCCTATCTACAAGTCTCTGTAGGTACGACCCCACTGTTAGGTACTTATAAATATGTTTTACTTGAAGATCACCGATACCTCCTAATTAGAGAGTACGTTTGAGCATTTATCAAAAATGGCGTTGTTGCCGGGGACTTGATTTGATAGATATTTTTAATTATAGATTTGAAATCACTTAGAGAGTGCTTGTTTCTTTTACTTTTATTTGTTGTTTGTGTTATGGTTGAGAAGGGTAGCTTATGAGCAAAGAAGACAATAATAAAAGCATTGACAGCTTCATAGATGCAAACGCTTCTGAGCCTGTGTTGCAAGGGGGTGTGGGTGCATTCCGCCTACCCCCTTTTGTGGGAAATGTTGTTTTTCACGTTACTAGCACCATGCTTGACTTGATCCAAATGAAGGTCATGTTTTGTGGAGCAGCACATGAAGATGTCAATCAGCATATTCAAAAAAAATTGGAGATTTGCCAACCATTCATATTTCAAAATATCTCCTAAGAATCCATCTGATTATGCCTATTCCCTTTTTCCTTAACGGAGGAAGCCACGATGTGGTTGGAAGAAGTGCCGGACGGATCTATCACTTCTTGGGCCGAGTTGGTTGAGGTATTTACATCGAGATTCTTTCCTCCATCACTAATTATGCAGCTAAGAGACGAGATTACCAACTTTAGGCAACTCCCGGATGAGCCTCTACATGAGGTTTGGTTAAGGTTAGAAAAGAAGCTTATCTTGTGTCTGACCCATGAGTTGTCGGAAAACGTATTGCTACAAGGCTTTTATTGATTATTGAACTCCATGAATAAGTCGGTGGCTAACAACCTTAGAGGTGGTACCTTCATGGACTTATTGTTTCCTATTTCCTCAAATTTATTAGAGAAAATTACCAGGACCAACCAAGCTTGGCATACAAGAGAAGAGGATGTGCCAACTTTGGGAGCACCCTCATCCATCTTGACCAATGAAATGAGAAAAATGGATGAGGAGTGAGATGAGACAATGGCAAAAATGATGACACAAATTGATTTTATGGCCAAGAATGTAATGGGAGCTAGCGGTGCTAAGGCGGTGAATGTTGTGGGTACACTAAAAATTAAAGCAAGTGATGATGAGCTGATGACAGTGATAGATGGTAAACAGTGCTTTATGTGGGTGGATTCTCATCCCGGGTATTATCACCCGAGGGAAGAAAACCAAGGTCGGATCAGAGATAGATATAAGGATGGTGATCAATTCAATCATCGAAGCTCAAACCCCTATGTGCCTCAAAACAATGCAAACTCTCTCTACCAACCAGCCACAAGTAACCCCAGTCCAAACTCGAGGACATGTTGTCCTTGGTTCTCAAAAAAGTGGATATAACCAATACCAGAGTGAGTGAGCTAAAAAGTGAGGTTTCAACACTTCATCAAACTATGAGCTCTCACTCAGCCTCGATCAAGCATCTTGAGGCCCAAATGAACCACCTCTCGACCCAAATGAACTCGAGGATGAAAAGGACGTTGCACAGTGATACTATCACCAATCCAAAGAATTACTGATTGAGGTACTATCGTCGAGATGCGATGTTAAATCAAGCGCTGCTTGGGAGGCACCCCAAGTGTTTTCCTTAGATTTTTGGTTATCTTTTGTTGTTTTTGGTGTGTTTTTAGGGAATGCATGGAGCAAAAAAATGGACAAGCAAAAACAGGGAGAAAATGGGCTATGCAGAGGATTATGCGGACCATACAAACCATTGTACATGTCGCATGGCTCATCGCAGAAGGCCTAGGAGAAAATGGACCTATTGGAGGCGATATGTGCTAGGCCATGTGGACCGCACAAGACCAAGTGTGCATCTCACCTCCATCACATGGCAAACCAGAAGCCTAGGCTAACCCAGGGGAGAAAACAAAGCGATGTGCGAACAATATGCGGTTCTCAGAAGGGCTCGTGCAAATTGCACGTTGTGGCGCACCAAAGATAAATTTGAAATTTTACTGACCTAACTCGTTGATCGACCTGACCTGGAGATGACCCACCTAAACTTTTCTTCTTTTTTTCTCTTTATATTCCACCACCTTCACCATCCTCACCATATTTTCTCTCCAACTCTTAAAATTCTCTCTAAAAACTTCCCATAAATCCCTTTACTTCTCCTAAAATCTTCTTCTTCTCCCCCACAATCACCACTACTTCTCCTCCATATTGCCACCATCATCTCTTCGGGCGAGTTGATTGAGTCACTATTATTGCTTCCCAAAACCTTCAATTTTTACTTCTCTCCATCTAATCTTCACTTGTGGTAAGTTCGTAGACGTTAAATACTTGTTTTTGTGAAGTTTGGGAAATCATATGGTGAAGCATGCTTAATCAAATTGCCATGTTGATTTTGGGTGAGATCCGAAAATTTTGGGTCCCTAATTCTGAATTGTGTTGTGATTTTTGCTTAGTGTCAACTTGGTAGAACTTGAATTTTGTTAATGCATGTTGATTGGTAATGATTTTTAGCGTTGAAATCTGTGTTTGGGGTAAAGTCTGAGTAACCCACTTATGATCGAAGCATGATTTGGACCGATGACTGATCGGGTGATGTCATTCTTAAGGGCAAATCATCGCTTGTCATAAGGTTCTACCAAAAAATGATTGTTGGATTTGAATTTTGCTATTTGTATGCCCATGATTCTTTGTTGAAGATTATCTTTGGGTGTATGATCTTGTGCGGGGAGAGGTTAATTATTGCTAAACATGTTGGTGCCCATTATTGCAAGTGACGGCTTGATGTTCCTGATGATAGACGAGGTAACGTCCATCTTAAGGAAAGTCGTTAAGTCCTTTTCTTGCTTGTTGGATTTGTCAATAAAAATCTTGGGAAGTTTGAGGACCCGGATGTTTATGGTCATGATACCCCTTTTCCCTTTTGTTAATGTTGTTAGTTTGTTGCATGGTGCCAAGTGCCTAAGGACATCTTGCTCTACGGATCACATGACTAATTCACAAGAACACAAGGAACCGAAAATTCCAGTTATGCCTTTGTGCATTTCGCATGCGATGCATCGATCTTGATGTGCGGGTTGCATATGGCATTGTGACATGTTAGAAAAAGAAGGTCAGTCACTGCTTCGAGGGGTGAATCTTGGTGCGACGCGCACTTAGGTTGGTGTTGTCCGCATCAGCTTCACATCTCAAGGGAAAATAATTGTAAGGTTCTGTTAGATTGTGAGGTGGCACATGCAATGCACACTTCCTCTGGTGCAGTTCGCATGTGGCTCGGACGAGCCAACAGTCCCCTACTTAATTTCCTACTTTGTTGCATTCCATTCTTTTTAGTTTGTTAACTTCTTTTTAGGTTTTCTTTCTATTTTTAGCTCACAATCTCTGTATAAAGAACATGTCTTCTAGTAGGGGTAATGCCAAAAGGAGTTCACGAAAGCCAATAAATCCCTCCTCCACCAACCCATCCTCATAGCGGAAGAAGAAAGCTTCATCTTCCCATACTCAAATCTCCGAGGAGGAGAGAGTTTGGTTTGGAGTAAAAGGGATGAGGGTCATTTATGATATTGATATAGGTTGGACCTTCAACACAGAACAAAGCTTTAACCTTGATGTAGTGGGGGATAACCTACCTAACATTCCAACTTAGTTTGCCAGCCGTTAGTGGCAGCCGTTTCAAGATGTGCCCGGGAACTACTACAGGGAGTTAGTTTGGGAGTTCTTTGCCTCATTGGCCATACAAGATGCTAAGGCTGTAAATGGGGTTGTGAAACATTCCCCGCATTGGAGTCAGTAATTGTTTGAGGTAAGGAAATTAGGATCACTCTAGCCGTTATTAATGCTATCTATTAGAGCACTCCATTGAACCAGCCCCTGAGCTCATGGCTAAGCTACTTTTCAAGAACAAACATCTCGAATGGCTGGCTCCTATCATTGCTCCTGATGAACCTTTCTGGGCTACTTTAGGGGGTGAAATCACACGCCGGACTTTACACTTTGAGCCACGCCTATGGTATGACTTTGTTCGCTCCCATTTTATGCATTGTCAAAATGACCCAAAGGTCACACATGATGGGGACATTCTTGTAGCTGCAATCATGGTGAGGAATCATATCAACTTTGGTGAGGTTATTGCCTTGGTGATAAAAAGAAAGGCTCGTAGGGGTGGGGATGCATTCCCCTTTCCAGTGCTAATCAGTAAACTTTGTGTACATACTGGATCCCTTACTTTGACGGTGATGCCTCTACTCTGGCCATTGGTGTGCTAGATCTTTATAAGAAAACTGATCGGGATGCCCCTTGTTTCAAAAGGCGTAGGGTAGAGGTTTTGGTCAAAATTAAGGATGATGACTTTGATGTTGAATTACATGCCTCCTCTCATTCTCATCCTGCTTTAGAAACACACACACCCATTACCAAAGCACCTAGAGAGCAATTATCTAGAAGTGGGATCCAAGATATGGTTGACAAAACATACAACTATGAGAGGAAATTAAGGGATTTGTCAAATGATCTACCAAGATTGATTGAGAGGGCAGTGAAAAGGCTACCAAAGGAGTTATGGAGAAAGTGTCCACTCCTTGTAATAGGGTGGATGTTTGTAAAAAATCTGTCAAGACACTCCGGAAGGACCTCGACAAGGAAAAAGGTCAGGACACAGTGGAAGAGGCAGATCTGGATACCTTGCCTCTACTTCGCACCATTCCTAGTCCCCTAGATGACTTGTTGGAATCCCTTGCAGATTAAGAGGAGGAGTTACCTAGTAATGTGGATGCATTTCTCAATGATGACGACCATAATCTTAATTTTCAGTAGGCCCTTAGAGATTCCTCGGTCACCGCGCACTCCTGAAAGGGTGGTGCTGGCCTGAGTGGAAAGACCTCAGATGCTAAGGCAGAAGCTACAAATGATGATGATGAGGCATAGTCCTCCAGGGAGTTGCCCCTTCTATCTTTACGAGCTAATAACATTGAGGGCAATGCATCTTTTGTGGGGAGGAGGTGTCTTTAATTGCTTTTTGTTAGTTTCCCATGACTGGGCTTGAGATATTGTTTTTATTGCCCTTGCCGGGCCTTGTTGACATTTTTAGTTCTGCTTGTTTTGATTTGGCCCTTGTCGGGCATATTTTGGATGATTCTGATACTTATTGCCCTTGCCGAGCCTTTAGATTATGATAGTTTATTTTGAGCTTATTTGTGTGTTCCCTCGCCAGGCCAAATTTTTGTTTTATTGTGTTGATTGGGTTGCTGATTTAGTCTTACATGCCCCATTGTTTTAATACCCATTCTTTGCAAATGCGCTAAAGGCCTACGCCGAGGCTTGTTCTTAATTTAATCATGAGTGTACTATTTGGTTGTTCCCTTGTTAATAGTAGTTTAGCAATAAACTCCGAGGGTATTCTTAATACCATGGTTCTTTCTAAGGAGCAAAAGTTTTGTTTTTGCTTATTTTCTTTTTCTTTTATTTTTCTGTCTAACCGGTTTGGTGTTTCCCTATGATAGATTGAGAGGTGACTTTCTTAAGGGAAAATGCCAAGTTTTAGTTTAAAATTGAGTCCGTACTTTCTTTTCTCAAAATGGGCCCACCGAAAAAAAAATCGTGCCAAATTGTTTTTTGAAATAAAAGGAAGAAAGGAAATGAATTTTTGAGGAAAAGAATTCTCTTTTCATGACTTGCACACTCTTGCTTTGGCTTGATTGACTCATAGACGAGTATGTAATGAACTCGGAATAGCTTGTCGAAAGTCATTTGTCCCAATTGATTTTGAGACTAATGAGAGAAGTCTTGTGGCATGATTCTTTGTGTGGTGAGGCTTTACCTTGATTCTCATGCATGTGTGTCATCTAGAACTCACCCCAAATGTGATTCAAGGAAAATTCTAGGTGTGAACGATCTTGGAAGATGATCATAGGCCCTTTTTGATAGCCACTTCACCCAAATGACTTCCCTCAAAATCAATCTTTGTGAACCCTTTTGAGCTTGTGACCGTTCTTTGGCACCTTGTTTAACACCTTGACCTTTTTGGAACCTCTATCTTGGGACCCGTCCTCTCTAATTGCTTAGAAGTGAAACGTAGGCTAAAATCCTAAGTTATGGAGGAGGGATGAAAAGACAACATAGGCAAACTCCTAAGTTTTGGGGTTTATATGAGCAAATGAGGAGAAGAAAAGAAATGCACTTAAAGTGCAAGGTAGCACCTTAAGTTTGAATTGAAAATTTCTCCCAAAGCAATCCAATGAGCAAAATGAAAAGCAAGATTAGGTTCTACCAAATGAAAGTGATACAAGGAGTTGAATGATCATGATTGAAAAGGAGAAGCTTGGGTTGTGTTAGGGAGAAATAAGGTGAAGCTGAAATTTAAAAATGTGAGTGGTGTTTGAAATGAAAACAAAGAGCATTAGGGAGGTGTAGTTACTTGAACCAAATGAAATCCTCACCTTAGCCCTACCCAACGTCGTAACCCGCAAGTTCTTGGTGATTTCGAGCTTGGCTACCCTACATTAGTGGCGATTTACATAGAGGGAAAGCCTATGGTTCGACGTGTGTGCACTTGAACTTCCTTGAGAGAATGAGAGTCTTCTTGGTTCTCCTTAAATCCCTTTGTTTTGAAAATTATATGATTGTGAAAGGGATTCTCTCTTGTGGTGAGTGGCATCATGTACTCGAATTGAAACATGAATTCTTTATTTAAATTGAGAGGAATGAATGAGACAAGTTGTGTGGAGAATCTCAAGGCAGACCTTGACTGTCCATGCCAATGACTTGAGAAGATTAAATGTCTTGTTTTGAATGACAAAATTCCCTTAATTTTGAATAAGAAATGAAGTCCTTTTGGAAAAGGTTTTGAAATGACCAATTGCCTTGATATTGTGGTGGTTCAAATTGAGATGAGCATTGTAGTTGAGTCTTTTTGTTTATTCTTTTCTCTTGATTTTTAGCATAGATTAGTCTTTTGTGCCTTGATTGAGTCTAGAGCATAATCCATTCCTTTCCTTGTAAGTATCTTGTTGAGGACAAGCAATAGTTCAAGGTTGGGGGTTTGATAAGTTGGTAATCTACCAACTTATTGAGCCTTTATCCATGAATTATTGCTATGTTTTGAATAGATTTAGAGGTTCTTATGGCCTTTATTTATGTCTATGCAGGTACTTGTAATCAAAGATGAAAAACAAGGAAATGGACCCAAAAAGAGCTTTAAAAGGAGTGAAGTATGAAGTGATTGAAAAAGATGGAGATTCGGCCTTGAGATGCGGCACTTATGCGACATGAACAAGCCTTGGTGCATTCCGCACCTCTCACCATATGGATCCTTGCATCGAATAAAGAATCTATTATGAGGTGCGGTCGATTTGCGATGCACACAACTCATGGTGCGAACCGCACCTCCTTCGCACAAAATCTCCCAAGTCAGCTGAAGTCACTGGTTCAACTGAAGAGGGTGTGCGATGCGCACATCACGATGTGCAAACCTCACGTTGCGCCGTACTCCACCCAAAGGGTAATTTTGTACAAAAATTTGGTCACATTTTGGGAAAGTATTTAAACCCATTTTAGGCACAATTATAGAGAGAATTCTTAAGCTCTGGATACTCTTGAGTAATTTTAGCTTTGAGAACAAGTTTCCTCTCTAAGAAGAAGAAGAGCGTTTCAATCAATTCTCTATTCCAATTCTTAGTTCACCATTTGTGTACAAAACTGAGCTTAGATATTGAAATTACACTTATCTTAAGAGGAATTTGACTTACCCACTTGGTATATATCCTTCCTTTAGTATGAGTAGATAATTTTATAGTCTGGGGATGTATTGATAATGGGTGCTTGACAAATGGGTGTGGTTGTTGTTAATTCTGGCTTATAATTGCTTATTTGAAATGGGTCTAGTAGTTTGACCAAGTTTTAATCCTAAAATGTTGTCAACATTGATTTTCCTTAATTGGTTATGTTGTTTCTTGAAAGAGAATTACATAGCTTCGGATGTGAAATTACTAGTGGGAACTTGGGCTTCCATTTATATTGAGGCATGAAATAGGTCATATAAATGGAATCACCCATTTAAGGGTCTAAGCTAGAAATAGTATGACCTCCCTAAGCTTTAGCTTGGTTGTTTGTTGTTAAACTGAGAGTGCTTTAATCAAGATTGTAGGATATATGGTTGTTGATTGAGAGATGAACAACCATACCCATAACTAAGGCAACATATGTCAATGAGCGATAATTTGCGCAAATAGGCAATCACCCTATCCCACACTAGAGCCCCATTGAATGCACATCCCTAATCGTCTACTCTTATTTGTACAAACATTTTTACTTTACCATCTTGCTTGAATTGAGTTTATTGTGACCGAATCTGAATTGCCCCCAATCCTTTACTTTCATGTTTTCAAACATTTACTCTCTTAGTGAAGTCATTTCATTACAATCATCATTGTGCTATCTACAAGTCTCTGTGGGTACGACCCCAACATCTGTTGGGTAATTACAAATGTGTTTTTCTTGACGATCGTCGATACCTCATCATTGGTGAGTACATTTGAGCATTTATCAGAATGCACCTAGATCCTTGCAACAACAATATATACAGAGAGTTTAAGAAAATATGGTGGTATACCGGTACCTCAAATAAAAGGGAAAGAAGGAAAAGCAGCTAACATAATCATGCTAATAATACAACTGATAAGATAAGAATGATCTGAAAGGCAACCTCACAAGTAATACCATAGGAAAGAATAATCTAATCCACCAATAATCAGAAAGGCAACTAACAAGTCTACACTAGGAGCGAGTAAGCTAATCTACCTAAAGTCTTAATGGGCACCCCTACACCGAGAAACACATAAAAGTGAAATCAAACCCTCCGGCATCCCATACTACCAAAATGTACACTCAACAAATAGCAAACAAGGGTGGAACCGTAATAGAATGAATGATATGATGAAATCAGGAGTGCTAGTAGTACCGTATGTACACTACTCCGGTGCTTGCAGCCCCAGTAGGTAGGATCCATGGAAGGAGCCCCCTGTATACTCCTACTACACCGTATACCCCCTTCCGGCACTCGCAGCTCATAGCCCCTAGTCCAGATTGGCAAGTTCCAACGAGGTCTACGCGACTACATACAAAATCTCAAAATCATAATATAACTGCCCGGAGTGTATTTGGGTCTAAATTAGTAAATCGCAGAATCCCAATAAGGGTGCCCAGAGTATATCCAGGTCAAAATACATAGTAAAACAAGTCTAGAATCATCTTAAAATCAGTAGTAAAATGTAGTCTATCTCTATGGCTCAGCCGAGTCTAGTATCAGTGTGAAAATCCAGTGATAAAATCAACATTTAATCCCTGTTACTCGAAGAAGATCAATTAAACCAGTTTCAAATCCATTTAGAACAATTTATACTGAAAACAGGCCCTCGGGGCCATGCAAGGTTGAAAAAATCGGTGATAGTTAGTCCCGCAGCGAAAGTAGTGATAAATAAATGCAAAAAAAATCTTTGTATGATAATGATATGCCCTGCACTGGCTCAATCTGCTCTACAACATATATAACCATCTCGATATCACAATCCGATGTTCGGGAATCATAGGCATCCCTTAATTATCCCACCATCCATGGTCCAAAGGCATCTACAAAGGCCACACAGGATCGCAAGAGTAATACTACAAAACTAGTTCAAATATAAAACCCACGTAGAAAATAAGACAGACAGAAGAAACGGACAAGGTCTGGGCTGCCAACCTAGTAAACGCAACCTAAGGACGCTAAATAATACAATTGTATTCTATATACGCAAAGTCTAAGGAAGGTAACCCGTAACCTACCTGACGTCCAATGGCAAACTGCTGGAAAGACATCGTCTTAGCTCGAACTGCTACGAGAAGCCCCGAATCGCGAACAAATAATCTAAACAATACACTACTTTTCAAAACAAAGCTAACGATACCCATAAGGCTAGTAATCTAGTTGGGTCAAAACCTAGGTCAAAAGCGAGCCTGTGGGCCCCATAAACTAAAACTAGAAACAAAAATTGTCACAATGTTCCAAATCTTGCCAGGAGCGCATGGTCAAAAATTGAGCATGATTCATGAAACATAGAGGGTCAAAACAGCCCCTACAAGGTCAAGAATCAAAAAGGGAAATAATGAAATTAAAGAAGAAAACTTACCAATTTACGACAAGGAAACGATCAGAGACAAGAAATTATTCACCCTAATGTTTTGGAGTGGATCAGTACTGGAAATGGAGCTTTGGAGCTTTGAAGCTCAAGGAAATGGAGGAATTTTTTTGGGGGGAATATTAGAAATAAAATGGAGAAGAAGGCATTTAAATAGGTTGCCAGTGCTGGCTAGGCGCACGTGGCTAGGCGCTGCACACGTTGCCAGGCGCACGTGAACGCCAAGGCTAGGTAGAGGCCAAGCCATGCGCTAAGCCAGCGTGAAGGCATACCAAACACCGTGCAGGCGGGCATGCACACGTAGCCCAGGCGACGTGCATGCAAAGGTCAGGAGGGAGGTGGCTGGCTGGCTGGTCTGTGCGCACGCAGCCTGCCCATGCGTGGGCGATGGCCTAGATGGTGTCATGCCAGCAACCAGCAACCAGCAATAAGGCAACACAATAAAGTTCTCGGAGGGACCCTCTGGAATGAATCTGGGGTCCCACAAGCACAAATGAACTATGCCACTCAACTAAAAATGGCATTCCGGACTCAGCGAAATTGATGAAATTTATAACGGAGGTCGATTGAATGAGAAGTGAGCCCCACGCCCAAAACCAACCTTAGGCAAACTTTTCCAAAATGAAACCCAATGGCCCAAAATGATTCCAAAAGCCTCGGGGCCCGAACCAAAGGTCCCTCTAGCCCAAAAGTGATATTCCAGAGCTAACACCGCTGAAGGAATTCCCATATGAAGCCGTCTTCTCTGAATGTTGACCAAAGTCAACCAACCATCTTCAGTTGGCTTTAAATCTCAGAAAGTCAGAAAAAACCAAATTGAAAGCTTCCAGACCCCAACCAAGGGTCCAAATAGACCAAACTACATGCCTTGGAGCTAACGGAACTGTCAAAATTTGATTCCAAGCATTCTTGCTAAGAATGTTGACTAAAGTCAATGATTTCCTAAGTTAAATCTCTAAAATAGTGAAATGGTCATAACGACTTAACGAATCGCCCAGGAACCGAACCACCGGTCCCAGTAAGCCATCAATGACTTAGGGCTGCTACTGGAAAGCTTTAACAGTACAAAGAAGGCAAAAATGCAAACATGACCGGAAGGGTCATTACATCATCCACTCCTAAAAAAGAACTTTCGTCTACGAAATTCAAGAAAAAGGGAACACCTGAAGGCTCAACAACTGCAGATACTAAGCCCGCATCCCTCTCTCGATCTCCTAAGTAGCCTCTTTGACCGGACGGTTCCCCCAGGAGATATGCTCAAGGAAAACTACCAAAAACCATAACTCCTTACCATCCAAACTAGACCATAACCTCTAATTTAAAAACTCAAAAGTCAATCAAATGAACCAAATCTCAAGAGACTCAATTGGAACACACTG
Organism: Jaltomata sinuosa; assembly: GCA_003996215.1. Classification (NCBI taxonomy): domain Eukaryota; kingdom Viridiplantae; phylum Streptophyta; class Magnoliopsida; order Solanales; family Solanaceae; genus Jaltomata; species Jaltomata sinuosa. The sequence goes on along the minus strand of QJPP01000883.1, from coordinate 112,008 downwards.
GCACGATGCAGATACTAAGAGAACCAAGGTGATCATCACACGGAACTAGTAACCAGGCTCACTCAGAAAGCCACTGCCTAATCCTCTAACTTATGAATCCTTTAATCGACAAAACCCTCCTGTCTATCCTGAATCATCTGCACCTTAACCCTGAAGCCTCACACTGGACAAACACTTAAGCTATCCTAAAAACATCAACTAACCCACCGGAAGTCTATAGGTCTAGCCACACTTAGCCTCAAATAAGGTAACCTTCAGACTCAAACTCTATCCAAGACAAGCTATAGTCCATGGGCCTCAGACACCCAAAATACCAACCCATAGCATACCCTCGAGAATTGGAGTAATCTGCCACAACTAACCATCAACTAATGGATCGATACCTATGCTAAGATCAACCTTGACACCTAAACTTAATTGAACCAACCATCAGAGCTTAACTGCAATTTGTATACCAGGGTCGGGAATGACATAGATGAACACCCTATGTCAAAGCAGAATCTCCCAACTATAGAACAAAACCAACCTTGCTGAATTATGCCAAGTCTGAATCGACCGGAAGTGAATGAACTAGGGAAACCTACCCAAGAAGACTCAAACAAAACCCAATATTTGCAATGAGTGTGGCAAGCCTACAACATAGTCCGTAGCCATCAACTAATCTCCAAATTCTAGAAATATTGTTGCTTCTCCAAATCCTCAAAACACCATCCAAAGTTATGGTTACCTTACTAGCCTCGCCACCTAGAAAAAAGTCTGTCATGCCATAAATACCAAGCCAACCCAACTTGTAGGTGAAGGAAATGATACATGGAGTCCAAGTTCACTGATTAGACATAGCAAAGCTCATCATCTCTCAACTCACAATTCTCTGGATCAAAACATCCACTCTACTATACCAGCATGAAAACTATTAACTCTAAAAGCATCTCTACATACCAAAACTTCTGGCCCACCACTGGCAGAGCCTAATCAATGTTGGAATCCCATGCAAATGGAAAACCTCTCGAAAAATCAATTGAATCAAATCCCCAACTCTTGGGACATAAATAAGACCATCAAATCTAAAGTAGCCCAGCTAGCCTCAACTCGTACAATCTGATCACAAATATCACACAACCATTGATCCTCGTACTGACGCTGCTGGATATAATTAACCGAAGAAGAACAAATCTCAATGCTTAGCAAGAATTTTGTTGATATTTGACAAATCAAGCCTAACCAAATTGTTAGACAAGGACTGGATATCCAAGGACAACAGCTTCTCTAAAACTAAGAGAGAAGCTTATAAGTTGTCCATACTTACTACCTTCCAGCCCAAAGATTCCGCGATCGAAGAGAACCTTCCACTGACCATCTGAAGTAACTTGCTAGCCCATGACTCTTAAACCCAACCTTAAATACCGATCATGCTTTTGTTAAATCCTCGAGTAGACTCCTATGTCGCTGATAAACACTATAGAAACTGAAGTCCACGAGGCTCTGGATGCATGACTTTCCCAATCCATATATGTTGCTGAGGCCTGGGTCAACCCAAGGAAACAACAAAGAACATCATAACAAATGGAACAAGCCCAAAAGATAGTCCTGGAATGCCCACTACCTCGATTTGTACTAAAGGGAACTTGACCTCAAACCCTTCCTGGGAAAATTGTCACTACACTCTGTAATTGGTTGAATGAGTCATTAATATACAAAACCAAAGCATACTCTCAGTTATCACCTCATCCAGCTACCAGTAATCCATGACTATAAGCAAGGAGTCATCTCTCTCCTTTCACCAACCAAGTAGAACCCTTTCCAAAGATACACTAGACCTGGCAACCTTTTTCTCAGAAGATCTTAGAGAATTTCTCTTAGCTCCTATATATTTGCTGGCATCACTCGATAAGGTGGGTAAAAGAATAGGCTCAGTGCCTAACTCGACTGCAATGCTAAAGTTAAAACTCAACCAGACTGGAAACGAAGAAGAAATATAGAAACCAACACGGATACCTGCTACCCACCTAAAACAATCACGTTAAAGAGGGTCGACTCTAACCTCCCAAGGATAAGCAAAACCACTCGATACCTACTTACTTGCCCAATACCCCGCTCCTTAAGACAAAACAACTTCCCCTGGTACATACCTATCGGTACCGCACTACACTAACTAGAAAGTTCCAAGCATACACTAGATAATGTCCATGGAAATAACCACTCGAGACTGCTAGAAGTTGAGATACTCAAACCAACTCTCGAATTGCAGTGAAGACCATAAATTAAGCTAACAAGGCCTACTCACAAGTCATAACCCCAGGTAGTCACCTCTCAGGGTGGACACACCCCATCTACTATTTAAAGAATCCTTCTACAGAATAGTCACACGTATAAGCACTACAAACTCAAATAGTACATCCATACGAGAAACAAGTAGGTAGATATATATATATGTATACGAAAAGGGTAGACTCCCAAAGCAGGCACTACCAGAACTAACTAATGATAACAAAAACAGTACATATAGCAATGATATCTGGAACCTCCACCTATGGCCTACCAAGAGAAGCCTCAAATTGTATGTGCCTATCACTAGACTGAGGAGTTTATGCTAAAGTCTCGATCATCCCACATCGGGGATACTCTCTATAAAAGTGTCCAATCACTCCACAACCATAGCAACCTGAAGATGTGCACACCACCTCTAGCCGATGTCACTAGAGCCCTAGGAGATAAAGCTTGTTGACCTTGCTGACTAGAATGCATGATCGTGGGGAAATCCCTAGCAAAGTGCCCAAACTCATTGCACAACAAACAAACTCTACCAGATGAAGTTTGGCGTGAAGATCTCGTTGAGCTTGACTGGCCATCATGACCTACTTCCCCAGAAGGCAAACCTCAGGAAGCCTAACATATACCATGTCTGCTCTGCCCACTATGCGCTGTATAGCCACCCTCTAAACCCTGTGAATCCACTAAAATTAGCCTGCTAAAATAAAATCAATAAAATTTATCTCTATCGGATAACCCCTGATAAGTTAGTATTCTACCTACTTATTTAGCTTCTAATATTATGCTTTTGCTAGTATGAAGTGGATAAATAGTACAACTTGACATGAATTTCTTCTATTCTGCAGATTTCTATATTTTAAAAGTGTTCTAGAAATATTCAAGTGAAAACAAGTCAAATGGAGCAAAATGAGGAGCTATTGGACACTGACATCAAATTGGTCATCGCAATCGCAAACACAGAGCCATGCGATCGCGATGAGTTGGCAGAAACTCAAAGAATCATGATCGTGATAGTGGATCATGCAATTGTGGTTAAGGAAAAAGTGGAACTTCGCGATCGCGATATACGTGCACGCGATTGCGATGAAGGCGTTAGCAGCTGGAGGACAGATTTGGAAATTCCCACTTTTGGAAACCCCATTTCACATAAAACTCTTCCCATCCTATTGGGAACATATCTTTGGCTATTTCCACAACCCTTTAGCAAGCTTGGGTACACGGTTCAGCAACCACCACCATAAGAGTGAAGATTTGGAGGAATTTATTATAAAATCTTTAGTTTCCATTCTTCGACTCTTATTCTTAATTTCTATTTTATTGGTGTATTGTTGACTTGAGATTTTGGGTTTGTATTAGAGATAATATTTCTTTGGGTATTTGATTCTAAATCTAGATTATGTTCTTGTTTGATTATTTGGGTCTCTTGAATCTTCCATTGCCTGAATTTATGGTCAATGGTTGCAAACATTGACTTAGCTTTCTGATTTGGGTTATTGCTCGAGAGAGAATTTCCTTAAATTTTAGAAGATTCAATAGTGGGTACTTGGGAATCCATCTAGATTGGAGGCTAGGAATAGCTCTTATCGCAGAATCTCACATTTAAGGGTCGGAGCTAGGAATGGGGTGACTTCTCCAAGTTAATTGGTTGCTTGTTTATCGTACTGAATGATGTTCTAACTAAAATCATCAGAAAAGTGGACGTTGATCGAGAGATAACATTCCACACTTATGACCAAGACTACCTAAGTGTCAATCGGGTGCAAGTTTTATGAATTTGAATTCCCAAGACTATATCTCCCTTGTTATCATTGCATGGCGAAAGCAAGGTGAGAGCCATTGATAAATCTATCTTTTATTTGGTTTTCTTTATCTTTTAATTTTAGTCGAAAACCCCCCATTTAGATATATTTTCCCTTTTTGTTATTTGAACTTCAATAAGTTGCTTGGACTCTTTATTAGCTCAATCGCGACTACATTGTTCCCTTGGGTACGTCCCCGACATCCTTTGGGATCTATAAATTTTGTTTTGACTACGTGATCGTTGTGGCCTCCTACTTTGAGAGCACGATTTGAGCGTTTATAAAAAATGGCATTGTTGTTGGGGAACAATTTAGCGTATTGAGTTAGTTTATAATTTGAGTTTACTTGCTCTAGTTCAATTTTGTGAATAATTGTTCTTCTTTTATTTAGTTTTCGTTAGTTGATGGCATCATGGCTTATTTAAATTTTGGAAATATTGATGGTTGCATTCCAATTTATATTCCCAACTATTATGTTTATTATGGAGGACACCACATTGGACAAAGGTGTAGAATTGGCCCTAGGAGAGGAAGGTATTCTCCCTCTTGTTCGTATGATGGGCGTAATTTCTATTTGTGTGGTAGTCGTGATGGACATTGGAGCAATTGCCCCAATGATGGCCATCCCCCCCTCCCTTATTGTGCTAACAATGTTGCTAGTGGTGCTTGTGACCTTTACAGGGACCATGAATTTGAAAGCGAAGAAGGCGTATATGGTAATATCCAAACACTTTTGGCCTCGCTAGAAACCTAAGAGGAGAATGTGCAATCCATAAAGCAATGCTTTGTGGACGCAAGGGCGAAACAAGTGGAAAACACAAGGGAGGATCATGAATTGAAGGTGGTGTTGCAACCAACTACCCTATTTGTGGGTCATGATGTCATAGCATCTCTAAGTGAGGATGTTATAAATGAGGCAAGCTTAAAGATGGAGACGCCCAAATCCCTCTTCAACCTTTGTTCGACCTTAATTTTGATTGAATGGATGAAAGTTGAAGTAGTCAAGCTTATGGAAGACCTTTGAAGGAGGGTAGATGAAGGTCTATCCGGTTTTGAGTTTGTCATGGAATGAAGGCAAAGCGTCCTTCCTCACTTGAAGGCCAAAAAGTGTGACATGCGGAATCAAGAGAATGTCCTTCTCATGCTTAAACCTTTACCCCGGGAGTGCCACCAGAAATTTGATTCATGTTTGGGTCGAAGGTTCAAATCTTCCAAGTGGAAATCTCGATGGTGAGGTAGCCGGCGTCGCGCCGCGACGTTAAATTGTGCGCTTGATGGGAGGTAACCCATCATTTTATGCTTTACTTCACCTTTTTGTTTCTTTTTGGTTTGTTTTTAGGTGCCCAAAGGAATGAGAAGAGGAACCAAGTGTTAAAAAGCACCCAAAAATACCTCTGAAAACGTGTTTTTCGCACCTGGAAGAGAGCCCGTCGCACATGCCATCGCACACTTAAATAGTACACTGTTTAAAAAGACCAGCATGTGCGAACGTGGTGAATTTTGCACCTCTTAAATTGTGTGTCACACCTGGCATCGCACGTCAAAGCAGGGCACTGTGCAAAATTTAAGAAAACTCGGTCGATGCTAAGGCATCGCTATCGTGACCCTTGACCATCGCGATCGTGAGGAGATAAAATTTCAATAACTCTTTGCGATCGCGTGACTCACTTCACGATCATGTAGAGTCATGGGATCTTAACTCATCACAATCGAGTGAGAAGGCCATATGACCGCGAGCCAATGAACGGTTTCTAGGTATTAAAAGTCATTTAAGCCATTTCAAAAATCAAAAATTGCTTTGAAACTTAATTTTTCTCTCTTACAAGGAAACCAAGATAAAAATCCACCATCAAATTCAATTTCATAAGCATCTTTGCAACTCCTCAGGTATGATCTACGCTTTCTCTTCTTCAATCTAACCTCGTTTTGTGTTAAAGTAAGTGCTTCAAACACCCAAGTGGGTGTCAATCTTTTCTTTCTTCATAATGTGTAGATTGGATGTTGGGTATGAAATTGTGGGTAAAATCTAGTGGGGGGTCATAAATCTGTTGGTTTACTGATTTTTGGGGTAAAAATTGATGCCCATGTGGTATAAAAATGGTGTGAAAAAGGGTGCAAGGCACATGTTTGATGAAATGTTTGACCTGAATTTTATGGGCAAGAAGATGACCATCGCGATCGCGATCCCCAAATCCCGCAATCGCGATGACTGACTTCTTTGAGCCTCGCGATCGCGATGCTATAATTTTTTGAAAAAATAATTTTTGTCTTCGCGATCGAGATGTATAGGGTCGCGATCGCGATGACCAATTTTCACTACCCCAAAAACAACAACTCTGCCCTGCTTTGCTCGGAATTGTTTTGGCTTGTTTTCTTGGACTAATCTAGTCCTAATACATATTGATTTACATACCTATCTTGTTGTTTCACAACTTTGTTCCTTGTGTACGTACCTTCATCTTGAAAATGGCCAGAATTGTACATGAAGATGTCAACCAAATGGCCGACGAAGAGTACTTTGACCAAGGAACCTTCGTCTCCCTCAAGTGCTCCCAACTTTATGAATGTCTCTTGACAAAGCCAATCACGAGGGAGCAAGGAATCGTGTTGGACGGATTGGAGGAGAAATGGGCCGACTTCTATAGGAAGTTGGTTGATAGTGGATGGATTTGCTTTGCCGCCGAACCTATCAAGGCAAACTTTGCCGTGGTCCAAGAGTTCTATGCCAATGCGGCTGAGACATACTTCGTCAACAACTTAATAGTGCAGGTGCGGGGAAAACTAGTTTACTTTGATCCGGAGTTGATCAATGGATATTATAATCTCCTGAATGTTGACAATGCCACCTACAAATCTCGAGCTACGGAAAAAGGGAATGAGTGGTTTGTGGAACATTTTCATGATAGCAAGATCCCACAATAGATAGCATTGAATACAAGGATCGAGTCATTCGAGTTTATCCTCAAAGCCCGCATGTGGCTTTCGATTATTTGTGCCCAAGTTATTCTATTAAAGAATGAGTCTGACGTGACCACCGACAAAGCAAGGGTGATTTGTGCTCTAATGGAGGGACTCCCGGTGAATGTAGGGCAATTTATTGTGTATGAAATTCAACAAGTATTGCTCAGAGGTAACAAAAGTCTGCTTTTGCCTCTGTTGATCACATACTTGTGCTACCAAGCTGGGGTCGCCAAGAGGGATGAAGAGAATGAGAGTAAATCAGACAAAATGATCCACCCTTTGAAGAAGAGAAGCCATATGAAAGGATTGAAGAAGAGGAAGATAGACGTGGATTCATCATCATTTGGTATATTTTCTGAGTCTAGCGAGGCACGTGAGTAAGCCGTTGCTGTTGAGACTATTGGTCCTCTCAGAATTGGGCCTCCGACACACCGCCACATCTATAGCCAAGTCTATGGCATGGATGCCCATCTTCGTCAGATTGTAGTAGTCTTACCTTCAGGTCCGGGTGAGACTTCCACTACACCAGCATCAGAGCCGCCACCCTCCACTACTCCTAGTATCCCTACACTAACTATTGTAGCAAGCCAGCAACAACATATCAAGGAGACATTGGCTAAGGTAGAGAGGCGAAATAAAAAGCATAGGGACCATGATAGGAAGAAAAGCAAGTTCCTCCCAAAGATGATGAGCACTCTGAGGAAGCTACGTGGGTCTGACGCTGAGGAGAATGCTGATGAGGGAGACTGGGTCATTTTTGGACCTAGATGTTCTATTTCTGAGTGATACACCCTTCAAGTAGCACCATCAAACTCTTCTCTTATTTTGTTGCAGTGAGGGCACTGCACATTGTTAGTTGGGGGTGGCTAGCACTCTAGCTAGCATGTTATTTTATTTTGGATATTGCGCCCTTGTCGGGCTTGTTTTCTTTGTATTGTTGGATATTGATGTGCCCTTGCCGGGCTTGTTTTTGCTATGTTTTTCCCTCATCGGGTTTTTTTGTTTATATGGATGGAGTTGATGGTTTAGGTTGTTAGTTCTTTTCTTGTAGTTTCTTCATTTTTTCTGTTTATAGAAAGTTTGTTGGATATTTTGGAGCCAGGGGAAGTCTTAGTACTCGTTAGGCTAGATAGAGCTTGTCAAGTTGGGACATAGCATCGCACATATCGATGTGTGAACCGCATGAGTTTTGCAGATGCCCACTGTTGGCTTGTGCGTTACACGTGTGACCCACACTGTGGCATGTGCGAATTGCATGTGTCTATTGATTATTATGGTTGGGTTAACCCACTTTGTGTAGACATACAAATTTAGATAGATGAATTGGCCCAATGATAGACTGAGTGACGTCATTCTTAAGGGAAAATCATCATCTTTTGAGGTTTTGGTTGCAATTGACTTGTTTAGTACTAATGAGGTAATCTTGTTTGTTAAGTGAAATAGGCTTACCCTTCCAAAAATTTTGTGATAAGTGCATGGAAAAGATTAATGTTGTTACAACCCCTTTTATCTTTTTGTGACTCTTAGCCTATAAGCGGTGATAATATGGAATGTATCCTCCTTGATTCTTGATTAGGAAGTTAAAAATTGATCCTTCTTGAATAATTCGCATGTCATGTGTGGTGAGGTGTAGTTGAATAATTCTCGAGCATGCATGTCGTCTAGAACTTGCCTCGAATGTGATTCAAGGAAAAATTCTAGGTGTAACCAAGCTTTGAAAATGACCTTAGGTCCTTTTTGATAGCCACTTCACCCAAATGACTTCCCATGACATCAACCCTAGTGAATCCCTTTTGAGCTCGTGACCATCTTTTGGCACTTTGTAAAACCTTGACCTTTTTGGAACCTTTATTTTGGCACCCATCCTCCCTAATAGCTTAAAAATAGAAAGTAGGCTAAAAGCCTATGTTTGGGGGGGAACAAAATATAACATAGGCAAATGCCTAAGTTTGGGGTGCATGTAATCAAATGAGGAGAAGAAAAGAAGTGCACTTCAAGTGCAAGGTAGAAATTTAATTTCGAATTGAAAATTGCTCCAAAAGATCAATCCAATGAGCAAGTTGAAAAGCAAAAATAGGTGCTACCAAGTGAAGGTGATATAAGGATTTGAATGATTATGATTTAAAAAGGAGAATCTTGGATTGTGTGAAGGAGAAATAAGGTGAAGTTGAAATTGAAAATGTGAGCGGTGTTCGAAATAAGAGTAAAAAGCATTAGGGAGGTGTAGTCACTTGAACCAAATGATATCATCATCTTAACTCTAGCCAACATCGTAACCCGCAAGTCCTTGGTGATTCTGAGCTTGGCTACCCTACATTAGTGGCGATCTATATGAAGGGCAAGCCTATGGTTCGACGTGTGTGCACTTGAATTTCCTTGTGAGTGTGAGTGTTTGTGTTTGTCCCTTGTGATTGTTCTTTGTACATAATGTGTTTTTGGGACTTTCGTTCTTGTGAGGGCATGCGAATTAGGATAGTTGGTGATATAGATAAACTCTGAAAATGGGTCAAATGAGCATGTTTTGGTAAGCTAGTAGTTTGAGTCACATCTCGAGGATTGCTTGTTGTCACTTGATTGTTCTTAGTGCTCCATTGAATCATCGAATTGTGTTTTGAAACGACGGAAATGCTTAGAGTAAATTATCATGTGATTGACTAATCATTAGTACCAATCGAAGTCATACTTGGTGATTGAAAGGGGTTTTCCTTGGCTTGTGGTATTTTCATTTTAACTTTTGTTTTATGCCTCTTGAGTTAGAATTTTTAGGTTGCTTGAGGACAAGAAATAGTTCAAGTTTGGGGGTTTGATAAGTTGGTATTTTACCTACTTATTTAGCTTCTAATCTTATGCTTTTGCTAGTATGAAGTGGATAAATAGTGCAACTTGACACGAATTTCTTCTATTTTGTAGATTTCTGTATTTTAGAAGTGTTCGAGAAAGATTCAAGTGAAAACAAGTCAAATGGAGCAAAAAGAGGAGCTGCTAGAAACTGGCATCAAATTGGTCATTGCAATCGTGAAGTTAAATCCACGCGATGGCGAAGAGTCGGCACAAACTCAAAGCATCGCGACTGTGATAGTGGATCACGTGATCGCGGTTAAGGAAAAAGTGGAACCTCGCAATCGCGATATACTTGCACGCGATCGCGATGAAGGTGTCAGTAGCTGTAGGACAGATTTTAAAATTCCCACTTTTGGAAACCCCAATTCATATAAAATTGTTCCCAGCCGATTGGGAAAATATATTTGGCTATTTTCACAACTCTTGAGAAAGCTTGGGATCAAGGTTCAACAACCAACACTATGGGAGTGAAGATTTGGAGGAATTATTGTAAAATCTTTAGTTTCCATTCTTCAACTCTTGTTCTTAATCTCTATTTTATTGGTGTATTGTTGACTTGAGATTTTGGGTTTTTATTAGAGATAATATTTGTTTGGGTATTTGATTCTAAATCTAGATTTTGTTTTTTTTTATTATTTGGGTCTCTTAAATCTTCCATTGCTTGAATTTATAGTCAATGGTTGCAAAAATTGACTTAGCTTGCTGATTTGGGTTATTCCTCGAGAGAGAATTTCCCTAAATTCTATAAGATTCAATAGTGGGTACTTGGAAATCCATCTAGGTTGGAGGCTAGGAATATCTCCTATTGTGGAATCTCCTATTTAAGGGTCTGAGCTAGGAATAGGACGACCTCCCCAAGTTAATTGGTTGCTTATTTATCGCACCGAATGATGTTCTAACCAAAATCATCGAAAACGTGGACGTTGATCGAGAGATAACATTCCACACTTATGACCAAGACTACCTAAGTGTCAATCGGGTGCAAGTCTTTTGAATTTGACTTTCCAAGCCCATATCTCCCTTGTTATCCTTGCTTGGCGAAAGCAAGGTGAGAGCCATTGATCAATCTATCTTTTATTTGGTTTTCTTTATCTTTTAGTTTTAGTCTAAAACCCCCCTTTTAGATATATTTTCCCTTTTTGTCATTTGAACTTCAATAAGTTGCTTGGACTCTTTATTAGCTCGATCGCGACTACATTGTTCCCTTGGATATGACCCCGACTTCCATTATCAATTATAAATTTTGTTTTGACTATGCGATCGTCGTGGCCTCCTACTTGGAGAGCACGATTTGAGCGTTTATCAACCCCCTACCTTGAGACTGAGAACCATGAAAACTACCCTTACAGCGACGCCTCTTACCAATTCCTCCATATGCCTTGTGGCATAACCCCTCTATAACCCAAGGACGATCAACCACCTGAAGAAAGGTAGTCCCAACTGTCACCAAGTGCTCTATCTCTAAACGAAGCGGTGAAATCAATCCTTCAATAAAATTATGTACTCTCTCAAACTCAGTAGGCACAGTCCTAGCAGTGTGCCTAGTCACCTTATGAAACCTTTCCTTATACTCCTAAACTTACATAGAACCCTGCTGGAGACCAGTAACTCAAACCTAGTTGAAGCATCGCTCAAAGACCCGAGTACTGCCCCTACTTGTGATACACCCTATGGAAGATTCGGAGTCATGGTCATGGTGTCAAGAGGAACTGGTGTAAAATTAAATCCCACCAAAGGCTGGGGAAGCCCTAAACCACCTAGGTGATGCGGCATGCTCTGAATCTGAAATCTTGGCACTGGAGAAAGCACTGAAGCAATAGGTGCAGGAGCCTCTTTGTCACCTATTGTTGTACTCATCCTATTCATCTGAGAAAGAATGGAAAAATGAAGTTTAGGAGTTGATAGAGTCAAGAACGCATGATAAGGAGCCAAAAATAGGGAACTTGACCTAACAATTCCCTGTAGCCTCCCGAAAATAGGATATGGACGTCATCGTACCAATCCGGAAGACTCTATCAGACACTTTCCTTTATACCAATGACACTCGTTAAACCTAGAGCTATGATACCAAGCTGTCACAACCCGATTTATCAGGTCATGATGGCACCTACAACCTCCATATAGCAAACCAATCCTCGTAGCTTGAAACAGTTAGTAAAGGGCTATCAACATAAGTAAGCATGCAGAAGAAGAACAATAAGCGAAAGTAGATATAGAAAGCAATGCGGAAGAAAAGCAACCTAAATATACATATAAAGAAACTACACCATCCCACGACCTGGTATAGAAAGTACAAGAGCCATTAGTAAAATATACAGAGTACTAGAAGGTACAAAATAGAATATACAAGTGTCTCTGGATAACAAAAGAGTAAACAGTGCCAAAAGAGGAGATATGATCAAGCCCAGTTGTCAGGAGCTCACTCAACGGAGATAGCTCACACTAGGATCTGCACAAAGAAGATGCAGAAGTGTAGTATTAGCACCAATTTCAAAGCAACGGGTACCCAATAGGCATCATAGGCTGACTGAGCACATATACGATATAAAATCAGTAAATAGTAGATAGTGAATAAAGTAGTCACAGTGGAAAACAGAGGAAAGCACACGGGAAACTAGCAAAAGATAGAAGATAAGGAGAACAATAAGTATGTTATTCTAGCCACAAAAGATATTTCACAAAACACAGGTGGAACAGTAGAGAACGCACCTGGATCCTTGCAAAAATAATATATATATAAAGAGTTTAAGAAAATATAGAAGTATACCGGAAACCTCAAATAAAAGGGAAAGAAGGAAAAGTATCTAACATAATCATCCTAACAATACAACTCATAAGATAAGAATGATCAGAAGGAAAACCTCACAAGTACTACCATAGGAAAGAATAAGCGAATCCACCAATGATCAGAAAGGCAACTAACAAGTACTACACTAGGAGCAAGTAAGCTAATCTACTTACAGTCCCAATGGGTGACCATACACCCTAGGAACACATACAAGTAAAAACAAACCCTTCGGCATCCCCATACTACCGGAGCATACACTCAACAACTAGCAAACAAGGGTGGAACCATAACATAATGAATGATGTGATGTGATATGATAAAACAAGGTATGCCAATAGTACCGTATGTACCTTCTCTGGTGCCCGCAGACCCTGTAGGTAGGATCCATGGAAGGAGTCCCCTGTATACCCCTACTACACCGTATACCCCTCCTCTGGCACTCAGAGCTCGTAGCACCTGGTATGGATCAGCAAGCTCCATAGAGGTCTATGCGACTATATACAAAATCTCAGCATCTCAATATAAGTGCCCAGAGTCTATTCGGGTCTAAATCGGTAAATCTGAGAATCCCAATAAGGGGGCTAGGAGTATATCTGGGTCTAAATCCATTGTAAAAACAAGTCTAGAACTCGACTCAGCTGAGTCTAGTATCATCTCAAAATCAATAGTAAAATATAGTCTAGCGCTATGGCTCAGCTGAGTCTAGTATCAGTGTGAAAACATAGTGATAGAATCATCGTTTAATCCCTTTTACTCCAAGAAGATCAATAAAACTACTTTCAAATCCATTTAGAACCATTTATACTGGAAATAGGCCCTTGGGACCACGCAAGGTTTAGAAAACCGGTAATAGTTAGGCCCGCAGCTAAAGTAGTAGTAAATAAATGCAGAAAAACTCTTTGTATGATAATGATATTCCCAAACACAATCAATAGCTCAACAACTCAAAAACAACCTATCGGCCCTACACAGGCTCAATCCGCTCTACAACATATATAGCCAGCTTGATATCATAATCCGATGCTTGGGACTCACAGACATTCCCCAATTATCCCACCATATATAGTCCAAAGGCATCTACAAAGGCCACACAGGGTCACAAATGTAATACTATAAAACTAGTTCAAATACAAAACCTGCGTAAGAAATAAGATGGATAGAAGAAATGGACACGATCTTGGATGCCAACCTAGTAAACCCAACCCAAGGATGCTAAATAATACAATTATATTCTATATACGCAAAGTCTAAGGTAGGTAAGCCGTAACCTACCTGACATCCGATGACAAGCTACTGGAAAGACGTCGTCTAAGCTCGAACTGCTCTAAGAAGCCCTAAATTATGAATAAACTATCAAAATAATACTCTACTTGTCAATAAAAAGCTAACGATACCTATAATGCTAGTAATCTAGCCGGGTTGAAATCTCGGTCAAAAGCAGGCCCATGGGCCACACAACCTGAAATTGGAAACAAAAATTGTCATGATGTTCCCAACCTTGCCAGGAATGCGTGCTCAAAAAGTAAGCATGATTTGTGAAGGATAAAGGGCCAAAATAGCTCCTACAAGGTCAAGAATCAAAGAGGGAATTAAAGAGAGGAATTAATGGAATTAAAGAAGAAAACTTACCAATTTATGACAAGAAAAACGATCACAGACAAGAAACTATTCACTCTAATGCTTTGGAGTGGATCAGTACTGGAAATGGAGCTTTAGAGCTCAAGGAAATGGAGAAAAAATGTTTTGGGGAATGTTAGAAATGAAATTGAGAAGAAGGCATTTAAATAGGCTGCCAGCGCTGGCCTAGGCGCACTCGGAAAGGCATTGTGCACGTGGTAAGGCGCACATGCACGTAGAGGCCAGATCATGCACTATGCCAGCACACACGCACGCCAGCCACCATGCGCATGGGCATGCACAAGTAGCCCAGGTGATGCTCAAGTGAAGGCTAAGGAGGGAGGTGGTTGGTTGGCTGGTTTTCATACACGTTGCCTGCCCGTGCATAGGTGATGGCTTAGCTGGTGCTATGCCAGCAATAAGGCAACATAACAAAATTCTCAGACGGACCTTCGGGAATGCACCTGGGGTCTCGTGAATGAAAATGAAATACGATACTCAACTAAAAATGGCATTCCTGACTCAACGGAATTGACGACATTACCAACGGAGGTTGATTTAACAAGAAATGGGGCCCACGCCCAAAACCAACCTTTGGCCAACTTTTTCAAAACAAAACCCAATGGCCCAAAATAACTCAGGAATCCTCGGGACCAAAACCAAAGGTCCCTATAGCCCAAAATTGACATTCTAGAGCTAATAGTGCTGACAGAATTCCCATCTGAGGTTGTCTTCTCCAAATGTTGACAAAAGTCAACCAACCAACTTCAGCTGGCCTGAATCTTAGAAAGTGATATAAAACCAAATAAAAAGCTCCTAGACCCTGACCAAGGGTCTAACTAGACCAAAATACACGCTCCAAAACTAATGGAATTGTCGAAATTCGATTCCAAGCATGCTTGCTAAGAATGTTGATTGAAGTTAATGATTTCCTAAGTTAAAGCTCTAAAATAGGGAAATGGTCATAGAGACTTAACCAACGGCCCGAGCACCAAACCACCGGTCCCAACAAGCCATAACCAACTTTGGGCCGCTATCAAAAATCTTTAATAGTACAAAGAAGGCAAAAATAAGAACATGACTGGAAGGGTCATTACATCATCCACTACTAAAAATGACTTTCATTTGCGAAAGTAAAGAAAAAGAGAACACCTGAAGGCTCAATAACTGCGGATACTAAGCTTGCATCCCACTATAACACCCCAGAATTTGATTAATCTTTTAAACATCGAATCTCTAAAAAATTTACCTTCCCACGGATCACAATCCTAAACACAAGTCATGGATTGAACCATGAGTCATGGAATGAACTCATGGAAAGTACTTTGCAAGTACCTCATCTGGTTTGAGAACCACGACCGGAGTCCACAAGTCATGGTTGACTTCATGGGTCATGGATGCCATTCGTGGAAATCAGACTGAGGGTAGCTTTTTCCACTAAGAACCATGAATAGGTTCTACAGATCTTGAAAGCTTCCACAGATCATGGAACCCATCCGTGGAAATCATATTTGCAGCTTGTCTTCTGGCTCAGGAACCACAACCACAATCCATGAACCGTGGTTTAGTCTACGATCTATGGAAAGGGTTCGTAGAACCTGAAGCTGAATTTTTAAGTCTGTTTTCCCAGCTTTTATCTAGGTGTATTTTGGTAATTACCCACCCTTTTAACTCTTAAGTGAGGTCATTTTGGACTCTTTTGATAGAGTTTTATCCCTAATTAGCCTAAGTCATTTTCAAAAACTCTCACTCCAATTCTAAATGAGGAAAAGATCTCCTTCCTCCCAAGCTCCAAGATAAGGATTAATCTTCAAGCCTTTATTCTTCTCATCTAAGGTTTAGAAAGCTTCAATTCATGTATGTGGATATTCAATAAGGGATTCTTTTCACCCCTGTGCACAAACCCCCAAATTTTTACTTTAATTTATAAACTTGTGAAATTAGGGTTCTTACCCAAATTGGGAAAATCTTATGTATTCAGTTTAAAGCATCAATTCATGGTTTCTCATCCTTTACCCATAATTTATTTGAGATTCCTTAATTGTTTTCAAAGGCCCATGTATTGAGAATGAGTTATAGCATGATTTCACTAAATTGCATATTTTCAAGTAAAATTGGTGTGTTTAGATAATATGACCTCAAGTATCATGAATGTGCATGCCTAATTCTTTAAGTTAGGAATCTAGAAGGAAAAGTATGTTTTGAATTTTGTCTATGCTAAGCTTTAAGATTTATGAATTTAGATTTGCATGATATCATAAATGTCCTTATGCTTTTCAAACAGTTTTGGCATTAGATATGTCACAAGTACTATATGAGCTATATGTATTATTTTGGGAGTACTATATAGCACCAAGCGATGAGGATACAGATAACCCAAGTCCAAACTATGTTGCCATCATAGGTTGGCCTTTGTGCTTATGACAGGATCCTTATGACATGGTTCTAACTTTGGCCGATTAGGACAACTTTTTTCAGTGTGGGTGCATAACACTGGACTCCATGTAGCTCATCATGGTTTATGTTGGTTAATAGAAACTCTCGTATGATTTCTTTCAAGCATTTAACTCTTTTACTATTCTACTTTGAAGTTGACTTCTATTTTATGTTGTATGTTTAAACTACGATCTTTACCTATGTATTCTCTTATTATGCATGAACTCAGCTTTAAATATGTTTTAAGTATGTTTTTACCATATTTCTGTGTAGCTCACATATTCAATACATCCTATAGTACTGACGTATATTCCTGCGCTGCATCCTTTTATGATGAAGATTGAGGTTGCCACTCCCAGGCTAGTGGCTAGAGGTCGCAGGACATCCAATTTAATTTGGTGAGTCCTCATTTATTCGAGGACTAGTATGATTCTTATCTAGTACGTTCCTTTATTTCAGCAATTAGAGTTAGCTGGGATCTTGTCCCAGTAACTCATTATGATGGTTTTAGAGGCTTTTCAGATATATACTATTATTCGGGATTTCATATTTTAGATTGTGGTGTTCCTAGATCCTTTATGCTTATGCTTGAGTTAGTATTTTTACTCCTCTTCTTATGCTTTCGTTATTGTTATTTATGTTATGTTACGTCATGCTAAAGCCAAGGGTTAAGTTGGGACACTTATGGTCGAGGGTCCCATGTTATGCATAGGGGGTAGTCTCGAGGCGTGACACCCACTCTTGATCTCCCAATTAGCCTCCTCGATCAGATGGTACCCCATGGAGCTATTCTCATGGAAAACTACCAAAAACCCTAACTCCTTACCAGCAAAACTAGACCATAACCTCTAACTCAAAAACTCAAAAGTCATTCAACTGAACCAAACCTCAAGAGACTAAACCAGAAAGCACCGACACATTGCAGATACCAAATGAACCAAGGTGATTATCACACAGAACTAGTAACCAGAATCCTCTAACCCATGAATCCTTTAATCCGCAAACCCCTCCGGTCTATCCTGAATCATCTGCACCTTAACCCTGAAGCCTCACAATGGACAAACACTTAAGTTATCCTCGAAACATCAACTAACCCATTGGAGGTCTATAGGTCCCGCTACACTTAGCCTCGAATAAGGTCACCTTCAAACTCAAACTCTATCCAAGCCAAGTTATAGTCCATGTGTCGTTGACACCCAAAATAGGAACATGTATCATACCCTTGAGAACTGGAGTAATCTACCCCGACTGACCATCAACCAATGGATGGATACCTATGCTAAGATCAACCTTGATAGTTAAACCCAAATGAACCAACCATCGGAGCTCAACTGCAATTTGCACTCTAGGGTCGAGAATGAGATGGATGAACACCCTGTTTCAAAGGAGAATCTCCCAACTATAGAACAAAACCAACCTCGCTAAACTGTGCCAAGTCTAAATTGGCTTGAAGTGAATGAACTAGGGAAACCTACCCAAAAAGACCCAAACAAAACCCTATCTCTGCAAGGAGTTTGGAAATCCTACCACGAAGTCTGTAGCCATCAACTAATATCTAAATTCTAGGAATACCACTGTTGCTCCAAATCCTCAAAACACCATCCAGATTTATGGTAACCTTACTAGCCTCACCACCTAGAAAGAAGTTTGTCATGTCACGAATACCAAGCCAAACCAACCTGTAGGCAAAGGAAAGGATGCCTGTAGTCCAGGTTCACCTCTTAGCCATAGCAATGCTCATAATCTCTCAAATCACCATCCTCTGGCTCAAAACATCCACTCTACTGTACTAGCATGCAAACCCCAAACTTTGAAAGCATCTCTACATACCGAAACTTCTGGCCCACTACTAGTAGAGCCTAATCGACACTAGAATCCTATGCAAATGGACAACCTCTTGGAGATCAACTTATTCAATCCCCAACACTCGAAACACAAAGGCAAACATCAAATCTTAAGTAGCCCTATTGGCCTCAACCCATACAACCTGATAACAAATATTACACAACTGTTGATCCTCGTATTGACGCCGCTAGATCTGATGAACCAGAGAAAGAATAAATCTCAACATTTAACAACAATTTTGCTGATATCTGACAAATAAAGCCTAACCAAATGGTTAGCCAAGAACTCGATGTCCAAGGCCAATGGTCGCTCCCAAAATAAGAGAGAAGCTAAGTTGTCCATACTCACTACCTTCCATCCTAAAGATGTCGCGACCGAAGAGAACCTTCCACTGACCATCTGAAGTAACTTGCTAGCCCATGACTCTGAAACCCAACTCTAAATACCTATCATGCTTATGTCAAATCCTCGAGTAGACTCTTATGTCGCCGATGAACACTATAGAAACTAAAGCCTACTAGGCTCTGTATGCATGGCTCGCCCAATCCGTAAATGTTACTGAGGCCTTGGTCAACTCAATGACACAATAAGGAAAATCTTAATTGATGCAACAAGCCCTAAAGGTAGTCCTGGGAATACCCACCACCTTGATCTGTACTAGAGGGAACTTAACCTTAAATCCCTCCTGGGAAAAATGTCACTGCACTCTGTAGTTGGTCGAATGAGTCACTAATATATGAAACCATAGTATACTCTAGGTCATCACCTCATCCAACTACCAATAATCCACTTCTATAGGCAATGACTCATCTACCTCCTTTCGCCAACCAAGTGGAACCCTTTCCAAAGATACACTGGTCCTGACAACCTTTTTCTCAAAAGATCTTGGAGCAGTTCCCTTAGCTCCCACATCTCTGCTAGAATCACTTTATAAGGCGAGTAAAAGAATAGGTTGAGTGCCAACTCGAGCACCATGCTACAGTTAATACTCAACCAGAATGGAAACATATGAGAAACAGAGAAAATAACACAGATACCTGCTATTCACCTAAACTAATCACATTAAGTAGGGTCGACTCTAACCTCCTAAAGATAATCAAAACCACCTGATACCCACTAGATTTTACAACAACATGCTCCTTAAGACAAAACAACTTCCCCTGGCACATAGCTACTGGTACCGCACTATTCTAACTGGAAAGTTCCAAGCATACACTAGATAACGGTCATGGCAATAACCACCCGAGACTGCTAGAAGTGAGATACTAAAACTAACTCTTGAATCACAGTGAAGACCAGAAATAAAGCTATAAAGGCCTACCCATGAGTCATAACCCTAGGTAGTCACCTTCCAGGGTGGACACACCCCATCCACTACTAGAAGAATCCTTCTACAGAGTATTCATATATATAAGAACTACAAACTCAAATAGTACATCCATACAAAAAATAGGTAGGTAGATATATGTATGTATACAAAATGGGTAGACCCCAAAAGCAAGCAATACCAAAACCAGTTGATGATAACAAAGACCGTACATGTAGCAATGATATCTAGAATCTCCATCTCTGGCCTACCAAGAGGGGCCTTGAACTGTTTGTGCCTATCTCTGGAATGGGTAGTCGATGTTGAAGGCTCGATCATCCCGCATCGGGGACACTCTTTATAAAAGTGGCCAATTACTCCATAACTGTAGCAACTCATAGATGTCCTGCTCTTAGGCACGCTGCCTGTCAACTTGGAATGGATACTTGAATTACCTAGCTAAAAGCCATTTTTAACTATCTCGGGACCAACCCAACTACCCTACACACCACCTCTAGCCAGTGACACTGGAGCCCTAGGAGATAAACATGTTGACCATGCTTACTGGAATACGTTATCATAGGGCAACCCCTAGCAAAATGCCTAAACTCACTACACTGGAAGCAACCTTTACCAGATGAAGTCCGATGTGAAGATCTCACTGAGCCTGACTGGCCACCATGACCTATATCCCCAGAAGGCAAAACTCAGGGAGCTTGGCCTATACCATGTCTGTTCTACCCACTATGCTCTGTATAACTACCCTCTGAACTCTGTGAAGCCACCAAAACGGGCCTGCTATACAAAAAGTAATAAAACTGATATCTAACAGAGAACCCCCTACCTCGAGACTGAGAACCATAAAAACTACCTTGACAGCAATGTTTCTTACCAACGCCTCTATATTCCTTGTGCCATAACCCCTCTATAGCCTAAGCATGATCAACCACCTGAAAAAAGGTAGTCCCAACTGTCACCAAGTGCTTTATTGCTAAATGGAGCAGTGAAATCAATCCTCCAACAAAACCATGTACTCTCTCAAACTCGATAGGCACAGTCCTAGCAATGCGCCTAGTCACCTCATGAAACCTTTCCTTATAGTCCAAAACTGAAATAGAATCCTGCTGGAGAGCAGTAACCTCAAATCTAGCCAAAGCACCACTCGAGGAACTAGGTACTTCCCCTACTTGTTATACACCCTCTAGAAGATTTGGAGTCCTGACCATGGTGTCCTAAAGAACAGGGGTAGCCATAAATCCCGCCAAAGGCTGGGTTTGCTCCAAATGCCCTAGCTGATGCATCATAAGTCAGTAATCTACCAACTTATTGAGCCTTTATCCATGAATTATTTCTATATTTTGAATAGATTTAGAGGTTCTTATGGCCATTACTGATGTCTATGCAGGTACTTGTGAACAAAGATGGAAAACAAGGAAATGGACCCAAAAAGAGCACAAAAGGAGTGAAGTGTGAAACAATTAAAAAAGATAAAGATTCTGCTTTGAGATACGGTGCTTGTGCGACACTCACATGCCTTGGTGCGTTCCACATCTCTTACTTCCTGAATCCTTGCATCGACTGAAGAATCTATTACGAGGTGCAATCACTGTGTAACGCGCACAACTTATGGTGTGAACCGCACCTCCTTCGCACGATATCTCCCAAGTCAGCTGAAGTCACTGGTTCAACTGAAGAGGGTATGTGATGCGCATATCACGATTTGCAAAATGCACATTACGCCGCACACCACCTGAAGGGTATTTTTGGCTAGAAATTTAGTGATGTTTTAGGAAAGTATTTAAACCTATTTTGGGTACAATTGTAAAAAGAATTATTTAGTTTTGAATACTCTTGAGTAATTTTAGCTTTCAGAATAAGTTTCCTGTCTAAAAAGAAGAAGAGGGTTTTAATCAATTGTCTCTTCCAATTCTTAGTTCACCATTTGTGTACAAAACTAAGCTTAGATATTGAAATTACACTTGAATGAAGAGGAATTTGACTTACCCACTTGGTATATCTCCTTCCTTTAGTAAGAGTAGCTAATTTTGTTATCTAGGGATGTGTTGATAATGGGTTCTTAACAAATGGGTGTGGGTGTGGGTGTGGGTGTTGCCGATTCTCTCTTATAATTGTTATTTGACATGGGTCTAGTCATTTCACCATGTTTTAATCCTAAAATTGGTGGTTGTAAACATTGATTTTCCTTACTTGGTTATGTTGTTGCTTGAAAGAGAATTACATAGCTTCGAATGTGAAATTACTAGTGGGAACTTGAGCTTTCATTTAGATTGAGGCTAGAAATAGCTCATATCGACGGAATCACCTATTTAAGGGTCTAAGCTAGAAGTAGTATGACCTCCCTAAGCTTTAGCTTGGTTGTTTGTTGTTAAACCAATAGTTCTTTGATCGATACTGTCAGATATATTATTGTTGATCGAGAGATGAAAAATAATTACCCATGACCAAGGCTATCTATGTCAATGGGCGAGAATTTTCCTGAATAGGCAATCACCCTATCCCACACTAGAGCCCCATTAGATGCACATTCCTAGTCATCTACTCTCATTTGTACACTCGTTTTACTTTACTTTCTTACTTGAATTGGATTTTTGTGATAGAAGTTCCAATTCCCCCTAAGCCTTTACTTTCTTGCATTTAAACACTTACTCTCTTTGTGAAGTCATTTCTATACAATTATCATTGTGCTATCTATAGGTCTCTGTGGTTATGACCCCGATATTTGTTGGTTACTTATAAATGTGTTTTGCTTGATGATCACTAATACCTTCTCATTGAAGAGTACGTTTGAGCATTTTGAAAAATGGCGTCATTGTCGGGGACTTGATTTGATAGCTATTTTTGATTGTAGATTTGAAATCACTTAGAGAGTGCTTATTTCTTTTACTTTTGTATGTTGTTTGTGTTGTGATTGAGAAGGCTAGCCTATGAGCGAGGTAGGTGATAACTAGAGCATTGAGGGCTTCATGGATGCACATACTGATGACCCTATAGTACAAAGGGACGTAAGTGCGTCCCGCCTACCCCCCATGGTGGGAAATGCCATATTTCAAGTTACAAGAACAATGCTCTATATATTGCACATGAAAGGTCTATTCAGGGGGCTACATTCTGAAGATGCCCATCGGCACATAAGGCATTTTTTAGAGGTATGTAAACCATTTCCTATAGCCAATATTACTCAAGAGTCCATCCGATTACGCTTATTTCCCCTTTCTATCATGGAAGAAGCTATCACTTGGTTTGAAGAGTTACCCATGGGTACAGTAATTACTTGGGGTAGTATGCGTATCATATTGCTTGAGAAATTATTTCCCATTGGTAAAATACTGGAATTGAGAGATGAAATCAGTATGTTTGAACAATTTTATGGTGAACCCCTCCATGAAGCTTGGCTAAGATTTAAGAGAAAAGTAGAAAGGTGTCCGACCCATGAACTTTTGGATGACATCCTTCTCCAACACTTCTACCATTCTTTAGACCCCACAAAATAAAAACATTATCAAAATATTGGCTGGGGGTGCTTTAATAGATCAAACATTCGAATTTGCTAAGATGATGCTTGAGAGGGTGACTAAGGTTAATCGTGATTGGAATACTTGGAGAGTCGAGGGAACAATGGGTGTGACCTCTGTTATTATACTGAATAAATGGGAGAAAAACAATGCACGAAGAGATAAAAAGCTAACAACCATCAACACTCTTCTCAAATTTATGACCAATCATGTGATTGACCAAAAGGTAGATAGCATAAATGTCGTTAGCATACGAGGAACCAAAGAGTTAGAGAATGATGAGATCTATTCACTTGCTGATGAAGAAACATTAGTTGTTGAAAATCATGATATGGGTTCCCATGTGAGTCTTCAATATGGGAATCAAGGTCAGAACCATGGAGATGTCACCTCAAGAGTGGAAGTTTTGCTTGAAAGAGTATTAGAGAAAGCTGAGTCGATCGACATGGGAATATGTGAACTAAAGCATGATCTTGTGTCCCTTACTCAAACTGTAAAATCTTATTCTATCTCTATCAAGATTCTTGAAGAAAGAATAAAGTAGTTGGCCTCTCAAACCGAGTGTAGAAAAGATGTAAAGTCTATGGATGTGCTTGTCAAAGAGGTCCCATCAAGATCTATGGGTTATAAGAGTTATACGTTATACATCTCTAGGGGTAGAAAGGCTATGAACTATGGTGTTGAGGAAACCAAGAGCCAAGAGAACAATATTCCCAAAGTGTACAAGCCCTTCCCTAAATGTTCCTGTCCTTTCCCACAACATTTGGTACAAGGAAAAGAAGATGATCAATCTATAGGGTTTGACTCCATGTTGAAGAAAATATCAATCAATATTCCAATGAAAGATTCCCTTTCTCAAATGCCCAGCTATGAGTGATTGATGAAAGAGAAGTGTACCAACAAAGGACTGATAGAACGTGAAGTAGTTGGTGGATATCCTCAAATAAAAAACTTTCATGACCAGCAGATATTGAAATGAGAATTTTCTCCCGAGGATTGGATGCTTCTATTCAACCTTAAGCCTCACCCATTATTGGGCAAGTTGAAGTCCAAGTGGTCCGGTCCTTTCAAGGTATCACAAGTTTTCTCGAGTGAGGCAATTGAACATGAAGTGGAAAATGGTTCTAGATTTAAAGTTAACGGCCAGAGGGTCAAGAAATATTTAGGTGTGCTGAAAGAAGTCACTTTCATAGGGGTGACTCACCATGATGAACCATGATTGAAAGGTATTTCATCAAGCCATGACGTTAAACCAAGCGCTTCTTGGGAGGCAACCCAAGCATCCATATTTATTTCGTTGTATTTCTATTTTGTTTTCTACTTTTGTTGCTATTTTTGTGAAGTTATAGGTAGATAAAGAGCAAGAGAGCTGGAATGCTTTGGAAGGCATCAATAAATTTCTTTTAAGCAACAGGCAAAATGCATATGGAGAAGTGCGCCTCGCATAAGTCATCGCCCATCACAATAGATTCACCGTCCAACTTCAAAGACCACTTGCGCTGGGCCATGCAAACGCACACCACATTGTGTGTGTGGTATGCCATTACAGGGAGCAATCCTCACCTAAACTTTATTCTCATTGGGAAAAATGTTATGTCTAAAGTTTGGGGGTTGGTGCTTATTTGATTGTGCAGTATGGTTCCCCGTGTTGGGCCTTGAGATATTGGTTCCTATTGCCTTTGTAAGGCTGTGACATTTTATTTCTCCTGCTAGATTCTATTTGGCCCTTGTCGGGCATGTTGGATGATTGTGATGATATTTGTGATGATATTACCCTCGCCGGGCTTGATGTTTTTAGTTGTGATTGTGTTTCCGGGTTGGTCTTATATGACCCATTGTTTCACTACCCAGGCTTTGCAAATACGCTAAAGTCCTACGCCAAGGCTTGTTTTTAAATGAATCATGAGCGCGCAATTTGGTGGTCTACTTGTTAATAGTAGTTTAGAAATAAACTCCGAGGGTTTTCTTAATACCATGGTTCTTTCCCAAGGAGGAAATATTTTGTTTATTTTCTTTTTCTTTTGTTTTTGTGTCAAACCGGGTTTGTGTTTCCCTATGATCGATTGAGAGGCAACTTTCTTAAGGGAAAATGCTAATTTTTAGTTTAATATTTAGTCTGTAGTTGCTTTTCTCAAAATGGGCCCACCGAAAAAAAAATCTTAGCAAGTTGTTTTTGGAAATAAAAGGAAGAAGGGAAATGAATTTTTGAGGAAAAACATTCTTTTGTCATGACTTGCACACTCTTGCTTTGGCATGATTGACTCACAAATGAGTGTGTAATGAACTCGGAATAGCTTGTTGAAAGTCATTTGTTCCAATTTATTTTGAGACTAATGAGAGAAGTTTTGTGACATAATGACTTATATGGTGAGGCTTTACCTTGATTCTCATGTATGTGTGTTATCTAGAACATGGACCGAATATGATTCAAGGCAAAATTCTAGGTGTGACCGAGCTTGTCACCAAAATGACTTCCCTAAACATCAATCCTAGTGAACCCCTTTGATCTTGTGACTTTTATTTGGCACCTTGTTTAAAACCTTGACCTTTTTGAAACCTCTATCTTGGCACCCTTCCTCCCTAATTGCTTGGAAGTGAAACGTAGGCTAAAAGCCAAAGTTTGGGGGGGATGAAAAGACAACATAGGCAAATTCCTAAGTTTAGGGAGAAGAAAATAAATGCACTTAAAGTGCAAGGTAGCACCTTAATTTTAAATTGAAAATTGCTCTAAAAGATCAATCCAATGAGCAAAATGAAAAGAAAGAATAGATGCTACCAAATGAAACTGATACAAGGAGTTGAATGATCATGATTGAAAAGGAGAAGCTTGGGTTGTGTGAGGGAGAAATAAGGTGAAATTGAAATTTAAAAATGTGAGCGGTGTTTGAAATGACAACAAAGAGCATTAGGGAGGTTTAGTCACTTGAACCTACTGAAATACTCACCTTAGCCCTAGATAACATCGTAACCCGCAAGTCCATGGTGATTCAAAGCTTGGCTACCCTACATTAGTGGTGATTTACATGAAGGGAAAGCCTATGGTTTGACGTGTGTGCACATGAACTTTCTTGATAGAGTGAGAGTGTTCTTGGTTCTCCTATAATCCCTTTGTTTTGAAAATTATATGATTGTGAGTGGGATTCTCTCTTGTGGTGAGTGGCATCATGCACTCGAATTAAAACATGAAGTCTCTATTTCAATTAAGAGGAATGAATGAGACAAGTTGTGTGGCAAATCTTACGGCAAACCTTGATGGTCTATGCCAATGACTTGAGAAGCTTAAATGACTTGTTTTGAATGACAAAATTCCCTTGATTTTGAATAAGAAATGAAGTCCTTTTGGAAAAAGTTTTGAAATGACCAATTGCCTTGATATTGTGGTGGTTCAAATTGAGATGGGCATTGTAGTTAAGTCTTTTTGTTTGAGTCTTTTCGTTTGAGTCTTTTCGTTTATACTTTTTTCTTGATTTTTAGCATATATTAGTTTTTATGCCTTGATTGAGTCTAGAGCATAATTCATTCCTTGCCTTGTGAGTATCTTGCTTGAGGACAAGCAATAGTTCAAGTTTTGGGGTTTGATTAGTTGGTAATCTACAAACTTATTGAGACTTTATCCATGAATTATTGATATGTTATGAATAGATTTAGAGTTTCTTATGGCCTTTATTTATGTCTATGTAGGTACTTGTGATCAAAGATGAAAAATAAAGAAATGGACCCAAAAAGAACTTTAAAAGGAGTGAAGTGTGAACTGATCAAAAAAGATGGAGATATTGCCTTGAGATGCGGCATTTGTGCAACACACACAATCCTTGGTTAATCTCTAAGAAAAATAATAGGGTTTCAATCAATTCTCACTTCCAATTCTTAATTCACTATTTGTATACAAAACTGAGCTTAGATATTGAAATTACACTTGAATGAAGAGGAATTTTACTTACCCACTTGGTATATCTCCTTCTTTTAGTATGAGTAGCTAATTTCATTGTCTAGGGATGTGCTGAAAATGGGTTCTTGATAAATCGATATGGGTGTTGCTAATTCTCGCTTATAATTTCTTATTTGACATGGGTCTAGTAGTTTTACCAAGTTTTAATCCTAAAATTGGTGGTTGCAAACATTGATTTTCCTTACTTGGTTATGAGTTTGCTTGAAAGAGAATTCCATAGCTTCAGATGTGAAATTACTAGTGGGAACTTGGGCTTCCATTTAGACTGAGGCTAGAAATAGCTCATATCGATGGAATCACTCATTTAAGGGTCTAAGCTAGAAATAGTATGACCTCCCTAATCTTTAGATTGGTTATTTGTTGTTAAACCGATGGTGCTTTAATCGAGATTATCATATATATTGTTGTTGATCGAGAGATGAACAACCATACCCATAACTAAGGCTATCTATGTCAATGAGCGAGAATTTGCGTGAATAGGCAATCACCATATCCCATACAAGAACCCCATTGGATGTGCATCCCTTGTCGTCTACTCTCATTTGTACACCCGTTTTACTTTACTGTCTTGCTTGAATTGGATTTTTGTGACAGAAATGCTAATTCCCCCCAAGCCTTTACTTTCTTGCATTTAAACACTTACTTTCTTAGTGAAGTCGTTTCTATACATCATCATTGTGCTATCTACAGGTCTTTATGGGTATGACTGCGACATCAGTTGGGTATTTATGAATGTGTTTTGCTTGATGATCGCCGATACCTCCTCATTGGAGAGTACGTTTGAGTGTTTTAAAAAAATGGCGTCATTGTCGGGGACTTGATTTAATAGCTATTTTTATTGTAGATTTGAAATCACTTAGAGAGTGCTTGTTTCTTTTACTTTTGTTTGTTGTTTGTGTTGTGATTGAGCAGGATAGCCTATGAGCGAGGTAGGCGATAACGAGAGCATTGAGGGCTTCATGGATGCACATGCTGATGAGCATGTACGACAAGGGGACTTAGATGCAATCCGCCTATCCCTCATGGTGGGAAATGCCATATTCAAAGTTACAAGAACAATGCTCTATTTGTTGCACATGAAAGGTCTATTCGGAGGGCTATATTCTGAAGATGCCTACTGGCACATAAGGCATTTTTTGGAGGTACGTAAACCATTTTCTATAGCCAATATTACTCAAGAATCTATCCGGTTGTGCTTATTTCCCCTTTCTCTCATGGGAGAAGCTATCACTTGGTTTGAAGAGTTACCCATGGGCATAGTAACTACTTGGGATAGTATGCGTACCACATTCCTTGAGAAATTCTTTCCCATTGGCAAAATACTAGAATTGAGTGATAAAATCACTATGTTTGAATAATTTTATGGTGAACCCCTCCATGAATCTTGGCTGAGATTTATGAGAAAGGTAGCAAGGTATCCGACCTACGCCCTTCCAGATGACATCATTCTCCAACATTCCTACCATTCTTTAGACCCCATAAACAAAACCATTATCAACAATTTGGCTGGGGGTTCTTTAATGGATCAAACATTTGAATTCGCTTAGATGTTGCTTGAGAGGGTGACTAAGGTTAATCATGGTTGGAATACTTGGGGAGCCAAGGGAACAATGGGTGTGACCTTAGCTATTATACTGAATGAAAGGGAGAAAAACAATGCACGAAGAGATAGAGAGCTAACATTCATCAACACTCTTCTCAAATTTATGACCAATCATGTGATTGAGCAAAATGTAGAAAGCATAAATGCCGTTAGCATTCGAGGAACCAAAGAGTTAGAGGATCATGAGATCTATTCACTCGCTGATGAAGAAGCATTAGTTGTTAAAAATCATGATATGGATTCCCATGTGAGTCTTCAATATGGGAATCAAGTTCAGAGGCATGGAGATGTCACCTCAAGAGTGGAAGTTTTGCTTGAAAGAGTATTAGAGAAAGTTGAGTCGATCGACATGGGAATTCGTGAACTAAAGCATGATCTTGTGTCCTTTACTCAAACCTTAACATCTTAGTCTGTCTCCATCAAGATTCTTGAAGAAAGAATAAAGTGGCTGACCTCTGAAACCCAGTGTAGAAAAGATGTAAAGTCTACGAATGTGCTTGTTGAAGAGGTCCCATCAATATCTACGGGTGATAAGAGTTATGCGGCATATATCCCTAGGGGTAGAAAGTCTATGAACTATAGTATTGAGGAAACCAAGATCCAAAATAAGAAGATTACCAAAGTGTACAAGCCCTTCCATAAATTCCCCCTCCTTTACCACAACGGTTGGTATAAGGAAAAGAAGATGATCAATCTAGAGGGTTTGACTCAATGTTGAAAAAAATCT
Source organism: Jaltomata sinuosa (assembly GCA_003996215.1). Lineage (NCBI taxonomy): Eukaryota > Viridiplantae > Streptophyta > Magnoliopsida > Solanales > Solanaceae > Jaltomata > Jaltomata sinuosa. The sequence goes on along the minus strand of QJPP01000883.1, from coordinate 82,332 downwards.
CAATCAATATTCCAATGAAATATTCCCTCGCACAAATGCCAATCTATGAGAGATTGATGAAAGAGAAGTTTACCCAGAAAGGACTGATGGAACGTGAAGTAGTTGGTAGGTCTCCTCAAATGAAACACTTTCATGACCAGCAGATATTGAAACAAGGATTTTCTCCCAGGGATTAGGTGCTTCTATTCAACCGTAGGCCTCACCCATTGTTAGGCAAGTTGAAGTCCAAGTGGTCCGGTCCTTTCAAGGTATCACAAGCTTTCTCGAGTAAGGCAATTGAACTTGAAGTGGAAAATGGATCTATATTTAAAGTGAATGGCCAGAGGGTCAAGAAATATTTAGGTGTGCCAGAAGAAGTGACTCACCATGATGAACCATGATTTAAAGGTTCTTTGTCGAGCCATGATGTTAAACCAAGCACTTCTTGGGAGGCAACCCAAGCATCCATCTTTATTTCTTTGTATTTCTGTTTTGGTTTCTACTTTTGTTGTTGTTTTTGTGAAGTTGTAGGTAAATAAAGAGCAAGAGAGCTGGAATGTTTTTGAAGGCATCAAGCCATTTCGTTTAAGCAACAGGCGGTACATACATGGAGAAGTATGCCTTGAAAAGGTCATCGCCTATCGCAACAAATTCACCATCCAACTTCAAATACCACATGCGCTGGGCCATGCAAACGTACACCACTTTTACGTGTCGTATTCCATTATAGGGAGTAATCCTCACCTGAACTTTATTCTCATTGGGGAAAATATTATATCTAAAGTTTAGGGGTTGGTGCTTATTTGATTATGCAGTCTGGTTGCTCATGTTGGGCCTTGATACCTTGTTTCCTATTGCCTTTGTCGGGCTGTGACATTTTATTTCTCATGCTAGATTCTATTTGGCCCTTGTCGAGGATGTTGGATGATTGTGATGATATTTGTGATAATATTTCCCTCGTCGGGCTTGATGTTTTTAGTTGTTATTGTGTTGTCGAGTTGGTCTTACATGCCCCCTTGTTTCACTACTTGTGCTTTGTAAATGCGCTAAAGGCCTACGCCAAGGCTTGTTTTTAAATTAATCATGAGCACGCAATTTGGTGGTCGCCTTGTTAATAGTAGTTTAGAAAAAAACTCTGAGGGTTTTCCTAATACCAGGGTTCTTTCCCACGGAGCAAAAGTTTTGTTTATTTTCTTTTTCTTTTGTTTTTGTGTCGAACCGGGTTTGTGTTTGTTTCCCTATGATAGATTGAGAGGCAACTTTCTTAAGGGAAAATGCCAAGTTTTAGTTTAATATTTAGTCCGTAGTTGCTTGTCTCGAAATGGGCCCACCGAAAAAAAAATCTTGGCAAGTTGTTTTTGGAAATAAAAGGAAGAAGGGAAATGAATTTTTGAGGAAAAGCATTCTATTGTCATGACTTGCACACTCTCGCTTTGGCTTGATTGACTCACAAAATGAGTGTGTAATGAACTCGGAATAGCTTGTTGAAAGTCATTTGTCCTAATTGATTTTGAGACTAATGAGAGAAGTCTTGTGACATAATGCCTAGTGTGGTGAGGCATTACCTTTATTCTTGTGCATGCGTGCCATCTAGAACATGCCTCGAATGTTATTCAAGGCAAAATTCTAGGTGTGACCGAGCTTGGAAGATGACCTTAGGCCTTTTTTGATAGCCACTTTACCCAAATGACTTCCTTAAACATCAATCCTAGTGAACCCCTTTGAGCTTGTGACTTCTTTTGAACGTTGTTTAACACCTTGACCTTTTTGAAACCTCTATCTTGACACCCTTCCTCCCTAATTTCTTGAAAGTGAAATGTAGGCTAAAAGCCTAAGTTTGAGGGGATGAAAAGGCAACATAGGCAAATTCCTAAGTTTGGGGGTGTATGTGATCAAATAAGTAGAAGAAAAGAAATGCACTTCAAGTGCAAGGTAGCACCTTAAGTTTAAATTGAAAATTTCTGTAAAAGTTCAATCCAATGAGCAAAATGAAAAGCAAGAATAGGTGCTACCAAATGAAAGTGATACAAGGAATTGAATGATCCTGATTGAAAAGGAGAAGCTTGGGTTGTGTGTGGGAGAAATAAGGTGAAGTTGAAATTTAAAAATTTGAGCGGTGTTTGAAATGACAACAAAGATAATTAGGGAGGTGTAGTCACTTGAACCAAATGAAATCCTCACCTTATCCCTAGCCAACTTCGTAACCCGTAATTCCTTAGTGATTCTTAGTTGGCTACCCTAAATTAGTGGTGATTTACATGAAGGGCAAGCCTATGGTTCGACGTTTGTGCCCTTGAACTTCCTTGGGAGAGTTAGAGACTTCTTGGTTCTCCTATAATCCCTTTGTTTTGAAAATTATATGATTGTGAGTGGGATTCTCTCTTGTGGTGAGTGGCATCATGCACTCGAATTAAAACATGAAGTCTCTATTTCAATTAAGAGGAATGAATGAGACAAGTTGTGTGGAAAATCTTGAGGCAAACCTTGACGGTCTATGCCAATGACTTGAGAAGCTTAAATGACTTGTTTTGAATGACAAAATTCCCTTGATTTTGAATAAGAAATGAAGTCCTTTTGGAAAAGGTTTTGAAATGACCAATTGCCTTGATATTGTGGTGGTTCAAATTGAGATGGGCATTGTAAAGTCTTTTCGTTTGAGTCTTTTTGTTTATACTTTTTTCTTGATTTTTAGCATATATTAGTTTTTATGCGTTGATTGAGTCTAGAGTATAATTCATTCCTTGCCTTGTGAGTATATTGCTTGAGAACAGGCAATAGTACAAGTTTGGGGGTTTGATAAGTTGGTAATCTACCAACTTATTGAGCCTTTATCCATGAATTATTGCTATGTTTTGAATAGATTTAGAGGTTCTTATGGCCTTTATTGATATCTATGCAGGTACTTGTGATCAAAGATAAAAAACAAGGAAATGGACCCAAAAAGAGCTTTAAAAGGAGTGAAGTGTGAAGTGATCGAAAAAGATGGAGATTCTGCCTTGAGATGCGGCACTTGTGCGACACGCACAAGCCTTGGTTCATCTCTAAGAAAAAGAAGAGGGTTTTAATCAATTCTCTCTTCCAACTCTATAACCCCAACTCTTAGATGAGAGTTTCTGGCAGCCAAACTATCTCTAGCCTTGGTCTAGAGTGGAAACCCCAAATCCCCACTATTGAATCTTCCCGAACATAGGGAAATTCTCTCTTAAGCAACAACCCATATTAGAAAGCTAAGTCAATGTTTGCAACCATTGACTATAACTTCAATCATGGAGGATTCAATAGACCCAAATAATCAAACAAGAGCAAAATCTATATATTAATTCAATACTCAAACAAGTATTATCTCTAATACAAACCCAAATCTCAATTCAACAATTACACCAATAGAATAGCAATTAAGAACAAGAGTTGAAAAATGAAAATAAAGATTTTACAATAAAGAGCATCCAAATCTTCACTCCTATGGTGTTGGTTGATGAACTTGCTCTCCAAGCTTGCCAAAAGTTGTGAGAATAGCCAAAGATGATTTCCAAGACGTCTTGGAGGTGTTTTATGTGAATTGGGGTTTCCAAAAGGGGAAATTTCCATTTATGCCCCGCAGATGCCCTTTTCTTCTTTGCTTACGCGTAAGTTCCACCGCGTTCATGAAGAGTCTTTGTCTGGTTGACCTTCGTGTACGCGAGTGGACGACACGTTTGTGTAGCTTCTCCTTGAGTAGCCTTTGCGTACGCAGTGGGATGCCTCATTTACATAAGACATTTAGCTGCTAGTTCGATATTTCTCTGAATAGCTCCCTTTTGACTTGTTTTCATCCAAATTCTCCCCGAACACTTCTAAAACACAGAAACCTACAAACTAGAAGTAATCTGTGTCAATTGCACTATTTTTCCATTTATTATTAGCAAAAGCATAAGTTTAAGAGTTAAATAAGTAGGTAGAATACCAACTTATCAAACCCCCAAACTCTAACTATTACTTGTACTCAAGAAACTAAAAATTCTAACTCAAGAGGCAAACAACTCAAGTGCAAATGACAATACCACAAGCCAAGGAAAACCCATTTCGAGCACCAAAAATGACTTTGGTTGGTACTAATTATTAGTCAATCACATGATACTTACTCAAAGCATTCCTCTCGATTCAAAAACAATTCAATGATGCAATGGCACAATAAGAACAAGCAAGTGATAGTAACCAATCCTCAATATGTGACTCAAACCACTAGCTTACCAACACATGCTCATTTGATTCTCACTACGGAGTTTATCAATGTCACCAACTATCCTAATTCGCATGCCCTCACAAGAACGAAATTCCCAAAAACACATTATGTACAAAACCAATCACAAGGGAAAAATACAAACAATCACACTCACAAGGAATAGCACTAACTAGTATCAACCATAGGCTTGCCCTTATTTTCATTTGCCACTAGCTCGATAACACTCGGTTGGAGATCTCAAAGGGCTTTTTCTAAGCTTGTAATGTAGGCTCGAGGATGGGTAGGATATGCATTTGGATTCAAGTGACTACATCCTCCTCGAACTATACACAACTTTTTCAATTCGAAACCAAGGCCATTCCTTTCATTTTCATTCAACACGAGGCACCATTTCACTTCTTTTTATTTAAAGACCCAATTTTTATCATTTTCTTCACCTTGGAGCATTTTCTTTCTTTCTTTTCCTCTTTGATTTTCATTTTTCTTTCTTTATTCCTTCTTTTTGGCAATTCTTATTAAGAAACAAACCATGATTTACTCATTTAGAACTCCTCCAAGGTACCTTTATCAACCTCCAAACTTAGGCTTTTAGCCTTCATTTCACACTTGTGGAGTTCAAGGAGGGACGGGTTCAAGAGAGGGATTCATTGTCAAAATGGTTCAAGGCTTGTAATGAGGTTGCCAAAGAAGAGGTATTAGGCTCAAGTGGGGTTACTAATGATTCAATTTAAGTAAAATGGTGGATTTTAAGGCTAAGTGGGCTTTGATAATCACAAACAAGGCCTAAGATCATTTCTCCAACTAAAAGTAATCAAGCCTAGCTTTAAAGACTAATCGGGCAAGTTCTAGTTAACACAAGCAAGCACAAGAATTATTCAACTAAACCTCACCACACATGGCATGTGAATCATTCAAGAAGGATCGATTTTAACTTCCTAAACAAGAACAAAGAGAAGCCATTCTATATTATCACCGCTAATGAGCTAAGAGTCACACAACGATCAAAGGGGTTATCACAAGCATCATTCTTTGCCATGCACTTTTCACAAAATTTTTTTAAGGGTATGCCTATTTCACTTAACATGTAAGATTGCTTCATTAGTACCAAACAAGTCAATCGCAACTAAAACCTTAAAAGATGATAATTTGCCCTTAAGAATGACGTCACGCAGTCTATCATTGGGTCAATTCATCTATCTATATCGGTATGGCTACACAAGGTGGATCAACATAATTATCACAATCTCCGAGCATATGTGATTCGCATATGTCAAAATGCGGATCGCACGTGTAATGCACAGGCCAAACAGTGGGTGTGTGCGAAGCTCGTGTGATTCACACGTCGACATGTGTGGTGCATGTATTCCCCAGCTCAGACAAGTTCCATCTAGCCTAATGGGTACTCAAACTTCCCCTAACCTACCACAACCAACACCTCAACTACAAAATAACAAAATAAGCTAAAGAGTAAAGAAAACTAAAAAGCTAAACCATCAACTTCTTCCACACAACACAAAAATCTTACAAAGGCATAAAACCAAACAAACAAGCTCTACAAGGGCACCATAATGAGGAGGGTTGGTGTTTATAACTGATGAGTCGCAATTAGCATCGCAATGGAAGAACTTGATGGAATTTGTTTATGTGCTTAAGGAAGAGGAGCACCACTGTTTTGAGAAGAAACGTTTGAGGTTTCTGAATTTTTGAATGTTTTTTAACTTACCTGGATCTACCTGAAAGCTTCACGTTCGCGAGTGGTCCAATGCATTCACGAAGCCTGATGTTTAGTTGGTCCTCACATTCGCAAATGGTCAGCCGCGTTCACAAAGAAGGAGAGCTGGGATACATTTTTCAATTTTTCTCTAGCTTACTGCTCGCGATGTGAGACTCCTGGTGTGATGGGCACTTGTGAGGTGCAAAATGCACCACATTTGCACATGCTAATGTTTTTGATCAGTTCACTATTTGATTATGCGATGGCATATGCGACGGTCACTCTTCTAGGTGCAAAAAGCACATTTTTGAGAGGTATTTTTAGTGCTTCTCATCACTTGGTTCCTCTTCACATTCCTTTGGGCACCTAAAAACACACCAAAAAGAAACAAAAAGTGAAGTAAAGCATAAAAATGATGGATTGCCTCCCCTCAAGCACATAATTTAACATCGCGATGCGATGCAAGTGACCTCACCATTTGGATCTCCATTTGGAGGATATAATCCTTTGACCGAAACTTGAATCAAATTTCTGGTGACAATCCCGGGGTGAAGGTTTGAGCATGAGAAGGCCATTCTCTTGATTTTGCATTTCACATTTTTTATCCATCAAGTGAGGAAGGATTCTTTGTCTTCTTTACACAACAAACTCAAAACCAGATAAACCTTCATACATCCTCCTTCCAAGGTCTTCCAAAAACTCGATTACTTTGACTTTCATCCATTCAATCAAACTTAAGGTCGAAAAATGGTTGGAGGGGGATTTGGGTGTCTCTACCTTTAAGCTTGCCTCATTCATAGCATCCTCACTTTGAGATGTCATGACATCATGACCCACATATGGGGTAGTTGGTTGCAACACCACATTCAATTCATGATCCTACCCTGTGTTTTCCTCTTCTTTAGCCCTTGCGTCCATAAAGCCTTGCTTTATGGATTGCACACTCTCCTCTTGGGTTTTTAGTGAGGCCAAGAGAGTTTTGAGCTTGACACATATGCCTTATTAGCTTGCTAAGTCATGGTTCTTATTAAGGTCACAAGCACAATTAGCAACATTGTTAGCACAAGAGGGGGGAGGGGGACGATTATCATTAGGGCATTCGCTCTAATGTCCATCACGACCACCACACAAATAGCAATTGCACCCATCATATGAGCGAGAAGGATAATACCTTCCTCTTCTAGGGCCAATTCTACATCTTCGTCCCAGGAGGGGTCCTCCACAATAAACACAATAATCGGGGATATAAATTGAGATGCAACTATCAACATTTCTAGCTTTCAAATATGCCATGATGCCATCAACAAAATAAAACTAAACAAAAGAAAAACAAATATTCACAAAATTGAACTATTGTAAGTAAACTCAAATTCTAAACTAACTCAATACGCCAAATTGTTCCCCAGCAATAGCGCCATTTTTTATAAAGCTCAAAAGCACTCTCCAATGGAGGTGATTGTGATCGTCAGAGAAAAACATATTTATATTCCCAACGGATGTCAGTGTCGTACCCACAAAGAATAATGTAGTCTCAATTGAGCTAATAAAGAATCCAAGTAACTTATTGAAGTTCAATTAACAAAAAAGGGACAATATATCTAAAAGGGGGTTTTAGACTAAAACTAAAGATAAAAGAAAATCAGATAAAATATAGATGGATCAATGGATTTCATCTTGCTCTCTTCAAGCAAGGATAACAAGGGAGACTTAGGAATGAGAGTTCAACTCACAAGATTTACACCCGGTTAACACGTAGGTAGTCTTGGTTGAAGGTATGCCTAACCGTCTTTTGACCAATCGAGCATATATCTCGTGTGTTATCTCAAACCACCACGAGTAATCCATAAACCAACCAAATAACTTGGGTGAGTTAGGTTATCTCTAACCCTAACTCTTAAATGGGAGTTTCCGGCAACCAAACTATCTCTAGCCTCGCTCTAGAGTGAAAACCCCAAATCCTCACTATTGAATCTTCCCGAACATAGGGAAATTCTCTCTCAAGCAACAACCAAATTAGAAAGCTAAGTCAATGTTTGCAACCATTGACTATAAATTCAAGCATGGAGGATTAAATAGACTCAAATAATCAAACAAGAGCAAAATCTATATATTAATTCAATACTCAAACAAGTATTATCTCTAATACAAACCCAAATCTCAATTCAACAATTGCACCAATAGAATAACAAGTAAGAACAAGAGTTGAAGAATGGAAACTAAAGATCTTACAATAAAGAGCATCAAAATCTTTACTCCTATGGTGTTGGTTGATGAACTTGCTCTCCAAGCTTGCCAAAAGTTGTGAGAATAGCCAAAGATGATTTCCAAGACAACTTGGGGGTGTTTTATGTGAATTGGGGTTTCCGAAAGGGGAAATTTCCACTTATGCCCCGCAGCTGCCCTTTTTTTCTTCGCTTACGTGTAAGGTCCATCGCATTCGCAAAGAGTCTTTGTCTGGTTTACCTTCGCATATGCGAGTGGTATGATGCGTTCGCGTAGCTTCTGCTTGAGTAGACTTTGCGTACGCAACAAGATGCCACGTTCGCATAGGCCATTTAGCTGCTAGTTCCATATTTCTCCAAATAGCTCCCTTTTGACTTGTTCTCATCCAAATTCTTCCCGAACATTTTTAAAACACAAAAACCTACAAAATAGAAGTAATCCGTGTCAATTGCACTATTTTTCTAGTTATTATTAGCAAAAGCATAAGTTTAAGATTTAAATAAGTAGGTAGAATACCAACTTATCAGGTGCGCATCCCTAGTTGTCTACTCTCATTTTTAAACCCATTTTACTTTACTGTCTTGCTTGAATTGGATTTTTGTGACAGAAGTCCTAATTCCCCCCAAGCCTTTACTTTCTTGCATTTAAACACTTACTATCTTAGTGAAGTCATTTTTATACAATCATCATTGTGCTATCTACAGGTCTATATGGGTATGACGCCGACATTAGTTGGGTACTTATAAATGTGTTTTGCTTGACGATCGTCAATACCTCTTCTTTAGATAGTACGTTTGAGCGTTTATCATAACCCACTTGCATCCTTGCAACTATAATATATACAGAGAGTTTAAGAAAATAGGCGGTATAACGATAACCTTAAATAAAAGGGAAAGAAGGAAAAGCAGGTAACATAATCATGCTAATAATACAACTCATAAGATAAGAATGATAGGAAAGGCAACCTCACAAGTACTACCATAGGAAAGAATAAGCTAATCCACCAATAATTGGAAAGCCAACTAACAAGTGTAGACAGGAGCAAGTAAGATAATCTACCTACAGTACCAATAGGCGCCATACACCCGAGAAACATATGCAAGTGAAAACAAACCCTCTGGCATACCATACTACAAGAACGTACACTCAACAAACAGCAAATAAGGGTGGAACCGTAACAGAATGAATGATATGATGTGATATGATGAAATCAGGAGTGCCAGTAGTACCATATGTACCTACTCATGTGCCTGCAGACCTAGTAGGTAGGATTCATGAAAGGAGCCCCCCTTATACCCCTATTAAACCGTATACCCCTCCACAGTCACTCGCAGCTCTACCCCTGGTCTTGATTGGCAAGGTCTACAGAGGTTTAAGCGACCATATTCAAAATCTCAAAATCGTAATATAAGTGCCCAGAGTGTATTTGGGTCTAAATCAGTAAATCTTAAAATCCCAATAAGGGTGCCCAGAGTATATTCGGGTCTAAATCCATAGTAAAACAAGTCTAGCGCTCGGCTTGGTCGAGTCTAGAATTGTCTCAAGATCAATAGTAAAATATAGTCTATCACTATGGCCCAACCGAGTCTAGTATCAGTGTGAAAATCCAGTGATAAAATCATTATTTAATCCCTTTTACTTAAAGAAGATCAATTAAACCAGTTTCAAATCAATTTAGAACCATTTATACTAAAAATGGGCCCTCGGGGCCATGCAAGGTTTAAAAAACCGGTGATAGTTAGGCCCACAGCCAAAGTAGTAGTAAATATATGCAGAAAAACTCTTTGTATGATAATGATATGCCCAAACACAATCCATAGTTCAACAGCTCACAAACAACCTATCAGCCCTGCACAGGCTCAATCCGCTCTACAACATAGATAACCATCTCGATATCACAATCTGATGTCTGGGACTCACAGACATCTCCTAATTATCCCTCTATCTATGTTCCAAAGGTATCTACAAAGGCCACACAGGACCGCAAGGGTAACACTACAAAACTAGTTCAAATATAAAACCCACGTAGAAAATAAGACAGACAAAAGAAAAGGACAAGGTCTGGGGTGAAAACCTAGTAAACCTAACACAAGGATGCTAAATAATATAATTATAGTCTATATATGCAAAGTCTAAGGTAGGTAAGCCGTAACCTACCTAAAGTTCGATGACAAACTGCTGTAAAGACATCGTCCAAGCCCGAACTGCTCTGAGAAGCCCTGAATCATGAACAAATTATCTAAACAATATTCTACTTGTCAATACAAAGCGAACGATACCCATAATGCTAGTAATCTAGTCGAGTCGAAATCCAGGTCAAAAGCGGGCCCATGGGCCCCGCAACCTAAAACCAAAAACAAAAATTATCACAATGTTCCCAATCTTGCCAGGATGCATGCTCAAAAATTTAGCATGATTAATGAAAGATAAAGGGCCAAAACAGCCCCTACAAGGTCAAGAATCAAAAAAGGAATTGAAGAGAGGAATTAACAGAATTAAAGAAGAAGACTTACCAATTTACGACAAGGAAACGATCACGGACAATAAATTAATCACCTTAATGTTTTGGAGTGGATCAGTACTGGAAATGGAGCTTTGGAGCTCAAGGAAAAGGAGGAAAACTATTTTGGGGAATGTTAGAAATGAAATGGAGAAGAAGGCATTTAAATAGGCTACCAGTGCTGGCCTAGGCGCATGCGTCCAGGCGCTGCGCACGTGCAAGCCAAGGTTAGTCTGAGGCCAAGCCATTCGCTAAGCCAGTGTGCATGCACACCGGCCACTGCGCACACGGGCATGCACACGCAGCCCAAGCAAAACACAAGCAAAGTTCAGGAGGGAGGTGGATGGTTGGCTGGTCTATGCGCACGCAGCCTGCCCATGCATGGGCAATGGCCTAGCTGGTCCCATGCCAGCAACCAGCAATAAGGCAACAGAAGAAGAGGGACCCTCCAAAATACATCTGGGGTCCCACAAATGCAAATGAACTATGCTACTCAACTAAAAATGGTATTATGGACTCAACAGAATCAAAAAAAATTCCAATGGAGGTCGATTGAATGAGAAGTGGGCCCCACGCCCAAAATGAACCTTAGGTCAACTTTTCCAAAATGAAACCCCATGGCCCAAAATGAGTTTAGAAGCATTGGGACCCGAACTAAAGGTTCCTCTAGCCCAAAATTGACATTCCCAAGCTAACCGCACTGACGGAATTCCCATCTGAAGCCGTATTCTTTTAATGTTGACCAAAGTCAACCAACCATCTTCAGTTCGCTTGAAATCTCAGAAAGTGAGATAAAACCAAATTGAAAGCTCCCAGACCCCAACCAAGGGCCCAAATAGACCAAAGTCCATGCTTCAGAGCTAACAGAACAGTCAAAATTTGATTCCAAGCATGCTTGCTAAAAATGTTGACTAAAGCCAATGATTTCCTAAGTTAAAGCTCTAAAATAGGAAAATAGTCATAACGACCTAACGAATGGCCCAGGCACCAAACCATCGATCCCAACAACCCATCAATGACTTTGGGCTGCTACTGGAAAGCTCTAAAAGTACAAAGAAGGCAAAAATTGGAACATGCCTGGAAGGGTCATTACAACATCCACTACTAAAAAGGAACTTTCGTCCGTAAAAGTCAAGAAAAATGGAACACCTGAAGGCTCAATAACTGCGGATACTAAGCCTGCATCCCTCTCTTAATCTCCGAAGTAGCCTCCTTGACCGGATGGTTCCCCCAGGAACTATATTCAAGGAAAACTACTAATTGTAAAGCAACAGGTACCCAGTAGGCATCATAGGTTGACTGAACGCATATAAGATATAAAAGCAGTAAGTAGCAGATAGTGAAGAAAGTAGTCACAGAGGATAGAACACGGAAAGTAGCAAAGGATAGAAGACAAAAGGAATAATAAGTATGAAATGAAAGCCACACAAGATATATCACATAATACAGGTGGAAGAATAGAGAACGTGATAAGTCGGTAATCTACCAACTTATTGAGCCTTTATCCATGAATTATTTCTATGTTTTGAATAGATTTAGAGGTTTTTATGGCCTTTATTGATGTCTTTACAGGTACTTCTGATCAAAGATAAAAAACAAGGAAATGGACCCAAAAAAAGCTTTAAAAGGAGTGAAGTGTGAAGTGATCGAAAAAGATGGAGATTCTGCCTTGAGATGCGGCACATGTGTGATACGCACAAGCTTTGGTACATTTCCACACATCTCATCGCTTGGAGCCTTGCATCGACTGAAGAATCTGTTACGAGGTGCAGTCATTGTGTGACATGCATAACTCATGGTGCGAACCGTACCTCCTTCGCATGACATATCCTAAGTCAGCTAAAGTCACTGGTTCAACTGAAGAGGGTGTGCAACGTGCACATCATGATGTGTGAACCGCACGTTGCACCGCACACCACCCGAAGGGTATTTTTGTCCTAAAATTTGGTGACATGTTAGGAAAATATTTAAACCCATTTTAGGAAAAATTGTAAAGAGAATTCTTCAGCTCTAAATACTCTTAAGTAATTTTAGCTTTGAGAATAAGTTTCCTCTCTACGAATAAGAAGGGGGTTTCAGTAAATTCTTTTTTCCAATTCTTAGTTCACCATTGGTGTACAAAACTGAGCTTAGATATTGAAATTACACTTGAATGAAGAGGAATTTGACTTACCCACTTGGTATATCTCATTCCTCTAGTATGAGTAGCTAATTTGTTTTCTAGGGATGTGTTGATAATGGGTGCTTGACAAATGGGTGTGGGTGTTGCTAATTCTCTCTTATAATTTCTTCTTTGACATGGGTCTAGTAGTTTCACCAAGTTTTAATCTTAAAATTGGTAGTTGCAAACATTGATTTTCCTTACATGGTTATGTTGTTGCTTGAAAGAGAATTCCATAGCTTCGGATGTGAAATTACTAGTGGGAACTTAGGCTTCCATTTAGATTGAGGCTAGAAATAGCTCATATCGACGGAATCACTCATTTAAGGGTCTAAGCTAGAAATTGTATGACCTCCCTAAGCTTTAGCTTGGTTGTTTATTGTTAAACTTATAGTGCTTTAATAGATATTGTCCGATATATGGTTGTTGATCAAGAGATGAATAACCATACCCATAACCAAGGCTACCTATGTCAATGAGCGAGAATTTGCGCAAATAGGCAATCACCCTATCCCATACTAAAGCCCCATTGGATACGCATCCCTAGTCATCTACTCCCATTTGTACACCTGTTTTACTTTAGCATCTTGCTTGAATTGAGATTATTGTGATAGAATCCCAATTCACCCCAATCCTTTACTTTTGTGTTTTCAAACATTTACTATCTTAGTGAAGTCGTTTCATTATAATCACCATTGTGCTATCTACAATTCTCGGTGTGTATGAACCCGACAATTTTTGGGTACTTATAAACGTGTTTTGCTTGACAATTGCTTATACCTCCTAATTGGAGAGTATGTTTGAGCGTTTATCAAAAATGGCGTCATTGTCGGGGACTTGATTTGATAGCTATTTTTATTGTAGATTTGAAATCACTTAGAGAGTGCTTGTTTCTTTTAATTTTGTTTGTTGTTTGTGTTGTGGTTGAGCAGGCTAGCCTATGACCAAAGTAGAGGATAACAAGACCATTGATGGCTTCATGGACGCAAATGTTGCTGAGCCTATATTGCAAGGGGGTGTGAGTGCAATCCACCTAGCCCCCCATGGTGGGAAATGCTATTTTTCATGTTACTAGCACCATGCTCCACTTGATCCAAATGAAGGGCATGTTTGGTGAAGCCGCACTTGAAGATGTCAACCGGCATATCTGGAATTTTATGGAGATTTGCCAACTATTCATATTTCAAAATATCTCCCTAGAATCCATCTGATTACGCCTATTCCCCTTTTTCTTGAAGGGGGAAGCCATGGTATGGTTGGAATAATTGTCGGACGAATCTATCATATCTTGGGCCAAGTTGGTTGAGGAAATTACATCGAGATTCTTTCCTCCATCTCGAATAAGGTAGCTAAGAGACGAGATTACAAACTTTAGGCAACTCCCGGATGAGCCTCTATATGAGGTTTGGTTAAGGATCAAAAAGAAGTATCTCTTGTGTCCGAACCATGAGTTAACGGACAACGTATTGTTACAAAACTTCTATCGATCGTTGAACTCCATGAATAAGTCAGTGGCTAACAACCTTGGAGGTGGTACCTTCATGGACATAGAGTTTCCTATTGCCTTGACTTTATTAGAGTGAATTACCAAGACCAACCAAGCTTGGAATATAAGAGAAGCGGATGTGCCAACTTTGGGAGAACCCTCATCCATCTTGACCAATGAAATGAGGAAAAGGGATGAGGAGCGAGATGAGACAATGGAAAAAATGATGACACAAATTCATTTGATGGCCAAGAATGTAATGGTAGCTAGTGGTACTAAGGCGGTGAATGTTTTGAGTACACCAGAAATTAAAGCAAGTGATGATGAGCTGATGAGAGCGATAGATGGTAAACTGTGATTTGTGTTGGCGGGTTCTTATCCTGGGTATTATCGCCCGAGGTAATAGAACCAAGGTTGGATCTGAGAAGGAGATAAGGATGGTGATCGATATAATCATCGAAGCTCAAACCCCTATGTGCCTCCAAACATAGCAGACTCTCTCTATCAACCAGCCACAAGCAACCCCGATCATTCCAAACTTGAGGACATATTGTTCTTGGTTCTCAAAAAGTTGGATACAACCAATACCAGAGTGAGTGAGCTAAAAAGTGAGGTTTCAACACTTCATCAAACTGTAGGCTCTCACTCAGCCTTGATCAAGCATCTTAAGGCCCAAATGAACCACCTTTCAACCCAAATAAACTTGAGGATGAAAGGGACGTTGCCCAATGATACCATCACTAATCCAAAGAATGACTAATTGAGGTACTATCATCGAGCCACAATGTTAAATAAAGCGATTCTTGGGAGGCAACCCAAGTTTCTTTCCTTTGTGACTTGGTTAACTTTTGTTGTTTTTGGTGTGTTTTTAGGGAATGCATGGAGCAAAAAAAATGAACAAGTGAAAACAGGGCAAAAATAGGTTGTGCGGAGGATCGTGCAGATCGCACGAACTATTGTGCATGTTGCATGGCTCATTGCACATCAAAATAGAGGGCCTGGGAGAAAATGGAACTATTGG
The DNA here is from genome assembly GCA_003996215.1 of Jaltomata sinuosa. Lineage (NCBI taxonomy): Eukaryota > Viridiplantae > Streptophyta > Magnoliopsida > Solanales > Solanaceae > Jaltomata > Jaltomata sinuosa. The sequence goes on along the minus strand of QJPP01000883.1, from coordinate 67,026 downwards.
AGGTGATGTGCACTGGACCGTGTGGACAATACGAGCCCAAGTGTGTGTCGCAGCTTCATCGCATGGCAAGCCAGAAGCCTGGGCTATCCCAGGGGAGAAAAAAGAGTGATGTGCAAATTACATGTGGTCCACACAAGGGCTCATGCAAATCGCATATCGTGGTGCACCAAAGGTAAATTTGAAATTTTATTGACCTAACTCGTTGATCGACATGACCTGTAGATGACCCGTCTTAACTTTTCTTTTTTTTTCTCTTTATATTCCACCACCTTCACCATCCTCACCATATTTTCTCTCTAACTCTCAAAATTCTCTCTAAAAACCTCCCACAAATCCCTCTACTTCTCCTAAAATCCTCTTCTTCTCACCCATCACCTCTACCGCTACTCTGTGTTGCCACCGTCATCTCTCCAGGCGAGTTGATTGGGTCACCATTGTTGCTTCCCAAAAGCTCCAATTTTTACTTCTCTCTGCCTAATCTTCACTTGTGGTAAGTTCCCCAATGTTAAATGCTTGTTTTTGTGAAGGTTAGGAAATCATATGGTCAAGCATGCTTAATTGAATTTCCATGTTGATTTTTGGAGAGATCCAAAAATTTTGGGTCCCCAATTTTGAATCATGTTGAGATTTTGCTTAGTGTCAACTTGGTAGAACTTGAATTTTGTTAATGCATGTTGATTGGTAGTGATTTTTAGCCTTGAGATATGTGTTTGGGGTGAATTTTGAGTAACCCACTTGTGATCGATGCATGATTTTGATCGATGATAGATCGGGTGACATCGTTCTGAAGGGCAAATCATCGTTTGTCATAAGGTTTTACCAAAAATTTATTGTTGGATCTGAATTTTGCTACTTGTATGCCCATGATTCTTTGTTGAAGATTATCTTTGGGTGTATGATCTTGTGCGGGGAGAGGTTAATTGTTGCTAAAGTTATTGGTTCCCATTGTTGCAAGTGAGGGCTTGATGTTCCCAATGATAGACGGGGTAACATCCATCTTAAGGGAAGTCGTTAAGTCCTTTTTTTGCTTGTTGGATTTGTCAATGAAAATCCGGGGAAGTTTGAGTACCTGGATGTTTATGGTCATGATACTCTTTTGCCCCTTTGTTAATATTATTGGTTTGTTGCGTGGTGCCAAGTGCTTAAGAACATCTTTCTCTACGGATCACATGTGTAATTCACAAGAACACAAGGAACCAAAAATTCCAATTGTGTCTTTGTGTATTTCGCATGTGATGCATAGATCTTGAAGTGCAGGTCACACAAGGCATCACACCATGTTAGAAAAAGAAGGCCAGACACTGCTTCGAGGGGAGAAGTTGGTGCGATGCGCACTTGGGTTGGTGCGGTCTGCACTATCTTTGCACCTCAACGGAAAACAACTGTAAGGTTTTGTTAGCTCGTGCGGTGGCACATGCAACGTGCACTTCCTCTGGTGCAGTTCACATGTGGCTCGCATGAGCTAGCATCCCCTACTTCATTTTCTACTTCGTTGCATTCCATTTTTTTTAGTTTGTTAACTTTTTTTTTTTTTGGCTCACAATCTCTATATACTGAACATGTCTTCCAGCAGGGGTAATGCCAAAAGAAGTTCACAAAATCCAACAACTCCCTCCTTCTCCAACCCAGCTTCAAAGGGGAAGAAGAAAGCCTCATCTTCCCGTACTCAGGTCTTCGAGGAGAAGAGAGTTTAATTCGGAGTAGAAGGGATGAGGGTCATTTATGATCGTGATATTGGTAGGACCTTCAACACTGAATAAGGCTTTAAACTGGATGCAGTAGGGGATAACCTACCTAACATCCCAACTCAGTTTACCAGCCGTCAGTGGCAGCCATTTCAAGAGGTGCCCGGGAACTACTACAAGGAGTTAGTCCGGGAGCTCTTTGCCTCATACCAGGCCACACAAGATTCTAAAGGCTACAAAGGGGGTTGTGAAACATTCCCCGCATTGGAGTCAGTAATTGTTCAAGGCAAGGAAATCAAGATCACTCCAGCTGCTATTAATGTTATCTATTGGAGCACTCTCATTGAACCAGCCCCTGAGCTCATGCCTAAGCTACTTCTCAAGCGCAAACCTCTCGAATGTGCGGCTCCTATCATTGCTCCTGATGAACCTCTCTGGTCTACTTTAGAGGGTGAAATCCCACGCCAAAATTTGTACTTCGAGGCACGCCTATGGTATGACTTTGTCTGCTCCCGCTTCTATCCTTCTCAGAATGACCAAAAGGTCACGCATGATGGGGGTATTCTGCTAGCTGCAAACATGATGGGGGATCATATCAACATTGGTGAGGTCATTGCCTTGGTGATAAAAAAGGAAGGCTCGTAGGGGTGGTGATGCATTCCCATTTCCAGTGCTAATTAGTAAAAATTTTGCACACACTAGCATCCCTTACTTTGACTGATTCCTCTACTCCGGCCATTGGTGTGCTAGATCTTGATAAGAAACCTGACTGAGATGCCCCTTGTTTCAAAAGGCGTAGGGTAGAGGTTTTGGCAGAAGTTGAGGATGATAACTCTGATGCAGAATTACATGCCTCCTCTCCTTCTCATCCTGCTTCAGAAACACATACCCCAACTGCCAAAGCACCTAGAGATCAATTATGTAGAAGTGGGATCCAAGATATGGTTGATAAAAAATACAACCATGAGAGGCAATTGAGGGATTTGTCAAATGATCTACCGGGATTGATTGAGAGGGCGATGATGAGGGTCATCAAAGGAGTTGTGGAGAAAGTGTCCGCTCTTTGAAAAAGACTCTGCATAGAGTAGATGAGTCTAACGATACCCGAAGCCGAAAATGAAAATGAATTGGGCAACAATCTCATTTTCATTGTTGAGTAGATAAGTCTAATGAAAAGACTCCGCATTTTCATTTTTGGCTCCTATCATTGAGAAAATTCTGTCAAGACACTCCGCAACAAATTGTGTATCGTTAGACAAGATGAGTCTAACGATAACCATATTGCTATAATAGTAGTAGATGCCTGGAAAATCAAACAAATTGGGCAACAAATTCGAGCTAAAACAGCCCCTAATAGCCAAGAACCCAATTATGGAAAATACGGAATTAAAAACCGGAAAGAAGTAAGAATCACCTACAAATTGAAGGAATTATGTCAAGAGCTATGAATTGAATGAGTTCCCGAGCATCCAACGCCACACAAGAACAGATTCTACAAACAAAATTCGAGCTTGAGGAGCATGGCAACAATGGTGAATTTTAGAAAAAAAAACAAAAGAAGGCAAAGCAGGGAAGAAGACTTACTAATTCACGAGGAACAACGAATTATCGAAGGACCACAATTTTTCCCAAGGTTGGAACTGATTTGGGATGTTTTTAGAGAGAGTTTGGAGGTCTAGAGTTGATGGAATATGGAGAAATCAACGCTGGAAAACGTAATGGCCAGCTTAAATTGCTGTTGGCCTAGACATTTGTGAACGCGGCCAGCCATCGCGTCCGCGATGACCAATTTCCCAGGCGGTTGGCACAAGCCTATGCGAACGCGGTCGGCCACCATGAACGTGCAGGCCAAGCTGAGTGGGCGGTTGGAATATGCCTACATGAACGGGGCCGAACACCACGAATGCGAAGGCCAAGCTAATGTTATGACAGCACCAGCTGCCAACAGCAATGCCCAATAAGAAAACTACTCTGTCGGACCCTCGAAAACATACCCGAGGTCCCGCGAACACAAACGAACAGAGAAATTCAATTGTAAATAGCATACCAGACTTAAGAGAATTGACAAAAATCCCAACGGAGGTCGATAACACAAAATGTGGGCCCCACTCCTAAGAACCAACTTCAGGCCTATCTTTCCAAAACTGAACACCAATGCCTAAAATGAGTTTGGAAGCCTCGGAACCCAAACCAAATGTCCCCTAGCCCAAAATTGACATTCCAGAGCTAACAGCGCTGTCAGAATTTCCATTCGAGGCTGCCTTCTCTGAATGTTGACCAAAATCAAACTTTCAAGTTCAACTTGGTTAAAATGCAAAAACCAAGACAAAACAAAATGGAAAGCTCCCAGAACCCGACCAAGGGTCCTTCTAGACCAAAATCCATGCTACGGAGCTAATGGAATTGTGGAAATTTGATTCTGAGAATGTTTACCAAGAATGTTGACTAAAATCAATGATATTCTAAGTTAAGGATCCAAAATAGGCAAACAACCAAAATAACCAAATGAACGACCAGGGCACTGAACTACCAGTCCCAGCAAGCCATAAATGACTTGGGATCGCTACAGGAAGGCTCTAATAGTACAATGAATGGGAAAACATGAAGATGACTAGAAGGGTCATCACAACATCTACTATAAGAAGACTTTCTTCCTCGAAAGTTAAAAAGAAGGTAGTACCTGAAAGCTCGAACAACTACGAATACTGAGCACGCAACTCACTCTAGGTTTCCCAAGTAGCCTCCTCGACCGGACAATGTCTCTACTGAACTTTCACCACTGGAATCTCCCTAGATCTCAATTTCCTGATACTCTTGCTAGAATAGATATCGAATCCTCAACAAAAGATAAACTCTCATCTAACTGAACCAAATAGCAATGCAACAAATGATACATTTCTGGAACATACCGGCGCAATATTGAGATATGGAAAACTTGGTGGACAGCTAAAAACATCGGAGGTAAAACTAACATGTAGGCAACACTATCAACCCTCTCTAGAATCACAAATGGCCCAATAAAACCTGGGGCTAAGCTTGCCCCGCCAACCAAATCTCATCATGCCCTTCACGGGCAATACTCAAAGGAAAACCAAGTCACCAACACTGAACTCTAAGGAACAAATTCTACGATCAGCGTAGCTCTTCTGCCTACTCTGGTCTTCGCTATGTCTATCCTGAATCAAACGGACTCGGTCTAAGGAATCTCTAAGCAAATCTGTACTCTATGGTCTGGACTCTAACCCATCAAACCAACCAATTGGCGATCTGCAATGCCTACCATACAAGTCCTCAAAAGGTGCCATGCCGATGCTCGAATGAAAGCTATTATTATAAGAAAACTTGGCCAAAGGCATAAACTGATCCCATGAAACTCCAAAGTCAAGAACAGAAGCCCAAAGCATGTCCTCCATGACCTGAATAGTCCTCTCGTACTGGCCATCTATCTGAGGGTGGAAAATAGTACTAAGCTGAACCTCTGTACCTAAATCTCGCTGAATAGCCCTGTAGAACTGAGATGTGAACTAAGTGTCACGGTCTAAAATGATAAAAGCTGGGACCCCGTGCAATCGAACAACCTCATGAAAGTAAATCTGAGCTAACCTCTCAGCACCGTAGGAAGTCTTAACCGGCAAGAAGTGGGCCAACTTAGTCAGCCTATCCATAATCATCTAAATGGAATCAAAACCCACGAAGTACGAGGCAAACCAACCACAAAATCTATAGTAATACCTTCCCACTTCCACTCGAGAATGGGAAGTCACTGTATCAAGCCACTCGGTCTCATGTGCTCAAATTTCACCTGCTGACAGTTCAAGCACTGAGACATGAACTCTGCTACTTCCCGCTTCATACCGCTCCACCAGTAAAGCTGTCTCAAATCTCTATACATCTTCGCTGTGCCAGGATGAATGGAGTACCTAGTACAATGTGCCTCGCGAAGTATCAACTGAATCAATTCCCCAACCCTCGGAACACAAAGTCGACCACCAAACCTTAGAATACCATAAGAACCCAAAGTAGCCCGGCTGACCTCACCCCAAACTACCTAATCACGAAGGTCACACACACTCTGATCCTCGAACTGTCAGCTCTGAATCTTATCAACTAGAGTAGAACGAACCTCAGCACTGGTGAGTACTCGACTGGGATCCAACAAGTCAAGCCTAACTAAGCGGTTAGCCAAGGACTGGATGTCCAAAGCCAATGGTCACTCAAAAACTGCAAGTGAAGCTAGGCTGCCCATACTCACCGCCTTCCGACTCAACGAATCCGCTACCACGTTTGCCTTGCCCGGATGGTATAAAATGGTGAAGTCATAGTCCTTCAGTAACTCTATCCATCTCCTCTGCCTGGAGTTCAAATCTCGCTGACTCATAATGTACTGAAGACTATGGTGATCGGTGAATATCTCATAGTCAAATTCATATAAGTAGTGCCTCCAGATATTGAGCGTGAAAACTACCGCCGCCAACTCTAAGTCATGAGTGGGGTATTTGCGCTCGTGAACCTTCAGCTGCCTCAATGCATATGCTATCACTCAACCCTGCTACATCAAGACACAACAAAAACCAAACCCGAAAGCATCACAACACACAGTGAAACTCTGACCCTCGACCAGCAAAGTCAAAACTGGAGCTAAAGTCAATAATGCCTTAAGCCTCTGGAAGCTATCCTTGCACTTATCCGACCACTGAAATGGAATATCTTTCCTAGTCAGCATAGTCAAGGGAGATGCTATGGAAGAAAATCCCTGAGCGAACCTCCTGTAGTAACCCGCTAATCCAACAAAGTTGCTAACCTCAGTAGCAGTAGTAGGTCTATGCGAATCACGAACCGTAGAAATCTTACCCGTGTCAACTCTAATCCCTTCCTTAGACACCACGTGCCCTAGGAATGCCACTGACTCAAGACAAAACTCACACTTTGAGAACTTGGCATAAAGATGATGATCTCTCAAAGTCTGAAGTACAGTCCTCAAGAGCTTCTTATGCTCATCTCTACTCCTCGAGTATATCAGAATGTCATCAATGAAGACTATCATGAACATATCCAAGTACGGGCAAGAACCCTATGCATAAAGTCCATTAATATTGCGGGGGCATTAGTCAACCCAAAAGACATCACCAGGAACTCATAATGGCCATAAAGTGTCTTGAATGTTGTCTTAGGGATGTACTCCTCCCTAATCCTCAACTAATGGTAGACGGACCTCAAATCAATCTTTGAAAACACGGCAGAACCCTGAAGTTTGTCAAACAAGTCATCAATCCTCAGCATCAGATATCTATTCTTCACTGTCACCTTATAAAACTATCGATAATCAATACACATCCGCATCGACCTATCCTTCTTCTTCATGAAGAGAACAGGAGCACCCCAAGGAGACACACTCGGTCTAATAAACCCCTTAGCTAAGAAATCATGGAGCTTCTCCTTAAGCTCTCTTAACTCAGCAGGAGCTATATGGTAAGGAGGAATAGAAATAGGGCTGGTGCCTGGCTCTAACTCAATGGCGAAAGCAACATCTTTCTTAGGTGGAAGGCCTAGCAGGTTGGTAGGGAACACATCTATAAAGTCTCTAACCATAGAAACAGACTCAAGTGATGAAGGGTCAGCACTAGCCTCTCGGGAATATGCTAGATAAGTTAAACACCCATGAGAGATCAACTTCCTAGCTTGAAGACAAGAGATGATCTCAGATGGTGCACGGCTGACAGAACCCTACCACACAACTGGGGATACATTGGGCATGTCTATGGTAATGGTTTTGGCATAACAATCCAAAATCGCACGGTGAGGGGATAACCAGTCCATGCATAGTATCACATCAAAATCTAACATATCAAGTATCATCAAATAACCCCAAGTCTCCAAATCACCAACAGATATCATGCAAGATCTCACAATCCGATCCACTATTAAAGAATCTCCTATTGGGGTCAAAACACAAACAGGCACAGAAAATGGCTTACTAGCCAACCCCAAACAAGGCACAAAGTAGGTAGATACATATGAACAAGTAGATCCAGGATCAAATAAAGCCATAGCAGACTAGTGGCACACAAAAATCGTACCTATAAGCACAGCATCTGAGGCCTCTGCCTCCAGTCTCCCAAGGACCGCATAGAACTGAAGAAAACCTCCACTTGCTTGACCGTTATCCCTACCACCTGCTCTGCCACGCAGAGCACCACCCCTAGCTTGACCATCACCCCCTTTGGCCTAAGGATGAACTGCTCGTAAAGGCTCGGTCGACTGAGCGGCTGACTGAACTGTACCCCACTTAGGGCAATCTCTCGCATAGTTACCAATATTAACACACTCATAACAAGGCCCTGACAGCCTGTACTATCGAGATGGACCAGCAGAACCTAAATGGCCACCATGTCCAGATGCCCCAGAATCTACATCCCTTGAAGACTGACACTTCTCGAACTGAGAACTACCGAAAGTCTGGAGTAAAGCCTGAAATGGTCTACAAGTTTGGCCCTGATGCTACTATGGTTGATAACCCCGGCCTCACTGGCTTGAACCTCTACCACTCTGTCTGGAACCACTGTAGCCGCCTTGATAACGAGGCCTCTTATCTCTAAACCCCTGATCATGTCAGTGCAAGTCCTCCATAGTACGAATGTAGTCTGCAATAGCCTGAAAAGACCAACCACTAGAAATTAATATCTCGGTTGACTGCCTAAGCTCTGTCCGCAAACCCCAAACAAACTTGTGAATCTTGTCCAACTCAGTAGGAATGATCATAGACCCAAATAGAGCGAGCAGATAGAAACAGATCTCATACTCATATACCGATATGGATCCCTGCATAAGCCTGGTAAATTGCTCTTGACCATGCTCTCGATAACTCTAAGGTAGGAACTTGTCCATGAAGGCCTCATAAAACTCGAACCATGACAATGGACGTGATGAAGATGGTCTGCAAGAAACCTGAGCCCTCCACCATAACTTAGCTGGACCCTCTAGCTAATATATAGTATACCCAACTCCGTGAGTCTCTAGCTAGCCCAGATAGTGTAACATCTCCTCACAGGTAGTAATAAAGTCATGTGGGTCTTGACCTGATGTACTAGCGAATCTTGCCGGTGCCAATCTCAAAAATCTACTCAAGGCCTTCTGCTCCCCATCTGTCATAGTTGGGTGAAAAGCGAGAGGCTGTGCAACCACTGGAACTGGAATAACCTCAGCACAGGGAGCCGCAGTAGCAGGCTGCACTCCTGAACTCTGAACACCCAGGGCTGCCCCCTAAGTGGATGTTTGTACTACCTCAGAAGGTCTCTCCCCTATCATACCCAATATCTGAAGTAGTAAATCTTGAATATCCGAAGACTGAGCTGGGGCTGAAGCTGGCACAGAAACTGGTAATGGAGCTGGTGGTACCTAGGTTGTCCCCGGGTCCACATGCTGCTTCTCAGGGACAAACTCAGGCTTATAATCATACTCGATCTCTACCTCAACTCTAGTAGCTCTAGTAGGTGTCACTGCTCTAGGACGTCCATGACCCCTACCTCTACCCTTGCGACCACCTAGGCCCCTAGCTTGAGTCGGAGGTGCAGAGGCAAGAGGCTCTCTTTTGCCAGAAGCCAAAGACCTCGTGCGAACCATCTGTGGAAGAGTGAACCAGAACAAGTGAGATTTCTAGAACTTTCAAGGATACTACGCACGAGAGAGAAACAAGAAAAGTCCATTTTCCTAAGATGTCACCATAGCCTCCCGAAGATTGAGTATGGACGTCTCTTCCCTGATCCGCAGGACTATTTTATACATTGGCTCCTATACCGATGACACCGGTGAGCCTAGAGCTCTGATACCAAGCTGTCAAGACCTGATTTCTCGGTCATGATGGAACCTACAACCCCCTAGTAGGCAAATCAATCCTTGTAGCTCAGAACGGTTAGTAATGGGCTACTATCTAACAATTATAGCGGAAGAACAGTTTAATAAGCGGAAGCATGGGAAACAAGATGAAGAAAATAGATAACAGGAGTATATATACATATGAGGAAGCCAAACCAAACCCAAAACCTTGTATGATATTATAGAGCCGAAACTATATATAGGGAGTACAAAGCATCCAAAATAATATATACACACATGTCTCCGAGTAGTAATAGAGTACATAAACAAAAGATAAACTAAAGCTAAGCTTCGGTCGCCAAGAGCTCACCCTCAGTCTGGGATGTCAAAAAAGCAACTCCTCACATGAGTCTCTAATGAGCTATCGACGATGGCTCATGCTAGGATAATCACCAGAAGATCTAGAATGTAGTATGAGCACCAAATTCGAAGAAAAAAGTATGCAGTAGGTATCATAGGCTGACTGGGCACATATAAGATAAAATAGGAGTAATGAACAGAATAGAAAACAAATAGTCATATAAGGCAACGGATAAGTACACGAAAACTAGCCTAGAGGGAAGACAGAAGAAAGCAACATACAAGTCTAGCAAGTAAAATATATACACACAGCAGGCATATGTGAAAGTAAGAAATGGTGCACTTGGGATCCTTACAATGATAGTATATAGTAAGTTTAGAAGTGGACGGTATACCAGTAACCTCAAGTACATGGGAAAGGAGGAGAAGAATAAATATATGCATGCTCAGAAAACAGGAACAAATGACCAACTAAATCATACCAAACTCAAGCCAGGAACTAACAACCTCAACATATCAAATCTCATATATATAACCATAATGGGGTGTAGTATAGCGATAATGTAACAAGCGTCTACCTACAGTCCCCCGACAGCCCATACAACCAAGGAATGCAATCAAGTGAAAACAAACCCTCCGGTCGCCCATACAACCAAAGCGTACACTCAACAAACAGCAAGCAAGGGTGAAACCTCACACTAATGAATGATATGATATGATATGATATGACAAACTAAGTGTAACCACGGTGTCAGTATGTTACCCCCTCCGGTGCCCCAAAGGTCCAATAAAGGTGAGATCTATGGAAGGACTTCTCCCGAGTACATCTACTCCGCCGTACACCCCTACCCCCGGTCACCCTTTTGCCCATACCACTTGGTATGGAATGACAGGGTCCATGGAGGTCTACTCATAGACCACATACTACACTCAAACCTCAACTATCAGTCTGGAGTGCCACCGGATCCAAACTAGTACTCAAATGCTCAAAATGCATTCCTGAATTCTATTCAGGTCTAAATCAATGAGATAAGTCTCATAAACCTTCTTCAAGGGTGCCCGGGCATGTTTGGGTCTAAAATAGTGGTAAAATAGGTATGTCGCTCGGCCTTACCGAGTCTAATATCAATTCTCACCAATAACAGGGTAAATCTAGGACCTCGGTTCAACTGGTCTCAGTATATAGTCGAAAACTGTAACAAAATCTTTCTTTTAACTTTTCTTACCCCAAGAAGATCCAATAAGATGATACCAAACCATTTCATAATCAATTTTACCGAAATCGGGCCCCACAGGCCATGCAAGGTTTAGAAATCATCAGTAGAAGTCCAGAAGAGAAAAATGTAGTAATATCATGAAGAAAATCCTTTTACATGTATGATGATAGCCCAATGGCTCACAATCAACTTATCGGCCCTACACAGGCTCCAATCATTCTAAAGCACAGATAGCCAGCACTATAATAGTAATAACAATGTTCGGGACTCACGGACATTCCCAATATCTCACCATCTATGTTCCAGAGTCTATATAAGGCCACACAGGACCACAAGGGTAAATAGAGTGTATAGCACAAATACTACACACACCGGAGGAAGAAAAGTAACCAAAAATGAATAAGTAGTCAAGGTCTGTGGTACCAACCTAGTAAACCTAACCCAAGGATGCCCATTAGTATCATTTTATCTGATATATGCTAAGTCTAGTGAGTTTAGACCGTAACCTACCTGTCGTCCGACGATAAGCTGCTGAGACAATGATATCCAAGCCTGAAACACTCTGAGAACTCCCGAATGATAATAAAACTATCAACAACACAATAAACACAGCAAGACGAGTCTAACAATACCCATATTTCTATAATAGCAGCCAGGCCAAAATTTGGGTCACCGGCAAGCCCGTGGGCCTCGCAACCCGAAGCTAAAAATGAAAACACACAATATGATAACCGAGACCATAGGAGTACATGCTCGGAAAATCAAAGAAATTGGGCAACAAATTCGAGCTAAAATAACCCCTAATAGCCAAGAACCCAATTATGGAAAATACGGAATTAAAAACCAAAAAGAAGTAAGAATCACCTACCAAATTGAGGGAATTGTGCCAAGAGCTATGAATTGAATAAGTTCTAGATCATGCAACGCCACACATGAAAAAATTCTACAAATGAATTCGAGCTTGAGGAGGATGGAAACAATGGTGAATTTTAGAAAAAAAAACAAAAGAAGGCAAAGCGGGGAAGAAGACTTACTAATTCACGAGAAACAACGAATTATCGAAGGACCAAAATTTCCCAAGCTTGGAACTGATTTGGGATGGTTTTAGAGAGAGTTTGGAGGTCTAGAGTTAATGAAACATGGAGAAAAAAAGGCTGGAAAACATAATGGCCAGCTTAAATAGCAGCTGGCCTAGCCCTTCGTGAACGCGGCCATTCATCGCATCCGCGATGACCAATTTCCTAGGAGGCTGGCACAAGCCTACGCGAATGCGATTGGCCACCGCAAATGCGAAGGCCAAGATGAGTGGGTGGTTGGCATATGCCTACACAAATGCGTCAGCCACCATGAATGCGAAGGCCAAGTTGATGCCATGGCAGCACCATCTGCCAACAGCAATGCCCAATAAGAAAACTACTCTGATGGACCCTCGGGAACACACATGGGGTCCCGCAAACACAAATGAACATAGATATTCGACTATAAACGGCATTCGGACTCAACGGAATTGAAAAAATTCCCAACGGAGGTCGATAGCACTAAAAGTGGGCCCCATGCCCAAGAACCAACTCTAGTCCTATCTTTCCAAAATGGAACACTAAGGCCTAAAACGAGTTTGAAAGCCTCGGGACCCGAACCAAAGGTCCCTTTAACCCAAAGTCAACATTCTGGAGCTAACAGCACTGCCAGAATTTCCATCCGAGGCCGTCTTCTCCAAATGTTGACCAAAGTCAAACTTTCAAGTTCAACTTGGCTAAAATGCAAAAACCAAGACAAGACAAAACCAAAAGCTCCCAGAACCCGACCAAGGGTCCTTCTAGACCAAAATCCATGCTCTGGAGCTAATGGAACTATCGGAATTCGATTTCGAGCATGTTTACCAAGAATGTTGACGAAAGTCAATGATATTCTAAGTTAAGGCTCTAAAATAGGCAAACGGCCAAAACAACCAAACGAATGACTAGGGAATCGAACTACTAGTCCCAGCAAGCCATAAATCACTTGGGGTCACTACAGGGAGGCTCTAACAGTTCAATGAATGCGCAAATGCGAAGATGACCAGAAGGGTCATCACACTAGCGGTACCCATATTGTTAAAAATATAGCCGGGTCAAAAATCGCTTCACAAGCAGGCCCATGGGCCCCACAACCTAAAGCCATACACGAATAACCCCACGACGATCCCAACATTGCCAAAAGTGCATGCTCCAAAAATAAGCAGAATTAGACTATTGGAAGGGCTCGAAATAGCCACCACAAACTCAAGAACAAAGAGGGAAAATAAGAAGAGAATTAAAGAAGAATTTAATGGAATTTACAAGGAAACTCACCAAATTAGAGTCAAGAAAATGATCTGGAATAGAGAATCATCACCCTACCTACTGGAATTGAAGCAATACTGTGTTTTGGGAAGCTTGGAGCTAATAACAATGGAGGATAATGGTTTAGGAGTGATGAAAATGAAGAGGGGATTATATATACTGACAGGGGTCCTTCTTTGAAATTCTGAAGGGACTCGATGCAGTCGCGAGGACCACGCTACCTAGACCATTGTGATCGCAAGGACTAGTCGTGTGGTCGTGAAGAACACGGAGGGAGGGATACATCTTGGTTGCGATGAGGGATCTTACGATTGTTATTAAGAAAAAGCAAATTGGGTCCACTGGCCCTTCATCATTATCGTGTGAAGGGACCCTCGTAGTCGCGATGAACAACGAGGCAGACTATCGCGATAGCGATGTCTTCCCTCGCGGTCGTGATTAAGGACTGAGACCTGCACCTGCAACAACAACCAGTAGAAATTTGAAGGAAAACATCTCTGGATGGCCCCATAGGACTCATCCAGGACCCCGCGCATACGAATGAGCTATGCTACCACACCACAAATGGCATTCCAGACTCAACGGACTGATGGAAATTCCAACGGAGGTTGATTTAATGAAAAGTGGCCCCATACCCAAAACCAACCTTTAGGCAATCTTTTCCAAATAGAACACCATAGCCCAAAACCAGTCTTGAATCCTCGGGACCCAAACCAAAGGTGCCTCTAGCCCAAAGTTTACATTTTAGAGCTAACAGTGCTAACAGAATTTCCATTCGAGGCCGTCTTCTCTTAATGTTGACCAAAGTCAAATTTCCAAGTTCAACTTGCTAGAAAACACAAAAAACAACACAAAACCAAATTGAAAGCTCCCAGACCCTAACCAAGGGTCCATCTAGACAAAAATCCACACTCTGGAGGTAAAGGAACTATCGAAATTTGATTCTGAGCACATTAACCAAGATTGTTGACCAAAGTCAATGATATCCTAAGTTTAAGCTCTAAAATATAGGAACGGCCATAAAGACCAAATGAACAGCCAGGGCACCAAACCACCGGTCCCAGCAAGTCATAAATGACTTAGGGCTGCTACAGGCAAGCTCTAACAGTACAAAGAAAGCATAAATGTGGGAATTACCGAAAGGGTCATTATATCATCCACTACTAAAAAGGACTTCCGTCCTTGAAAGTCTAGAACAAGGGAGTACCTGAAGGCTCAAACAACTACAGATATTTATCATGCATCTCTTTTTTGGTCTCTCAGGTAGCCTTCTCAACTGGACGATGCCTCTATTGAACTTTAACTACCGGAATCTCTCTAGACCTCAATGTCTTGACATCTCTGGCGAAAACAGCAACTAGCTCCTCACCAAAGGTAAAACTCTCATCCAACTGAACTTTATCCCACTGTAACATATGAGACTCATCTGGAATATACCGCCTCAACATCTATACATGGAAGAATAGATGCATAGCTGAAAACATCGGAGGCAAAGCTAACATATAAGAAACACTACCAACTATCTGAAGGATATCGAATAGCCTAATATACCTGGGGCTAAGCTTCGTCCTGCCTACCAAATCTCATCACGCCTTTCATGGGAGATACACGAAGAAACACCAAGTCACCCACACTGAACTCTAAGGCATGAAGTCTATGATATATGTAGCTTTTTTGCCTAGTCTGGGCTGCCCAAAGTCTGTCCTAAATCACTTAGACTCTGTCTAAGGAATCATGAAGAAAGTTTGTACTCTGCGTCCTAGACTCCAACCCATTGAACCAACCCACCGACGATCTGCAATGCCTACCATACAATGCCTTAAATGGTTCCATGCTAATGCTCAAATGGAAATTGTTATTATAAGCAAACTCCTCCAATGGTACATATTCATCCCAAGAACCTCTAAAATCAAGAACACATGCCCGTAAGATAATTCAAAAATCAAAAAAAAATACTACTACTAGATTTCTAATAGCGATTCTAATGAATAATTCATCAATGACGAATAAAAAAAATCTATGCAATTCTGAAAGGGGGAAAGATCCCTCGGATAAAATCATTCGATTATATTGACAATTTCAAAAAACTGACCATACTATGATCATAGTATGATGGTCGTTGGTCAAGCAGGCCCCTATCGTCTAGCGGTTTAGGACATGGTTAGTTCTTTTGGACTGGCCATCTATCTGAGGGTGACATGTGGTACTAAGCTGAACCTCTATGCCCAAGTCTCGCTGAATAGTCTTCCAAAACTGAGATGTGAACTAAATATCGTGGTCTAAAATAATAAAAGTTGGGACCCCATGCAAACAAACAATCTCACGAAGGTAAATCTTAGCTAACCTTTCTGCAGTGTAGGTAGACCAGAGCGAAAAGAAGTGTGCAGACTTTGTCAGCCTATCGATGATCACCTAAATGGAATCAAACCCTCGAGAAGTATGTGGCAACTGAACTATGAAGTCCAAAGTAATCCCTTCCCACTTCCACTCAAGAATAGGAAGCCTTTGTATCAATCCACCAGGTCTCATGTGCTCAAACTTCACCTGCTGATAGTTCAAGCACAGAGATACAAACTCCACTATGTCCCGCTTCATACCACTCCAACAGTAAAGATGTCTAAAGTCTCTATACATCTTAGTTGCGCTAGGATGGATGGAATATATAGAACAATATGCCTTACAGAGAATCAACTAAATCAAATCCCCAACTCTCAGAACACAAAGGCGACTATCGAACCTCAGAACACCATTAGAATCTAGAGCAGCCCTGTTGGACTTACCTTGAACAACCTAATAACAAATGTCACACAACCGCTGATCCACAAACTGACGACTCTGAATCTGATCAACCAAATTAGAACGGACCTCAATACTGGTAAGAACTCTACTAGAATCCGACAAGTCCAACCTAACCAAATGGTTAGCCAAGTACTAGATGTCAAAGGCCAACGATTTCCTTGAAACTGAAAGTGAATCTAGGCTGCCCATACTCACTGTCTTCTGACTCAAGGCATCCGCTACCACATTTGCCTTGCCTAGATGATACAGAATGGTAAAGTCATAGTCCTTCAGTAACTCAATCCATCTCCGCTGCCTAGAATTTATCTCTCATTGACTCGTGATATACTAAAGACTATGGTTATCGATGAACATCTCGTAGTGAACCCCATATAAGTAATGCCTCCAAATCTTGAGCACGAAGACTTCTGCCTCTAACTCCAAGTCATGAGTGGGGAAGTTGCAATCTTGAACCTTTAGCTACCTCAATGCCTAACTATCACACGACCTTGTTGCATCAATACATAACAAAGACCAACCCCTGAAGCATCACAATACACGGAGAATCCATGACCCTCAACTGGCAAAGTCAATGCTAGAGCTGAGGTCAATAAGTCCTTAAGCCTCTGAAAACTATCCTTGGACTAATCCAACCACTGAAATGGGAAATCCTTACTAGTCAGCCTAGTCAAAGTTACTGCTTTGGAAGAAAACCCCTTGGTGAACCTCCTATAGTACCCTGCTAACCCAACAAAACTGTGAATCTTGGTAGGAGTAGTAGGTCTCGGCCAATCACGAATGGCTGAAATCTTCCCTGGGTCCACTCTAATCCCATGCTTATATACCACGTGTCCTATGAATGCTTTTAACTCAAGCCAAAACTCACACTTTGAGAACTTGGCATAAAGTTGATGACCTCTCAAAGTCTAAAGTACAATCCCCAAGTTATACTCATTTTCATCTCTACTCCATGAGTATATTAGTATGTCATCGATGAAAACTATCACAAACAAGTCCAAATACAGGCTAAGCACCTTGTGCATCAAGTCCATGAAAGTTGTGGGGGCATTAGTCAACCCAAAAGACATCATTAGGAACTCATAGTGGCCATAATATTTCCTGAATATTATTTTAGGAATGTCCTCTACCCTAATCCTCAACTGGTGGTAGCCTGACCTCAAATCTATCTTTGAAAACACGGCAGAACCCTGAAGCTAATCAAATAAGTCATCTATGCACAGTATCGAATACATATTCTTCACAATTACCTTATTCAACTTCTTTTTTTCAATACACATCTAAATCGACCTATCTTTCTTCTTCACAAATAGAATTGGAGAACCCCAAGGCGACACACAAGGCCTAATGAAACTCTTAGCTAACAAGTTCTGAAGCTGATCCTTAAGCTCCCTCAACTCCACTGGAGCCATACGGTAAGGAGAAATAGAAATGGGCCTGGTGCCTGGCTCTAAATCAATAGAAAAATCAATCTCACGCTTAGGTGTCGGTCAAAAATACATCTAGGACATCTCTAACCATAGGAACCGACTCAGGAGAAGAAGTGTCGGCACTAGCATCTTGGATATATGCTAGATAAGACAAAAATCTGCGAGAAATCAACTTCCTAGTACAAAGTCAAGAAATGATCCTAGATGGTGCATGGATAACAGAAACTTTCCACACAACTGGGGATATGCCAGGCACGGCTATGGTAATGATCTTGGCATAATAATCCAAAACTGCTCGATGAGGGGATAATGAGTTCATGCCCAGAATCACATCAAAATCTAGCATGTCTAATATTATCAAATCACCCCAAGTCTCAAAATCACCAACAAAAATCAAACAGGATCTCACAATCTGCTCCACTACTAAAGAATCACCTACTGGGGTAGAAACAAATACAGGCACAGATAATGGTTGACTAGCCAACCCCAAACAAGGAACATAGTAGGATGATCTACATATGAACACGTAAATCTAGGATCAAACAAAGCTAAAGCTAACTGGGTGCATACAAAAATCGTACCTATGATCACCGTATCCAAGGCCTCTACTACTGGTCTCTCTGGGATTGCATAAAACTAATGTTGACCTCTACCTAACTGACCGCTATCCCTACCACATGTCCTTCCATGCTGGGCACCTCCTCGAACCTCAACACCACCTCCTCTAGCTGGTGGCTGCGGTGCTCTCAATGGCTGGGTCGGCTAAGTATGTTGGCTGAACTGTACCCCACTGAGGGCAATCTCTAGCATAGTGACCAATGATGCCACACTCATAGCAAGGCCCTAATGGCCTACCCTACCTAGATGAACTAGCTACACTAGTGTCACCACCATGGCCTGAAGCCCCATAAGTTGTACCTCTTGCAGACTGACCATTGTAACCCTGCTGACTACTCTGACCCTACTCAAACTGAGACCCTCTAGAGGCCTGAAATGATGCCTAAACTAGCTGACTAAACTGACCCTGATGTTGTTGTGGCTGATGCCCTCAGCCTCACTGGCCTAAACCTCTACCACCATAATGGGAACTACTGTACCTGCCCTGGTGACATGGCCTCTTATCTCTGGACCCCAGATCATGATAGTAAAAATCCTCCATAGTACGGATATGATCTGTTATAGCCTAGAAGGATTGCCCGCTAGAAAATAACACCTCAACCATGTATCTAAACTCTAATCTCATATCCCAAACAAATCTATGGACTTTGTCAAGATCGGTAGGGATAATCATGGCCCCAAATAGAGCAAGCTGGTGAAAATGGATCTCATACTCAGATACGGACATAAAACCCTGCACCAGTCTGGTGAACTGCTCTCTGCAATGCTCACGATCACTCTAAGGTAAAAACTTAGTCATAAAGGCCTCATATAACTATGTCCAAGATAATGGAGGAGATAAAGATGGTCTGTAAACTACCTGGGCCCTCCACTACAACTTAGTTGGGCCCTCCAGCTGATAAATAGTGTAGCCAACCATGTGAGTCTCTAATAACCTCAAATAATATAGCATCTCCTCATAAGGGGAAATAAAGTCATGCAGATCCTGATCAGGAGTACCTGAAAACCACTGCTGTAATGACCGGGTCCATCATTAAATAAATATTTTGGTTTCATAAAATTAGGAAAACGATTAAGAATATGTTATAAGTAAGTGGGGTCAACGTGGCTAGAAATTTTTGGATTTCTGAATTCATCCAGGCTGATGTCACTCTGCTATAGTGGTATTTATTCCTCCATAGTGCTATCACTATGGCAGAAGACCATCCACTATAGCGGAATGATGGGAGATAGTAGCCTCAGAATGGGATGTTATTAAAAAGCTTCTCCTCCTCAGTTAGAAAACATACGAGGATTTATCCAAAAACCCTACCATGCTACTCCAAGGCTAGGGAACTATGAGGATGAGGGGTTATGGTTGGAGGGACATGGAATAATGGATTCCAGGATCATTATCCAGCCAGGAGCGCCTTCACGAAGCAAGAAACACACCATTGCAGATGCTTAGCGTCCAGGTAGGCTAGGTTTTCATTTGAGTAGATAGACATGTTTACATTCTGCACTTATCATATAGTGGAATGGAGAATCCATGTTTAGGCCTCCGAGCACGGAGTCTAGTAGATTCGGTACTGGTTATGTGTGAGTTAGGAATTATATGAATCAATGACTGGTTTTATGATACGTATAATATAGTTATTTTAAGTGCTTTGGTAGAATAAAATTATAGGCTCAGAGACTGAAATGTCAGGAAGGTTCGGGGAACTGGGAAAGTGCTTGGGAACTACGGGTAATGAAAATGGGAAACTCCTAGATGAGGTTTCGGGAATGTAAATGGCATGAGATGTAGTTGTTGGTTGTACTAAGGGCTAAGGGGAGGTATTCCCATTCTGTTTTGGCCTAGGTGAAGTTTCGGAATTCATGTAGTTTTTAGTTTATACTAAAAGGGAAAATCGCTCATTATACGTTGGTAAAGGGGGAGTGGGTTGATCTTCGGGCAAAGGTTGGGCTGACTCATCTACCCGGGGAAGGAGTAGATGATGGTTTTATTTCTTGTATGCTTTATGTGTTTGTGTACTATTATCTAAGTATTTGTATGAGTTACATTGCTTAGAGATTGATTAGGAATGTCTAGTAGTCCGGTTTGTCAGTCTGGTAAATTGAACTGTGTATTTTTCTTGTTGGTCTTACAGGTTTATTGTTCATTGTGATGATTGTGGATTGTTTGTCATTCGGTTGGCTCGGGTACCACACCTGGTATGGAATATACTAATGGTTGGCTCGGGTACCATGCCTGGTACGGGATATACTAATGGTTGGCTTGGGTACCATGCCTTGTACAGGAATACTAACGGGTTGCCTTGGGTACCACGCTTGGTACGAGAAAATTCTAACGGTTGGCTCAGGTACCACGCCTGGTACGGGTTTACTTTACTACATTATTGCATTGGTATTATTGCATTGTGTTATTGGTATTAGTTCCTTGAGTGGACCGGGTTGTGTTATTGAGTGGTGATATCTGCTTATAGTCCTTGAAGGGCCGAGAAACCTATTTAATTTGCTGATCTGGTCTTGGTGTAGACCGGGATGCATGTTTAACACTTAGGTGTTGTTTAGAAGGGATCCTAGGGTAGGTCCAGGTTGTATATATATATATATATATATATATGGGATGGTTGTTGGTTATGTTGTGTTTGCTGATCCTAGTCATATAAAGGTGGGTTACATGTGGTTGTTAAGCTAGGCGAATGACTGAGAGACTGGCGTTGTATTGCTAGTGGGTATTGCTGTAGTGGAGATTTCTTAGGGATTCTTAAGAGGTCTGGATAATTCTGAGTAGTGCCATGAGGGTATCGGGTCTGGATTGATAGTTGCTTGATTGTTCCGAAATGTTTAGTCATAGGGATTGGTAGAGTAACCCGAGTGGTAGTCCGGGTCAGGACTTAGTAGTTGAGCTAGTGGTAAAACTTGGGAAGTCTAAGGTTAGTACAACTTGGGAAGTCTATGGTTGTGTGACTTGGAAAGTCTAAGGTTAGTACGACTTGGGAAGTTTATGGTTGTGTGACTTGGGGAGTCTAAGGTTAGTATGACTTGGGAAGTTAAAAGGGAGATTGTTGGAGGATGGAACTATATTGTTAAATTCATGTTTTTCCCTGTTTTCCTTATATGATGGTAGGAGTGGATTCGGGTCGACTGACGATGCCTACCAGGACGTGTGTTTGTACTGATTCTACTCTTGCTATACCTTTTGGTATAGTCTGGTTGCAGGGTTGGTGATGTTTCACAGATTCAGAATGATGATGATTCTCCAGCAACTCCTACTTCTTGCTTCTATAGTGGGAGTTGTGTCTTCTTCACTTTTGTATCATCTTGTAGTAGCTCTGGTACCGGCTTAGACTAGGTCCTAGGGAGGGTGTTTTAAAGTTGTAAAAAAATGGATTTATTGTTTTCCTCATAAAGGAGTTTTCCTGGATAAAGATTGTAAAGGTTTTCTGCAAATTCTTTAAGTCGTCTATTTTCTGAACATTTTTGTAAAAGGATTTCCCATGTATAAAAATGGACTGAGTTAATGGTTTATTTTTATTTCCGCAAGTTACATGTTGGGCGGGTGTTGAGGGTTCATATATATAGGTGGTTAGAATAGGCGCCCGCATGGCCCGGTAGGTTGGGTCATGACAGATGGTATTACAGCCTAGGTTACCGATCTCCCAGTATAAGAACAAGGTGTCTAATAAAGTCCTATGGAATAGTGTGTTGACGTCCACATTTATCTTTGGGAAGCTATGAGGTATTCTAGGAAACATCTCTCTTCTTTCATTCTTTCGTGCGGTTAGTTTACTTGCTTGTATGGGTTGAGTCCAATTGGTATCTCTCGATTCCAATTGGTATCTCAGCAAAGTAAAGGAGGTATTTGTACTTTGGTTACGACCAGACAAGCAAGAGAAATTACAACCGGGAAGGTTCCAATTGGTATCTGTCCTAACAGGCTGTGGCAAGCATGGATAACCAGCTAATGGTCATCCATGGTACCTATAAAATGTAAAACTATATGACTTGATTTGGTGCGGATTTGATTTGGTTGTGATTTGAATTGGTTCTGACATGAAGTTGGAATGTTGTGTTGTACAATTCTGGTGTGACTTACTTGGAATGTGTGTAAATTTTCATCTGTCATGCATGTCGAGTCTGCAGAGGGTCATTAAGTAGGAAATTTTGTGTACCTCAGGCTGTGGTAAACGGTTAAATGTCTTGATTTGAAGAGTGGTGTTGCATGTTAAAAAGGGCTTATCATTAGTTAAGATGATAAGGGATTGGGGATTGTGACTGTAGGGAAGCTTTGGTTTCAAGACAGTCGGGACTTGGTTGGGAACCATGGGAACAAGGGAGTCATTAGTATGTAATGGCGGGAAGATATCATCGGGAACAACTGCTTGTTGTGAATCCTTGTAATTGATTGTATTTTATGCTAAATTTGTGATACGTTGAGTCTAGGAATGGTCTTAAGGGTGATTTAAGACAACGGCGGGATTCATGGGACTAGAAAATGGTAACCGGGAAGGGGGAGGGATACACTTCATGGAAATTCCAGATTTCCTATACTGTTACCATTAGGACCGCTATAGCAGAAGTCAACCGCTACAGCAGAATCGCTATAGTGGAGTGACCACCACTATAGCAGAAGAGCACGAGGCAGAAAGCCTGCTCTATTTTCCCCTGTTTTCGTTCCTTCCCGGGGGCAATGTAAAAGCATGTATTAAGTTATGAATCACTGTGTAAAGCAAGGAAAACATATGTATGACTAATACAATGTGCGTAAAAAGGGAAATAGTGTCTAAAACTAGCATCCACGTGCTAAAATGAAAGGAAAGAGGGGAAGGGAAATATTGTCTTTACAAGCCCAAAACGGGGGCAACCCAAAAACAGTAAAAAGTGTCTAGTAAAAAGGGGGGAGGGGGGAGGTCCTAAGCCTCATCATAGCTCAGGAAGGGGAACACTTGCATGACCTCGGGCTCAAGGGCGGGGAACGCTTACCCCGGTGCTACACAAGAGAACATGAACTTAACAGTCTTCCGTATACGGGCAAACATGCGATCCCGGGAGCGTCTCTTATTCTTTTCTTCCTCTAACTCCCTGCGGAGGGCTGCAAAGTCCTGAGCAGAAGGGGGAGGGGTTGCATCTCCGGCGTTAGTACCCTTCATGAATCTCCGGACAGCTACCACATTCTTCTCCAGTTGGGCATGAGTGATCGGGGGCTGGGGCTGGGAAAGGGCAGGGGTGGCATCATCATCATTATCGTCGACCTCCTCAACCGGCTAACTGCTTCCTGCCTCATTCATCTTCCTCTTCTCCTTGGAGATATCCTTTACCTGGATAGGGTCAAAGGGCTCATCCATAGTCACCTCTGAATCAGTATGGTCCTCAGGCACTCCAGCTCGCCTGCACAGCTCCAACACCAAGCCTAGAAGGTAGGGGCCCTTTCTATGACCTCAGTAGAATTCCTTCCACTCGAAGATGATTTTCTCCCCCACATTCATTATGATACCCTACATATCACAAGCAATAACTAGAGCCTTAGTATAATTCACGTCGGTCTTATTTCCCGATGGATGGATCCTTCTGGACACCACATTCAGCCACCTCTTAGCATCGGGGGAGAAGTAGTTACTAGTGATGCCCTCACAACTGACCCAGTACACTTTATATCTGAACTCAAGTTCCACCAGAGTATTTCTCAGCCAAGTCATGTCCCACAGTTAGTACTTAGCCTCGTACACCTCATTCAAGATGTGGGGCACCCCTAACACTTTGTTTATGGTTCGGGCATCCACGGGAACATCCACCCCTTGGATTATGATGGTAGGGTTGGTTTCATCCCAACAGATGGTAGGGAGGATATCATAGAACTCCCACACCCAGCCTATTAGTGTGGGAGGGGGAACCACTAGCAAAGGACCCCAGCCAAACTCTTGAATCCCACGGTGGAAGGCAACTGCCTTTTTTATCCACCCCAGTCATTTTGCAACCTCTCTCGTAGAAGAAGCCGAACTTCTGGTAGTCCATGAACCTCTCCTGACTAGCTTCATTGGGAAAATGATCATAATCATACTTGGACCATTGTCCTTCAGCCAATTAGTTGTGTTATCCTGCAAGGTAATGAGGGAGCGGGATTAGAAGAGCAATAGAGCAAAAAGGGGAGAGAGGAAAATTTTCCTAAGTATAGCCTGGGAGGCTACCACTCTGTGGCTTTCTGCTATAGCGAATGACGTTCACCATAGCAGAGACCGCTATAGCAGGAGATGTCCGTTGTAGAAGGACCGCCATAGCAGAGCCCAACCGCTATAGCGGTATTCATCGTCCAGACCTTCAAGGGGTGAAACAATGGCGCCCCTTGGTCCAAAATTTTGTTTTGACATCCCAAGTTAAGATCTACCTACCCAAAGTCCCCCATTACTGTTTTCTACAAAAATTTGGGTATTATAACCCCTATAAATCATCCAAATCACCACTTTTGTTCAAGAACAACCTTTTACATTCCATCCCAATTTTGGCCCATTTCTGGCCAATGATAGCGTAATCCTTATGCCCAGAATACCTTGGATGCATTGTAAACATAAGTTAAGCATCAATGCTTCGAGAATTCAACAAAAATCCAATCGAGGTTCAAGTTCAAAAACCCACTTCAATATACACCAAAGTTCCTAGTTTTCTACCATAAACATGTACAAATCGTGCAAGAGAGTAAGGGAGTAAGAAAATTTGATTATTACCTAAGATTTTTTATGTAGGGAGTGGAGTGATCGGGAAAGAGTGAAGTATTTTTTAAGGGAATGTAGGGAGAATGGGGGGTGAAATCTGTCTCTCCCCTATTTCATTCTGCTATCAACCACTATAGCGGTCGGCAATCCGCTATAGCAGGTGAAAAATCATTTTTTGGTAAGGAAAGGTTCTCCCGGGTCTTTCCAAATACTTTCGTCTTAATATGACATGAGGCCTCGGATTTCTTGGGTGTTCGGAATGGGGACACATGTAATTTTCCTTGAGAGGCTTGTAAACTCCTCGTCAGGACGGGATAATATTAAAAAAAATTCCCACTTGTTGGTCAAACTAATTAAGGGAAGGTTTGGGAACTTGCGTAGGTTCGTTAATTACGCAGTCACTTGGGTGGTGGAAGTTCTGGGCTAGTCCCACTCATCTTGCTATTATTCCGGATTCGTTCGGGGATGATCGATGGGTAAATTGGTATCTGTTGTAACAACCGGGTCCGTTGTTATATAAATATTTTGGTTTTATAAAATTGAGGAAACGATTAAAAATATGTTTTAAGTAAGTGGGGTCGACGTGGCTAGAAATTTTCAGATTTTTGAATTCATCTGGGCTGATGTCACTCCGCTATAGCGGTATTTATTCATCCATAGCGCTATCACTATGGCGAAAGACCATCCTCTATAGCGGAATGACAGGAGGCAGTAGCCTCAGAACAGGATTTTATTAAAAAGCTTCTCCTCCTCAGTTAGAAAACATACGAGGGTTTCTCCAAAAACCCTCCCATGCTGCTCCAAGTCTAGGGAACCATGAGGAGGAGGGATTATGGCTGGAGGGATGCAGAACAACAGATTCCAGGATCATTATACAGCCAAGAGCGCCTTCACGAAGCCAGAAATGACCGTTGCAGATGCTTGGCGTCCAGGTAGTCTAGGTTTTCATTTGAGTAGATATACATATTTACATTCTGCACTTATCATATAGTGGAATGGAGAATCTATGTTTAGGCCTCCAAGCACGGAGTCTGGCAGATTCGATACTGGTTATGTGTGAGTTAGGAATTATATGGATTAATGACTGGTTTTATGAAACATATAATGTGGCTATTTTAAGTGCCTTGGTAGAATAAAATGATAGGCTCGGAGACTGGAATGTCAAGAAGGTTTGGGGAAATTGGAAAGTGCTTGGGAACTACGGGTAATGGAAATGGAAAACTCCTAGATGAGGTTTCGGGAATGTAAATGGCATGAGATATAGTTGTTGGTTGTACTAAGGGCTAAAGGGAGGTATTCCCATTCTGTTTTGGCCTAGGTGAAGTTTTGGAATTCATGTAGTTGCTAGTTTATGCTAAAAAGGGAAATCGCTCATTATATGTTGGTAAAGGGTGAGTGGGTTGATCTTTGGGCGAAGGTTTGACTGACTCATCTACCCAGGGAAGGAGTAGATGATGGTTTGATTTCCTGTATGCTTTGTGTGTTTGTGTACTCTTATGTATTTGTATGAGTTACATTGCTTAGGGAATGATTAGGAATGTCTAGTAGTTTGGTTTGTCAGTCTGGTAAATTGAACTGTGTATATTTCTTATTGGTTTTACAAGTTTATTGTTCATTGTGATGAGTGTGGATTGCATGTCATTCGGTTGGCTCGGGTACCACGCCTGGTATAGAATATACTAACGATTGGCTCGGGTACCACGCCTGGTATGGGATATACTAATGATTGGCTCGGTTACCACGCCTGGTACGGGAATACTAACAGGTTGACTTGGGTACCACACCTGGTACAAGAAAATTCTAACGGCTGGCTCGGGTACCACGCCTGGTACAGGTTTACTTTACTGCATTATTGCATTGGTATTGTTGTATTGTGTTGTTGGTATTGGTTCCTTGAGTTGATCAGGTTGTGTTATTGAGTGGTGATATCTGCTTATAGTCCTTGAAGGGCCGAGAATCTTGTTTAATTGGCTGATCTGGTCTTGGTGTAGACCGGGATGCATGTTTAACACTTAGGTGTTGTTTAGAGGAGATCCCTGGGTAGGTCCGGGTCATATATATATATATATATATGGGATGGTTGTTGGTTATGTTGTGTTTGCTGATTCTAGTCATATAAAGGTGGGGTACATGTGGTTGTTAAGCTAGGGGAATGACTGAGAGCCTGGCGTTGTATTGCTAGTGGGTATTACTGTAGTGGAGATTTCTTAGGGATCCTTGAGAGGTCCAGATAATTGTGAGTGGTGCCATGAGGGTAGCGGGTCTGGATTGACAGTTTTTGGATTGTTCCGAAATGTTTGGTCATAGGGATTGGTAGAGTAACCCGAGTGGTAGTCCTGGTCAGGACTTAGTAGTTGAGCTAGTGGTGAAACTTGGGAAGTCTAAGGTTAGTACAACTTGGGAAGTCTACGGTTGTGTGACTTGGTAAGTCTAAGGTTAGTACGACTTGGGAAGTCTATGGTTGTGTGACTTGGGGAGTCTAAGGTTAGTATGACTTGGGAAGTTAGAAGGGAGATTGTTGGAGGATGGAACTATATTGTTAAATTCATGCTTTTCCCTATTTTTCTTTATATGATGGTAGGAGTGGATTCAGGTCGACCGATGATGCCTACCAGTACGTGTGTCTACCGACTCAGTCCGCTCCTACTACGCGGGAGTCTCGACCGATCGATGCCGGGTCGGCCCCTATCGAGTCAACTTGAACAAGTATAACTTGACCGGACCCAAGGAAAGGAAAAGGTTACTTACGGATCAGGATTAATAAATAAAATGGAAACAAGATAAAATCTTATATCAAAATGACTTCTGGCATCACCGGAAGGATCGAAATGATTCTACTCTTGCTATACCTTTTAGTATAGTCTGGTTGCAGGGTTGGTGATGTTTCACAGGTTCAGGATGACGACGATTCTCCAGCAACTCCTACTTCTTTCTTCTATGGTGGGAGTTGTCTCTTCTTCACTTTTGTATCATCTTGTAGTAGCTCTTGTACCGGCTTAGACTAGGTCCTAGGTAGGGTGTTTTAAAGTTGTAAAAAATGGATTTATTGTTTTCCTCATAAAAGAGTTTTCCTGGATAAGGATTGTAAAGGTTTTCCGCAAATTCTTTAAGTCGTCTATTTTCTGAACATTTTTGTAAAAGGAATTCCCATGTATAAAAATGGACTAAGTTAATGGTTTATTTAAATTTCCACAAGTTACCTGTTGGACGGGTGGTGAGGGTTCATATATCTAGGTGGTTAGAGTAGGTGCCTGTACGGCCCGGTAGGTTGGGTCGTGACGTCGGCTGTGCCAATCTCAGAAACCTACCCAAATCCTTATACTCTCTCTCTGTCCTAACTGGGCAAGGAGCAAAAGGTTGTGCAACATAAGGTACCAAAAGAACCTTAGCACGGGGAGCCGCAATAGTAGGCTACGCTCTTAAACTCTGAACACCCAGGGCTGCCCCCCTAGTGGATGTATGTGCTACCTCTGAAGGCTGATCCCCAATCATATCAAGTAACTGAAGAAGTAAACCTTGGATACCTGATGAAGGAGCTGGGGCAGATGCTGGTACAGAAGCTGGTGTTAGCATTGGCGGTACCTGGGTTGTCCCCCGGTCCATAGATTGCTGCTCTAGGACTATCTCAGGCTCAAACTCAGCCTCAGGAGCTTTAGTTGGTGCTTCTTCTCGGGAACGTCCCCGACCTCTACCTCTACGACCACCCCGGCCCCTAGATGGAGTCAAGTGTGCTGGGGTCGAAGGCTCTCCCCCATCTAATGTCGAAGACCTTATACGTGCCATTTGAAGAAGTATGAACTAGAACAAATGAGATTCTAGGAAACCATTTAGGATAAGACGCACGATATAGAAGCAAGAAAAGAGTCATGTTTCCTAAGATGCCACTGTAGCCTCCCAAAGATTGAGTACAGATATCTCTGCCCCGATCTGCATGACTCTACCAGACATTGGCTCCTATATCGATGACATCGGTGAACCTTGGCTCTGATACCAAGCTGTCACGACCTGATTTCTCAGGTCATGATGGCACCCACAACTTCTCTGTAGGCGTACCAATTCTCATAGCCCATAATGGTTAGTAATGGGTTACTATCAAACAAGCAAGCGGAACAAGAAACATAAGGCAGAAGCAAAGTAAAGAAAGCATAAAGGAGGAGATAACAGGGAAAATATATACATAAAAACGGAAGTCAAAACCATTCCACGACCTGGTATCATCGTATTAGAGACGCTACTACATAAATAGAGTACAAGGGTCCAAAAGAATATATGCAACTATCTCTGAGTAACAAAAGAGTACATAATACAAAAGAGGAGATTAAAACTAAGCCCCGATCGCCAGGAGCTCACCTCAATCTCGGATGATCCAAAAGCACTCTACACGAGTCTCCATGAGTCAATAGTAATGGCCCACACTAGAATCTACACCAGAAAGATGCAGAGTATGGTATGAGCATAAATTGTAAAGCAATAGGTACCCAATAGGCATCATAGCCGACTGAGCACATATAAGATATAAAATCAATAAATAGCAGAAAGCAAAGAAGGTAGTGACAGAAGCAAACGGATAAGTACACGGAAGATAGCACAGATGAAATACATGGAAAAAACAATCATACTCAGCTAGCTACTAGAAATATATATCACGAAACATAGGTGAAGGAAAGAAGAACGCACCTGGATTCTTGCAACAATATTATATATAAAGAGAGTTTAAGAAATAGGTGGTATACCAGTAACCTCAAGTAAAAGGGGGAGGAAGGAAAGCAAATAACATAATCATGCTTGAAACAATAATACTAACCAATTCATGCTAATAAGTCCATTCTCAAATATGAACAATAGAATAAGAACCCAAGTGTAACCAAAATAATAACAAGTACTATGATAGGATAAAAATAATAAATCTACCTACAGTCCCAACGAGCGCCCACACACCCGAGGAATGCATACAAGTAAAAATAAACCCTCCGACATCCTATACTACCAGAGCGTACACTCAAAAAATAGCAAACAAAGGTGGAATCATACACAAATTAATGATATGATGCAATATTGTGAAAACCGGGTGTAACCGTAGTATTGTATGTACCTTCTCAGGTACCGATAGGCCTAGTAGGTAGGATCCATAGAAGGACGCATCCGTATACCTAAACTACACTATATAGCCCTTTTTGGCACCGTCAGCACGTAGCCCCTGTTCCAAATCGACAAGGTCCGTGGAGGTCCTCGACCACATACTCAATCTCAGAATCGCAATCCAATCGTTCAAAGTGTATTCGGATCCAAAACAGTAACCAAAATCTCAAAATAAGTGTCCGGAGTCTATGTGGGTCTAAATCAGCAAATCAAGTCTCAAACCCCAATAAGGGTGCCCGAGATATAACCGGGTCTAAATCTATAGTAAAACAAGTTTAACACTTGGCTCGACCTAGTCTAGTGTCATCTCAAATCAGTAATAAAACATGACTAGCACTACGGCTTAGTTGAGTCTAGTATAAGTGTGAAACAAATATGATAAAATCATCCTTTTAACTCTTTTACTCCAAGAAGATCTATAAAGTCAGTTTCAAAACTTTTATAATAATATTTACCAAAAATAGGCCCTCGGGGCCATGCAATATTTAGAAAACCATTTATAGTAGGCCCGTTGCAAAAATAGTAGTAAAATATGCAGAAAATCTCATTATATGGATGATAATGGAATGCCAACACAATCGGTAGCCCAACGTCTCACAATCAACCTATCGACCCTACACAGGCTCCAATCACTCTGCATCATAGATAACCAGCTCTATAATCATAATACCAATGTTCGGGACTCTCGGACATTCCCAAATTACTCACTATCTATGGTCCAGAGGCATAAACAAGGACACACAGGGCCATAAGTGTAATACTACCAACTAAAATGAATACTACAATGATACGAGTGAAATAAGATGGATAGAAATGAAGCAGACAAGGTTTGGGGTGTCAAACTAATAAAACCCAACCCAAGGATACTAATTAGTACAATTATAGACTATATACACAAAGTATAATATAGAGAAGACCGTAACCTACCTGTCGTCCAATGACAAGCTGCTAGAATGCCGATGTCCAAGCCTGAACCTCTCTGAGAAGTCCCAAAATGTAATCACACTATCAAGAAGGTAATATATGCGTTAAAATGAGACTTATAGTACCCATATTGCTAAAAGTATAGTCGGGTCGAAATTCAAGTAACAAGCGAGCCCATGGGCCCCGCAACCCGAAGTCGAAAACAAAGAACACCACGATAATCCTATTATTTCCTAGAGTGCATGCTCCAAAAATGAGTGGAATTGTACCATTGGATGGGCTCAAAACAGCCACCACAAACTCAAGAACAAAGAGGGAAAATAAGAAGAGAATTAAAGAAGAATTTAACGGAATTTACAAGGAAACTTACCGAATTAGAGTCAAGAAAATGGTCCAAAATTGAGAATCATCACCCTGCCTACTATAATTGAAGCTATACTAACTTTTGGGAAGCTTAGAGCAAATAACAATGGAGGATAACGGTTTTGGAGTGATGAAAATAAAGAGGGGAGTATATATACTGCCAGGGGTCCTTCTTCGTGATCGCGAAGGTACCTCATGCGGTCGCGAGGATCACGTTGGCTAGACTATCATGATTGCGAGGACTAACCATGCGGTTATGATGAACATGAAGGGAGGGACTACATCACAGTCGCGAGGAGGGATCTCGCGATCGCGTTGAGCAAAAGGGAGTTGGGTCCACTAGCCCTTCTTCATAATTGCGTGGGACCCTCATGGTTGTGATGACCAGTGAGGCAGACCATTGCGATTGTGATGGCTTCCCTTACGGTCACAATTAAGGCCTGAGGCCTACACCTGCAACAACAACCAACAGAAATCTGAAGGGAATAAGTCTCCAGATGGGCCCTCAGGACTCATCCAGGATCCCGTGCATGCAAACGAGCTATGCTACCACACCAGAAATGATATTCCAAACTCAACGGACTTGATGGAAATCCCAATGAAGCTCCATTTAACAAAAATTGGTCTCCACACCCAAAACCAACCTTTAGGCCAACTTTTTCCAATGGAATACCGTGGCCCAAAATAAGTCTGGAAGCCTCGAGACCTGAACCAAAGGTTCCTCTAGTCCAAAGTTGATATTCCGGAGCTAACAGCACTGACAGAATTTCCATCCGAGGATGTATTCTCTGAATATTGACCAAAGTAAAACTTCCAAGTTCAACTGGCTAGAAAATATAAAAATCAACACAAAACCAAACCGAAAGCTCCCAGGCCCTCACCAAGGGTCCATCTAGACCAAAATCCATGCTCCAGAGCTAATGGTACAGTCGAAATTTTATTTTGAGCATGTTTACCATAAATTTTGATAGAAGTCAATGATATCCTAAGTTTAAGCTCTAAAATAGGAAAACGACCATAAAGACCAGATGAAAGGCCAGGGCATGAACCACCGGTCTCAGCAAGTCATAAATTACTTGGAGCCACTATAGGCAAGCTCTAACAGTATAAAAAAAGCATAAATGCGAGAATGACCGGAAGGGTCATTACATCTATAATATATATATGTGTGTGTATGTGTGTGTGTGTCTCATGTGTAGTTATATAGTGGAAAAAAGCTAATTAACTGATAATGTATCTGTGTATATGATATGTGTTGATAATTAAATGATTTGAATTAAAAAAATTATTTTAATAAAATCGATCTTTGGAGGTTGATAAATAATTAATTAATTAATTTTATTTAATTAGTAAAATTAGTTTTTTTAAAAAAATTATTTTTAATAAAATCGACCTCTTGAGGTCAGTTTTTTAAATTTATTATACGCTTAGGGAATTTTTTTCCATTTCAGCAAAATACTCTCTCTCTCTCTCCCTCGATTTTCCCCCTTGTCTCTCCCGGATTTCACTTCTTCACCGCCTCCCTAAGCTATCGACCTCCCTCCCAGCGCTGCCACCTCCCTCAACAGTCCCCCTCGGGCGAATCCTCCATCTTCGCCGCCTCCCTCCTAGTGTCTCCCTCTCTACCGCCCCATCTCTTCCACTGCCTCCCCATTTCCTCCACCTCCCTCAACATTAAAGGTTAATTTTCTGAACTTTAATTATTATTAGAATTATTCTAATTTAGATTTAATTAGCATCAATTACTCTTGAATGTGGATTTGTTAGGGTTTGTTGAAATTGTGGCTTGTTTGTTAGAGTTTGTTGAATTTATTTGATTTATTAGGGTTTGTTGGATTTGCTTGAAAATTAACATAGTTAGTCCAATTGCTTGTATGATTGGGTAATTATAAATGATAATTGTACAATTTGAATAATTTTAAAATTGCTAGTACTTGAAGTCTTTAATTTTGTGAAAAAAATATTGACTTCTGAATTTGGGATAGTTGAAATTGTGCATAATTTGAGTTAAATATAAGCAATTGTGAACTAGTTTGTTTGACTTGTTAGTTTGTTAGTGAAACTACTGACTTGAAATAGTGAATTAGTGACTTGAAATTAACAAGTAGTGACTTGAAATCATGTAAACTAGTGAAACTAGCGACTTGAAATTGTGAACTAGTTTGTTGGATTTGTTAGTTTGTTTGACTTGTGCTAGAAACGAAAGTTTAGGAATTATATTCAGAATTGTGAGTTAGCTAGCTAGTGATTTGAGATTATGAAATAGTGAACTGAAATTTTAATTGGATGTAAACCAGTGGATTGAAATAGTAAATTAGAGAATTGAAATTGTGAACTAGTGATTTGAAACTGTGAACTAGTGACTTGGAATTGTGAAATAGTGAATTGAAAATGTGAACTACTGACTTGTAATTGTGATTGGAATTGTGAACTAGTGACATCCTTTGATAATTATATTCTTAAAAAAAGGTTAGAATTGTGAACTAGTGACCAAAACTGGATGGTATGAGGATGGTTTTGTTGTTATTTTTTAATTTTTTTTTCATAACCGACCACAAAAGATCGATTTTATTTAAATTATTTTTTAATAATTTAAATGAAACTTATGACAGAAGGTCAGTTTTATACAAATTATTTTTTTACAATTTAAATGAAATCGACCACCCGAGGTCAGTTTACTTAATTTATTTTTTAAAATAAATAAATTAAAATCGACAACAAGAGGTCGATTTAATAAAAAATATTTTTTTAAATAAATTAATTGAAATTGACCTTATGTGGTCGATTTTATTTAAATTTTAAAAAAGTACTTTAATTAAAACCGGTCTCAGGTGGTCAGTTACTTAAAATAAATTGGCTTTTTATTGAAATCATCCATGTGAGGACGGTAAAAATTGACCTCATGTGGACAGAATCAATTACCTACCTAAATATTATTGTCCAAAGCATTTTGGACGGGTTTTGGTTATCGACCTCTCGTGGTTGATTTTGTGAGGTCGGTAATTATTTTTTTGTGGTGTTATTGCATCAGATACTTTGTGTGTCATTCCCAATAATTCTGCCGCCTCAATGCTTTGAGCAACTGATTTCTGATTTTCATCACTGACAATCATAGAGTAAACTTGATTCACCATATGCAAGGGAGTCATAAGTAGTCTTTGGCTCCTTGCTTTAGCATAAGGAAATTCCAATGAGGAATTGATATGATTTCAACCTTTGCAGATACAACAAAAACTCTTTAGATTTTTCACATCCACATGAAGAGTAAGACACTACAGATTCAAATTCATCCGACAAAGCCTTAAGGTTTGAGTAATTCACAGAAATAGACTGCACTGGCGGAGTTAAAGAAGCTATTTCTTGATGGAG
The DNA here is from genome assembly GCA_003996215.1 of Jaltomata sinuosa. Taxonomy (NCBI): domain Eukaryota; kingdom Viridiplantae; phylum Streptophyta; class Magnoliopsida; order Solanales; family Solanaceae; genus Jaltomata; species Jaltomata sinuosa. Next base: position 32,300 of record QJPP01000883.1, on the reverse strand, counting down.
ATTAAAAGTTCTTAATCCAGCAATTTTATGAAACCTCACTCATAGGTCCTCCCATACATCACTAGCATTGGTAGCATACACTATTACATCAATTAGATTACTGGCCACATAATTTATTAAGCAGGATGAAACTACTACATTAGCCCTTTCAAGTGATTTCGTAATTTCACTAGAAATCTTTCCTTTTTCATGTACCATCTACAAACCCCAATTTGTTTCTATCTAGAAGAGCAATTATCATAGCCTTGGCTTCATAAAACATAATCCTTACTACCTTGTAATTGAAAAGAAATGACAGTAATGCCACTTACATCAGAGGTAGCCAGATGAAAGCGGTGATTGTGATCTGTTGGAATTTCCATTGTTGAATTCTTAGTTGAGTGAATTTACTGGAGGTATTCCTAGAGGAATTTCAGTTGATTGACCATTCCTAGTCAGATTTGGAGCCACATTTGTTGTAAGAACTTGAATTTATGTTTCAAGAAGATATAGAATTTGCAGAAATCAAAAAGAAAAAAATGAAGACTTTGATGACTTGAATTGATCTAGAATCTCAACTGATTGATATTTCTCAAACCTCTAATCTGATACCGTGAAGAATCAAGCAGAGTTAATGTAAAGAATCTTAAAGAATAGAACAAGGAGAAGCGAGAATTTGAAAGAAGAAGAAAAAACATGTCATTGCTTGTATATTGAATGAATTAATATGTAGGGCGTACATCCTATATATATTACATATAATGAATAGCATTAACTCTATACTAACTATAGTTAAATACCAACTAACTAGGCATATGATACTAACAGACTATTTAACACACATTAACTAACTGCTTAACAGTATAACTAACTCCTAACTATTGCTCTCGACATGAGTAAAAAGCAGGTTTGCACACTAGATTTGTGAAAACATAAAATCGACGGACAAGGTAGATTAGTTTGTTGATTTTCATTTAATGAGTTGATCGATATTCAACTTAAAAATCTAAAGGAAGTGATCAATTTCAAAAAAATACTTTTCATTTAATTTTATTAATAAACTGAAGAATCATAAAAGAAAATAGATGGGTATTATGATACTCGTTCCCGGAAATCAAACCAGCTATCCAAGTTAAAACCTCAGAAAAATTTCATGTTTCAGGAATGACGGATCCAAACCACTGACCATGGTTTGAACCACGAGTCGTGAAATAGAACCGTGATTACCTTTGATCTATTCAGCCTCTGGTCTGGAACTACGAGTTGGTTCTACGAACCGTGGTTCAAACCACGGGTTCATCCTGTCTACTCGTGGAACTCAGATCAGAGGGTTGCAAGTCCCTCTGAAATGACGACTCCATTCCACGACTCGTCGTCCGAATGACGAGCCATAGTCCTGACTCGTGGTTTGACCAAGGACCAGCTAGGTCCCCAAGAACCATGACTCCAAATGACGATATGTTGTTCATTCTAAGGGTCCATCCTGTTGACCCGTAGAAGTGCTTCTATAGCCTGAAAGTTCCTATCAGGAACCATGAGTGGAACCACGGGTCGTGATTCAAACGACGACCCGTAAAACTGACCCGAGGTACCTGACACCGACCATTTTTTTAGCTTTTTCTTAATTAAGTCCCATGGGTATTTTAGTCATTACCCACTCTTTTAACTCCTAAATGATGTCGTTTTTACTATTTCAAGAAGGGTTTTCACCCTCATTAGCCTAAGTTCCTTCTCATTACTTCACTCTTCTCCTAAAAAGGAAAATTCTTCTCCAAGCTTCAAGTCTCAAGCTCCAAATTCAAGCCTCCTAAGTCATTCCAATTCAAGTGGGTTGTCTTCAATCAAGGTATGCGGGTAATCAACAATGGGTTCCTTTCACCCTTGTGCCCAAAACCCCTAATTCAAATTTTGATCTCATGATCTTCAAATTAGGGTTCTTATCCAATTCTCATGGGTTTTGCTAAATATGGTCTTCTCATGATTTGAGTATGAAACTACTATTAAAATTGCATGATTTCACATGGGTTTTTATATGTTAACTCTTATTTCATGAATTGAAGTTTAACCATGGAAATTCCTACATGCATGAAGTTGATTTAAGCAAATTGGATTTTGATAGCATGTTCCTTATGGATTTTCAAGCATGTGCATGCCTAGTTCCTATATTCTATGAAAATATATGTATTATGAAATTGAACTAGAGTCATGCAAAGTTTTACAAGTCATGAAGTAAGCAAATTTCACAAGTTATAAAGTATTATGCAAGACAAGACACCCGATGTTCCATCAATGCTCATGAATCAATTTCTAAACCCTAATTCATGAGTAGTATGATGATCCGGGGTATGAACACGTTATGAACAAGTTTGGCATCAGATATGTCACAAGTATATGAGCTCATGTTATATGTTTTGGGAGTAGTATTTAGCACCGAGAGACGAGGGTTCAGATAACCCAAGTCCAAAACTACATTGCCACCGTAGATTGCCCTCTGTGACTTATCATGACAGGATCCTGGTACGATATGGTTCTAACTTTGGCTGTTTAGGATAGCTCTTTTCAGTGGGTGTACATGACACTGGACTCCATGTAGCTCAGCATGGTTTAATGTCGATTAAGAGAAACTCCCGCATGTTTATTTTCAAGCTATGAAGACATATGATTCTATATTATGAAACTTAAGGTTTATTTCATGTTTCATGTTTTATACCTTGATATTTATTCCTGTTCTTTCTTTACGTAACAAGTTTATCCTTAAGCATATTTTAAATTGTTTTTATCATGACTCATGCATCGCTCACATACTCGGTACATCCTATAGTACTGACGCATATCTTGTGATGCATCCTTAGATGATGCAGATTTAGGAGTCCCTTCCCAGGCACATGGCTAGAGCTTCCAGGCCACTCTATCTGTCAGTTGTTGGTGAGTCCTCTTAGATCGAGGACTAGTCATGTTATTAGCTTGTGTTAGCTTTTCATTTCCGTACTTTGAGTTAGCTAGGGTCTTGTCATAGCAACGCTTTATGTTATGAGTAAAGGCTTTCTAGACATAGACAGTATTCAAGTCTTTTGGATCTTGTATGTCTATTTGGCTTGACTATCCATTTATGCTATTCTGACTTTATCTATTATGCTTCCTCTTATCTTTTGTTATGCTTGAGAATGCTATGACCAAGGGTTAGATTGGGGCACTTGTGGTCCCAAGTCCCGTGTTACATCTAGGGGGTAACCTAGGGGCGTGACAAACTTGGTATCAGAGCCTCAGGTTCAAGAGTCCTGGGATGTATAAAAGTCGATCAAGTAGAGTCTTTTTCATGTGTGTGAAGTGCACCACACATATGAGAGGGAAGCTACAAGATGTCTTAGAAAACTTCACTTCTTTCAAGATCATGTCATGCAATAGAGCTTAACTTATGTTCCTATAATACTCATCTTGTACATTTCAAATTATGCCTCCTCGATGTGATATGCCTCCCCAAGCCATTCGGAATGTTGTTCCTCCCATTCTGGTCCTCGATGTCATGAATGCAGAGTTCAGAAACGCCATCCATTTGCTAGCCCAGAGCTTGGCCACTCATGCTAATCAGCAGGCTCCTACCCTCGTTCATCCTCAAGGTAGGGTAGCGGCCCAAGTTCGTGACTTTATTCGTATGAACTCGCCTGAGTTCTGGTGTTCGAAGGTGAGTGAGGACCCGCTCAACTTTATTAATTAAGTGAAAAAAATCTTCGAGGTTATGCAAGTGGTTGGTATTAATTGTGTTGAGCTTGCATCCTATCAACTCAAGGATGTAGCTCATATTTGGTTCATGCAATGGAAGAAGGCTAGGGTGAGAGACGCAATCCCCATGACTTGGAGTGTTTTGAGAGGTCCTTTTCTTGATAGGTTCTTTCCCCGAGAGTTGAGGCAAGCGAAGGTGAAAGAATTTTGAACTTGAGATAGGGGACGATTTCGGTTCAAGAGTATAATTTGTAGTTCACTCAGTTGTCTAGATATGCTCTCTCCATGGTTGCGGACCTGCATGATCAAATGAGCAAGTTTATATATAGGGTTTCTGATGTAGTGAAGAAAGAGTGTAGGTATGCTTTGTTGTTGAGTGATATGAACATTTCCCGACTTATGACTCATGCCCAACAAATTGAGGGTGACAAGATAAGGGAGATGGCAAGAAAGAACAAGAGATCTAGATCCGAGGGATCAGGTTTTGGTCATCACAGGTCTGGAGGTGGATATCGCTCTTCTTTCCAAAATAAGTCATCAGGATCCGTACATTCTTCTGCTAGTGCTCCTACCCAGGCTCAGAGGCCTCGTCATGATCAGGATGGTAGAGGACCTGGTTCCTATTCCCAGTCTCAGGGAAGTGTTACTAAGGGACCTTCCCATCCTAGTTGCAGGAAGTGTGGGAAGAATCACCTGGGAGAGTGTCATTTGGGCACGGGTTTATGCTTTGGGTGCAGATAGGCTGGACACTTGATTAGAGATTTCCCTTAAGCTAAGAAGGGGAAGGGAGGTGGTAGGACTCAGTCTGCCCCAGCAGCTTCAGGAGGTAGACCAGCCCAGTAGGGCACAGCTTCTAGTTCTGGTGGTCAGCGCCAGAACTGCCTTTACGTTTTATCCTCTCATCAGGATCAGGAAGGTTACCCAGATGTTGTTACTGGTATGTTGAAAGTATTCTCTTTTGATGTTTATGCTTTGTTGGACCCCAGTGCATCCTTATCTTTTGTGACCCCTAATGTAGCATGCAAGTTTGAAGTTTGTCCTGAATTGCTTTTAGAACCCTTTTGTGTTTCTACTTTTGTTGGTGAGTTAGTCTTACCCAAAAGGATCTACCAAAATTTCCCTATCTCAGTCCTTCATAGGGTTAATTCAGTGGATCTAGTAGAGTTGGAGATGACTGATTTTGATGTCATCGTTGGTATGGATTGGTTGTATGCATGTTATGCCTCTGTTGATTGACGTACTCGTGTGGTCAGTTTCAAGTTTTCTAATGAACCTATTTTAGAATGGCAAGGTAGTCCCCCTTCTCTAAAGGTTGCTTCATATCTTATCTTAAGGCTAGGAAGATAATTTCAAAGGGGTATGTTTATCACATAGTGAGGGTTATGGACACGGAGTCCAAAACCCCATCCCTTTAGTCTTTTCATGTTATGGAGTTTCCAGAAATGTTTCCCAAAAAATTACTCGGAGTCCTCCTAGCGGGAGATAGACTTTGGGATAAATCTTCTCCCTGATACGAACCCTATCTCTATCTCTCTCTACAGAATGTCTCTCGCGGAACTCAAAGAGTTGAAAGATCAGTTGAAGGATCTTCTTGATAAAGGTTTCATCAGGCCTAGCATTTCTCTATGGGGTGCCCCAGTTTTATTTGTTTGAAAGAAAAGTGGTTCTCTTAGAATATGTATTGACTACCGTCAATTGAACAAGGTCACAATCAAGAATAAATATCCCATTCCTAGGATTGATAACTTGTTCGATCAACTTTAGAGTGCTAGTTTCTTCTCCAAGATTGACCTTAGATCCGGTTATCATCAGCTTTATATTAGAGAGTATGATATCCCGAAGACAGCCTTCAGGACTCGGTATGGTCATTATGAATTTGTTGTGATGTTTTTGGTCTAACAAATGCTCCTGCACCTTTTATGGATTTTACGAACAGTGAGTTCAAGCAGTATTTGGATATGTTTATGATTGTTTTCATTGATAATATCCTTATCTACTCTCGGAGTGAGGAGGAGCATGCAGGACACTTGAGGGTTGTGTTGCAAACTCTCAAGGATAGACAGTTATTTGCTAAGTTCAGCAAGTGTGAGTTCTGGATGTAGTCTGTTGCTTTTCTGGGTCATATTGTGACTAAAGATGGTATTCGGGTTGATTCTCAAAAGATAGAGGCAGTAAGGAGCTGGCCTAGACCTACTTCCCCGTCTGATATTAGGAGCTTTTTGGGTTTGGCTGGTTACTACAGGAGGTTTGTGGAAGGATTTTCTTCCATTGCTGCCCCTTTGACCCGATTGACTCAGAAGAAGGTAAAATTTCAGTGGTCCGACTTGTGTGAGAAGAACTTTCAGAAATTAAAGACTAGGTTGACCACAGCTCCAGTGTTAGCTCTACCCGAGGGCCTAGATGATTTTGTTGTGTATTCTGATGCTTCTATGATTGGTTTGGGTTGTGTTTTGATGCAACATGGTAAAGTGATTGCTTATGCTTTGAGACAGCTTAAGACTCATGAGAAGAACTATCCTACTCATGATCTTGAATTGGCAGTCGTGCTCTTTGTTTTGAAGATTTGGATACATTATTTGTATGGTGTATATGGATGTATTCACCAATCATAAAAGTCTTCAGTATGTGTTCACTAAAAAGGAAATGAATTTGCGACAAAGGAGGTGGCTTGAGCTCTTTAAGGATTATGATATGAGTGTGCTTTACCATTCGGGTAAGGCCAATGTCATGGCGGATGCTTTGAGTAGACTGTCCATGGGAAGTGTGTCTTCCATTGATGATGGGAAGAAGGAATTGGTTAAGGAGGTTCATAGGCTAGCTCGGTTGGGAGTTCGCCTTATGGACTCAACAGAAGGTGGTGTGATCGTACAAAATGGTGCTGAATCATCTTTGGTAGCTAAGGCAAAGGCAGAAAAAGACAGGGATCCCATTTTACTTCAGCTTAAGGGTGCAGTTCATCAGTAGCGGGTGGAGGTTTTCTCCCAAGGTAGAGATGGTGTGCTTCGTTATCAGGGTCGCTTATGTGTGCCAGATGTAGATGGGTTTAGATAGAAGATTCTGGATGAGGCTCACAGTTCTAGATATTCCATTCATTTGGGTGCTACTAAGATGTACTGTGATCTACGGGAAGTGTTTTGGTGGAATGGTATGAAGAGGTACATAGTCGGGTTTGTGGCAGTGTCCCAACTGTTAACAAGTAAAAGTGTAGCATCAAAGGTCGGGTGGCATGATTCAAGATATTGACCTTCCCACTTGGAAATGGGAAGAAATCAATATGGACTTTATTACTGGTTTGCCTCGTACTCGAAGGCAACATGATTCCATTTGGGTGATTGTCGACCAGATGACCAAGTCATTCCACTTCTTGCTTGTTAAGACTACTGATTCAGCAGACGACTATGCCAGACTCTATATCCGAGAGATAGTTCGAATGCATGGTGTTCCCTTGTCCATCATTTTGGATAGAGGTCCTCAGTTTACATCTTAGTTTTGGAGATCATTTCAGAAAGGACTTGGTACCCAGGTGAAGCTTAGCACAACTTTTCACCCTCAGACAGATGGCCAGGCAGAGCGCACTATTCATACTTTGGAGGATATGTTAAGAGCATGTGTGATCGACTTCAAAGGTAATTGGGATGGTCATTTACCTCTTATCGAGTTTGCCTACAAAAATAGATTTCACTCTAGCATCCTGATGGCTCCTTATGAGGCACTATATGGACGGAGATGTAGGTCTCCTATTGGTTGGTTTGAGGTAGGTGAGGTAGCCTTGATTGGTCCAGATTCGGTTCATAAGACTATTGAGAAGGTTCAGCTTATTAGGGAGAGGTTGAAGACCGCTCAGAGTCGACAAAAATCTTATTCAGATGTGAGGAGAAGGGAGTTGGAATTTAAAGTTGATGATTGGGTTTTCCATAAGGTGTCACCCATGAAGGATGTGATGAGGTTTGGCAAGAAATAAAAGCTTAGTCCTCATTTTATAGGTCCTTATCAGATTCTGAGAAAGGTTGGTAAGGTGACTTATGAGTTGGATTTGCCATCAGAGTTGGAAGCAGTTCATCCCGTTTTTCATGCTTCCTTGTTGAAGAAGTGTGTTGGTGACCCGAGCTTGATTTTACCTTTTAGGAAGTGGGTGTGAAGGATAGTCTCACCTATGAGGAGGTTCCCATTGAAATCCTTGATCATCAGATTTGAAGGTTGAGGAACAAAGAAGTTGCTTCGGTGAAAGTCCTTTGGAGGAATCAGCTTGTAGAGGGAGCTACTTGGGAAGCGAAAGAGGCCATGAAGGCTAAATATCCTCATTTCTTTCCTTCTAATTCAGTTCCACCTTGAGGTACTAGTTTTCTCCTTAGTATGTCCCTCCGATTCTATTCCATTAGTTACTCTCATGATTCTAGCATGCATCCATGTTTTACGAAGTTAGTTTATCATGTTTTCAAGTTGAAAAGTTCAGTTTCTATGTTTACTCTTTGATCTCCATGTTTTGTTGCTGGTTGGGCTGTTTTCTCTTCAATTTTCCTTGGTTTACTCTTCATTCAAGGAGAATGATCCCAAGTGAGAGATATTGTAACACCCCAAAAATCAAACCAGCTATCTAAGTTAAAACCTCAGAAAAATTTCATGTTTCAGGAATGACAGGTCCAAGCCACGGACCGTGGTTTGAACCATGGGTCGTGAAATGGAACTGTGATTCCCTTTGATTGATTCAGCCTCTGGTATAGAAACACGAGTTGGTTCTACGGACCATGGTTCAAACCACGGGTGCATCCTTTCCACTCGTGGAACTCAGATCAGAGGGTTGGCACGTCCCTCTGAAATGACGACTCCATTCCATGACTCATCGTCCAAACGATGAGCCGTAGTCCTGACTCGTGGTTTGACCAAGGACCAGCTAGGTCCCCAAGAACCACGACGATTCGTCACTCATTCTACGGGTCTGTCCTGTTGACCTATAGAAGTGCTTCTGCAGCCTAAAATTTCCTGTCAGGAACCACGAGTGGAACCACGGGTCGTGATTCAAACGACGACCCGTAGAACTGACCCATGGTCCCTGACACCGACCATTTTTTTCAGATTTTCCTTAATTAAGTCTCAGGGGTATTTTAGTCATTACCCACTCTATTTAACTCTTAAATGATGTCATTTTTATATTTCAAGAAGGGTTTTCACCCTCATTAGCCTAAGTTCCTTCTCATTACTTCACTCTTCTCCCAAAAAGGAAAATTCTTCTCCAAGCTTCAAGTCTCAAGCTCCAAGTTCAAGACTCCTAAGTCTTTCCAATTCAAGTGGTTTGTATTCAATCAAGGTATGTGGGTAATCAACAATGGGTTCCTTTCACCCTTGTGCCCAAAACCCCTAATTCAAATTTTGATTTCATAGTCTTCAAATTAGGGTTCTTATCCAATTCTCATGGGTTTTGCTAAATATGGTCTTCTCATGATTTGATTATGAAAATACTATTAAAATTGCATGATTGCACATGGGTTTTTATATGTTAACTCTTATATCATGAATTGAAGTTTAACCATGGAAATTTCTACATGCATGAAGTTGATTTAAGCAAATTGGATTTTGATAGCATGTTCCTTATGGATTTTCAAGCATGTGCATGCCTAGTTCCTATATTCTATGAAAATATATGTATTATGAAATTGAACTAGAGTCATGCAAAGTTTAACAAGTCATGAAGTATGCAAATTTCACAACTTATGAAGTATTATGCAACACAAGACACCCGATGTTCCATCAATGCTCATGAATCAATTTTTAAACCCTAATTCATGAGTAGTATAATGATTCGGGGTATGAATATGTTATGAACAAGTTTGGCATCAGATATGTCACAAGTATATGAGCTCGTGTTATATGTTTTGGGAGTAGTATTTAGCACCGAGAGACGAGGGTTCAGATAACCCAAGTCCAAAACTACATTTCCACCATAGGTTGCCCTCTGTGGCTTATCATGATAGGATCCTGGCATGACATGGTTCTAACTTTGGCCGGTTAGGACAACTCTTTTTAGTGAGGGTACATGACACTGGACTCCATGTAGCTCAACATGGTTTAATGTCAGCTAAGAGAAACTCTCGCATGTTTATTTTCAAGCTACGAAGACATATGATTCTATACTATGAAACTTAAGCTTTATTTCATGTTTCATGTTTTATACCTTGATATTTATTCATGTTCTTTCTTTACGTAACAAGTTCATCCTTAAGCATGTTTTAAATTATTTTTATCGTGACTCATGCATCTCTCGCATACTCGGTACATCCTATAGTACTGACGCATATCTTACGCTGCATCCTTTGATGATGCAGATTCAGGAGTCCCTTCCCAGGCACGTGGCTAGAGCTTCCAGGCTACTCTATATGTCAGTTGTTGGTGAGTCCTCTTAGGTCGAGGACTAGTCATGTTATTAGCTTGTGTTTGCTTTTTATTTCCGTACTTTGAGTTAGCTAGGGTCTTGTCCTAGAAACTCTTTATGTTATGAGTAGAGGCTTTCCAGACATAGACAGTATTCGAGTCTTTTGGATCTTGTATGCCTATTTGGCTTGACTATCCATTTATGTTATTCTGACTTTATCTGTTATGCTTCCTCTTATCTTTTGTTATGCTTGAGAATGCTATGACCAAGGGTTAGCTTGGACACTTGTGGTCCCAAGTCCCGTGTTACGTCTAGGGGGTAACCTTAGAGCGTGACACTATTGGTTGTCCATTCGTAATATGGCATCAGCTGGGTTCTCTGGTTTTTGTCTCTCAAAAAATTCCCATTCTTTTAGTAATGAGAAGATTTGGGATTCAGTTCTTGGACAGTTAAAAATTCTTCAGCCATTGGCCAAGCTAGCATCCATCCAATTCGGGGATGACTATGAGTTTTTCTGGGCTTTCCATGCATCTGATTAAAAAATCTTCATCCCCTAAATTTATTACTAGTACAATTTTGATTATGAAACCCTTCTTTAATTCGAAGATGAATTTGGATAAACTTGGAAATTTTGATGAATAAGGAAAATGAAATAATCATGATTAAAAGAACGGTCGATTAAAGAGTCAATCATCACAGATGAAGCTGCGAGTTAAGATCTTATTTTCAAACCAAGAGGCTACCGCATTTATTTTATAGAGCAACGGGTAGGAGAATTTAATTAATGACGAAGTAAAAATGAAGAAGTTATTAGTGCATCATATCATACACACACACAACTGTACCTTACAAAAAAATTCTTTCTTATTCTTTCATAAGCTCGGTAAATTATTACATTACAGTTTATGAAAAAGAAAAGAGCGAAAACAAAAATGAAGAAAATTATCCGAGATTTCATTTCTTTGGTGATCAAGATGTCTGATGGGATGAGATAGATAAAAATATTTCATTTCCATCCTTTATATGAGATAGCTAATTTTATTATTTTAATATAAATAGTGAGTTAAAATAATCTTAAGACTAAATAGTAATAATAATCAAATATATAATAAAATAATTTTATATTTTATTTTAAATTATTATTTTTATTCCCCCAACCAAATGAACCCTTTAGTGATCAAGTCGAAGCTAACTTGGATACGTTGGTTGGTAATCACGGAAAACCACCCAATCTGTGTTCTTAGAAGTGAACTCAGGTGTATAAAAATTTATATCTTTTAATTACAATGTTAGCATGAATTTATAACCTTTGGGACCAAGGGTGTAGTTACCGCTAATGAAGGTGGTTCAATTGAATTTTTTTGTTAGAAAATTATATTGGCAAATAAGGTTAAAACATAATTTGTTGTATAATTGTTGAAGTCTCTTGACATGAAGGATATTTTTAGTATAGTGCTAAAAAAGATTCAAAAATTATTCTTAGATTCTAGAGAAGATTTGGCAAAAAAGTCATTCTCCAAGTTTAATTGGTGAAAGGCCATTTAATTTCTTTTTGATTCATTTTTAAGGATTTGGATTGAGAAAAATAAAAAAGGTGGGATTTATGTGGGATCGAAGGACCTCTTTATAACTTTTAAAAGTTTGGAGCATGTTTTAAGTTTATTAAAATATATTTGGATCCTCATCCACCCTCATTAAATATATTATAGTCTTCTTCTCTCTCTTTCTTCTTTGATTTTCGTGTCATTCAATTTATTTTGAAACTCCTTCTTCTCCAAGCGTTGCACCTTCTTCTTCAGGCATTTTCATTCATACTCATCGTCTAAAGGTAAGTTCTTTTGCCATTTCAAGTATTTTTAGTTCAATATTGATATAATTTTTTATTTGATTCGTGATTTTTGTCTTTATAAATTTCTAATTTTTTTGAAAAAAAATCAAATTTATGCCAATTTCTTGTGAAAATTTTAGTTATTTGCTTGTTTTCAATGGAATTTATGGCTGTTTTTGTTCATTCATCTTCATAGATTTAGGATTTTTTATTGTTTATGTTTATCCATTTTTATAATCTATTACTAGACTGGTCATCGATTATTTATGTTTCTATATCATATTTCACTTATACCTAGTGCTTAATTTGTATGTAGATCATAGAAAATAGTGAGAAGTAGAGCAGGAGGAAACATAATCTACTAGTAAAAAAAGAAAAGGTGAAAATAATTCACGAAATGACAAAATAAAGAGGATTGAAGAAAATTCAAATATTTTTAACTCTGACACACTAAATGAGATCGATGAGTATCATGACGATGGTGGTGATGAAGGAGAGGCTGATGCTGGGCAGTCTGTTTCGGAGTAATCTGTTTTAGAAAATGAGGATAATGATCCCCTATCATATCACACTGTGCAAAGGATATTGATGTTGGTAAATATGGTATGACTACTTGGCTAGATGAATTTGAAGCTTTTTCAGCAAAAAGTTCAGTTAGGTCTAGGCTCTCACTACTTGCTGATTTTAAAAATATTTTGGTTGAACAAAGACTTAAGAAAAGGTTCAAGAAATTGTACTTTGATCAGTTTAGAAAGTGGTCAGAACACTTTAACAAATTTAATGGATAGATGATTCATTACATGCTACTCCATCGTGTGAAAGGGGATAAGAAGAAGCATAAGATGTGATTTATAGTGGATGACAAGTCTGTGTGCTTTGGCTTGAAGGAGTTTGCATTAATGAGGGGCTTGAATTGTCGATCCCCTCTCCATATAGATAAGTTGGAAAGTGTATATGCAAAAGGTGAATCTTTTTGCAAAAGGACTGGACTGGACAAAAAGGTATCAACTGAGAAGCTGATGACGCTTGTTAAAGGAATAAGTTGAACAAAGATGAGAAATTGAAATGCTACCTTGTATGATTTTTTCATACCATCTTACTTTCAAGGGATGTCTCCAAGTCAGTGGACATGAATTTGATTAAAATGGTGTACTACTTGGATTTCTTTGAGAAATATCTTTGGAGAAAGGAAAGCTTTTATCTGACTTTGGACTACCTCAAGAACATGGTCAATATGACAAAGCAGCATACTGCCTATGAGACCAAGATGAATGCATCTTATCCGCTGTATGGCTTCCCCGAGACATTTATGATAAATATTATAAACTACCCAATCAATCAATCATAGACTTTGTATTATTATTTGTATTGTTTCGATTTTAATTATTTGTGTGATTACAAGCCTTGATATACGAAGCTTTTTCTCACTTGAAAAGAATTCTTTCAAATCATATGATATTCCTTTGCCTATTCAAAGGATGCTAAGATGGCACACCTCTAAAATTGATCAATTTGTTGAAGGTACTCCATTCAATCTAGTGGGAGCTTCGAAGGTATGAATTTTGACTTGATTATCAATTCTTTTCCAAAAATTTAAGCTAAACGTTAATATTTTGATTATTTGTAGGTTGTGCACCCTTACATCATTCTCATAGTTCGTGAGATAGAAAGTGAGTATATGACATCATTTGTGCATTATCTAAATGAGGTGAAGGATATGCTAATAGATGCCTTGAAGGCTGAACTGAAGGGAGTTACTATCATCATTTTACCTCCTAAAAAGCCAGGAAAGGAGCATGTATGCAAGGATAATGATAGTGGAAATGCAGGTGCAAGACCTAGGAGTAGAAGAAAACAAGGCAGGGAACATTTGGATGGTCATGCAGGATCAAGTAGGGGACAACTTGCGATGGATCCAATGGTTGAGGTTGAATTGCTTCAGCGTGTAACCAATATAGAGAATACTTTGTAGAGAATTCTCGATTATGTGGACCAAGAAAAGATCAGGAGGAACGTGAAAAAGAAGAAGAAGAAGCAAGAGGCTCCCAAGGACCAAGGTGAACATTAATATATTTTATTGTTTAATAAATATTGTATGCCACAAGAATTTCTTGTTAATTATGTCTAAATTATGCAGCACAAGTGATTGACGATGAGCAAGAATATGCCATCAATAAGGAGAATATTGAAGCAACTGCTATGGTTGATTTGCAAGAAGCTGTTGAGACCCTTGGAGATGCTTCTCAAGTTAATATTGTTGATGAGACCATGCAAGAAGATTCTCAATCCTAGGAGGCAAAGAAGAGGCTCATAAACCAACTGATCAGATCGAGGAAACAACTAAAGAGACTCCTAAACCAGCTGATCAAGTTGAGGAAGAAAAAGAAGAGACTCATGAACTAAATGATCAGGTTGAGAAAACAATAGAGGAGTCTCCTAAATCAACTTATCAGGTTGAGGAAATAACTGAGGAGGCTCCTAAATCAGCTGATCAGGTTGAGGAGGAAAAAGAAGAGTCTCCTGAATCAAATGATCAGGTTGAGAAAGCAGTTGAACAGGCTCCTAAACTAGATGATCAGGTTGAGGAAGCAACTGAAGAGGTTTCTGAAGAAGGTGGCATTAATGTGTTATCCATTGTTACAGATATCAATGGTCAAGACATATAATTTGGTTATTGGGTTTCTTAACAAACAATGGAGGTTGAAAATATTTTTGTTTTATTTTTTTTTTTATATCAAGTGGCTCAGATGATGCTACTGTGCTAACGGTTGAATAAATATTTTATCAGTGTCTCTTTTTATGCTATTATTTTATATTGAGTTGATGATTATTTACATTGATTATGAATCAAACATTATTATTATCATATATCATGTCTTGATAACAGAGGAAGAGTCGATGATTATGATATAGATATTATAAATACACAAATACTTTTACATATATTGTCTCAAATGTCAAGATAAATCAAACATAGATAAAAATACATAAACATAGATGAAAATAAAAATAATTACACTACAGCCCAATTATATATTTTCAAGTAGCAATCAACAATAATAAATCAAACATCAAAAACTCCAGTCGATTAGCTTTTTCTTCAGCAACAATCAACCGTTGTTTAAGTTGATTCTTCTCAATCTCTGCGTTTCTCAACAAATCTTTCATGATCCTTATTTTCTTAAAAAATTTTAAGCAATGTCCTTTGCAAAAACCTATTTTCTTCAGATTTTAGTAGCCTTTCCTGCTTTTAAAACTTGGTTAAAGTTAAGCCTTGCAAATTGTCAGACAGCCGACTGTTTCTAGATCCTGAGCTCTTTGTAAATTGATTTTCAAGATTCGCATTGTGGCGTGGCTCGATCCACCTGAAATATTTACATCAACCATTATCCTAAGAAAAACAACAAACAATAAGAGATTTTTTTACGGAAAACATATAAAACACTTAGAAGCATAACTTAAGAATAAAGAAACTTACCTTTCCAAGTATACAATTGTAGAATCTCTGACCTGAATTACTTTCAGTGTGTGATATTTTTAAGACATCATCATTGCCGCATAAACAAAACATCAGGCTTTTCTTGGTTGAATATTTCAAATGATTGAGACATTTTTTAAAGATGGAAATGAAAGAGAATGGAAGATTTAAAAAGAGGTATTGATCAAGAAAAAGAAGATGGATGATGAATCTTTTATACTGGTGTCACGACCCAATTTCTCGATCATGATGGCACCTAAAACCCCCCAGTAGGTGAACAAATCCCCATAGACCGGAATGGTTATTTATGGGCTACTAGCTAACAGTTAAGTGAAAGAAACGATATAATCAAGCCGAAGCAAAGGAACAAGATGAAAAGATAGATAATAGGAATATATATACATATGGGGAAGCTAAACCAAACCCCAAAACCTGGTTCCATAGTATAGAGCTGTAACTACATATAAGGAGTACGAAGCATCCAAAATATTATATATACAACTGTCTCTGAGTAGTAATAGAGTACATGATACACAAGATAAACTAAAGCTAAGCTCCGGTCACCAATAGCTCACCCTCAATCTGGATAGTCCAAAAGATCTCCAAGCACGAATCCCACGATCTAGCAGCGATGGCCCACACTAGAAACTGTACCAGAAGATGCAAAGTGTAGTATACCAATTGCAAAGCAACCAGTACCCAGTAGGTATCATAGGCTGACTGGGCACATATAAGATAAAAGACAGTAATAAGCAGAATAGAAAATAATTAGTCATAGAAGGCGACGAATAAGTACACGAAAGCTAGCATAGAAGGAATACAACCAGGAACAATACATATGGCTAGCTAAAATAATACACATCACAGGCAAATGAAAGAAACACGTACCTGGGATCTTCGCAAAAACAAGTATATAAAGAAGAGTTTAGAAAGCAGGCAGTATACTGGTAACCTCAATGAATAGAGAAGGAGAGGAAGAGAATAGTAAACATGCTCGAATACAAGGAACGATAACCCAACTAGCATGCAATCTCAAGTCAAGAATTCAATAACTGGAAGTCCAAGTTAAACTGTACCAATATCCAAAGTCATAAGAACCACAATAGGAACTAATAGAGAAAAATAATAACAATAAGTCTACCTAAAATCCCACGGGCCCCCATACACCCAAGGAACACAAGCAACTGAAGACAAACCCTCCAGCATCCCATACTAGCAGAGTGTGCAATCAACAAACAGCAAACAAGGGTGGTACCTCACACAAATGAATGATATAATATGATATGATATGTCAAACTAAGTGTAACCACAGTGTCAGTATGTTACTCCCTTCGGTGCCCTAAAGGTCCAATAAAGGTGGGATCCATGGAAGGACTTCTCCCGAGTACATCTACTCCACCGTACACCCCTACCCCCGGTCACCCTTTTGCCTATAGCACTTGGTCCAGAATGGAAAGGTCCATGGAGGTCTACTCGTAGACTACATACTACTCTAACCTCACAATATTAGTCTGGAGTGCTCCCGGATCCAAACTAGTACTCAAATGCTCAATATGCATGCCTAAATTCCATCCAGGTCTAAATTAATGAAATAAGTCTCATAAACCCCCTTCAAGGGTGCCCGAGCATATCCGGGTCTAAAACAATAGTAAATCTAGTTTGATGCTCGGCTTTACCGAGTCTAATATCATTTCTCATCCATAAAAGGGTCAATCTAGCACCTCAGTTCAACCAGGTCTAATATGTAGTAGGAAAACTGTAACAAATCTTTCTTTTAACTTTTCTTACCCCGAAAAGATCCATTAAGATGATACCAAACCATTTCATAATCAATTTTACCGAAAATGGGCCCCATGGGCCATGCAAGATTTAGAAATCATCAATAGAAAGCCCAAACCCAAAACCGTAGTAAGATCATGAAGAAAAGCCTTTATATGCATGATAATGGCATGCTCAATCACAAATCAATATCCCAACGGCTCACAATCAGCCTATGGGCCCTTCAAAGTCTCCAATCATTCTACAGCACAGATAGTCAGCTCTATAACAATAATAATAATGTCCGAGACATCACGTACATTCCTAATTTCCCACCATCTATGATCCAGAGTCAATATAAGGCCTCACAGGACCACAAGGGTGATGTTATCATCTATCGAAAAATACTACAACCATCGGAGGAAGAAAGGAATCAGACATGAATAAAGCGGTCAAGGTCTGTGGTACCAACTAATAAACCCAACACAAGGATGCCCATTAATACAATTTTATCCTATATATGCAAAGTCTATAGAGTTTAAACCGTAACCTACCTGTCGTCCGACGACAAGCTGCTGGGACAACGATATCCAAGCCCGAATCGCTCTGAGAAGCCCTGAATTATTATCAAACTATCACAAACATAAATAATACATCAAAATGAGTCTAACAACACCCATATAGCTATAATAATAGTTGGATCAAAATTTGAGTCACCGACAGGCCCGCGGGCCCTGTAACCCAAAATCGAAAATGAAAGCCCACTAAATGATCACCACACTCCAGGGTGTGAAGGCTCAGATTTTAAAGAGAATTTGGCCAAGGAATTGGCTCAAACCAGCCAGCCCATTATAAGAAAATAGAAGAATCAAATGAGCAAATTCAACGGAAAATAGCCGATAAAACTTACAAATTATGATGGAAGAATGATCACAAGCAAGGAAAATGCACCCCTACGCCAAGAATTGAAGAAATACAGAGTTTGGACGAGTTTGGAGCTGTTAGAATGGAGAATTCGTATTTGGAGTGAAGAAGACAAAGTTAAGAGTTTATATACTGCCCAGGGGTCCTTAATCGCGATCGTGAAGGGACCCCTCACAGTCGCAAAGACCACGCTGGCTAGACCATCGTGATCGCGAGGACTAGCCATGTGATCGCGAAGAACAAAGGGGGAGAGGCTTCATCGCGATCGCGACAGGCGATCACACGATGGCGAAGAACAAGGGACCAGGTGCTTCATCACGGTCGCGAGGGAGGAGGCTCGCGATCGCGATTAAGGCCTGAGGCCTGCACCTACAACTGGAAAAATCTACAACTTTTTGAAAACTCAATGGGGCATTTTGGTCACAATCGGAAACTAATACTCGAAAACTAAAAAATGCTAACAGAGTGGAAACGACGTTCCAGACTCAACAAAATTGATAAAACTTTCATACGAGGTGATTTTAGAGAAATGTTGACCAAAGTCAACACTAACTAATAAGTAACCAAACACTCAAAATAAGCTCGAGGCACCCGGGACCGGAACCAACCATCTACCTAACCCAAATTCAATATTCCAAAGCTAATGGAATCGTCAGATTTCAAATCCGACACTTCGATCATCGAAAACTGACCAAAGTTACACTTCCAACTCTAAATGGCCAGAAAACAGAAAAAGCAACGCAAAACCCATACTGAAAGTTCTCAGGCTTCAACTAAAGGTCCAACTAGACCAAACTCAATGCTCCGAAGCTAACAGAACTATCGGAATTCGATTCTGAGCACGTTAGCTAAGAATGTTGACTGAAGTCAATGATATTCTAAGTTAAGGCTCTAATATAAGCAAATGGACAAAACACCCAAACGAACAACCAGGGCACCGAACTATCGATCCCACCAAGTCATAGATGACTTGGGGCCGCTACAGGAAAGCTATAATAGTACAATGAATGCGTAAACACAATGATAACCAGAAGGGTCATCATAACATCCACTACTAAAAAGACTTTCATCCTCGAAAGTCAACAAGTAGGGAGTACCTGAAGGCGCAAACAACTACGGATAATGAGCTTGCAACTCACTCTCGGTCTCCCAAGTAGCCACCTCGATCGGACGATGCCTCCATTTAACTTTCACAACCATAATCTCCCTAGACCTCAATCTCCTGATATTTCTATCCAGAATAGCTATTGATTCCTCAACAAAGGATAAACTCTCATCTAGTTGAATCAAATCTCAATGAAACACATGAGACTCATCTGGAACATACCGGTACAACATCGAGAGATGAAAAATGGGATGCACAGCAGAAAACATCGGGGGGAAAGCTAAATGTAGGCAACACTACCAACCCTCTGCAGAATCTCAAACGGCCCAATAAACCTAGGGCTAAGCTTGCCTTGCTGACCAAATCTCATCACGCCCTTCATGGGCGATACTCGAAGGAATACCAAATCACCAACACTGAACTCCAAGGCTCTGATAGCATTTTTGGAGTGCCAGTGCGCGGTATGTGTGCGGAAGTATTTTTATTTATTTTTTTTAATTTGAGTCTATATCTGGATATATATATAATTCGTATGGCCAAAAATCTTCTGTAGAATTAATGATTTTATCAAGTATAATTTGTTGTAAATCTCTGTTAAGATTAACTGTTTTAATGATAGTGATTAATATTTTATTTTTAAAGAATATTTGGTATTTTGAGGGGTTACTTATTATTTTTAAGTTGTGGGTAGATTCATCCATTTTTGTAGTTGAGTCCATTATTTGCTGTTATTTTTATTTTTATGTGAGAAAGTTGCTTCATATAATTGTTTTTCTTTTATATGTGATTTTTGAAGGTTTATTATATTATCTTTTATATATTTTAAAAATTCAGTATCTCCTGTTTCTAAATAAATATCTAAATTTTGTCTTATTAGGATATTTGGAAATCTATTAGTTCTTTGGTGTGTCTCCATTTTTCAAATGATTCTGTATTTATATTTTGATTAAATGCTTTTTTATAATAGTATCCTTTATTCATTATTTTTTTTAATCTTATTATTTCGTTTTCACAATTTAAAATATATTCTACATAATTTTTATCTTGAGTTTCGTTGTATTTAATTTCGTTTGTTTTCTTAAGTTGTTCAAGGATATATTTAGATTCCATAGTTTCTCTTCAAAATTTTAAATATCCGTAGTTAATTATTAATCCGAATATAAATCTAGTTCGTCTAAATCGTCTATGTCATCTGGTATAATTAGTTTTATCCATCTTTGTTCCATTATTTCTGTTATCTCAAAAGTAACTAAAATATCGTAGATTTTTCTCCTAATATCGTTATTAAGTTGTTTAAAGATATATAATATGAGTATTTTATAATTATTATCATCATCTATTAGGTACGTATTATTGCTCATTAAATCGATATTTATTCTTGTCATGTTTACTAAACATATTCCCTCTAACCTCTTTGTTTATCATAAAGTTCATCATCTTTTAATAAGTTATTTTGAACAATCTCTTCTAGCCACTACCATGCTTTTCTTGCTTCAATCGTTTACCCTAACAGCGCCTCAACTCTGTCTACTCCCCTAAACGGCCTCCTTGCCTACCGGTTTCGACCTTAGGATGGCATAGTCTGGGCTTAACTACTCTCAGCAATATTTAGCCATGGCAAGCTTTCTTAAGATGTTCTTTATAACAGTACTAAAACATGATAAACAATTATGATATAAAAGAGATTATAAGGAATATAAAAGTTTAGCTATACATGACTATGAATAAGTATACCTGATTTTTTAGCTCGTCTGGATGTTCCATAGCTTACTTAAAAGATATATTTTATTTATGTATATGGAAGGTTTACAAGTGAGGAATTGAGAGGTGAGGGATTTCTTGCTGATGATGCGATCCTTGATCCTGCCTCCCTTCCTCTTCTTACATCCTTTTATAGAAAAAATAAAACGACTCTTACTATTTACACATGACCCTTACTATTCACAAATGACCTTTCATGAACGACCTTTACTGTTCATGAATGACTCTTACTATTTACTTTACGACTTTTTATAATAAAACAAAAATTATACTATTCCTATTTTTACATTTGTCCCCTATTTTATGACTTTTTTACAATACGGTACAAAAAACTTAAATAACTGACAGGGACATCTATCTACTTATATCTATGGTAGACAAAACTTTACATTTTTTCAAATTTCACTATTTCCTTTTTGACTTCTTTTTCTCCTTTCCACATATCTTCATTCCAGCTGTACATCTGGTATTTCTGTCATATCTCCTCCATTGCATTTTGAACAACGATGATCTGAATATTTATGACTAATTATCTTGCAGTATCTTGTTAATAGATTTTGAGAAATAAATTCGTTCTTCAATGCTCTTGTCGTCGGTTTTTCTTCTGGTCTAAGTAATGATAATATCCATTGTTGGACTTCTTCCATATCTGCTTCTCTTACATTTCTTGAATTTGAATAAATCATTAATTGATCTCTGGCGTAGTAACTCCATATCGCGTTTCCATTTAAATAATTATCTGCTAGCTCTTGAATAATGGTTGAAATTCCAATAATTCGCTTGTTTGCATAGAAATTGGGTATTTCTATCATAGGTATTTCTGGTTGTATTATTATATCGTCTGGTAATATCATGTTTTTTGTCAATCCCAGTTTTACAACTTGGATCACTGGTTTTATCTCGTCATATAATATTTCTGCTGGTGCTGTATAGAATTTCACATAGAATAAATTTCCTTTTGTAACTCTTTTGTAGGTTAGAAATGCTTTATGTATTTCTGGTATTCCTTGTAGCTCTTCTCCGTCGTATGTGTATACTGTACTGAGTAGTCCATAATGGTAACATGTTTTGACTAAGTTCGAATTTGTCTTTGGCTGTGCAATGAGTCTGTTATATCCCTGTAATTTTTGGGTTATGTAGTCTTGGGTTGAGTCTGTGGTTGTAACTGACCTTGGGTTTAGGTTTAAATATGTCTGGATTTTGTATATGTTTTGTATGTAGTTTTGGGACAAATGGTTGTATATCTTTTTCTCTTGGTGTAAACTTGCTGCGTATGTATTTATTTGGGGTGGTACCATAACTGGTCTTTGTATTTTTTGAGTAAATGGGTTTGTGAACATTGTATTTAAATTGGTATTTTTGTATTGTGGTTTTGTAGGTTGTCCGCTTGTACCTGCACTTGTACCTGCATTATTAGCAAATAAATTGTTTTGGGTTTTTCGGAGTTTCCCAACGTCTCCTTCTAGCTCCGGACGTTTATAGTCTTCCTGGGGACTGCTATCTTTAGCCTTAGACTTCAGATTAACTTCATTAGTCTTTAGCTTTTTTATCTCTTCATCCATACTATCCACTTTAGTACAAAGTGTAGTAATGGCTTTGAGTATCTTATTCATTGTATTATCTTCTGGCTCAGTTTGGGTACCTTTGTCTTGATAGGTAGTCTGCAATAACATTTTTGTCAGTCCTTATTACCTCAATTGTAAATGTAAAATTTTGTATATTTAATACAAGCCTTCTTATTTCCTTCGTTGTCACCGAGTCTGGTATTTTTCGCGTTATCCACCACTTTACTTGCGTATTATCTGTTCTTACAATAAATTTGTTATAAACAATATATGGCTCAAATGCTAATAAACATTTATATAATCCAAATAGTTCTTTTCTATTTATTTCCCATTTTAATTGTGGTTCCGTGTATGATCCCGAATAATATCTACAATGATGTTCAATTTTTTCATTATCATATCTATATTTGAGAATTCCTCCATAACTGTGATTACTAGAATCAGTTTCTACTATGTATGTAAATTGCCTTTTTTCATCCGGAAAATATAGTTTTGGTAGTTTTTTACACAAAGTTTTAATCTTTTTTATATGCATTTTATCTTTTTCGTCAAAATGGTATTCTACATCTTTCTTTAATTTTTTCTGCAGTGGTTTTAAGTTTTCTGCTAATTTAGGGATATATTCTCTTACTTGGTTAACTAATCCTAAAAATGATTGTAGCTTCTTTTTTGTGTCAAGTGTCTCATTTAAATTAATTATTTTCTGTACTATATGCGTTTGCATTTTTATTCCATTTTTATCTATTTGTATACCTAAGAATTCTATTTGATTTTTCATTATTTCTGCCTTCTTTTTACTTAAACTAATTCCTGATATTTCTATGATGTGTATAAATTTTTCTAGTAATTTTATATGTTCTTCCTCTGTCCTGGAATATAATAGTATATCATCTATATATATTATGCAATTTTCTAATTGGTTGAAGTAGCTGTCCATAAAATGTTGGTATCTACCTGGTGCGTTTTTATATCCAAAGGGTAATACATTCCATTCGTAAAATCCTTGTGGTACCGTAAATGCTGTTAGTTTCTTAGATTCATCTTCTAGTTTTAAATGGTAAAATCCTGATTTGCAGTCAAATTTACTAAAATAGTTATATCCTTGTATTTGTCTGATTTTTAGTATTTTATTTGGTATTGGATAATTATATGTTTTTGTTTTTGCATTTAAATTTCTATAATCTATAACCATTCTACTTTTTCCTCGTTTTTGTTCACTATGTTTATTCACTATAAATGCTGGGCTAGTGTGTTTGCTGTTACTTTCTTGTATGTATTTATTGTCTAATAATTCTTGTATATGCATTTTAAATTCTGTTAGGTCCTTAAAATTGTATTTTAAAGTTTTTGCATTATTATACTATTTTCATCTATTAGTTCAATTTTTATTTTTGTTTTATGTTTTTCCCATCCTTGTAAGGGATTATCATTATATAGTAATTCTAATTTATCTTGGAGTAGTTTTATCTTATTTATAGAAAATATGATTATTTCTATTTTATGGTTGCTTGGTGTTATATTTTCTAGTTTTTGGGTAATTTTCTCACTTCCTTTGATCCATGGTGTTGTTTTTCTTAATTTATTATTTACTCTTTTTGCTCCTACTCTTTGTCCACATGGGGTAGTAAACCACCAATGTGTCTTTGTTATAGTATGTGGGAATAATTTATCTAAGAATGGCATTCCTAGTAATATATCTTTATTTGTAAATTCATAACTATATATTTCTCCTATGGTTAGTATTTTATCCCATATTTGTATTTTTAGATTCCTTGCTTTATGTGTTATCATACTTCCTTCATTGTTAAATCCCGTTACTACTAAGGGTGTTTTCAATTCTTCCCATTTATCTTCTGGTAGACAATTATGTTTACACATGTTAGCTTCTGCTCCTGTATCCATCATAGGTGTATAATATCTATTATAGTATCCCTCTACTATTATCTTGGCAAGTATATATATTTTTGTCATTTATTATGTTAATTTATTATTTTATCATATTAAGGTTCTTTTGATTACTACCTTTTTATTTTCATAACTTATTGTTAATTGCTTATCTTCTAGGTTATATGGTTTAACTTTTTCTAACCACTTTGCTCCTAGCGTGATATTTTTATCTCCTTGATATATTTTGAAATTTATTAATATTGGTATTCCTCCAATAATTAATTCTTTTTCGGTTGTTTCTTCAATTTTTCTTAATGCTTTTGGTAATTCCGAACATTGTTGTTCATTTGTTATTATTTCTTTTTCTGGTATTAATTCTCTTGCAATATAATTTTCTTCTTGTCCTGTATTTATTAATATTAAATATTTCCTTTGGTCCATTAATCCTGTTATGTAGTAATGATATGGTTTTATTTCTTCTATTAATTTTGGTGGAGTTACATAATTTATCCTTCTTGATGTACTCATTCTTGATGATGTTTCCGGTATTTCATTACCTGTTCGTTTTGACGTTTCTATTCTTTCCTTTACTATTTCTAAGTCTTCGTCGATGTCCATTTCTGCATAACTATAATCATTATTATCTATAACTGATACTATTCTTTCGAACGGATTTTCTATTTTAATTCTATTTATTTTATTTCTAGCTGTTATTTTATGTTTTGTTGTAAGGATATATAAGTTTTTACATCTTGCCGTAAATATCTTACTTCCTGGTGCTAGTTCTATTCCCGACATTTTCCAGTATAAAACTAATGATCTATCTATATTTTTATCATCTATTGCTACTGAATAATTTGCACTTATTATGAATTTAAATTTTTGGTATATTAGATTACCTTTTACTGCACTTATTACACTTTTTTCTATAGGTTGTATAATTCTATCATCCGCTAAGTATATTTCTATAGGGGTATCTATTCCTTCTCTAAAACATGCTTTTATTAGTATTTCTGTTCCTCCTAAATGTACGTATTTTATTGGATTTTTTGCTTTTATATCTTGTATTTCTTTATTTAGTACTTTTTTATTTAAGATTGGTATTCTAGCTTTACCTTTAATGTATTTACAATCTATTATATGTTCTCTTTGGCTTATTACATAATATTCTTCTTTTTGTCTTTTAAACCAATTTTTTATTGTTGGTACCTCTAATATTTTATCTATGCTTAAATCTAATTCTTTTCCCTTTATTTGTTTATATTGTGTCAAATATTATTTTTTGTTCTGAGGATTGTTCATCTTGGTGTTCTTCTTGTTGTATTATCCATACATCTTTCTCAGTCATAATTTTCTTCTTCCGATTCTCCTATATTATTATTTATATCATTTTCGTTTTTGTTTTCTGATAATTCATTTTCTGATAATTCATATATACTGTCTTCACTCCCTAATTCATAATCTATATATTCCATTTGTGTATATTTATCATCTCCTATTATTATTTCGGTAATTTGTTTTTTCTTTGGATTTTTTGGTAATTTGCAATCTCTAGCTAAGTGTCCTAGTTTTCCACAATTGTAACAAGTACATTCCGTTAATTTTTTCTTTGTTTTATATGGTTTTTTATATTTGTAATTTTTTACATAATATCTTCTTCTTGGTTTTTTATACTTATATTTTGATTTATATGGTTTATATTTACTACTATATCTTTTTATTTTCTTATGTTTTTTATAATATTTATCTGTGCATCCGAATTGGGGTGCTGTTCTATCTTTACAACATGCTAAATTTCTTACTAATATTTTATCCATTTTAATATTTTCTTTGTATTTTTCACATAATTCCATAAACCAATTTTGTAAAAATTTTATTCGAGCTCCTAGGGTATCTACTAATTCTGCTTCATTCCAATTTTTTATTATTTTTGAACTAAAAGGTTCTGGTAATTTAGTAAAATATAATTTTCTTATTTCTTTACTTTCATCTGGATTATATGTTCCTTTGTAATAATAGTCTTTAAATGCACAAGTATATTCATCTAGATAGCACATATTACATATTGCTAATTTTGACATTAAATTTCTGTTTATAGTTTTTTCTTTATTTTGTTCTTCTATTTCCGTCGTCATACTACCAAATTCATTTCTTATTGCTATTTCATATTTAAATAATATTTCCGTAGCTGTTGTGGCAGCTGTTCCATCGTATTTTTTATCACTTCTTAATGTTGCTAGACTTTCATTTGTTAAATTTTGTAACCATAATTTTACCGTTCCTATGAGTGTTCTTTCTATATATCCTGGTGTTTCAGCTATCGATATTTTATTGTCTATTAATTGTTTTGAGATATATCCTGTCCATAATTGAATTGTTTTATTTATATCTGCTACACAATCTAGATCTAAAAAATTATTTTGTTCAGTTATCTGCCTTGGTGTCCATTTCTTATTCAGCCTTTTTTCCCATAACGTTTTATTTCTATCATATGAATTATAGTCTATCCTATAGTAGCTTGGATTTAATTGCTTTGGATTCTTTACTCCTGATGTACTTGGTTTATCATCAGTGCTCATATCTCCTGTATTTATTTCTGGATTTATTTTTGCTTTTTCCATTTTTTCTATTAGTTCGGTATATGTTTCACTTGTTTCTGAATAGTTTTCTCCTAGATCATTATCATTATCACTTTCTTCACTTATTTCGTCTACGCTTATTTTTGGTAGATTGTCTTGTTCTTCTTCTAATTGTAATTTTAATTTTTCTATTTCATTTGTCAGTTTTAACTCTTGTTCCTCTTCTCTACGTTTTTCTTTTTCTTTTTGCTTACTTGCATATAATTGTTTTAGCACTTCTAATTCTTTTTCTAGTTCTATTATTTTAGTGTTTTTACTTCTTCTATTCGTTGTATTTTTTCTTTAGTTTGTTGTTGTATTTTTTCAATTTCTCGTTTCCTATCTATTTCTTCATTTTCTTTTGTTATTCTAACCATTGCGGTTAAATTATCTTCTAATTTTACCGTTTCTTTTTCTGACATTAAATTTAGATTATCTCCTATTTTTTTTATATCTTCTTCCTAAATTAGAAAATACTATTGTTATCTTTAATCGTTCCAGATTTACGTATGTTTTTTCTTCTAATGCGAATTCTTCTTTATTCATTTATAAATTATGTTGGTATTTATATTCTAGACTGTCTATTCGTAATTGTAACTCTTCTTTGTTGTCACGACCCAATTTCATGGTCATGATGGCACCTACAACCCCCGGTAGGTGAACCAATCCCCGTAGCCCAGAACAGTTAGTAATGGGCTACTATCTAGCAAATAAGAG
Organism: Jaltomata sinuosa; assembly: GCA_003996215.1. Lineage (NCBI taxonomy): Eukaryota > Viridiplantae > Streptophyta > Magnoliopsida > Solanales > Solanaceae > Jaltomata > Jaltomata sinuosa. Next base: position 4,593 of record QJPP01000883.1, on the reverse strand, counting down.
AACAAGACGAATAGAACAGATAAAAGGACTATAAATATATACATATATGGAAAGTAAACCAAACCCCAAGATAGAGCCAAACTACATACATGTAGTGCAAATAAAATAAAACTATATATACAGATGTCTCTGAATGGTAATAGAGTACATGAAGCAAAAGATAAACTAAAGCTAAGCTCCGATCGCCAAGAGCTCACCCTCAGCCTGAAGTAGTCCCCAACAGATCTCCAAGCACGAATCACAACGATCTAACGGCGATGGCCCCCGCTAGGATCTGCACCCAAAGATGCAGGGGGTAGGGGTGAGCACCAAATACGAAGCATAAGGTACCCAGTAGGTATCATAGGTCGACTGGGCACATATAAAATAAAAGCGTAGTAATAGACAGAATAGAAGCAAGTAGTCACAGAAATCAATGAAAGGTACACATGAACTAGCCCAGAGGGAAAACAACAGAACCACATGTGAGGCTAGTAAGCAGAATATACACACCATAGGCACAGGTGAAAGTAAGAAACAACGCACCTGGGGTCCTTGCAATAACAGTGTATACAAAATAAGTTTACGAAATGGACGGTATACCGGTAACCTCAAGTGTAAGAAGAAGAGAGAAAGAGTAATGATAGACATGCTCAGAGACATGAATCAAACTCAACTAATCATGTCAATCTCAAATCCAGAAACTAACAGTCTAGCAGTAACCAATCTCATACTTATCCATAACAGAGAACAATTCTGTAAGTAAATAGCAAAAGTCTACCTACAGTCCCCCGGCCGCCCATACAACCGAGGAACACAAACAAGTGAAAAAAATCCTCCGGTATCCCATACTACCGGAGCGTACAATCAACAAACAACAAACAAGGGTGGAGCCTCAAACAATGAATGATATGATGCATGAAGATCTCAAGTGCCATGGTATCTCTGTATGTACCTCCTCCGGCGCCGATCCGGCCCAGCAGGTAGGTTCCATGGAAGGACACTGCCCGTATACCTCTACTCCACCGTATACCCCTCCTCCGGCACACGTAGCCCGTAGCCCCTGGCCCGGATGGCAAGGTCCATGGGGTCCCAGACCCCATACTAAAACTCAGTATCAGAACATGTCGTCCGCAAGCAAGTCCGGTATCAGGATGGAGACCCAGTCTCGAATATGCAATGCCCAGACCCTGTCCAGGACTAAAGTAGTAGGAAAATGTCTCAAAAACCCCTCCAAGGGTGCCCGGGGATAACCGGGTCTAAACAGTAAAAAGCCATCTCAGGTGCTCGGTCCGACCGAGGCTAAAAATCATCTCAAGTAGCAAGAAAACTCAACTAGCACTCCGGCCCTGCCGAGTCTAGCGTTAATCGTAAAACTGGTGATTTAAATCATAATTTTACTTTCTTTTACCCAAGAATATTCACAAGTTTAAATCAAACCATTTCCAAATTATTTCCATCAAAACGGCCCCCCCGGGCCATGCAAGGTTTAGAAAATAGTGCCAGTAGGCCCGAAGCCAAAACCATAGTAAAACATGGATAAAACCTCTTTATATGCATGGAAATGGTATGATCACACACAATAGCTGCCCAGCAGCTCACAATCGACCTATCGACCCTGCACAGGCCCACAGCTACTCAGCAAGCATAACCAGCCTAGAAGGATAATTCTATGTCCGGGACTCGCGGACATTCCCAAAATCCCACCTTCTATGTTCCAGAGTCAACATGGTCTCACAGGACCACAAGGGTAAATAAAATATATCGGCAAGTACTACAACAACGGAGGAACAAAAGTAGGCGGACATGAATAAAGCGGTCGAGGTCTGTGGTACCAACCTAATAAACCAACCCAAGGATGCCCATTAATACAATTTTATTCTATATATGCGGAGTCTATGGAAAATAAACCGTAACCTACCTGTCGTCCGACGACAAGCTGCTAGAACAACGATGTCCAAGCTCGAACCACTCCGAGAAAATCCAAAACTAAATCGAAATCGGATTTGGGCTTGAATAACTTGACGTAGATAATTGATTTCCTTTGATAATCAACAATATTGCGTCAGCAAATCTTTTCATACGAACTCCTTATGATTCTTTTCAATGTTCATAGCAGTATGTAATTCCTCATATGAACACTTCTTCTACCGGAAGATATGAATTATATTAAATCACTAGTAGTTTGTGATATTATTGTTTAATAGACTACATATATATCATATTATTTGTTGTAACATAAAATGTTATAGTGTTAACTAATAGACATAAAGATTTCAGTTATTATAAATGGATAGATCAAACTTTCCACTATCTTCAGCACTTAGTCATCAAATGACTTATGCAATTGACACCACGTGTTAATGTGGTGTCAATCCAATTATTTCACTCCCCAATATATATCTATTCGGGTATTACATAAATTCGTGGTAAAATAAATATAATATTTTAAATATACCTTAATTCATAGAAAATTATTTCAAACAAAACCTACTATATTATAATAATAATTTTCAACATAGCTAAATTTACTATCTCCGATAAAATATTACAATGTATAGAAACCTTATAAAATAAATACATATACAATTATAACGTATCAAAAATATTTTCCATAAACCTTTAAAATATTTTGAAAAGGTAATAATAATAAAATTTTCTACCACATTCAACTTTTAAATAAAATATTTTTAAATACACGCACGATGCTAATAAAATTCTTAAGTTTAGGCTCGTAATTCACCAACGCACGATTTTGATACTCAAGAATTCTCTCGGGATCCTCCCTTATGTTTTATCACTGTTTCGGGACTGAAATGGCATTTTAAAACGTGAAGTTGAGGCTTAAATCGAGTTTAACCCGACCCGGTTCGCAACCCGTTTTCTGCCAGACAGTCCGCGGTAAAACAGTCATAACTTTTTACTCCGAGATCAGTTGGACGTGAGGTTTTGTGCGTAGGAAACTAGACTCGTAGACCTTCGATTTGGTATTTCGGGGGACTTCTAACTCTTTATACATTGATAGAAAAGCTCCGAGACATTTTACCCAAAGTTCAGGAAATTTATTAAAGAACTTACGATAACTTTTGTCGATTTGCTTGACTTCAAAACTTATAATGCGACCAAACAAATGGGCCCGACACCGAAATACCGGTCCTGACGAGCCTTAAGTGTCTTGGGTCCGCTACAACAAGCTCTAACGGTTCAAGGAAAATGTATACGTGGAAATAACCGGAAGGGTCATTACATCATCCACTACTAAAAAGGACTTTCGTCCTCGAAAGTCAAGGTCAAGGGGGTACCTGAAGGCTAAAATAGCTGCGGATACTGATCCCGCATGTCTCTCTCAGTCTCCCAGGTAGCCTCCTCGACTGGACGGTGCCTCCACTGAACCTTAACAACCGGGATCTCTCGAGACCTCAATCTCCTGACATCTCTGGCCAAAATAGCTGCCGGCTCCTCAACAAAGGCTAAACCTCATCCAACTGAACTGAATCCCACTGCAACACATGAGACTCATCTGGTACATACCGACGCACATCGAAACATGAAATACAGAGTGTATAGCTGAAAACATCGGAGGCAAGGCTAACTGATAGGCAACGCTACCAACCCTCTGAAGAATCTCAAACAGCCCAATGTACCTGGGGCTAAGCTTGCCCCGCCTACCAAATCTCATCACGCCCTTCATGGGCGATACACGGAGAAACACCAAGTCACCGACACTAAACTCCAAGGCACGAAGCCTACGATCAGCATAACTCTTCTGCCTGCTCTGAGCTGCCCGAAGTCTGTCCTGAATCACTCGGACTCGGTCTAAGGAATCTCGAAGCAAATCTGTGCTCTGTGGTCCAGCACTAAAACCATCAAACCAACCTACCGGTGATCTGCAACGCCTGCCATACAAAGCCTCAAAAGGTGCCATGCCGATACTCGAATGGAAGCTGTTATTATAAGCAAACTCTGCCAAGGGAACAAACTGATCCCAAGAACCTCCAAAGTCAAGAACACAGGCTCGAAGCATGTCCTCCAAAATCTGAATGGTCCTCTCGGACTGGCCATCTGTCTGAGGGTGGAAAGCGGTACTAAGATGAACCTCTGTATCCAAATCTCGCTGAATAGCCCTCCAGAACTGAGATGTGAACTGAGTGCCACGGTCTGAAATGATAGAAACTGGGACCCGTGCAACCGAACAATCTCACGAAGGTAGATCTGAGCTAACCTCTCTGCGCCATAAGAAGTCTAAACTGGCAAGAAATGTGCTGACTTAGTCAGCCTATCAACAATAACCCATATGGAATCAAACCCATGAGAAGTACGAGGCAAACCAACAACGAAGTCCATAGTAATCCCTTCCCACTTCCACTCAGGAATGGGAAGTCGCTGCATCAAACCACCAGGTCTCATGTGCTCGAACTTAACCTGCTGACAGTTCAAGCACCGAGCTACAAACTCCGCTATATCCCGCTTCATACCACTCCACCAGTAAAGCTGCCTCAAGTCTCTATACATCTTCGCTGTGCCAGGGTGAATGGAGTATCTAGTACAATGTGCCTCGTGAAGTATCAACTGAATTAAATCACTAATCCTTGGAACACAAAGGCAACTATCAAA